>OU426973.1:6250000-7500000 GCA_911387765.1 Pyrgus malvae | reverse complement strand
CTGGCTGCGAGTAGTGAAAGGCGAAATAATCATTACGCTTCGCTACTTCTTTTAAATATGTTGTGGAAGAATATTAAAACTAAACGCTTCTTACAAGACGGTGAAAGATAAAAAAATACGTTTCACACTTATAGTTTCACTTTAGGATTCTCTGTGTCGTCGGTACCTTGGACGCATACAAATACAGGAACAAATCTTTAAGATCTTGCACAGAATTCGCTGCGAAACGTTAGCGAGATACAGGCGCCAAGGCGCCAATAAATCGCGTCCAAAGCATGAAAAACAAAATACGCGCGTAAAATCGCGTGCACTACGTCACGCGTCGGTATACTAGAGAAGCCTTGTTACGTCCAACTCTCGTAAATTCCGCGTATGAGGGGAATGTACCGCCGAAATTTTGATACGGAAATATTATTCGTCCCCAAACACTCGCGCGTTGGTACACTCCTTTGGTTCTGAATGATCGCGCGTGCTTCTCACGAGAACTTTCTCGAATTCGCCCCTTCTGGATAGCAGTCCTGGATTTATAAATAGGCCGTATAGGCCGCGGCCTAGGGGCGGCAGCGTCCTAGGGGCGGCAGATTTTAGAGGAGGGTCCCTCGACTTCAGAGGATAAAAGTGAAACACGTTCACTGGTTTTCTCATGGTTTTTTATACTTTAAAAAAATCCCTATAGAGACTCATTCCTATCGAAACCTATAGTATCGTGTGAGTGATATATGGGAGCAGCAAGGCGGGTGGACGGCAGTGGCAACGTAGCAATCCCCGCTTTCCTTAGGTGTACATGGGGCGGCGGAAATAAAGTGGCCTACACTCATAAAAAATATAAGTCCGGCACTGTTGGATAGTCAAAGTAAAGTCATATTTCAAAACTCTGCCTAGTCGAGATTCGAACCCCGCATGCTCGTTCGGCTGTCCCTCGTGTTGATCCTTGCGCCGCGACCGTACAGTCGTCGCTATCGGGTCGAGAAGGAATAAAACCCCTACTGAGTATACATACCTTTATTATAGTTTTTTTTTCAACCTTTTTTATGTCCCACTGCTGGACACAGGTCTCCTCTCACTAGTGAGAGGGATTTAGGCCATAGTCCACCACGCTGGCCAAGTGCGAATTGGTGGACGTCATGCTTTCGAGAAATTATGAATTTCTCTCAGGCATGCACGGTGATGGGGAACATCGTAATCAATTAAATATCACGATATTTTCTATCACCGTGGAGCAGCGATAAATTCGCACATTACAAATTTCTTTGTCAGAGGTGCGAGCCGAGGATTTGAACCTGGTATCAGTCGCGTCGAAGACCGCGGTTTTTTACCACTCGGCCATCGCTGCTCTATATAGTATTGTATTGTATTATAGTATTTAACATAGAAAATATTCAAGATATTTACGTAAAAAAGTAGGTAATCATAAATATAAAATCCAAACAAGGATCTACGCCCAACAGTAAGAGTTCGAAGAGTATTAAAGAAATTTTACAATAAATTTAATTTAAATTAAAAGTACCGGCCGATGCAAAAGTGTAAACGAAGAATCGCCAGCTGTAAAACGCTTACCTTATTGATCGTAATTTAAATAAATTGAATTGTACCTACTTAACAATGTAATTGAAACGGTCACATATGAAGTGATTTTTTGACAACATTATATTAACTGTAGCAGTTCCTATTACTGAACATTCCGTTAAAATGCCTACAACTTTCACAGTTCAACAGAGAAGTACCACCGCTGCATATAGTTTTGCCGTGAAGCAAATTCATTACATTTTGTTGGAAAGGTGTGGTTAGGGCAAGATTTAGGGGAGGACAACCGGGGCTACAGCCCCATGGCCTCCACAAAAGAGGAGCCCCCACAATAGGACTTCGTAAAAAATCAAATTCAGACTTGTACACACTAGTAAACAAATTTTCCTTCTTGTTTCCGATTATATTTGTGTTTGTTAGATAATAAAAGAATGTATACTTGGTTTCACAATAAATTGTTTATTGGAAAACACGACTGACAAAATTGTCCATTTTATTAGGAAAATAATTTGGGGCTCAGGGGCCTCCACTCCTTTGATGCCCCGAGGCCTCCAGACCTCTAAATCCGGCCCTGGGTGTGGTAGCCGAATAGACTGAGAGCGCGCATCAGTCTTCAGAGTAGCAGCCCAATTGTATACGATCAAGGCAAGAACAAGGCTTTGCTTGCTTGAATGTAGACGTATAAGGACGCTTAAGAGGCCGTATACGAAATTTTGCCGATTTCGCTGATTTAACTGATTCAACACATGAGATTTTGCAATTAAAATACAGTTTTTCATAAATTTTATTTCACAATATAATCATTTTAATTTTTAACTCCAAATAAATACAGAAAATAAATCTTGCACCCCTTCGCTGGGCACTTGGGCACTTAAATGGGCAGATCTAGAACGTAGGTACTCCACTACACACAGGTCGGTTAGCGACAAAACCGTCAGATGTTTTCAAACTGCCTATAAGACCTTTGATAACCATAGGGTGCTTAACGTGTCCTTTAAAACACAGGAAAAACGCATAAAATTTAGCACCAGCGATCACCAATCTTACACGTTACCGTACTCGTTAGGCTTACCTGTGAAGACCGATTGCGTGTACCCCTTGTAAGTACAATAAATTGATGTAGGTGGTAGAACTATTATCGTTCGCCCGGAAGTACCACCGCTGCACCCACTTCTGCCGTGAAACAATTATATTGTGTTTCGGTGGAGTGCAGTTGCCGGCCACACTTACATGAGGCGACCACTAGCCTCCGGAGTAGCAGCGCAACTGCATACGACCTCAGACAAGACTTAGCTATGCTTGCTTGAGGTTGTATGTAGGTCCATGGGCTGCAGCGACCACTTAACATCACGTGGCCTGCATGCCACGTGCCACATGCCAAAAAAAATGTCCATCAGCCACATAGCCCACCAACGTGCACAGCCAGCGTGATGAATTTTCCTGAAACCTTCCTAATTCCAAGTGCTCCCGCAGTGGGACGTTTAAACAGTATGAAAATAATGTCTACGCGCCATTTTCTATAAATAAACTTCAATAAAAGGTGTTTCTCTATTCGACCTATTAGTATTTTTAAATACGGTCATCGATTTTACAGAGTAAAAATTAACGAGCGTAGCGAATGGTGTGAGGTTCTGTGGCTTTATCTTATTTGAATTTTTTTTGTTTATTAGGCTATCCCAACATGGAAACTTAGTATGTTCAATAAATTATAAGACGCAAACCAATTTCAATAATTATTTCAATGTTAGAAAAGATACGTAAAGTACCTAGGTACTTATGTTTCTTTCGAGAAATACTTACAAATCTTTATACAATAATGAAGTAACTATGTACAGCTTTTGTATCATTATCAATGAAGAAAGATGGTTGCTTTACAAATGTCTCTATAAAATGTAGAAAAGTGATTGATGGCCAGCAGTAGGATATCATTTCGTGGGTTTGGTGCTAAACAGTGGGATCGAGCAGTCTAACAGCCGCATAATTATTATCGACTGACGTGCTAGGACTAGAACACTACGCCCTGCAATGATGTATGTATGCCTCCAAATATTTATACACTTACTACACTGTTGCTGAGTTTCAGTAACAGTTTGGTTCTCGTTTTTTGGCGTTAACGTGTGCATATATTCTATATTCTGTACGAATTGAGTGGGATAAACAATGATATTTAAAAGAAGAGAAAATATTTTAAAGCCGCTAAGAAAAATCTGGAAATGGCAAAATTTGCATCATAAAATTGTCAGCGATCTCGCTGACAAGCTGCCGTATTCATGCATTCTTGTCCCTTATCAAACTGAAGTACCATACTGGTGACATGTTTCCGTATTTTTAAATTATATAATGTCTCTAGCGGCCGCCCGCGACTTCGTCCGCATGGACTTTAGTTTTATGCTCCTATAACCTTCACACTACACACCATCACAAAAATATTTTTTCAATTCCAACCAGTACTTTATGAGATCAGCGCATTCCAACAAACAAACTTTTCTGCTTTATAGTAAACAATGGCGATATAGGTCACCACAATAGCCAAGTGTACAATAATACGCACTACCCACATACGTTTATAGTACTCGTAATAGCACGTAGCTTTCAGAAGAGTCAGAGGTGTACGCTGGGGTTTGAACTCGATGCCCCCGCTTCGGAGACCAAGGTTTGTACCACTAGGATATAGCTGCTCAGTCCCTGTAGCTTCGGGAGTAAGAATAGAGCTACGGTATCGCCTGCCTGATCGTAAGAGGCGACTACAAGGGGGCTTCCGGGGTTGTGGACGATGAGAGTGGGAGTTCGATCCGCCCAGCCAGCAGCCCCGGGAAGGACGGCGGTGTGTGCGTAGCCGCATGCCGCCGTAAACATCGGAAGGTGCAGGAGAGCACATCTACTCTGCGAAGATGGGCCCATTCTGGGCTCAGCGCGTGGAGGACACCGGTGCGTTCCATCCGAGATCCCGGAGTCCTTCCCAAGCGCAGAGACAGGCCACCGAGGGGGTTTTAGTGCGGTAATCCCACATAACCATAACTATGCCGGGTATAGGTGCCGGGTACCTTTTGAAGGTTCCCCCCGACACCAAAAAAAAGGATATCGCTGCTCAATCTCTTCAACAAACATGTCAGATTTCACACATTTTGCGTAAGTATTGTAACCTATGAGGTACTTACTATTTAACGAAAATCAGTATATCTGACAACATAAAATAACATTTTTTTCATCGATTTTTATTGAATATTTAAAATACAGTTGGGCCGTACAGAGAAAGAAAATTGTAACGTAATGATTTTCGAAATACAAATCTAATCTATACAATCAATGTTCTATTAGATACTAATATTATAAAGAGGAAAGATTTGTATTTTTGTAATGAATAAACTCAAAAACTACTGTTCCGATTTCAAAAATTCTTTCACCATTAGAAAGCTACATTCAGCCTGAATAACATGGGCTACTTTTTACCGCGGGAAAATGCTTCATTCCTACGTGAAAACGGGTAATAGGGTCAACTCGGTTGAAGCAACTGGCTAAACGCCTATAATTTTAATATAGCAATGAAGCCTGGAATAGCACATAGGCAATTTTTTATCCTATTCCATTGTGTTTCGGTGAACCCATGAAACGAAACGGCGAAGCCGCTGGCAGAAGGCTAGTAAATAATAATATTAATATGTTTCAACAAGAGTGTACAGCTTATATTGGCTAAGTATAATAGACAAAGACAAAGACATTTATTTGCACAAATATGGGTGTTTACAAAGTTGTTTATATATATTTAGTTCGCCATATTTACCTTCATGGTGTATGCAAATATATAATGATAAAAATATAAAAGGAAAAAACTTAACTATAATACAATTACGAAATGTACCTTTACATCTATTTTACTATTATTTTTATTTGTCCCATATTGCGCCTTTTATAAATTTAAATTAAAATATTTATTTAATTTTATATATTTCGGATTCGGTTCCGATCGTCAGCTTTGGGTACCCATATCACAGGGTGTTTGTACACTGAGAGGAAAGAAAGCCGGCGGAAAAAAAAACTCCCAGGTTTTTATGGAATTCCTTTATGCCGTTTTATCGTTTATGAAATCAGTGACTGAGTAATATGCCTTTTTCAGTAAATACGTTTTAATTCCTTTTTTAAATTCGTTGCCCGTTTTAATTTTGAGGAATTCCGGTAGACCGTTATATATTTTTGGTCCCATGCAAAAGACACTGTTATGATATTGTTTTGTTTTGGAAGCGATTGAACATAATTTACTGTTATGTCTTTTTGATTTAAGGGTTTCATATTTTGAGATTTCTGTTTTGACCATTAAAGAGATCTAGTAAATGTATAATGAAGGGAGCGTCATTATTTTTGTGGTATTTTAGAAATGAAAATCATCTTGAAAGGAACTTTTAACAACTTTAATTCGCCTTAGCACTTTTACACAAAGTTATTACGTCTTAACTCGTCACCGTCTTCCGATATATCACACATAGACTCCATAGACTCCGCATTTATTCGTTCTCGCACTCATTACCCGTTCAGACTGATCGAGATAATATAAGGTACTCTGTGCTGACCGACCTGGCAGGCAGCCTTTCCATCCTACATTTTTAAATTTTGAAAATGTGGCCTACAAGTATCCGTTTGTTGTAATTGACATATAACATTTATAATTTTTATCTGCAAGAATAAGGTTGCGAAAAAGCTCTTAAATGTTATTTACATATCCACTTATTGCAGATATCTGATGGTATGCAAATTTATGTGTAGGAATGTAGATAATATAATATTTTTGCTACATATTATAAGACAGGTCTACAACTGTAAATAACATGTACTCATGGTATTTACAGATATACGAGTACCTTATAGTTTAAAACAGGGCTGAAGTTTTTCTCCGTCTGCTCTACCGCTGACAAAGTTTGTAATATGCGCATTTATCGCTGCTCCACGGTGATGGAAAGTGGATGTTCGTGCATGCCTGAAGGAATTCCCATATAAGCCTTAGCGCACCCAAAGTGGATGACGGTCAGCTGATGGCCATACAACAATGACAAACATCAAGTGTATATAATTATCCAGGATGTTAATAAACTATTTCATTTCATTCATAATTTCTCGAAAGCATAACGTCCACCAATCCGCACTTGGCCAGCGTGGTGGACAATGGCCTAAATCCCTCTCAATTGTGAGAGGAGACCTGTGCCCAGCAGTGGTATATAAAAAAGTTGAAATAGAAACTCCATTATGATGCAATGAACTTCTAACCAAAAAAGAAAATAAATTGTGACAATAATTTTATTTAATACATCATAATAAAAAGAACTCGCTAACAAATTGAAGAAGAGATACAAAACGAAAAAAATTGTAATCTTTATACATTATTTAATGTATGGTTCTACTTTTACAATGTACAATAAGTAACTGAAAAAGCCTTTTAGTATTAAAAATCACTTCATACTAAAATTGCATTATTTACAGTGTATTTAACAACTAGATGTGCCTCGCGATTTTGCCCGCGTAATAGCGTCATATTGACGACCTGTGTGGCGCAATGGTTACCATGCCGGACTACCAATCAAAGGGTCCCGTTCGATTCCCGACGAAACAGAAATTTGAATGATGATTTTAAATGTCTGTTCTCTCTTAAAGTGTTTGTGTTTCTGTCTTTGTGTGTGTCTATGGTACCCACGACACAGGGTATATCTACCCTATTGTGTTGCTATGAGTGTGAACCGTTTATTTATTAATTTATTTATATTTAAAAACTTTCCTGGATAAAAGGACTAACCACCAAACAAACAACCAAAACAAAAATATATTGTCAGTTCGAAACAGTACTTCCTGATCTTACTCATTCAAAAAAAAACGATCAAACAAATTCTTCAGATAATATAGATGTAACAAATCATAGTACAACGAATGCGCCAACGCGAACTTACAAAGGGCGCTATACAAAAGGAATAAAATTGTCATCTACATTTTAATTTTCAAAATACATTTGTCATATATGGTTCAGCGAGAGTGTACACGATACATACTGGTCCGGTGAAGCAGTATAAATTGGCAACTCCACTGGGGCCAAAGCATCAGTCTCACTGTACAGTCGAGAGGATACATACCAGAAACATGTTCGCTAAACTGGTGAGCTATTATTTAATTTAATTAATTTTTATTTCAAACGAAACATATCTTACAGTGACAGTGATTTTGTGTGGTTTTTTTTTCTTCGTGACGTTAACAAAATTAAATGTCAAAATGTTGTGCATCCCTGCCTGTTGTGCGGATTTCCAAATTTTAAAAAAAATACGTGAAAGGACTTTTATTATATTTTAAAGTTGTTAATAACCTTATTATTAGTTTTTTAAATATATTTTTGTGAATTGATTCTTGTATCCCGCCAAAATTATTGCTTCGCGCCAAAAGTTTGAATCTTCAAATTCGTCAAATCAAGTGAAGCTCCACTTTTGTAGACATTTATTTATTCTAATTCATTGACATGCACTTCAATATAACTCAAACATGATAAAATATGTGTAATAAAGAATATTTTTGTACAGTATAAAAATGCGTATATCGTTCTCCAGTTCTACAACAAAAATCGGTGCATTTTTTTTATTGAAATACCTGTTTATAAATTATATAAAGAGACAATTAGTAGTAAATTTATTTTTAAACTAGCTGTGCCCGCGACGTCGTCCGCGTGTATAAAGACATTTATAAAATGGATTGATTAAAAAGTAAAGATTATTTATTTGCATTGAATAAGTAGCAGGTAGATTATTCTTACATATAGTGAAATCACTTATAACACAATGTTCATATGGTCAGAAGAAACCTAATGTATTTTTTCTAAATCCTTCAAACCTAAAACAGTAAGGAATGCTTACTGTACTGATCTTACTATCCACTTTTCTCACGTTTCGCTTTTCTCGCGCAATCAGATTCTCTTTACAAATATGTACCTCGTTTATTAAAGTTAAGAGATACTGCTGTGCCCGTGGCTTCATCTATGTTAAAAATAGTATCTTTAGTAAATTGGGTGAATTTATACTGCAAAGAATGTATAGACTCATTCTATATATATAGCTTTAACCTACTGCAGAAAAGAGGTGCACTATACAAGTACTTGTAGTTGGGAGATAAAATTTCTAAACATACACGTGCTTAGGATTAAACAATCGGAAAAATAATTGTAAGGTCAATTAATAAACTATAGGTTTAAAACTTGCGGACAGCAGTTTGGTCATAAGTCATAACTCATATAACATTGTGAAAACTAAAGCAGAAAGCAGGGTCTCTACACAGTGTGCTATCTGTATTTGGAAATAAATTTTTATAAAGAATCTTTAAAGAATCCTTAATATCTCCATCAATCAACGTGTGTGGATGAGCCCTCAGCCCGTACGCAATAAAGAGACGCAAAAAATGAGTTAAGTTATCATTGGTCCAATTAACAATGTTCAGCATCATACGTATACCTTCCCAACGATGGGACAACCCGCGAGGCGCAATGTTTACCATGGCGGACTGCTAATCGAACTGTCCCGGGTTAGAATCCGGCAGCGAATCCGGCAGAAATTTCAATGATGAGTTTAAACTGTTCTCGGTCTGGGTGGTTGTATTTCTGTCTCTATGTGTGTTCATGGCACCCACGACACAGGGTATATCTACCCTAATGTGAGGCTATACATGTGAAATGTTATTTTTTTTACACTATGTACTTACTTTTATTAGACTTAAGGCTTTTATTTGAAACTATCTCCATCGATTCACTTTGGAGAAGAAATGAATATTGCTAAATAACGCCATCTACCGTATGGCATGTAAACATTGTGGTTGATAAAATCGAATGTCAAATTACCAAATAGGTAGATATTGAGATTAACAGTTGGTTCACTAAAAGTTTAACTATTCGTCACCTAGATGTCTGCAGTAGTCTCGTTTTGTTAAGGATTTGTACATTCTGTATGAAGGTTTAGATTCCGTATCTTACAACCTTAATGCTGGATGCATTGAGATTGTAAGATTTGGATTTCGGTTCATCGGAGCTTGAGGCCTCCTCAGTATAGGGAGAGCTCCATGCTCAGCAGTGGAATGCTAAAAAGGTTGCAGCTTGATATAATGTAGCGATAATAATCGTTTCAGCTGCAGCCTGTTCATAATCTTCAACCCCAAAAGAAGACTAATAAGCTGAGCAACTAACTCAATGGAGCCTGTGATGTAAGGTTCGGCGGCGGTAAGGCTCACGATGCGCTTATTAGGTACCTATAGTCTAGCCATACCTACTCGGCCAACGAAAGAAAATACAGTAAGCTAATCTAAGTATATTTAATATAGTCGACAATATTAGTGAGAGTTTAAAATAATTTTACTTAAATTTAAACTTTTATTTATGGTTTTGAATGGACTGTTACCGAAACTTTCATACAAATTCCCCAAAGTGCCTTTTAAGTTTATGTCGCGTATTGTGTAAATGAACATAACTTTTTTGTTTATCGCCCGATTGATATGAAATACACACTAATGTTACGGAAATTCATTCAACAATATATCAGTAAACACATCATTCAAAGAAGGGAAAAGAATTTGAGAATGAAATATTAAGTTAAGGTTAATTATTGTACGCTTGAGATACCAAATTTCGAATCCATTTTATTTGCTATTGAGGGGTAGTTTTGAAAAAAGATTAAATAGAATTCTTACTATGTTAGTAAAGATTACAAATACAAAATTATAAGTATATTACTCTGCACAAAAATATTCTGTACATCAAGTTTCGACACTCAATTTTCAAAGAGTTTCAAAGAAAATAGACATTTAAAGGGCGAATTTCGGGAAATGCTGAAACACGTATTCTTTTATTTTGGTTAGAAAATATTTATACCAAATTTCAAGAAAATCTATTGAAAAAATCCAAGTTTTCCATACAAATTTTCATCGCTCATTTCACACCCTTAAAGGGTGATTTTTAAAATTATCTATAGCCTAAATGTTAGCGAGGACCAATATATATAAAACAAAAAAAGTTTCATCAAAATCCGTCCAGTAGTTTTTGCGTGAAAAGCTAACAACAGACAGACAGACAGACAGACAGACAGACAGACAGACAGACAATAATTTCAAAACTTATATTTTTAGCTTCTGTTACTTATAAAAAGACCCCTAGAAGTATTTTTTTAAATTTATATGCAATGTACAGAATTGACCCTGCTTACAGTTTTATTATATGTATAGATAAAAAAAATCCTTTGATCGCATCGCTTGTCTAAAAACAAAAAAAACATCAAAACTACTCTATTTCAGCCAACATTTAAAAATGTAACATTCCACTTTCAAATAAATACATTCTGCCCAACAACAATGCAGACAATTAAAGTGTCACAGACAATAAATGTCTCAGATCAGTCATAGATAGCACGATCAACTTGAGTGGGTTCGCAATGCGATAAATAGTATGTTGAACTAATTATGATGTAGAATTTGTATTCGCGTCACACCCATAGTACTGCAGCCTTGCGCCCACAAGGTATCAAAACGTTTTGTTTACTTGTAACAATGTTGACATTCCCAAATGAAATTGGCGCAATAATTGCTATAAGGAAACAATACAACAGAACTTAATAAACCCATTGACTATTGCACTGCCGATCGAGGGTCACGGGTTCGATTTCGGACGAGCAAAAATTTTATTGATGAATTTAAATGTCTGATCTGTTGTGTATGTTTATGATACCCACGAAACAGGGAATCCAAGGATGTGGGTAGTGTGAAGTGTTATTATGTAGTTTTAAGGGAAAAAATTACACGTGATAATTGCATTTCCGCGCCAAATGATATTAAATTTAAATTAGAAGTACTGAATTAAATAATTTGTTATAATTATGACGACCTGCGTGGCGCAATGGTTACCATGCCGGACGGCCAATCGAAGGGTCCCGGGTTCGATTCCGGGCGAAATAGAAATTTGAATGATGAGTTTCAATTTCTGTTCTCGGTCTGGGTGTTTGTGTTTGTGTCCATGGTACCCACGACACAGAGTATATCTACCCTTATTATTATAACATTTTCTTTAGGCTTTAGCTAACAAGGAATTGTTTCAGTAGGATATATCAAAAAAGTGTAATTTTATCAAACTTGATATTCAATAATCACGCAAAATCACGGTTGGTTGAGCCAAGTACTGAAATGTCTAATTAAATCCTTTTTTGCTGCTACAATTACTGATTCACTTTGGTAATTCAATAACGTATCAGTCTAATCGGATTTCTGAACATACATAAAAGTTGTGTTCCGGTAGTAATAAAAGAAAAGGAAATAAGTCTATGGTGGCTTTTTCTTCGGTCATTTGGCGGCGTTGTTTGACATTTCCTTTACGATCGTTTTGTACTACCGTGGTATACCGGCCGCCCGCAACTTCGTCCGTCCGTTTAAAAAAAAAGTGAATGTCCCGTCAAAATCTGTTCTGCCGTTTCAGATTAGCCGGAACAATCGAGACAGAAAGACAGACAGACAAAAATTGTAAAAAATGTTATTTTAGTGTATGTATCGTACTTATCTACATTCATATGCATGTAGTAAAAAGGGGTTATTTTAATATTACAAACAGACACTCCAATTTTATTTATTGTATAGATATAGTCTAGCTTTCCGCCCCGCGGGCTACATTTCTGTCCCGTAAGAATGAGACATTATACCTGGGTAAGAAGTAGGCTATGTCAGTCTTCAGCCCCCAATTATCTCCGTACGAAAGAAGGACAAACAAACAAACAAACTAACACAGTTTCACAATTATAATATGGATGTGCTGTTTGTTAGATCTTAAAACAGCCACGCATAATCTGTGCTTGAACAGTTTATAAAAAAAAACAATAAAAGGCCAAAATGACAACATCCAAGTCCGGCAATTAATTTAATTAAAATTTAAAAAGAATTTGGCGCCTAAAACGTTCCGATAGTACCAGTTTTCGTTTAGTAATTGAGTTAAAAAGAAAAAATGCGTTTAATATAATCGTAATAGAAACCGATATTGTGTATAAAGGATTTATTTATTACACCAATGAAATCGAAATATGGAAAACAGACAATCAAATCTCAATATGCAACTGCTATGCACATTTTTGCGTTGCATAGTTGCAACGTCACAGTCTATTAAGCGAGTCTCGAAATTCGAGACACGATATATTGCCTCTTGACTGACATTGACAGCTGTGAAATATCATGTGTTGATTGTTATAATTAACGCGCAATTATATCGTAGAGTTTTGGCGGGAAGTCGAAAAAGACATATTGTGCTCTTGTTTTATTTTCATTTTCTTGGTGTATTTTTGAGTTATATCGGATAAAGTTGATGGCATTTTGTTTGATATAGGTTAATTACAGTGCACGAGTGTTTGTGAAATAGAATAACAGTGCTAAAATATGTTTTTTTTTGCTTGACTCCAAAATTCCATCGGACACGTTCTAGTAAAGTAGCCATCGCTTTACTTGAATGTTGGACTGACTAGACTGACTGATTACTGGCGACTTACTTACTGACTTTGTTATTACTTCGTCCAGTTTCATTGAAACTGGCAAAATATTGATGCAAAAATTATACTTGACTGCTGCCAGTATGCACAGAGTTTGCGATGCCATAATTGAAAAAATAAAAAAACGCGCAATTATATCGTAGTTTTGGTGGGAACGAAAGAGGCTTGAAGTAGTCTTGTTTTATTTTCTAATAAATAGAGAAGTTTTTAAACTTATACCTCCATACTATACTACATAGCTTATTACTTCCAGAATTGCTAGTGGTTTTTTTTAACCATTGTCAAAGGTGAACTTTGATGTAAAATTTATTTTTATTTTTTCACTGTATGATGTCTACACCACTTAGTTAGCTCTAATTCTATCTAACTTTGCTTTGCGTGGCCTAAAGATGTACCAGAGACTAAACTTAAGTAAAAACATCCAGTCTAAAACAGATTTTATAAATGTTATGGAGGTAAATAGGTACAATTTCGGTGAACACCGAAAAATTAACAAAAAAATTCTTTAAAAAAAATGGAGGGTCAGGGATTTTTTTTGGTCAACTTGTATTCTCCAAATGGGTCCCCGAACACGCCCACTTGGTTTGTCAGACCCTCTACCAAACACCCTGCATATTTAAATAAAATGAATGTTTGTCCGTATGTTAGAATCGTAAACTATACATTTGATCATGTCATGATCTTCAGCAAAATGTTGTGCATGAGCCCACAAAGTTTTCTGAGTTGGTACGACCAAGCAGCGTAGCAACGCGCGCAGCTGCTTACGACCTCAGGCAAAAGCCTCAGCCATTGCTGTGTGTATGCTGTATATCCATGAACAGCCTAAGTTTCATCAAAACGTACCGAGTTTTTAAGACACTATACCTACGCATTTCTGATCATCTATACTAATATATTATTATAAAACTGAAGAGTTTGTTTGTTTGTTTGAACGCGTTAATCTCAGGAAGGTTCGAATTGAAAAAATATTTTTGTGTTGAATAGTCCGTTTATTGAGGAAGGCTATAGGCTATATAACATCATGCTATGCCTAGACCGAGAACAGAAATTTAAACTCATCATTCAAATTTCTGATTCGCCGGGAATCAAACCCGGGACCCTTGGATTGGCAGTCCGGAATGGTTACCATGCAGTTCGCCACGCAGTTCGCAGGCGCGGTTCTAGGGGGGGGGGGTCACAGGGGACATAACCCCCCCCCCCAAATCCATCAGTCATGCATATATGGCAGGCGAAACAAGCCAATTTCGGACACCTTTCCCCCCAAATTTATTCGTGACCCCCCCTCCCCCCAAACTTTAAGGCTGCAACCGCGCCTGGCAGTTCGCCAAATGCAGGTCGTTAATTTTAAATGTTATCGTTTTTCTCCACAGTTCGTTGTCTGCGCCCTCGCGGCCGTAGCGCTGGCCCAGCAGAAGTACCCCGCAGGCCTCCATCCCGCCGTCTGCCCGAACTACCCTTACTGTGACGCGACGACCTTCCAGCGGTTCACCCCTCAGGGACAGCCCATCCCTGAGTGGGTGTACAACCCATCCATCTTACCTGTTGCACCTGCTGAGTAAGTATCAATTTTATCGTCTAAAAACCAAAAAGATGAATGCAGCCCACAAGGTCTTAAAAGATCGCTGTAGAATGTGGATATTGACAGATAACAAAGCAATCAAAATTTCGAAAATGTGTTAGTAAGCTAGTAGAAAGCTAATATCGGCAGCAAAACGGGCTTGGTTTGAGATAAGATGGGTTACTGCTAGTTCCCGAGACCCGGTCAAATAACGTCAACGAACTGTGATCCACAAGGAAAGATACAAAATAATACCTAATAATAATTCATATCATTCAAGAAATAATAATAATAAACGTTACACACTCATAGCCCCACAGTAAGGTAATTAATATCCTGTGTCGTGGGTACCATGGACAGGAACACGGAGAAATAGAAGGAAGAAAATAATTCTCATATAAAACTAGCGAATCAGAATTAAAATAATATTGCGACTATAAATTGAGATGTAAGCTATCTTATCTTTCAAGTTGGATTAAACTGCACACGGTGTGCAAATTTTATTAAAATCGGTTAAGTAGTTTAGGAGTCCATCGCGGACAAACAACGTGACACGTAATTTATATATATTAAGATTATTATTAGTACTTAGCCTATATTAGTCGATATTGAAATAAATAAAATAATAAATTAAATTAAAATCAAATCAAATAATACATTTAAATTAAATTAATACAATTACGTCCACTAATCCGCACTGGGCCAGCGTGGTGGACTATGGCCTAAATCCCTCTCAATTGTGTGAGAAGGAGACCTGTGCCCAGCAGTGGGACATAAAAAAGGTTGAGAAAAAAAATACAATTACATAATAAATAGCTGTCATGCTCTGTTCTTTATCGGAGGGCACTAAACCGTTGGCTTCCATATTTTTGATAGAAAGTAGTCATCGAACCTTGTTTCTTTGTGGTTAAAACATCTTAAAGTGATCCGTCAATATCGTATTTATGGAGTCATCAATCCAATTGGTGGTGAAAAGATGCAACCCTTTTTGCGTCCCACTGCTGGGCACGGGTCTCTCTCCACTTCTGGGGAGGTCTGGAGCTTACTCCACCAAGCTGTTCCAATGTGGGTTGGTGGAGAATAGTGGAACTGAATCCAGCTCTCTCTTATTACGGGAGAAACCCCAGCGGAACAGGATTTCAGCTAATTTGGTATATTTCTAACAATTTTATTGATTGAACAAAAGTCACCCGCATCTATAACGAGGAAAACCTATACTATAGTAGCTCCATAAATATGTACTTACATATGATTTTTATTAAATTTTAAATATTTCCTTTCAGCCCCAACTCTGCTGCCGGAGCTCGCTACCCCGCTGACTTCAACGCCGCTACCTGCCCTAACTACCCTTACTGCTGGTGATCTCCAAAACTACCCCTAACAAGCAACGGACATGAACAGCTTCTATAACATTGTTAATACCAGATTTTCAATCAAAGCGCCCTCTGTATGTCAATCTGACAGATGACAGATGACAGGCCATCCTTTTCTCTCAAATGCCATCCCATTCAGCCATGCTTTGAAGAAATTCTGCGTAGATTAGCAATGTTACTGCCATTAAAATTGTAAATAGACAATATGTCTCAAAATAAAAAATGCTTTTGCATTTGTATTTTTTTGTATAAAATTGTAAAATCTGTAAATAAAAATTATAAATACGGTTTTTATATACTCTGTTGTTTTACTTTCTTTTATCAAAAGTATACATATACATTCACACATACCTAATAATCACACAAAGGCACAAAAATGACTGTGAAGATCGTTTTAATGAGATGTCTATACATAATACTCATACGTATCTACATACATTTTATATCAGAAAAGAAACTGGGACGACATCTGCCCTTATTTCAATTGACGAATTCTCCATTAATCAAAGTATTCAATAAAAATTTCATAGTAACGAGAAAGTATTACATCCGTAGATATAAGCAGTCCCCAAAAACTTGTCATCTAAAACAAATCCTTGAAAATTAGTTATGAAACATACTTTACCACAATTTCATAAGAGTCGGTCAAGCCGTTTCGGAGTATTATATAAAAATAATGAGACACGGGAATTTTATGTACATAATATGTATTAAGAGAGATAATCGATAATTTTTTTTTCATCAAAATATTGATGAGCAGCGATGGCGAGACCGCGGTCTCCAATACGAAAATACTCGGCGCACACCTCTGACAAAGAAATTTGTAATGTGGGCATTTTATTGCACGGTAATGGTGTTTTCCATTTTATGTCATATTTAATTGATCACGATGTTTACAGTAACAAGTAATTTCTCGAAGGCATGATGTCCACCAATCCGCACTTGGCCAGCGTGGTGGACTATGGCCAAAATCCCTCTCACTTGTGAGAGGACACCTGTGCTTAGTAGTGGGACAATAATTTTTTTGTTTTTGTGCAAAAAATAGGTTGAGAAACAAATATTTATTTATATATTTATTTATAATCTTAAAATGTAAATATTACAGATTTTAAATCCAGGGCGTTTACAATTTTCCAAGGTATCTCCTGGTCGTTTTGCGAAATACATCAGGTGCAGAAAAAAACAAATCTAGAGTTCAGTCAAACTCCAGAACACCATTAAGAAGGGTCAGTGCACGTGAGAGGTGACTCTCTTACCAATGGGCATGATGACACTATTAAAGAATCAGAGAATAAATGGTTTTACAGAAAAATATATGTTAAAAAATTTCTAAAATATGATCCCGTTTAGTATAAACATTAAGATTAATAAGATTTTTTCAATAAAATAAAAGTATTAAATACAGCAATCGGCCATGTTATCTGAAACGCCAATCAAAAGGAATGACGCCGCGTCTCAGTAAAAGTCATCGTGTTGCTTGAAGTTTGACGAGCAAGCCGACGCCATGACACCTACGAGCGTTTTCGCGCTTAATTCAAATTACATAGCAGAAAATACATTAATTTACGTTAAAACTTAAGTTTATTGCCAAACTAAACTTTTTTTCGAAACTAGGAGACGTGTACCTACAATAAGGAAAGGTATTTAAAAATCTGTCATCATGCCTATTGCATCCTGCAACCCGGAACTGCGAACAAATAATGTCGACGAACGTGGGCATACTTTGGGACGTTCAGCGATATCAGACTTACCACTGATAGGTTACAAATTTTGACTGTTATAACGTTATTCAATCGTGTTACGTACGGACAAAATGACTTAGTGGTGCTGACGTTGGCGACATCTGATGCCGTGCAGGTGTCGCGCATCGTTCCCACGAACGTGCATTCCCGTACCTAACTTTGGACGGGTCTCACCCATTCTTAGGCTTAGGTTAGATTTAGATAATTATTAATATCTATCGCAGATATTAATAATAAAAGTATGTTTAAGTTAGGATAAATCATGTAACGTATCAAACGTTATTAAAAGTATTCTATAAGTGATGTCTCGACTTGCTGATTTCACCCTGGCTGTGGCCGATCCTTAACTATCGTAATAATATAACACCTACCTATATTGCATATCTGCACGGGCACGGGCATGGGCTCCCAATAATTGAGGAGACCTGGAGATAACTCCGCCGCGCTGCTCCTATGCGGGTTGGTGGAGTTAACCTATATGGTATACAATTTAATCAAATAATTAATTATTTATTTATTTATTTATTTATTTATTTCATTCTACACTTTAAAAACATTACAGACAGGTCCAATTCGTTTTTAAAGGAACGTAAGATATTTGCCTGCCGGGCTGCGTAGTTCGGCAAGTGGTGTGTAAAATAAGTCGACGCTCTGATCCCATGCTACCAAGCCATTGAGCAAGGTGAGCGCTCGTATCATAGGAGACTCTGTTACGAGCTGGAGTCGACATCTTGGCACCGCAAACAACTCAACTCAACTAACCAACATAGTTGTCCGGGACGTTTAGTGAGATAAGTTCTAGCACTGATGGGTTGAAAGTGGATCCTCTAAGCAGCTGAACGAATATCTCAACTAAGTAGATGTCTCGCCTGTATTCTAAAGCGTTGTACCCCAACATACCTAGCAAAAAATTACTAGGATAAAAATTAGGGTACCCTACAAAGTATCCATAGGCACGGTAATATAAAAATCTTAGAAATTTCTTTTGGAGCTTTTCCAACATGAGCTTGTATTTAGCTTCATGTGGGATCCATATAACTGCGTTGCATTCTAGTATGCTTCTAACAAAGCTGTTATATAACAGTTTTATAGAAGCGATACTATCCAGGTGTTGTGATAGTCGCAAAACAAAACCCAATGTCCTATAAGCCTTTTTACAAGTGGCTGTTATGTGATCTGAGAACCGTAAATCTGATCTTATAATCACGCCCAGATCTTTAACAGCAGAGGTACGTGGAATCACAATATTGTCAAGCTGGTAAGCAAAAGGAATGGGGGTTTGTTTACAAGAAATCGTCATTACAGAGCACTTACTAATGTTGAACAGTAGCTTATTCTTTCTGCTCCACTCTAATATATTATCTATATCAGCCTGGAGTAGCTGACAATCCGTATGGTTTTTGATTTTTATTATGAAGTACTCGTATCCGATAATCATCGGTTCAATCCTTAGAGCATCAAATTTACTGACACACCCTTCAGGAAAAACGGCATAGCGCCTCGCTCGCTTCGATACATAATTTTTGTGCCAAATCTGGTGAGGGGAAAGAACGCCTACATTTTAATTTTGTCACACATTCACAAACATTCTTTCATCGCTACAGACGCATACATTTCTAAATATGTCAATTTCAAATTAACGTCATTTCCTATGCACCGTCAACACTGACACCGACACATGGGTGACCGCTAGTTGCACAAAAATTCATACGCAATTCCGTGCTGTGTGCGTGCGGAGGGTACGTTCAGCCATCGTTCCCGGTTGTTGTTGATAGATAACAGTGTTAAAACTTGTCGAAGGCCTTATGAGTGGTTTGAAAACATTCGACAGCGAGTTGGCTTCTAACCCGCATCTCCACCAACCCGCATTGGAGCGGCGTGGTGGAGTAAGCTTCTGGCCTCCCCAATAATGGGGAGAGACCCGTGTCCAGCAGTGGGACGCAAAAGGCGTTGCAGTTTATTAAAAAAAGGAAATGACATTGAACAGTTACCGAACCTCAGCTTCTTGCATCGGAAAATTAAGCGAAAACAAAAACCCAGCGACGGACAATTAACCGAAAAAATGTTGATACGAAATTTAATTACAAACCAAATTTGGCATGCCCGTATTGCCGCAATGAACTTGCATGTGTTGCCGGCAGAGTTGAAAATCAAGCATTCTGTAACTTTCTATTCTATTCATTATATTCCGTATGAATAATAACTACTTCATTTTGAATAGCTATTCCGTAATTCAGCAGAATTACGCATACCTATATAGTGCACCCATTAATTCTAGTTATTTTTCATTTGTCTTGTTTAGTATGAAATAGAAAAAGCACATATTTTGGTTACTAGAAATCATCATAAACGGACGAAATACGCAGAAGTCCTTTGTGGTACAAAACGTACATAATCGAACAAACCTAAACATACTACTATAATAATTTTTAAAATAATCTAGTACCTTTCATCCCTTCTGCCTGCAACAAACGTAACGATATATCGTAGCGATTTAACTGTGTCCGATTTGCGCAGGTTTATTTCACGTAATCGTTGCCGCTATGCAGCAGGTATTACAGTGAGTCATGTTCCTACTGGAGAGCTATGTTCCCCGGGTCGACATATTGTAGCTAATAAGGGCAATCCACAGACCAGCGACCAGCGACGCGAGCCCTAACTCTATCCCATAATCTGAGCATTTTTGTGTTACACTTTACTGAAAAATTATCAACAATATAGATATTTACTTTAACATAGTAATTTATATTCATAAATAGATGTTATCCATAAAAAATATAATTTTATTGCAATTTAAAAAAATCACAGTTAAGTAGAAAAATTCTGCTAGTTTAATACATACTTGACCCGAAATTTGCCGTCCTATGCTGTTTTCTATTCAGCCTACTAAATGAATTCGCCACTACTTGACATTCTATCGAATGTCAGATTCTTCAGATTACCCGTAGCACATGCATAGTCACGCTCTAATGGACCTTAATAGCGTTGAGAAACTACACGTGTTCTGGACACGTGGAGAATGGTACAGTATAGATCATTCCAGAAAAAAGGTTGACCATAAACGACTAATCCATTCAACTTTGACTGCACTCGCCATTGCATGGTGTTTACTCGCGATTTACATATATAGATAGGTACCGACGCGGGGCGCCTGGCAGATGAAAAAGATCCAATTATTGTGCATGGATAATAAGTATACTGATGAAGCGCGCATGGCCTGGCTGTTATCGTAGAACTCTCACGATCTATGCAACTAAGCCAACCGGGCGCGGTCGGGAGTGAGATGGGTGACCGCTAGTGGCAAAAAATTTCATGCGCGTTTCCGTGCTTCAAAGGGCACGTAATGCCGTCCGTCCCGGTTGTTGTCGATAGATAACAGTCATTAACACGTTCACTGCGGCAAGCTTTTTATACGACTTTCAGTCGGTGCTATATCGGATCTATTCGACCCTTTGATTAACTATCCTGGGGTGCGTTATGGGGTCGAAAAGACCTGTTCTACTTACTCACCTTTATATGTGTTTTTCTAGGTCATTTTAAATGTAAATTGTATACTTTTCATAGCAACGTGTTTTTTAATAATTGAAAGACATAGATTTATGGTAGGAGATGAATCTGACTAATAAATCGTTAGTTTTATGAGATTAAATTTATCGGATCTTTAAGACCTGATGTCAGCACCAGCGAGTAAATATGTCGATGAAATTTTAGTGATGTACAGGATTTTTAGGTAAAAGTCGATATCGTTCAAAAGAATTTACTTATTATGTGATTAGGACACAATGTATTTTTTTCAAATTTTTGGGCATTGAAAAAATATTCAGGTCATCATCACTAGATATTGGAGAATCATCTTTAATAGTTTTTGGTCAATATTATTGCAAGCAGGTTTGATAATGGTGTTTTCTAATATTTGGATATTTTGATGAAGAATTTTGTTGGATGGTGTATGAGCGACTGTTTGAAGAACTTGCAAGGTGTTTCCTGTTAACGGGCTAGTGTAAATATTTGGTAGACTTTGGATATTCTTACTTGGTTTATTGAGAGAGCCTTTTCCCGTTTCTGGCATCCTTTTTGTCTCTTTCATTTCACTTTCACTTCCTACATCTTCACTTAACAACAAAAGCTTTCTTTTCGGCCTCTTCATATTTTTTATTTATAGATTGCAAGGGAGATCCTCAATTTGTTATCCGTCTATTATCACTTCCGTACGTCACTTCACTAGAGGAATCAATGAAAATCCAGTGCGTTTATCGGGTCATCGGTCATCGGGTCTTTAAGACCCGATAAACGCACTAGATGAATAATTTTTACCCGTGGTGCGGTATAGGGTCGAAATGATCCGATACGTTTTTTTGAGAGATTTTTATAGTATTTGATAAGATAATTACAAAACAGTATTTATCTCTTTTCTACCACTGGAAAGACCGAAGATATCCATCCCGCACCAACGGGTTGGCGGAGATTTTGCATGCCGCACCGAGTGCTGGATATGCATCAGGTCTATTCGACCCGATATAGCAGTGAACGTGTTAAACCTAGTCGGAGGCCTTATGGCGGTTTGAAAACATCCGACAGCGGTTTGGCCGTCGGATGTTTTACCGCATCTCCACCAACCCGCATTGGAGCAGCGTGGTGGAGTAAGCTCCAGGGCTCCCCTTAGCCTCTCAACTCCTCACCGTCGCAGTACCTTCCATCATCAGCTCAGCATCATAAGATGATGATTACTATGCACAAATATCTCTTATGCTTTAGAAAGTATAAGAAAATCAATGTGTGTGCCTATAAAATTTGAGGGTTTCCCTCAATTTCCCTGGGATCCCATCATCAGATCCTGATTTGGTGACAATGGGACAACCTCGGGAGTGTAAGCATACGAACAAAAAAAGAATTTTGAAAATCGGTCCACAAACAGCGGAGTAATCGGTGAACATTTATAAAAAAAATACATACAGCCGAATACAGTACCTCCTCCTTTTGGAAGTCGGTAACAAATATTCAAGCCAGACCTTGTGTCACATATTCATTTGTTCCTCCCACGTAGAGCGCCATTACTCATCATAGTAATTAGACAGTCGATAGAACAATGCAATGTCAATAACTTATTACATCTGAATCTAATTAAAATATTTCAAGTGACATTGGAAGTGAGGACGAGTATCCGGACGCATATTTCCCGCGCTGTCATAGCGAGTCTGTAGTACATGCGTACAAAGTTCGAAGATTCTAGCTAACATTTTCAGATTCCTTTACTCAAATCTCTTAACTTAAAATTAAAGAAAAATAAATAGAGCACACGAGCATGCAGGGCACGTGTTGTTTTTTTTTTAATAATGTGCGATACAATTCTGTGCATATTGCCAGCGTAGTAGTCAAAAAAAATCAGTAAGTCGTTAGTAATCAGTCAACCTAGTCAGTCAGATGTTCAAGTAATGCGATGGCTACTTTACCAGAACGTGTCCGATGGAGTTTTGGAGGCAAGCTGAAAAAACCTATTTTCGCACTGTTTTTATTTTATTTCACAACACTCGTGCGCTATAATTAACCCATGTCGATTAAAACGCTATCAACTTTATTACTTTATCCGATATAACTCAAAAATACACCAAGTAAATGAAAATAAAACAAGAGTACAACATGTCCTTTTCGACTGCCCGCCAAAAACCACGTGTTGTTAAGGGGTCGCTGCAGCCCATGGATATTACACACAACCTCATGCGAGCCAAATCTTGTTTGTTTTGATGTGGCTGATGCTCACTTTATGTCTGGCCGGCAACTGCACCTTTCCATCGAAACACAATAGAATTACTTCAGGACAAAAGTGGGTGTAGCGGTGGTACTTCTTCTGTCGAACTTTTAAATCTAACCATCTACAAAGATCGACTTTTATTTCAAGAATTTATAATATTTACGTAGTCATTGACAATAGTTATTGAAGATACCGAATTAATAATATTGTTAAACTTTCTTCAGCATTATCCAAATATGAAGGCACGAAAATTCAGGTTTTGACCGTTTATTCTTGTACACGTCATATTAATTTATATTTATTTTTTATCGCAAAGATAATAAAAACTATTATTCTATTTGGTTTTTATTTTAAAAAGCATTAACGTTTTTTTAGTACACAGTCGGTTTTGTGTTTTTCTTTTTTCATAATAATTTTTACTATTTCACTCTTTTGAGTTGAATTTAATGATTCTATACACGTATGAAGCGCGCATGGCCAGGCGGTTAGCGTAAAACGCAAACGATCTACGAAACTAATCCAAACGGGCGCGGTCAGGTGTGAGATGGGTGACCGCTAATGGCAAAAAATTTGATGCGCGGTTCCGTGCTTCGGAGGGCACGTTAAGCCGTCGGTCCTGGTTGTTGTCGATAGATAACAGTCGTTAAACCTTGTCGGAGGCCTTATGGGCGGTTTGAAAACATCCGACAGCGGGTTGGCCACTAACCCGCATCTCCACCAACCCGCATTGGAGCAGCGTGGTGTAGTAAGCTCCAGGCCTCCCCAATAATGTGGAGACCCGTGCCCAGCATTGGGACGCAAAAAGGGTTGCAGCCATACACGTATTGTTTTTTTTTTCCTTTTTATTTAAACCCCATCTCCAGAATGCTCCAAAACTCCAAATGCAATTACGCTGCTCCGAAGGAATGGTCGCCTAGTTTGCAACCAGTCATCAGAAATGTTGAACCATGCAAATCCTGCCACGGTTATGTTTTACAGAACAATTGTTTATTCACATTTATTTATTATAAAGTGCACTACAAATTGACGAGTGAATAAAGTTTAAAAAGGCAGTGCAAGGTCGAATATCCGAACGCATCTGTTCCCGCGCTGTCAACCTGACAGCTACATAATTAAGGGCGGGAAAGAAGAAAAGATGGTCGATCTTGCACAAATATTTCACTTTTATTATCACGTTAATGAATTGTATGGGCGTCGTTATGGGTGATTTATTCTGTTGTTAATTTTATTTAATGCCATATTGTCAGTACAATTGAGCCGGTCTTCCTTATTTTAATACTAGCTTTCCGCCCGCGACTTCGCCCGCGTGGAATTCTGTTATCGTTCCATTCGAATTTTTGTGTTCTACTCGTATTTCTTCCCCATGTAGGTCAAAATGTCAAAAACTCTAGTCTTAAAGCATCAAAGGTACCTACTGACTCACCCGTCAGTGGAGAGGGCATTACGCCTCGCTTCTTCGCTTCGCAAATCTGGTGCGGGGGAAGAATGCACACATTTTAATTTTGTCACACATTCAAAAATATTCTTTTATCGCTACAGACGTATACATTTCTAAATAATTTGTAGGTGGTAGAACTATTAATTATGGTTCGCCCGGGGAAGTACCACCGCTGCACCCACTTCTGCCGTGAACCAATTCTATTGTGTTTCGGTGGAAAGGTGCAGTTGCCGGCCACACTTACATGAGGCGACCACCAGCCTTCGGAGTAGCAGCACAACTGCATACGACCTCGGACAAGACTTACCTATGCTTGCTTGAGGTAGTATGTAGATGTCCATGGGCTGCAGCCACCACTTAACACCACGTGGCCTGCATGCTCGTCTGCTACTCCATTCAAATAAAAAAATATGTCAATTTCATTTTAACATCATTTTCTATGCACCGACAACACTGACACCGACACGCACACACACTAGTGGCGCGCACATAACTAGAAGGCACATTGTGCATGCACGTTGGAACGAGTAGTTCACCCATAAAGGCCACTCCTCTGACGGGTTTCATACCTGTGATGCTCTAAAACTTTAGTAGTACAAATATTATTTTCTTCCTATCCAGCACCAAATACAAAGTTTCATGTTTTTATCTTCACCGATGACAACACTTCGAACAAATTTTTAACCCTTATTCCTATTTTTCTCGGTCCACTGTACCTGTATACAAAATTTCATTAAAATCGGTTCCGTACTTTAGGCGTCAAAACGTAAACTGACACATTCATATACAGACAGAGTTACCCATTACGCAGACAGAGTTCGCATTTATAACATTAAAGTATGGATTTTCTTGGAGTGCTTAAGACGAATTTCTTTAACCTTTAAGAATGGGAAGATGGACTTTATGCCAATTATTACGATTTATTTTAGGGCATTACCCTATTCAGAAAAGCTTACATAAAGTCAGGGTTAGCGTGATATTTTAAATTTTATTACTTTTAGCTACGTAGGAGGCGATGAAATTGGATGGGTGGCCGCTTAAAGAAGATCCGCAAGTCTTGAAAGTGAAACACAATAGTATACTTATGTAAACTTAGGCTGAAGCGCGCATGACCCGGCGGTTAGCGTAGAACGCAAACGATCTATGCAACTTAGCCGAACGGGCACAGTCGGGTGTGAGATGGGTGACCGTTAGTGTAAAAAAAATCATGCGCGTTTCCGTGCTTCGGAGGGCACGTTTAGCCGTCGGTCCCGGTTGTCGATAGATAACAGTCGTTAAACCTTGTCGGAGGCCTTATGGACGGTTTGAAAACATCTGACAGCGGGTTGGCCACTAACCCGCATCTCCACCAACCCGCATTGGAGCAGCATGATGGAGTAAGCTCCAGGCCTCCACAATAATGGGGAGAGATCCATGCCCAGCAGTGGGACGCAATAAGGGTTGCAGCCAAACTTAGGCTTGCGTTTTAAGGCGAAACACATCGTGAACATTCATAAATTTTAAATCAACCACGGATTTTTGCTTCGTAAATTCGATATTTACAATCAACAGCATTTCATTAAAGAATTCCAAAATTCCAAATATATACTAAAGACCTATTGTTATTAACAGGACTATCTTTCATCTATTTTTTTAAGAAAAACCAATACAACCTTAGTTTAATGGGGTCACATATAGGAGCGGTCGCAGCCTTCAATTTTGGGGGTGGGTCGCCAAGAAATTTTGGGGAAATGGTGTCCCAAATTGGCTTGTTTCGCCTTCCTTTTACGCATGACTTACATGATTACATGTATTTTGGTGGGGGTCATGTCCCCTGTGAGCCCCCTCTGGGACCGCACCTGGTCACTTACGAGATTTCATTATGAAACTCTGAAAATCAATAATTTTTTACCATATGATACGGATCTCCTCTTAAAGACAAATTAAGAAATACATGCAGTTGATTCCTCATACCATTGAAAAATTCACGAAACTATTTCATTCTTCGAACTGGTAATTATGATTAAAAAAGTTATTGACATCTCTTATACGGTAGAATACGAAACTTTATAGATTTTGTGACGGTTTAAAATATGTGTCGCTGTTTTGGTGTGCTAATTTGGTTTATTCTTTTCGCTTCTTTATTTTTGTTTTGCCTGGATATATTTTATGCCTTGTTTATTAACTGGATCATGTTATTGTCAAAAATTAAATTTATAGGTAGACAAAAAGATAAAATTAATTATGTAAGAGAATCCCATCAGAGGAGGTAAGTCAGTATTGAATTAAGAGGTATTATCCTGGTGTGGGTGTTTGTTCACTTGATTTTGTAAATGTCCATGGCATACATACACGATACATTATATTGGGAAGCATTATTTATTCATTTAGGAAATCTTACATGATTATATTATAGGATCTCTCATAAATAGGATCGAATATTTTTATATGCATTGTTGCAGATTACGCTATAAAAGCTTTTTTACTGTGTCGCTCCCGGGCACCAAATCAAACGATTACAATACCAATCGACGACCAATTGACGACTCGTGTGGCGCCATGATTACCATGCCGGACTGCCGATCGGAGGATCCCGGGTTCGATTCCCGGCAAATCAGAAATTTGAACGATGAGTTTAAATTTCTGTTCTCGGTCTGGGTGTTTGTGTTCCTGTCCTTGTATGTGTTGATGGTACCCACGACACAGGGTATACCTGTAGTAGTAGGGTACTGTGGGGCTATGAGTGTGAAACGTTAATTTTATTTTATTTTTTAATCACATTGAAAAAAAACATCACAGTATCCATTCTGTATCATATTCGGTGACAATCTCATAATTATCGCCGTTTCATTGATCAATTATTATCGAGTATCGGAATCATCGGGTAGTGCTATTATTGGCCCAATTAACGCGTTGGATGCATATCGGCTCCCTGGCCTTACTTGGCCTTAAACATCTACAATTTTGACCATAAACGTAGCTGCTTAAAAGCGAGTAAAATATTATGGTGATCGCAGAAAATTAAAACATGAGGAACTTGGTTTAATTATTTTGGAGTATCGGTTGCGAGTTTTATATATTGCGGAATAAATATATGGTTGTCCTAAGGGATTCGATGACAGGCGAGGCATAAATTGGAAGGATGAATTTGAATAAATTGGATACATATTATTGCACTTTTTGACAATGGCAATATGAGATCATGAGACATTACTAACACGAAAAATAATTTAAGCTCAATGTCGTTTGTTGTATTTGTATTTTAAATAAAACAGAAGTTTTGGCGGGAAGTCGGACAAAACAATTGTTACTGTGATGCTCTTGTTTTATATTCATTTCCTCGGTGTATTTTTAGTTATTATCTCGGATAAGTTCCATCGATCACGTTCTGGTAAAGTAGTCATCGATTTACTTGAATATCATTTTTTTTAATGGAAAAGCAGACGAGCATGCAGGCCACGTGGTGTTAAATGGTCGCTGCAGCACATGGACATCTACATACAACCTCAAGCAGACATAAGTAAGTCTTATCTGAGGTCGCATGCAATTGCGCTGCTACTCCGGAGTCTGGTGGTCGCCTCATGTAAGTGTGGCCGGCAACTGCACCTTTCCACCGAAACACAATAGAATTGATTCACGACAGAATTGGGTGCAGCGGTGGTACTTCCCCGGGCGAACCATAATAGTTCTACCACCTACAAAAAATATCTGTCTGACTTGACTGACTGATAACGGACGACTTACTGATTTTTTTCTACGACTACTTCGACTTCTTCCAGTTGCAACAAAATTGGCAATAAAGTGAGAAAGTTATACTTAACGCTGACAATATGCATAGAGTTTGCGGTGCCATTATTAAAAGAAAAAAAATAACAAAAGGTGTTTTGTGTTCCTGTCATATTGCATGCATAACCCGCGGTGGAAGTTTTGGCGGGAAGTCTGAAGGGACAAGTTGTGCTCTTGTTTTACTTTCATTTTCTTGGTGTATTTTTGAGTTATATCGGATAAAGTTGATGGCATTTTTTTTTCGATATAGGTTAATGACAGTGCAGGAGTGTTGTGAAATAAAATAACAGTGCTAAAATGTGTTTTTTCTGCTTGCCACCAAAATTCCATCGGACACGTTCTGGTAAGGTAGCCATCGCTTTACTTGAATGTTGGACTGACTAGCCTGACTGATTACTGACGACTTACTTACTGACTTTATTACTTCGTCCAGTTTCATTGAAACTGGCAAAAAATTGATGCAAAAGTTATACTTGACGCTGGCAGTATGCACAGAGTTTGCGATGCCATAATTGAAAAAAAAACCCGCGGTGGAAGTTTTGGCGGGAAGTCAGAAGGGACAAGTTGTGCTCTTGTTTTATTTGTTTGATATAGGTTAATTATAGTGCATGAGTATTGTGAATATAAGTTATAAAATAAGAGTGCGAAAGTATGATTTTTTTTTCAGTTTGTCATAAGAACTAGATACTTATTGCTTTACTTGAACACCTACTGCCACTGGCTAGCCTGACTGATTACAGACGAATTACTGATTTTTTCTATGACTAAGTATAAAAGAAAAATGAAAAAAAAATAATGGCTGCAATGATTTTATCCATGGCGTAAAACTGATTTTAAAAAAACCCACGGTGTGCCGTGGGTAACCCAGTGCAGACCAAAAAACGAACTTGTTTGAAATAAAAAGACACGGGCAAAAACTTGTAAAGAGACGAGTAGGTAGGTATACAACTTTTTACTAGGTTACAAGTTGAACGCAGCTTAATAGTGGCGCACAATACGTCGTTATCAATAAAAACGCATTAAATAAACTAAAGGCAGAAACATATTGCAGTGCCAAAACCTGGTATCACCATTTACTTTATTACTATTCGCATTGGAGAAGCGTGGTGGAACCAGTAAAATACAATAACGCTGCAATTACCCTTGAAACTGATAGTCCCACTGTATGATATACTATATGATACAGAGTGTTGTTGGACACATATAAAAAATAATTACAATGACACATAATTATTTTTTTAATTATAAACACCCAGACTAGGAAAATACCTCCAAATTAATTACTTAAATATCTCCCTTGCGGGAATCGAACCTAGGACCTCCTGCACGGCACCTGCACCGGGACCTGTGCGCCATACTGGTCGTCTGGGTAACATCAATGACGCTCCAGTCTGTCCATAATCGCTATAGTTTCATAAGCCAAGAAAAAAATAGAGAAGAGTGTACGAAAAAAGACCAGATACTTGCCTGTTACTCTTAATAATAATATTTCCTAATTAACATAATAAATACAATTAAGATTCTATATTGATGTGTTTATGAAAGAAAGAAAGAAAAATATTTATTTCATATTGGGAATACAAAATATTCGCTTAATAAAATGTCATTTTTTTCCCGGTCATCGCCTTTAGGTGCCCGTTTGGGCTAGATGTTGACCTGCAGAAAAAGGTGGCGGAAAAAACTCCCCCCAGCAGCACTCTTTTAAAAAAGTACATTTATATATTTGAAAATACAGAATGGTTATGGGTCGATAATGGGCACACGTGACAGCCTATGACTCCTACAAACGCCAACTACATTTAAAAATTAATAACTTTCCGGCTGCGGCTTCGCCCGCGTGGTCTGCACATTTTTCCCATGCGAATGAGATATTTCCTGTAAGTAAGTTGCCTATGTCTCTACATCACTGCACTATTGAGCACTCTCCAGACCCCCAACCATCTCCATACAAAAAATCAAATAAACCCATAACATAGGTGCGACGTGAAAGAAAGACAAACAAACTAACAATTATTTTACATTTATAATATTACTAGTCAACCGCCAGCGGCTTCGCCCGCGGGGGCTCGTTTTAAAGGTTCCCGTAGGGTAATATCCCATCCTATGTCCTTTCACAAGGTCCACTCTATCTGTGTTCCAAATTTCATTAAAATCGATTCAGCAGTTAAAGTGGGAAAGCGTAGCAGACAGACAGACAGAGTTACTTACGAATTTTTAATATTAGTATGGATGGATACTTATACCCCATAATTTGTTTCAAACTTTAAACGAGATTCATCTCTGGGTGTGAAAGCTGGATCAACTTTTTGTATAGTAAGGAAATGGATAACAAGATTTTAACGCATTATTATACTTAAATGCAGCAAGGTTTATTTTATTGAATTTATCAAGTGAGACGAGCGATTATGCGTAAAATATGAGTTTAATGAGCTTAGCTATTATTAGTACTTTTCACAACTTTTCCTTCGCAAAAATCCTTTAGATTAATAGCGCAAGCCAATTTCTCCCAGTGAGGGATTCATGATAGCTACACATAAATAGGGTTGCCATCTCTAAAATTTGTCAACCCGGACAAGACGCGTTAAAACCCCGGATTTTAGAGCCCAAAACCCGGACATGTCAACAGCGGGGGGAAGGTGAATTTAGCGAGTCAGTCGGTTCGTCGGTTGACCGCGGTGTGCGGGCACAGTGCGTGTGTCGCAGGCGGCCCAAGACTTTATTCTTTTTAAACCCGGACTACCCATAAAGTCCGGCCCGGACGCTCCCCGGACGCCCTCTAAACTAGGACAAATCCGGGGAAACCCGGACGGATGGCAACCCAACACATAAAAAATCTGTGATGGTCTCATTTTGAAGAGCTCCAGCCGTAGATGTGAGAAAAATAAATATTTTTACACTAAAGCTGTTTTATAAATGAAAAAAACAACAATTTTATTTTTCCGTATAATGGTTTTTTTTTCAATTTTGGCATCGCAAACTCTGTGCATACTGCCAGCGTCAAGTATAATATTTGCATCAAGTTTTTGCCAGTTTCGTTGAAACTGTAGGTAAAATCAGTAAGTCGTCAGTATTCAGTCAGTCAAGTCAGTCAGACATTCAAGTAAAGCGACGGCTTCTTTATCAGAACGTGACCAATGGGAATTTTGGAAGCAAGCTGAAAAAACATATTTTCGCACTGTTATTTTATTTCACAACACTCGTGCACTGTAATTAACCTATATCGAACAAAATGCCATCAAATTTATCCGATATAACTCAAAAATACACCAAGAAAATAAAAATAAAACAAGAGCACAATATGTCTTTTGAATTTTCCCAAATATTAAGTTCAAGTGCCATATTTTTATATTCGTTTTTAGAATATCAGGTGTGTACAATGACCTTCGGTTGCCTTGTCAGTGAAAATTATTGATTACTGTTCTCAATAAATTAAAAACTTGTAAAAAATTATCGCGTCTTTTGATATTAAAATTATATGACATCCTTGTGTAATAATTCACACCTCTGATAGCGATACAATTTAAAAAGGACTCATTTGTCACATACTGATAAGCTTTATTTTATTGTGTGGTACGAAGAACCTTTCAGAAAACATACGTAGGATTGACAATATTTAAAAAAATAAAGACCGCTATATAAAAAAATACTGTCACATTATTTTCTTTCGAAAAGAGATTTAAATCAATAGGTTTTTGGAAGGTTTTTGGATAGACTATCCCGCGTACGTAGGTAAATATTATGTTTACCTATTTTAATTTTAATTTCTTTCATAACTTACTCATTATCACGTAGGAATGAAGCATTTTCCCGCGGTAAAAAGTAGCATATGTTACTCAGGGTGAATGTAGCTTTCTAATGGTGAAAGAATTTTTGAAATTGTAACAGTATTTTTTGAGTTTATTCATTACAAATATACAAAATACAATTCTTTCCTCTTTATAACATTAGTATAGATTAGGATTTTATGACACCCAAATTGAGAATAGAAATTTAAACTTTTTAAATTTCCGTGTAGATGTGAAATGAACTCAGGACCGACACAGTAACAATTGCACCGTATGGTCAGTATTGTAGATAGATCTTATTCAAAAAATAAAATGAACAGAGCAAAGCGAGAAATTTATTTTGAAAGATAACTAAATAAATATTTTATTAATTTTAGCCCTTCCTTATTATTATGTCTTCCAAAAAAGTTCTCCACACACATTAAATAACAAATAAATACCCGAAACGTCATTAATAAGTGTGAATTGCAATAAAAACGCAATAAAATCGCCCTATTCAGAACTGTACGCTATTTTGTAAGTCCATTATTTAAATCGCGCACTGTATGATAATGTTTTCGACTTGTTTGCAAATAAAAGGTGTAAGGTCTTAACATGTTAATATGTAATACTTTTAATACCGAGCGCCAACGAACATCGCATTCGTTCCTGCTAGAGACGTTAATAATAATAAAAAAACCGGGCAAGTGAGAGTCGGACTCGCGCACCGAGGGTTCCGTAAAATATTTTTATTATAATGATGTAAGTAACTAAAAAACTACGGTTTTCGTAATCTTTCCCGTATCTGTGCTACGAAATTGTTTCGTACCAAATTTCAAGATTCTGAGTTCACGGGAAGTACCCTGTAGCTTTTGATAGCCTTGCAAGTGTCGAAAATTTGCAGCATAAACGGCTGTATCTTTTGATTGCGCTGGCTTAGAAGTTAGATTTTTTCACAGCTCCAAGGGACAGGAGACCTGAGTATTTGATATAAATTCCAACTTGATGCCCCCACGCGTTCCTGAGAAAAAGGGTCTTGACAGACAGATGGACGGACAACAAAGTTATAAAGTTAGGTAAAAACTACTTTGCAACAATCCGCCATCAGAACGTATGATGGTGTATACTTTTTTCATACAAAAGCACCTCCCTCCCTCCCACACAGTACCTACACATGCACATGCAACAATAAAGTGATCCTATATGGGTTCTGTTTTTTCCTTTCGATGTAAGGAACCCTAAAAACATGTATAATAATGTGGTCAGAGACGGAATTTCTCATAAAGGGTTCCGGGATAGCAAACATATAAGGACTAGGACTGCGCAAAGGTTGACATTGTTGTGTGTTTCGAATACAACTTACCAATGAATATTTGGCGAATGTTAGGGGAGCCCTATATGGATGCAAGATTGTTCAGCCACAAAAGTCAGAGGTCGATGATATTAAAATTTATAATAATAAATTTAATTTAATTATTGTGTTTTTGTTCGTATTAGGCTTAGAGCATCAAAGGTACTGACTCACCCTTCAGGGGAGAGAGCATTGCGCCTCGCTTCGATATATAATTTTTGTGCCAAAAATGGTGCAGGGGGAAGAACGCACACATTTTAATTTTGTCACACATTCACAAATATTCTTTCATCGCTACAGACGCATACATTTCTAAATATGTCAATTTCAATTAACAACGTCATTATCTATGCACCGACAGCACTGACACCATGGACGTTGGGACGAGGTGTTCGCCTGTAAGTAAAGGCCACTCATCTGACGGGTGTCATACCTGTCAATACCTTGATGCTCTAAGGTATTAGGTCAGATTAGCTATACAAAAGATTTTTTGTATTATAATTTTCTTGTCGTCTGTAGGTACATACATATTAGGTCTGTTCTAATGCGACTGAACCTTTGATTTCTACATGGCTGCAATCGTTTTAATTTTTTCAATTTAAACTGATGACATTTTGTTCATCGTATGTAGGTTGATTGCAGTGCCCGTTGTGGAATAAAATAAGAGCGTGAAATATGGTCTTTAGAGGTGCCTCCAAAACTCCATCAGACCTCTGTACATCATTTCAGTATTAATTACAGTTCAAAGATGTTTGTATGTTTATAAAATTTTCCTGTAGCTAAAGTACTAAAAATACAACATTTACCGTGTTGTAGCGAATTGTTAGCGGAAACATTATAGAAAAAACAATTAAGTAGATCACATTAAATCATTCCGATTGCACAAAAATAAACAGCAAAGCAAAGAAATATATTTTATTGTTACAGACTTAACCTAACATTTACAGAGTCATCAAAAATAGTATACAGAGCCGAAAGATTACCTTACTAACTATATAAGTTTAGATTCGACTTTAAATAAAATTCGCTGCAGTAAAAGGATTATAAAAAATACGAATTTCCCAATATTTTTATTTTCCGTTAAGTTAAAATCGATTACGATTAATCACGGAAAACTTAATTGGGAACTTATTGTTAAGGTTTCGTTCGTTAAAACTCCATTACTCCGCTGTCCATCCGTCTGTCTGTCCGTCTGTCACCAGGTTTCTTTATTATTCAATAATGGCATCGCAAACTCTGTGCATATTGCCAGTGTCAAGTATAATTTTTGCATCACTTAGTAATCATAGTTATCACTCAGTCTAGTCAGTGAGATGTTCAAGTAAAGCGATGGCTACTTTACCAGAACGCGTTCGATGGAGATTTGGAGGGAAGCCGAGAATGTTTTCCCACTGTTGTTTTATTTCACAACACTCGTGCACTGTCATTAGCCTATATCGAATAAAACGCCATCAATTTTATTCGATATAGGTAACTCAAAAATTCACCAAGAAAATATAACAGTTGTTCACAGATGATATATTTCTATTGCCTCTATTTTTAATTTTAATTTTATTTGAATTGAGTAGCAGACGAATATCCACGACACATTCCATTACACAGTCTACTGCCCAATTACGATTTTTAATGAAACATTCGCATAAATTGTTTGATGTTAAAATAGTGACTAAATGAATTGAACTGATCAATTTATATTGTCGATATACTGCAACGAATTATAAATTTACCTTACATTATTATATTATTATATTATTATTATTACATTATTTTGTTATTTATTACTTTATTACAGACTTATTTATTAAATATTATAAAATACATATTTTTTCAGAATAATCATTAATCAATCATTATCAACATTAATAGGCCCAAAAGCGACGAACGGATAAAATGATATTCATTAGTGAATAGGTATTATGGAGAAAAGGATCTTTATTTTACTTTCTTACACAAGAAAATTTAATTTCAAATAAACATTGCACAATTTAAAAAAAATCATAGTTAAAAAGTAAATGACTAACAATTTTTTTCGAAAATAGAACTTGAGAGTGATTTTTTAAATTTCACATTAGAGCAGCGTGGGTCCACGTCTGTTCCATATCAATATCCTTTACGAGTTTCATACATGAAAGTTGGAGTCTAGCTCACCCACCACGCTGACCAAATGTATGGCGCTCTTCAAAAGCACATTATTTCGTATATTCGTTGCGTAGCAACATAAAAACAATGGAAATAAGTAGAAGTTACCTAATCAGTCCAATTTCCAACATAATATTTAATACCTCCCTATATAAATTCTTTTTAAAAGATCTGTCTATGGGTCATGTCTAATTATGTCAACATATACATAGTTAAAGAGGAATCGCGTGTAGGCGTGTCTTTTTAACTTTTGTACTTTGGGAAACGATCTTATACGCACGTGTTAAATGCGCTAGTATGAAACCATCATTAATAGTACTTTACACATGAAGATCGTAAGCACTGTAAATACAGGTGTTTCCAATTGGCCCTCCTAAAGTTTTCTTTAACTTTTCCACTTGCACATTTTTTTAAACATGCCTGTTTAAATTTTAGATTGTGAAATTTAATTTCACAATCTAATCTTTATAATTAAGAAAATAATCTTCATGATATAATGAAAATAAAATTTGTTAAGAAAAAAATACTTACAAATTAAATAATAAAAAATATGATTGTATGTATGACGTTGAAATCATTGTTTAGAATTCTTTGTAAACTAAGTACCTAACTGAAAAAATAAGTATCTACATAATGCGAAATCGACGAGATACGAGAATCAATACTTAATTCTACAACTTACCTACTATGTATTATAATATTATAGTGATACATGTATTACAAACAATTTCTACCATGATATCCAAATGTGGGATGATATTTTAATTCATAGAATCTTAAGTCTTTGATACTCTTTTTTTAAATCTAGAACAAAATGTAGAATGTAATAAAGATCGTCGTCCGAATTTAGAATAAATGAATGACAAATTATGACAAACAAAGTTTTTTTTTCTTCAATTATGGCATCGCAAACTCTGCATATTGCCAGCGTCAAGTATAATTTTTGCATCACGTTTATGCCAGTTTCGGTGAAACTGGACGAGTAATAATAGGTGGTAAAGTCAGTAAGTCGTCAGTAATCAGTCAGTCAAGTCGATCAGACATTCAAGTAAAACGATGGCTTCTTTACCAGAACGTGACCAATGGATTTTTGGAGGCAAGCTGAACAAACATATTTTCACACTGTTATTTTATTTCACAACACTCGTGCACTGTTATTAACCTATATCGAACAAAATGCCATCAAATTTATCCGATATAACTTAAAAATACACCAAGAAAATGAAAATAAAACAAGAGCACAATATGTCTTTTTCGACTTCCCGCCAAAGAAACAACAATCAAAGTTAAAAGAAAGAGAAATACTCGATTTAACAATTTGGAAGGACTCAAATGTGACGTTAAAATGGTTTGAATTTGGAACCAGCTTCTTTAATTATCCTTTTTATTTGCGGCCCGAATAGGTTGCGCCCGTTGAGCAGGTGGGTGGGGGTTTCCTTGCTGCCGTGAGATCTGCACTGGCGTGGGTTCCGCACCTCCTAGATAGGTCTTCAGCGAAGCAGCCGGCAGCATGCGAAGGTATACGTACGGCTTGGCCACGTTCATAGCGAAATGCAGGGCGTAGAACGGAAATCTTCTGTTGGGAAACATCTCCTGGATGTGCCTGAAGAAGTACATAGCGCCTATCGTACCGGTTATGGCGACTAAGCTATTTTTGGTGCGCGTGTTGTGGCGGAATCTGGAAATAAATAATCAACATCCTTAGAATAAATACGTATAGAAGGAGTATCTTCATACAAGCGCGCTGTCAAAATTGAAGCACTAAATAGATTCCTACAGCTGTCACATCTGACAAAATATTTTTATTTTGACCAAATTAACTATAAAGTACTACAAAATATTGAAAACACTGTGAAAAGTTATTTTATTACACTTCTTTTGTTTTAAAAATTAATGGCACCAATCAACATGCTTCAAATTGGGCGCGCGAACATGGTTTCTATAATGTAATATTCTAAGTCAAAATATTTTTTAAAGTTTTCAATGGAGACTCAAACGAGCAACCAGGCTAGGGAGGAAACCTTCAAAAGGTACCTTGGGAGAGGTTACCGGGTTATGTGGGCCTGCCTCTGCGCTTGGGAGGTCTCCGGGATCTCCATAGGAACGCACCGGTGTCCTCTACGCACGGCGACCCAAAATGGGCCCATCTTCGGGAGAGCAGATGTGCTCTCCTGCACCTTCCGATGCTTACGGCGGCATGCGGCCACGCACACACGGACACACCGCCGTCCCTCCCGGGGCTGCTGGTTGGACGGGTCAAGCTCCCACTCTCGCCGTCCGCAACACCAGAAGCCCTCTTTTAGTCGCCTCTTACGATCAGGCAGGGGATACCGTAGCTCTATTCTTAATCCCGAAGCTACAGGGACTACAGCGTAGTACCTACGGTGTTCATGAAATAAATATTTTTTCTTTCTTTTCTTTCTTTCTTTCATGGACAACTCAAGCAAACCTGAATCTTACGTAAGGTCGTATACAGTGGCTTTGCTAGTCCGAAAGTTCGTTCATCGAGAATGGGACCTCCAGAACTTACTTGGTGATCTCTGGAGTGACAACCAACGCCCAACCAATAAGGGAGCCAGTTGACTGGATCATGGAGAAAATCGGGGTAGACTTCACGTGGATGTGTTCAGGAGAAGTGCACCAGCGGAACGCCTGGAACGTACAATTGAGTCTTGGATACTATGTAAAATAAATAATGTAGTTTAAAAAACTAAAAAACACGCTTTTGTGAAATAACAAACTATAAAGTAAAAAATAAGAAGAAAATGTACCCATTTTATTGTAAAAAAAAACCATGGCCATCGGCTTGGCCCGCGTGGACTCATTTTAAAGGTTCCCGTAGGATAAAAACCATCCTATATCCTTTCCCAAGGTCCACTCTATCTGTGTTTCAAATTTCATTAAAATCGGATAGGTACTTTAAGCGGGAAAGCGTAGCAGACAGACATACAGAGTTACTTTCGAATTTATAATATTAGTATGGACTTATTTTCTATTTTTAGTCCTAGAGCCTTACCAGCCGAGTAGCCCAATGGAGGTCAATCTTCAACACCATGTACATGACGATCAGCAGCATGGCCAGTGCTGTCAAAGCGCAAGCGAACACCACGTGTTTGACCACCGTTCGCGTGACCTGCTGCGGCTCCAAGGGTCTGAAGAGGTAGGGGTCCGTGACGAAGAGGCAGATGGTTGGCGAGATGAGAGAACCTGGGAGAACAGTTTAACCACTGATCATGACCAGGCGCGGTCGCAGCCTTCAATTTGGGGGGGGGGGTCACTAAGATTTGGGGGAAGAGGTGTCCCAAATTGGCTTGTTTCGCCTTCCATCTACGCATGATTGATGGATTTTGGGGGGGTCATGTCCCTGAGGTCCCTGGGACCGCGCCTGATTATGACTTCCTGAGTGTTATGATAAATTCGTCTATGGCATCCTTGGAGCCGAAGACCGGATCGTTCTGCTCACGAAGATACCGGAGCTCCTCAAGCGCTGAAGCTTCTGAGGCCTCTGAAGGGGTTTATTTTCTCTCAGCTAAAGCCTGCCGTGTGGTTGCCGGAGTTAGAATAGCACGACTCCGACTCTTCCTAGGAGGTCGTAGGAGGCGACCAAGGGACATATTCCAGGAGACGGGCAGCAGCGTCTTCCTGTGTATAACAACATCCACTGCGGTCACCAACCCGCAATGCCAAGCGTGGTGACTATGGCAATAAACCCCCTTATGGCAGTCACAATTAAGGAGTAGTGGCGAACGTTAGGGGAGGCCTATGTCCAGCAGTGGACAGTAAAAGGCTGATAGATGGATGTATGGATGGAAAGCCGACGATGTTCTTTCAGAGCACATTTATATTCCAAAAATAAATAAAATGTTTTGAATTCCGAATTTTGTATAGGAACCCACCCTTTGAAGGTTTACTCGTAGTACTGGAGGCCGAGTAGAAGGCTCACCACTAACCGACCTCTACCGACTCGCTGTCTCATACTCAGCTGTCACGTGTGCCCATTATGGACCCATAGCCATACTGGTACCTCAATTATATAATATGTACTTTTTTAGTGTGCTGCTGGGAGTTTATTTCCGCCGACTTTTTTCTCTCAGCTCAACATATAGCCCAAACGGGCACCTGAAGGCGATGACCGGGAAAAATTATATTCATTAAGCAAATATTTAGTATTCCTAATATGAAATAAATATTTTTGATTTAATTTGATTTGATTTCATTCCTGTTAGAGCAGTGTGGTGGAGTAGGCTCCACCAATCATGGGTAGAATAGAGACCTAAGCCTATAGTGGTTGCGGACACGACCAGGAGTCTGAGCGGCGGATCCTGGTCCAAAAAATCGGACAAGACTTGTCGCCGGCTGTCGTTGCAGCGATGGTGCGCTCCAGGGACGCGTGGGACTCGGTGACCTCCTTCTGCGACACTGTCATGTGCGCCAAGGAGGAAGCCGAGCGAACTCGGGAGCGTGTAGATCCCGCTCGGCGAAGGAGCCGCCGGGGCGGACGTACATAACGTCCCCCGGTGCCAGTCCCTGTAGCTCCGGGATTAAGAATAGAGCTACGGTATCCCCTGCCTGATCGTAAGAGGTGACTAAAAGGGGGCTTCCGGGGCTGCGGGCCGTGAGAGTGGGAGCTCGACCCGTCCAGCCAGCAGCCCCGGGAAGGACGGCGCTGTGTGCGTGGCCGCATGCCGCCGTAAAAATCGGAAGGTGCAGGAGATCACATTTGCTCTCCCAAAGATGGGCCCATTCCAGGGCGTCGCGTATGGAGGACACCGGTGCGTTCCATGGGAGATCCCGGAGTCCTCCCCAAACGCAGAGGAAGGCCACCGAGGGGGTTTTAGTGAGGTTCAAATCCCACATAACACGGTGTCCTCTCCCAAGGTGCTGGGTACCTTTTGAAGGTTTCCCCCCGATACAAAAAAAGCCTATAGTGGTAACACCCTCTGAACATTTGACACTCACCGACCAATCCTCCCATCAAACACTGATGAGGAAAATGAGCGCCGGCGTACATGCGAGCCAGGGCTACGTTGATCATGATCGCGAAGTAGATCATCTTGTGCGGTAGGCGGTTGAAGTACATTCCCACACGAGTCAGCCCCCTGTAAAAAGAGCAGCGATGGTGGTATAAAGCCGCGGTCTTCGACGCAACCGATCTCGGGTTCAAATCCTCGGCGCGCACCTCTGACAAAGAAATTTGTAGTGTGCGCATTTATCGCTGCTCCACGGTGATGGAAAATATCGTGATATTTAATTGGTTACGATGTACTCCATCGCCGTGCATGCCTGAGAGAAATTCATAATTTCTCGAAAGCATGACGTCCAATCCGCACTTGGCCAGCGTGGTGGACTATGGCCTAAATCCCCCTCACTTGTGAGAAGGAGACCTGTGCCCAGTAGTGGGACATAAAAAAAATGTTTAAATCATAATAAATATATATACTTGTACCTATATAAAAGGAAAACCTGGTTCACTGACTTATTTATTAAACAAACAGTCGAACCTTACAATAGTTTGAAACTTGAAATTTGGTACAGAGTTTCCATTTAAGATATGAGTAGGTACTGTAGAGTTTGATGCTTCACATCCACCTCTATGGTGATTACTGGTTACTTATAAAAGTTATTAAGAAGATATTATTTTTAAATACGAATTAGATGTCGCTCTCTGTTGTTTTGTGACTGTTTGACAAGAGTCGTAGTTCAGCTCACATTAAAATAATACTTATAAATCCTCGGCAGTTTTCCTTTGGTAGCTTCCCCGCAGTATATGTCTACCCCTCAGGTCTACCCCGCCTCCACCATATCACCACCATATAATCACCATAGAGGTTGATGTGAAGCATCAAACTCTACAGTACTTAGAAAGGATTTTCACAAATTCAACCTCCAAGCGGGAGAAATAGGGGGGTGAATTTTATATGGATATTTCTAATTTATGGAGTTGGTTCTCGATTACAATAAAAACACTGCGTAGGAGAAATGCACCAAATTTCCCACAAAAGGGATAAAATGAGGGGGTAAAGTTTGTATGGAAATTTTCTCATTTCTGGACTTAGCAGTATGAAAATTTATAATATTATTATATAGGATCGTGTTTACAAATAAAAATGATCTGAGTAGGGTAAGATATCATAAGGGGTAAAATGGAGGGGGTAATTAATTATTTGACGACCTGCGTGGCGCAATGGTTACCATGCCGGACTGCACATCGGAGAGTCCCGGGTTCGATTCCCGATGAAACAAAAATTTGAACGATGAGTTTAAATTTCTATTCTCGGTCTGGGTGTTTGTGTTTCTGTCTTTGTCTGTGTCCTTGGTACCCTGTGTCGTGACACACGGTATATCTACCCTACTGTGGGCTATGAATGTGAAACGTTAGGTACTTATTTATTTAAACGTTATTTAGTACATAAACCAATTACCTATATATACCAAATAATTAACAATTGGCTGCAACCCTTTTTGCGTCCCACTGCTGGGCACGGATCTCTCTCCATTATTGGGGAGGCCTGGAACTTACTCCAATGCCGGTTGGTGGATATGCGGGTTAGTGGCCAACCCGCTGTCGGATGTTTTCAAACCGCCCATAAGGCCTCCGACAAGTTGTTTAGTTGGTGGTCTATGTGCCAATTTTCATAATATAAAATAGGTACTTACAGCACAGAGTACATTAGATATACGTGACTTACAGATCATTGACGACATGAGAGCACCACATATGAACGAGCATGAACATGGTGGCCGCAGCAGCCACGTGGCCCGAGGGACTGCCAGGGCTGGTCTCGCAGGTGTGGACACCGTGCTGGATGATGGGCCGCGTGTGATTGTCGTAGTAGGTGGTCTCGCGGACCCACCAGTAGGGGCGCTCTTCTACTAATATCCTGGGAAACATTAAAAATTATAAAGTATGGAGGATAGCACGATAAAGTATTGAGGATTGAGGATAGAGGATAGAGAATAGAAGATAGAGAATAGAAGATAGAGGATAGAGGATAGAGGATAGAGGACGGAGGACGGAGGACGGAGGACGGAGGACGGAGGACGGAGGACGGAGGATAGAGGATAGAGGATAGAGGATAGAGGATAGAGGATAGAGGATAGAGGATAGAGGATAGAGGATAGAGGATAGAGGATAGAGGATAGAGGATAGAGGATAGAGGATAGAGGATAGAGGATAGAGGATAGAGGATAGAGGATAGAGGATAGAGGATAGAGGATAGAGGATAGAGGATAGAGGATAGAGGATAGAGGATAGAGGATAGAGGATAGAGGATAGAGGATAGAGGATAGAGGATAGAGGATAGAGGATAGAGGATAGAGGATAGAGGATAGAGGATAGAGGATAGAGGATAGAGGATAGAGGATAGAGGATAGAGGATAGAGGATAGAGGATAGAGGATAGAGGATAGAGGATAGAGGATAGAGGATAGAGGATAGAGGAAAGAGGATAGAGGATAGAGGACAGAGGACAAAGGACAGAGGGTTATAAATAGAATATTTCCTCATAAATAAAGTTCTTCATGCCGCTCGCTGACTGAAAGTACATAGCTGCCATATTCATACATTCGAGGAACAATAATAAAACTGAAATATCATACTAATAACAGTCTTCGTATTTTTTCAAATGTATTGACATTGGGTAGTAAAAAGTAGAAGTTAACTTACCATTTAAGCATGGTATTGGCCCAGCTGCCAAACGCCATGGACAGCAGCAGCTGAGCGGCGAATACTGAGTCTATGGCACTGACGATTGGCACTGCATACTCCATGATGGCGTGGGGGTTGTACACCACGTTCAGGATGTCGAAAAACCACTCCAGGTCTGAAAACCTGGACAGAAATTGAATTGTTCTAACGAAAATATAAGTCGACATCAACTATGTTGTCAACGGTAAAAGAAATTATTTGTCTTCGAATTAATTGAATACTAGATTGGGAACAATTTGATAAATCTAGCGTACAATCCATACTTAATATTATAAATTCGAAAGGAACTCTGTCTGTCTGTCTGCTACGCTTTCCCGCTTAAACTACTGAAACGAATGTTAATAAAATTTGGAACACAGATAAAGTGGACCTTGGGAAAGGACATAGGATGATTTTTGCCCTACGAGAACCTATAAAACGGGTGCACGCGGTCAAAGCCGATGGCTAAACGACTATGATTTTAGTATGGCAATATCATCTTACGTCGTATTTCAAATGGATGTAAGAAAGTTAGAGATATAGCCTGGTATATCATACATACTATTTTTTATCCTACGGGGACCCATAAAACGGGTCCACGCGGGTGAAGCCGCTAGCAGAAGGCTAGTAAACAATAAAATATATTAAGTGTTATCATGTGATGTCAATATCACCTTGTAACATATTAGGTGATGTTGAGGTTCATGAACTACTTGTCACATTTTTTATAGCTTACTTTCTATTTAAACTAACGACCTGCGTGGCGTAATGGTTATCATGCCGGACTGCCAATCGAAGGGTCCCGGGTTCGATTCCCGCCGAAACAGAAATTTGAATGATGAGTTTAAATTTCTGTTCTCGGTCTGAGTGTTTGTGTTTCTGTCTTTGTGTGTGTCCATGGTACCCACAACACAGGGTAGGTATATCTACCCTAATGTGGGGCTATGAGTGAGAATCGTTATTTTTTTTTAATTGGTCCACTCTATAAAAAATCGGAGGTGTCATACATAAAAAATATAGTCGAACTGAGAACCTACTACTTCTTTTTTTACTTTTTGCTGAAGTCTGATAAAAATGTAAACCGTCGACGCCTGGCAAATACGAATCATTTAAGTTATTTTACACAGATAATAGAAGGCTAAAAGTATTCTAGACTAACTTTATGAAAGGAGATGTATAGGAATTAATAAAAATAAAAATGCTGAATGATGATGATGATGAAATCGTAAGTGTATAATTTTATCTTTCTATTGCATTAGCATTGTTCGCATTAATTATTGTTTACATATTAAATTAAAGTTTATTTCAATAAGCGAAATAGCAACAGCATAATATTTTGAATAGAACGCCTTATGAAATGAAGCTCGCAACAGCGCATGGTTATTATTAAATTTGCTATTTCGTAGAAGTAGGCACACTGGTTGCATTCTTTATTATTGATTACTAGCGGCCGCCCGCGACTTTGTCCGCGTGGACTTTGGTATTAGTCATAGCATAATGTTATATAGCCTATAGTCTCCCTTGATAAATGGACTATTCAACACAAAAATATTTTTTCAATTCGAACCAGTAGTTCCTGAGATTTGCGAGTTCAAACAAACAAACTCTTCAGCTTTATATATTAGTATAGATCGTGTAATAAAAATGATACCGTTTTAACATTTTCAAGTAAAAATGATGACAATAGTGTGGATAAGAACTAAACTTCATTGATGAACAAAACGCAGAATTTGAAATAAAATTTTTAATGAACAATTCTTTATGTATAAGAGCTTTTTGTAAAATAAATTACATAAATCGCTATAAATAGATTTATTTATTTATTTATTCTTTATTGACCAAATTATAAAATTTGAACAAAAGGCGAGCTCAATGCCAAATGGCATTTTCTACCAGCTAACCTTCAGGAAGTGCAGAAAAATATAAAGGCGGCCACAAGAATAAAGAAAGTGATTGTGAAAGAAGTAAATAGAAGAGATATAAGATAGGATAAATAGAAACATATATATATATATATATATATATATATATATATATATATATATATATATATTCATACATACGACAGATATAATGAGATAAGAATAATAATTCAAAACGGAGAAAATAATAATAATAATAACATAAAAAATAACAAATTAAATTATAAATAATCATCTTCCAAGTTATGAGCAAAGCTCCAAGAAATGTGCATAAACGCCCTTTTTGAACGAAGGCTTTGAGTATAATTTCCTGAGGTGCTCCGGGAGAGCATTCCAGAGGCGAGTCGCTTGGACCGTGAAAGAATTGGATATGAATCCAGAATGGTGAATAGGAAAAGACAATGCCAATGAGTCGGAAGAACGAAGCTGACGCTCGTGAGAGTCGCGAAGGTACTGAAATTTGCATTTCAAGTGATAGATAGTGATAGTGATAGATGTGTGTTTTCAATAAAAAGTAGTGCCAAGGATCTTTTAAAACAACATATAAACTGAAAAAAACACTAAATATTTTTATTACTTATTTACAAACAAAACAACAAGCACTATTACCACGCAGTAACTAAAAAGAACAAAAAATATAAGTTACCTAATATAGAAATGACGCGACTAGAAAAGCAATTAAAAATCTATATAAAATATAAACATTCAAAACACTACTTATCACACTTTACCGGTAACCGGTGAACATTCAAACTAAAACAATTGTAATGTTTTCATGAATAGTTATGTAGATAAGTACCTCTCTTGTGTAATTTGAATACATCGTATCCCAAAGGCATAAACCAATTCCATTTTGGCTATAAATGGATATTAGAGTCAATTTTTTTCTGTTTATTCCATAAATTCACTGAAAATTTAAGACTGCGCAGCGTGTAGGGTGAAATCGGACTGTCAGAGCCGTCAGGGGAGGGATGTTATTGATTTTTAGCTACTCGGTGTTGTCATGCTAGAAGAATTGGAGAGATTTAGGACTTTATATTTTGTATTTTTTAATATGTATCGACATGGCATCGACATTTAAATCTTTCATAATCATAATATAATTTATTGCAGAAATATGGTACAATCAGGGTTCAGTGGTGTCCTCTTTTGGTCGATTTTTACCTGCGCGCTTCAAGCATTCTTATCCATGTTCTTTCTTATTTATTTTATTTATTTCTTTAAAACTTTTTTGAACCAAAAAAAATTTTGGTACAATCTTAGAGCATTAAGGTATTGTTAGGTATTATAGACGGGTGAGTGCTAGGGGGTCACTAAGAAATTTGAGGGAAGAGGTGTCCCAAATTGGCTTGTTCGCCTTCCATCTATGATCTACCTACGCATGAATGATGGATTTTGAGGGGGGGGGGGTCATGTGACTGTGTGTGACCCCTGTGACTGTGTTTTTATTTCCCTAAGTTTTCTTCCGTTGTCTTTTATTTTATAGGAAATTTGAGTTTACTACTTAGCCTCATTATGACAATTTTCACTAGTCAGCGACATCTGTTCTTTGTTTATGTTATTATTAATTTATATTTACATTTGAACTCACTGAACATTGAACAATCACACACATACACACATACACACACACACACATACACACACATACATACACACACACACACATACACACACACACATCACACATCCTATTTCTCTTTTGTTTGATTATTACTTATGTGTAATCCTGTTAACTATCTCTATTTACCAACTATAAATGTAAATGTTCTTGTACTAAATTGTCAATACCTGCTTTAAAACGTATACCGAGGTGGGCGTAAACAGTGGCGACACAGTTTATACTATAGTCACTGTTTACGATCATTATAATGTTGTACATTGTTGTTACTTGCAGTTAATAAATAAATAAATAAATAAACTACAGTGTCATCTACTTGACATTTCCAGCACTAATAGTTGTTTGCTCCGACATCTATCGGTCATTTTGTAAAATATACAAGCGTATAATATGCTACTCTCCAACAGATGGCGGTGTATGCGTCTTTAATATTAAACTGTTTTAAATTTAAATTATTAATTATTACATAGGCGATATTCATTTATTTTCTTTTATATTATAATGTATTTATATTTCATTTATCAAATCTTTAACAAGAACAGGCAGTATGCCTGTTTTATTTAAAAGTAATAATTAGTAACTCTATGAAATGTAGAGTTTTGTAGAGTTTAATACTTTTGACTATTTTATAAGAAATTATTAAAATTTTCCATTTGAGTGTGATTTGAGTATGATTTCATGACTGTCAAAAAAATTCAACTTCTTTCACTAAATTGAAAACACGCTTTATTAAAAACCAGTCTTCCGCCGTTAAATGGGTCCCCGTAGGATAAAAAATAGCCTATGTGCTATTCCAGGCTTCATTGCTATATTAAAATCATAGGCGTTTAGCCAGTTGTTTCAACCGCGTTGACCCTATTACCCGTTTTCACGTAGGAATGAAACATTTTCCCGCGGTAAAAAGTAGCCTATGTTACTCAGGGTGAATGAAGCTTTCTAATGGTGAAATAATTTTTGAAATCGGGGTAGTTTTTGAGATTATTCATTACAAACATACAAAAATTCAAATCTTTCCTCTTTATAATATTAGTGCCTATAGATAAAACGTGTAACGACCAAAAACAAAGGCGTTTCGGGCGAGTTTTAACAACGTAAAACATAAAATTTGTTCTAAAACATTGCTCCCAAATTACCGCCAGTTAGCTTCGCTAAGCGGACGGTAGGTGGCGCGACGGGCTGGGGCGGCGGGTTGGATTATGTTTTAATAATTGAATATTATTCTATGGTAGCGAGTACAGCGCGCCAAACAAGTTCTGGTTAGAAGGACATACCTATATGTAGTTTTTTTTCAGCCTTGTTTATGTCCCACTACTGGGCACAGGTCTCCATCTCACATGTGAGAGGGATTTAGGCCATAGTCCACCACGCTGGCCAAGTGCGGATAGGTGGACGTCATGCTTTCAAGAAATTATGAATTCCTCTCAGGTATGCACGGCGATGGAGAACATCGTAATCAATTAATTATTACGGTATTTTCCATCACCGCGGAGCAGCGATAAATGCGCACATTACAAATTTTGTTTGTCAGAGGTGCGCGCCGAGGTTTCGAACCCGGGATCGGTCGAGTCGAAGACCGCGGTGTTTTACCACTCGGCCATCGCTGCTCCTACAAAGAGCTGAAACAATTTAAATCTACGCTATGTACATTTAAATTGTTTCAGCTCAATTTAACCAAAGCAAAAGTACGTAACAGGCTTTTCCCTTGAAGTAATTTCTTGTGCTTTTATCACCACGTGGTCTGCAAGCTCATCGTACTTTACCAAATACTTGGCTGCAACCCATTTTACATCCCACTGCTGGGCACGTATCTCTCCCCATTATTAGGGAGGCCTGGAGCTTACTCCACCACGCTGCTCCAATGCGGATTGGTGGTGATGCGGGTTAGTGGCCAACCCGCTGTCGGATGTTTTCAAACCGCCCATAAGGCCTCCGACAAGGTTTAACGACTGTAATATATCGACAACCACCGGGACCGACGGCTTAACGTGCCCTCCTAAGCACGGAAACGCGCATGAAATTTTTTGCCACTAGCGGTCACCCATCTCACATCCGACTCCGCCCGTTTGGCTTAGCTGCATAAATCGTATTGCGTTCTACGGTAACCGCCGGGCACGCGCTTCTTACCAAATACTTACCTAATCACAATGCCGCATACCGCCGTAAGCATCGGAAGGTGCAGAAGAGCACATCTGTTGTCCTAAGATAGGCCCATCTAGGGCGCCGCACCTGGAGGACACCGGTGCGTTCCACTGGAGATCTCGGAGTCCTCCCTAAGCGCAGAGGCAGCCACCGAGGAGGTTTTAGTGCGGTACAAATCCCACATAACCCGGTATCTCCCAAGGACATAAAAATTAAAAATGTCATTGCATACAGGCCTTTTAACGACATGATAAAAATATTTAAAACAAAAGGGTCTAATTGTTAACTACCCATAGTAAGATAGAACGACTTAAATAACTTCCTTAACTTTATATTAAAATCACATTCCACAGACGTTATAAAACTTATAAACAAAGACAACACTCGATATAAATTAATCTTTTATACTTATATATAATACTACTTTATAATTATATCTTAATGAAGTCAAAGTTAAGTTCCATTGTACAGAACAAAAGATGGAATACTAAACAATTTTGTTGACGTAATAAAATTTTGTTCAAGTTCAAGTGTGGCATTTTAGAGCATCAAATTTACTAACTCACCCTTCAGTAGAGACGGCATAACGCCTCGCTTCGATAATAATTTTTGTGCCAAATCTTGTGCGGGGGGAAGAACGCACACATTTTAATTTTGTCACACATTCACAAATATTCTATCATTGCTACAGACGCATACATTTCTAAATGTTAATTTCAATTAACAACGTCATTTTCTATCCACCGACAACACTGACACCGACACACACAGACACACTAGTTGTATAACTAGAAGGCACATTGTGAATGCACGTTGGGACGAGGGGTTCGCCCGTAAAGGCCACTCCTCTGACGGGTGTCATACCTGTCGCTGTCATACCTTGATGCTGTAAGGTGGCAATTTAGAGATTCTATTTGACAGTTGTAAAATGTAATTAAACATGTGCATACAAAGGTCAATACGATAGACGATTTGTTTTAAGTATAGCTCTTTGTATTTTGATAGTAGATAGTGTGGATAGATACGTTATAATTTTTTTTATTTTATTTGAATGTAGTAGCAGACGAGCATGCAGGACACGTGGTGTTAAGTGGTCGCTGCAGCCCATGGACATCTACATACAACCTCAACTCCTATATTCCGGATATAACCTATACTCCGGAGGTTGGTAGTCGCCTCATGTAAGTGTGGCCGGCAACTGCACCTTTCCACAGAAACACAATAGAATTGGTTCACGGCAGAAGTGGGTGCAGCGGTGGTACTTCCCCGGGCGAACCGTAATAGTTCTACCACCTACAAACTTAAATGAATGTTACTTTCTTATTGAAATGAAATGAAATTATTTATTTGCTCGAATGTGGTATACAATACTTAGTTGTTTACAAACAGATAGGCTCTCACATTTACCAAAATTTGGTGTGCAAATTTACAGTATAATAGGTATTAAATTGAACAAGTAATTACATTTACATGATAGCAAGCAAAAAGCAACTTATTTAATAGATCTCAGTCTACTAAAGCCTTCTAAAGGTACACCTTTAACGTGGAAAAAACCGTAGGGCAGCGCTAGTCAAGTTACTGGTAAAATCAAGAGCAAAAGCTGTTGTGCTCAGTGTACAGTAGGTACACTCCCGGCTGAATTTCGACAAATTTAATCTGTGACTCCCGCCAAGTGGCTCTCGCAGAGGACGTTAGCAGAGCGAGATAAGTCTGAAGATAGAGTTTCTTCTGAAAGATAATAGGCCAGGCACGATACGTTTCTCTCAGGATCTCATAATTCCGTTTTATGCTTTATAACTTTATATTTTCATGCCCCTATTTGAGGACCTATGGATAGGTTTAGAACGCTGAAATTATTGTCATCTAGTAAGATATAAGCTCACACTTATAATACAAAATTTCATGTTTGTAGCTTATTTACTTCCTAAGTTATGCAAAACCTAAGTTTTTTAATATTAATAAAAGGAACAAAAAGACAGACAGGCTGCGTGGTGTTAAGCGATCACCGTCACCTATAGACACGGGCAACCCCAGAGGAGCTAACCGAGCATCGCCGGCTTTGGAGGAGAGCTTTTCTTTACAGCTTTCTTGAAGAACCCCATGTTATAGTCCACTGGAAATGCCACAGCTGAAAGGTTGTCCCATAATTTACACATCCGTGGTAAAAAGAAGCGTGCAAAGCGGACTGTGGAGGACCGCCACGAGTCCAGATGGTGTCGGTGGAACTTTAACCTTCGTCTGGTGGTATAATCATGAAATGGTGACGTAGGCATTATTTTGTAAAGTTCGAAGCACTCACGGCTAACCATAGTAAACTGGGTAGAAAACGCAGAGCGAGGCTATGTCTCTTCGCAAGCAAAGCGGTTCTAGCCTGTCAGTCAATCTTGGGTCGTTGACGATTCGGACTGCGCGCTTTTGAACGGAATCAAATGGGTGTAGCTGGCTGGTATTTTGGTACTCCCGCATGGTCATTATTGTCTTGGCACCATTTATCAAAATGTCTTTAATGGGATTAAAGTGTCAGTAAAATGTGTAAAATAAAATGCAAGTACCTAATTAAATTTATTTATAACCCTGCTGCTTTTACATTACTAGTCATTAATAAATAAAGAACGCTTCACACTCATAGCCCCACAGTAGAGTAGATATACTCTGTGTCGTGGGTACCATGGACACACACAAAGACAGAAACACAAACACCCAGACTGAGAACAGAAATTTAAATTCATCATTCAAATTTCTATTTCGCGGGAATCGAACCCAGGACCCTTCGATTGGCAGTCCGGCATGGTTACCAATGTACCACGCAGGTCGTCTACAAGCAATGTGTATGATAAGGTACATTAAATATGTTTGTAATAAACCTTTTTTATTTTTATTCTGTATGTAGGGTTTCAGGTTAAGTAAAACAACATAATACCTACAAATGAATAAATCAAAGAGTCAAATTACACAAACAATGAAAAATCGACAAAAAATCTACAATTTTTGTAAAAAACTTCAAAGACCGTTATCTTGTATTATGCCTAAATTTCGGATATTTCGGAGGGTGTTTTATTATATAGTTATATTTAATTATTATTCTTTTCTGTACACACTAAATTTGTCTTTTTTCACATATTCTATCCATCCTGGTGCTGCTGGAAGAAATTTCTGTTGTCGTGTCTTATAATATCTTTGTGTACGAAATAAATAAAATAAATAAATAATAAATAGAATCAAACAGAAGTAATTGAAACTAGAGCCCCAAAGGATCTAGGTCGACTTAACCTGTAACCAATACATACCAATTTATTTATATCTTTAGACCTATGATAAGATGTTCTGACCTATCGTACAATACTAACACCACCTGTACCAGCCAGTGCCTCGTAAACGCTGTATGATCACGTAGAATTATTACATTAAAATATAATCTGACCCCCGCAGGGTGGCTCGCCGTCCCTTTCTCGCTCGATAGTGTTGTCTCTGTCGCGCCCTTTACAGAACAGACTGAAAAGTGCCTAAAACTTTGTATACAGGCTTCGGAAATCAAAAAATCTGTTTTGTCTGTGGTTTCTATACAAACTTAAACAAGCTTTGTACAAAAATCGCTACTATCTAATTTTATATCGGATGGGTGTATATTTCTGGATATTAATTTAATTTCGTTTTTTATTTTTAATTTAATTTTCATATGCTCATGAAAATCATGAATTATTGGGTTCCTTTTTTTATATTTGCTGACTACTTTTCACATAACGATAATTTAAAGTAATAAATAACTTTTTAAAAGCTTTTATGATCATATAATTTGTGTATAATGACATTAATGACTATATAATGAAGTAATGAGGCTAGAAGTTGATAGTTAAAATTTTGTAGGCAAATTTTTTGGATGTTCCGCCAAAAATATTTTTTGCTTCTCTAGATTTGACCTTGTGTGTAAAATGTAAAATGCTGTTATTTTACCATTGATAGGTGATTGCCATTGATATTAAAAAAACATATCAATTTGAGGTAAGTACCTGGTCTACACCTTACTACTACGAACACAACAACGTACAATGAAGCGCGAATGGCCTGGCGGCGAGCGTAGAACGCAAGCGGTCGGGTGTGAGATGGGTGACCGCTAGTGGCAAAAATTTCATGCGCGTTTCCGTGCTTCGGAGGGCACGTTAAGCCGTCGGTCCCGGTTGTTGTCGATAGATAACAGTCGTTAAACTTAGTCGGAGGCCCTATAGGTGGTTTGAAAACATCCGACAGCGGGTTGGCCACTAACCCGCATCTCCACCAACCCGCATTGGAGCAGCGTGGTGGAGTAAGCTCCAGGCCTCCACAATAATGGGGAGAGACCCGTGCCCAGCAGTAGGACGCAAAAAGGGTTATGCGCTGTTTGGAAGTAGGTACAGCCGATAAATAATATTTGAGTCGTCTCTGGATAAATAGGAGTAATTAGAAGAACTAAACCTGTCACTTTTCGTCTAATATAACCATTAATCTACAAGTCTTTGTGTAGAAAATGATCTCACTTATATCACACCGCTTAAACGAACAGTTACTACAATTTTCAGCAAAGTCTATAAGTAAAAGTATGCGGGTAGAAATCAGCTACTCCGAAGGCTGATAGTTGCCTCCATCAGAATGGTTTCTAATGGTTTCTGGGTAGAAATGCATTTTTCTAATCATTGTAGGTATTATCTAAATTAAAAGCAATAAAACAATGAAGCCCTCTGCCTGCAGTATCATACCTAGAAACCACATTTATATTCCTATCGTATAACGTTTATGGGCTGTTCATTTCACTCATAGCTTTGCTCATCTTTTACTGCCTTTTAAAACCATTGAAATATGACATTTCTGTCAAAGTTCCCGCCAAACAAAGCTTCCAAAATGGCGGCCTATTGTTTTCATCTGTGGTGGTAGTATAATTACGTTACGGTCGCAATTATTTACTACTGTAAAGTGGTTATTGAATAGAGCAATAAAACAATTTCTCCTCACCAGTTCGGTCAGTTACAGACATTTTAGTCACGCATCGAAAATGACAAAATATTTTCCCGCCATTGTCACCAACGCGGGAAGGTAGGTACAGGCCATATTGTTTAAGTCACAGACAAGTATGATTTTTTGTAGCTTCTTAATTGCGGTCAACGTTACTGCGCAATAAAATATGCAATAAAATTTCTAATAAACCTACATAATTTCTTTAAAGATCTGTGGTAAACGGATTTTTTGTCAACTTTAAACGGCTATTTTTTTAAGCCATTTTATGTTATTAGTTCCAATATTTTCTGCATCAATTTTTACCAGGTCTTAAATCAACTACATTTACGCTTCAATCCGAAAATATACAGAGATATTTGCCATGCATAAAACCACAAACCACAAAATTAAATTCATACACAATTTATTGACAAATAAATTACTTATTACATAAATTACATATAAGTAAACTTTGTCTTTGTGAAACTGACGTTTCAAAGTTAAAAAATGTTCACTTTCAAATTAAATCAAATCAAATGTCATTTATTGTGGACAGGGGTACAATTACAGATGTTAAAAGATACCTCCCTATCCTGCCATACATGGCATACAATATAATAATAGTACAAAATGTCAGTAATTTATTAATTGACAAGTTATTAATTAAGATTCAAGAAAATAACAGTTCAAAAACTCGTATCGGATCGTATAAAATGCTTTCCTTACTACAAGAATTTTTAATTTTATTTGGAACCTTAATAGATCATCTATTTGTGTTATACTGTTCGGTAGCTTATTATAGTTTTTTGGAGCTATAAGTACCTAGAACATTTTATTTCTTACAATGTTCTGAAACCTTAAATTTCATCTAGAAATGTTCAAACCACCTCCATTCCACAATCCAAACATTTCATTGCAAGTTAAACGTTCTATCAACGCATCAGCGCCGTTTAAACCACTCAGAGCTGGATAAATCCGCCCGTAATCCGGTTAGAACCGGCTAAATCCGGATTAATAGTCTGTCAAATTGCCGCCAGGGGCGCGCGAAGCCACCTGCGGCCCTCGCCTTGTTTTGCTCCCCATTTTTTGTTTATTAATCATCAAAGAATAAATGGTGGATTATATTGTTGAACAACGTACGGACGGGCGTGATAATTGTTTTTGTGAATTAATGTGGTGATTGAGAACTTGGCAATTTTGCTTTAAGCTTGGATAATGTTACAATAATGTATGAAGCAGTTAGGATGTATAATTATGTTTAAAAGGGATGAATAGTGAATACTGTTCTTATTTGAATAATTCAGAAAATTCTGACAAAAAATCCTTAAACAAACATTATGAAGGGTCCGACAGTAAACTTGAAATTCTTCATTCAATTAAAATTGAAATATCAATAAATACCAAATCAACAGAATTAACATAAAAAATATTTAAAAGAAAGGAACTTACCATTAACAACGACCATAAACACTCACAACTTTTTAATCCCGCGCATTCTTTTTAAAAACAAACAAGGATATCACATTATGCCGCTCTATTTTTGTTTGAAGCGCCTAATTGCTTCTTTATTGGCGGATACTAGCGCCATAATGCGATAGGGAACCATTCAAAAATATCAGTTACTTGATTCTTAGATGCGATTGACGGACACATAAAACGTAAGTAATTATTAATATTAAATTAAGTGAGTTTTGATGAAAAATTAAGATGTGTCATTGTTATTAATTTCAATAAAATATTATTGAGATTCAGCAGCGGACAAAAAATACCGTAAGTACAAATAATTATTATATAAACGCAAAATAAAAAAACGTAAAATAGTGGATAAATTAAAATCAATCAATAAAATCATATCGTAAATTTAGTACTTAAATAAATTGGTGAGTTAGATTTTAGTCAGTAATTATATTTCTATTAACAATATTTGCATACCTTACTGAGGTAAATATGGCGGACTATTAAATGTATAAAACAACTTTTGTAATACCCATATTTGCGCAAATAAATCATTTTGGTTTGTCATATTTTTTTACATTTTTCACTCTCTTATTAAAAAAGTAAGAGGGATGAGGACACAATTTTTACCACTTTGGGTAATAAAATGAGTGTTAAACGATTGACATTGTGAAAAATTGTATCAGCAACATTAATGTTGTTTAAACGACCTATCTAGAAAGGAAAGACAGATATGACGAAAATATATGGTGCGGTAGATATCTATTATAAATTCCCTTAGAGTTCCATTTTTTGCCATTCGGCTAAGAAACCGTAAAAATCAACCGTAAAAAAAGATTGGTTTTTCATGAAAAAATCCTACCTGTTAAAGTCACATTACGAGCTACAGAGATATTCTCGGAACCTGCAAAACCGCAAACCCAAATGAAAAATAAAGCATGCTACTTACTTAGTATTTACATTTGAATCTTTTCCAAAAAGTGGATGTGTAGATACTGAAAATCATAAAATATGTAAACCCTGTTAATTTTTAAGCTGGTTCCTTTCGGCACACATGCGGACACATTAAGCTTTGACATATTGGTAGCGTTTACGAAGCGAGCTTTAAAAACTCTTAAGTGTCGTGTTTAAAAATGTTTGATGTCACATTATGGGATGTATTTTTATGTTTGGTTTGTCTGTGGTTCCTTTTTTATTTTTTATCACTTCCGTAGGAATGATACTTCTGGTTAAGAGTAAAACTTAGAACATGATTTAATATAAGTGAGTCGTCAAGGTTTAATTTAATTAGGATAATGTTATCAACGTATTGATTAAGTAGTTGAGTACAGTACACGGACACGGAGTACCCAGTACCTACAAACACTAAAAGGTAATCCTTAAAATAAATTAGCCAATTAACAGTGTTTACAAGTGAGGAAATAGAATTTGATAGCTATTTAAGACACGATTGTTAAACAGATACCTACCTAATCCTTTTTTTAGTTCATTTTTTAGAAAGCCTTGGTCTTACTTTTTGTTGAAGTAGGTATAGATAAATTTAAAAAGGTGTTTTATTATAAAGTGACCGTTATTCCTCATTTTTATAGCAAAAATTTTTGTGTAGGTACTTTGGTACCTTTTATTTATTATTTTTGAACTTAAAATTCCAATAAGAACACTAAGATAACAGATATTATTTACAAAAGACATTTACTGCGAAATCAGGAAGCTTATAATACTATTTTACTAGCAGTGTTTTTTATTGAAAATATATATATCAATTATTTGCTCTTCTTTTAATGCTTTTCGATTTAGCTTGGCGAGATTTATAATAAAAAAAAGCACAATAACATAAGTATTTTAATTATCACAAAAGTTTTAGGTAGCTACCATTAAATTTGTAGCCCTAATATAGCGATAATTTCCTTTAAAAGGAATAGAATTTCACAACACACATTTTTTCTTCGTAAAGGCATTCTTCACTGAAACCACAACAAATTACAATTTTATTTCCATTTGGGGCCATTCTAAAATCGTCCTTAACATCAAGGAATAAAGTTTCGAATTTAATAATACATTGTTCTGTTAACGTAGCTTTAAAAGCTTGACAAAGCAAAATAAGCCTTATTTTTTCTGAATAGAGTTCAATTTAATACCAGATAAGAAAATAGATCAATATGATTGCTACAAGAAAATGAACCTTGTTACATTGTAATAAGATCTTGACCCAATAAAACTCCCCCACACGCTTAGGGCGTGGCCACAAACCTACGAGTCGACAATATGACAGGGAAGCTAAGCAAGTCGGGTTCGGACGTTCGAATTACAAACAGTCAGTGAGTGGCCAGTGAGTGAGTGACAGATTAGCTATCGATAAAGGACAGATAAAAAATAGTGATGGAATCGGAAATAAATAAGCAGACAAAACTGCCGTCGAAAAACTTTTCGATTGAATCGATCGTCGGTCTAAATGAGAGGCGATCACCCGAGATTGATATCGAAAACAATATCTCCCAAGACTACACGGGTCACGAAAATTCTGAGGATGAAGATGTGAAAATTAGGAATGCGAAAATGGGATACTATTTTCAACAGAATCGGGTGCCGAATTTTCCTTTCTTCATGTCGTATGACAAGCGGATGCCAAACGGATATCCTGATGCTCAAATGCCTGAAGATCTGAAGAGGGCCAGTCCAGGCAGCGTCAGGAGTGAGGTGGACAGTGACGGAGCGGATGACAGACCTCATGGTAAGAATTACACTAATTTTTTAAATTTATCTTGTAGCAAAAAATTTGCCGACGGCACGGAATTTTCAGTATGAATTTTTGAATGTACATTGCTAGAAGCACGCATGGCCTGGCGGTTAACGTAGAACGCAAGCGATCTATACAACAAAGGCAAACGGACGCGGTCGGGTGTGAGATGGGTGACCGCTAGTGGCAAAAAAAATCATGCGCGTTTCCGTGCTTCGGAGGGCACGTTAAGCCGTTGGTCGAGGTTGTTGTCGATGGTTAACAGTCGTTAAACCTTGGCGGAGGCCTTATGGGCGGTTTGAAAACATCCGACGGCGGGTTGGCCACTAACCAGCATCTCCACAAACACGCATTGGAGCAGCGTGGTGGAGTAAACTCCAGGCCTCCCCAATAATGGGGAGAGACCCGTGCTCAGCAGTGGGACGCAAAATTTTTCCTGAAAGTTAGCAATGGGACTAAGATTAAATTAAAAATAAGTTTTTAATAAATCTTAAATAAATTGAACAAAGAAATCCCGTCAAGTAAGGAGTTCGTATCGTAGCACAGATTTTGCTACGATATGAAATTTTCAGTGTCAGTGTCGCCACTATCAAAGCATTATTTAATTCATGTCACATGAAGTTTTCCAAGGACATAAAAGAATCAAAACGAGAAAATTCATAAAACTGAGTGCGCGGCTTTTTTTTCTTTTAGGAATGGAATCTCACGATTGCCGATTGTGCAATTGCCAGTGTCAAGTAATAACATTTGGATCAAATTTTTTCCCGTTTTTTCACTTCAATTTCCATTACATAATATGCCAATGTTTTTTATCTTTATATATACTTGTCCTAAACTAATATAATAATTTTTAATTTTATTGTAAAATTTTAATAGACTATACAAAAATTCTAAAATTTGACAACTAAGCAACGTTTTAATTGGTAAATTTGATAATTGGGGATATCTAAAAAAGTATCTTAACATGCCTACTTTCATAAGTATGTAAGAAATTTTAATAATAGCGAATAGGTAATAAAAAAATATTTTTATTGAATCAAAGGGTAGGTTAGTGACTGATAAAGTACACTATTGTTGACCTTACAGTCATAATATGATCTTATAAAACGACTTTTATGTTTTCTTAACCACTGTCAAAATAATAACGGTATAAAAACAACAAAGGATCATCAATACAATGGTTTCGTCGGTGTTTTGAAAGAGAACCATTGACTTTACCGCTAGGCTGTAAAGATATTAACGAAATTTTAGGGACAAATACCGTCAAAATTTATATTTATTGGGGTCGTAAGATCGATAAATAATTTTTGGAGAAAATATTAGTCCATTATTGGAGTAACTGATTTCGTAATTTATTTCTAAAATTAAAGTAATCAAATGGAAAATTATTCCATTTGATTAGTTTTTAATTTCTAAATCTAATCTATAAATAATCTATAGATTTATTGGATGTTTTTTTTATTTAACAAGTAATATTTTACTTTTTTTTGTAAGTATATATTTCCAACGTAAGTGCCTCCGTAATATAATGTCCTTTTTGATTGTTTTTCGTTTACGGTCATTTTACCTAAGTACTAAATATTTTAATATGATCGATAATCGAATGTTTTTTGTTGATAATATTATTCGCACGCTGTAAATATTATTGTAGGCATATTTTAATAGAAATAAACCATTGGGATATAAATACTTAAATCAGTTTTTAAACAATAAACCGATCTAACTTATACCGAACGAAGCGGGAATATGACGTGCAAATTTATATTTTTTGTGTAAATTTCTGATTTTTGTGTTTGTTTGATTAAACATTTGTAAAAAACGGACAGTAAATAAAAAAACCAAATTATGAGAATGCCTTTTCTCTCTCATGCCGACCTTCCATAAATTTCGTTTTCCTTTTAATTTCAGTATTTTTTTTTCAGTAAATCTAAGATTACAATAATCATTTAGTAAAAGATATTCTTCTTCATTTATTGTCTTTTCATTTAAATATTTAGTATGCTAAAAATAATAATCTTTTATTTTTTTAAAGTAATGTTAAAACCCCAACTGCTAGGATTAACAAAATTAAAAAAACGTCTAAAAATTGTAAATTTAACAGTCCTCAGCAATCAAACTTAATGAAAAAAAATCGTGCTAAAAATAATAATAAAAAATTTCGAATCATGAAGCCTTCAAGCATCAAGGTATGACACCCGTCAGTGTGTCTTTGATGCTCTAAGCATGAAGCCTACATACCAATTGTTTTATTCACAAATGCATGTTTGCACTGAAACAAATTAGTCATACCCTTTCAATCTCAAATATGGGTAGCTCCCAAGAATTTTATGCACGGCAAGAGATTGCCCATTTCGTAGAATCTTCACGCTTGATTTGACATATTATTTAATGGCCAAAACGGTAGCATTTCGTGTCAAAATATTGTGTATTCAGCGTTTCAATTGCCGAGTCCGTACCCCGCGATGTTGGCACAGCGTGACATTTGTCAGATTTACCGCCAAAACAATACAAGATGGCTGGAATGAGACATAGACAATGCGGATCAGAAACAATAGCCTTTCATTCTCTTCGTTTTGTGTTTGCTCAATTATGGAGTACAATATTGTGGCCGGTTGTATGCGTTTTTGAAATTTCTCTTTTATTGCCTTCGTTTACAGCAATTTGGGTAACTTCTATTAATTTTGGGCTTTATTGCACCCACATTTTTGGGCGTACCTAATTTTACCACGAAAGTTGGTGATCGGTTTGTGATAATTTATTTTATGACAGTGTATGCTTTAATATTCCATCAGGTGGCAATAAGGGTCGTGTTTAATTATGATCAATCGTAGTTTTGATATCAAAACGCCTCATCAGTTAATTATAAGTTAATTACCTATAACATTTTAACACAAACTCTAAATTTTTAGTTCCAATTCCTAATTTAAAAATAGTCTGTACCTATTGACCCTAGTAGCCTCGGTCAAGAAATAAGTTGTGCTTTTTCTGCCAGTATCATAGACATACAAACGGGTACAATGTCAATCAGATCTTTTCTCTGTAGCCTCTTCGTCATCCTCGGTTTGATAAAATTAAAATGGAAAGAGCATAATATGTAGTGGCTCTAATGAGACTGCGATCCGGTCATATTCCCTCTAACAAGTTTTTTTTACATTTAATGGGTAAAACTGGCTCTCCTAACTGTTCAGCTTGTGGAGTCATTGATGATATACAATTTGTTGGTGAAATGTGGACGGAATGCTGAAGTACGGCAAAAAATTGCAAATTATATTTCAATTAACTAATTTATTTATTAATTTTAGACATACCAACAGCATTGTATACAAAACATTTAAAAGAACAATAAATACCTAATAGTAGCATATTATCAGATATACATGCCAATTATAGGTACGTACAACATTTTCTTAATAATAGAGTGACATGTTATTGCTTAATATAATAACTATAAAAGTATTAGTACAAAAATAAAGTGAAGAATCTAAAATTTTAATTAAGTAGAGCAATACAATTTTAAATTACGAAATTAACAAATAGGATTTATTTTTTTTCTTATAAGTAACAGTTGAGTTATGAAAGATATCCACCATGTAACCATGATGTGATTACCTATAATTGTGAGATCAGTTATGTAATATTCTAAAAGCATTCTGTTCTGTTCTTTAGTTACTGTAATCTCATGTTGGTGATCCACTAAATAAATAAATAAAATATCAATATCCTCAATCAATTTAGAATTACATATACCTATATTTTTAGCCGCCCCCGACTCGGAAGATGCAGCAACTCTGTGTAAATTCGTGTTGAGTTAATTTGTATGCTTGTATTACGGGAGTGACATAGTCACTGTGTGACAAAATTCCGTCTTTTAATAAAGATTTAAACAAAATCTTTCTGAACGTCTTCGGATTCTCAACGTCTGCCCTGACTGCAACCCTTTTTGCGTCCATTATTGGGGAGGCCTGGAGCCTCCACTACGCTGCGTCTTGTTGGAGACAGTGGCGGTTCCAGGGGGGAGTCACAGGGGACATGACCCACCCCTCCTCAAAATCCATCAGTCATGTGTAGATGGAAGGCGAAACAAGCCAATTTGGGACACCTCTTCCCCCAAATTTCTTAGTGACCGCCCCCAATATTGAAGGCTGCGATCGCGCCTGGTTGGAGATGTGGGTTAGTGACCAACCAAGGTTTCACGACTGCTATCTACACGTCCATAATAACTGTGAACGACAACTTACCGTGCCCTCCGAAGCACGAAATCGTCTACCTATATTAAATACATTATATAAAGTAGGTGTATTCAGTTATTCGGTATTAATAAAGCGAGCGTAATAACGGGCCATGATGTTCAGTGGGAGGCTGTAACGCAAGATGTGATTAAATAGTTAGGGTCGCGCCACATTTGGTGCGTCAATGTTAAATAAGGTGCTTCACAGTTTGACGCCTTAATATAATTGAGAGTCTGTTTAGATAGAAAATAAGCATATAACTAGTGGTGACGTTTCGTCATTGTTTTTATAGACAATTTCATTACTTGTCAAAGTGAACATGCTTTTTGCTTTCAGAACAGACTCTACATACAAATATTTATATCAGTATAAACATATTTGATAAAAATTTCATTCAATTAAGTAAAAGGCTTCGTACAGAATTTATATCCACTATGATGTAATATTTTAAAAATATAAAATTTTAATTTTTTTAATAAGTAGAGCGTACTAATTTCAGTGATCTTTTTTAAAAAAAGTCTACAGGTTCTTGTGTAATGCTGAATAAATTGCAATTAAAAATAGTATATTATTTCATACACAACAGATAGATATAAGATACCAATAATTGGAATGTTACAAAAAAATTATAAGAATAAAAAAATATAACCAACAAAATGTGTCCAAACCCTAACAAAACTCGTTTCAGCAGCTTAACGGAAGCTCGTGAGTGAGGGAGACAGATTGCAATTATCGCTCTCGCTCTTTCATCGTGGTGGGGAGGAGACGGCCGTGATTGGTTCACGCATTATGGATTTTAGTGAGGCGGTATAGCGGGCATTAAAAACAAATTGATCGACAGTTGGCTTTTTCCCGCTCACGTAAGCGTACAGCCTAAGTTGAATTAGTCTGTGGTTAAAAAAAGTAACACTTTACTTCCGTTCAGCAATTAATTTGAATTTTGTGTTCCATTCACTTTTCAAAGCTTACATTCTATAGTTTGTGTTTAAAGTTTTTTTAATGGAATCGTACAGAAGTTACGCAATGGAGCATAAGCTTCGAGAGCCGTTATCAGTAGATTTGATAACAAAACATGTTTACACAGACATTACTCAAAATACTCCACCATCCTCACCGAAAAGTAAAGGTATGTTTAATCTTTTAATTTTAATTTACCTAGGTATACTTAAGTTACAAGTACTTGTACACCTATAATAGGTATATTTAATTTTAACCATAAAAAACCTTTTAACCATTACATATTACGTTATATATATGTATACCTATTTTTAAATACTGTTAAATACATGAAATTACCTACTTCGTTATATAGAGTAGAAAGTTTCATATCTTTATTTCAAACTTTGTAAAATATAAAATTAAACCAAACTAAACATAAACAACATACCAAACAGGACCTTGAAAGTCAATTTCACTGACTAAAGTAAATACCTAAGTCTAAGAATCGGAGAATAAATATATGACTTCAAGTATGTATAGATATAAAGTTATAATAGGAATAAAATTAAAGTTTTATTGAAATTGGCTTTGAAAAGAAATGGTTATGCTTACGAATGAAGATATTATTATATTATGTAGTTCATTAAATTGTTCAAAAAACTTGAATTGTCTATGATTCAGGAAATGAAATAAAATATTGTTTTATTAATAATTAATGCTAATAATACGCTAATTAACCAACCAATTTAATAAACATAAAGCATTTTTAAAATAATATAGTAGTACATATAGTATATACCTATAAGTAGTAGGTATTAAAGATGCAGAAGATGCACTGCACTGAAAATTATATCAATTTATAGAAGTGTTGCACTACATAATAATTATTATTTATTTTAAAGTTGTAGATTATTGCATAGCTGGTCCAATAGTGGCAAACAATAATTTTACCCATTTTTAAGGCAATCCTACAATTATCGTCAGAAACTGAGATAAAGTTCTAAACCAAAATTGCTTGGCTAATTACCTCCAATAACTTAACTGTTATTGTCAAAAGAACCGCCCTCTACAAAGCAGTAAACAAATAATTGTAAATTATCTTACTTTAAACCTTATACCCTGGGCATAAAGGACAATTTTGAAGCTACTCTCTTTTATCACTTTCGCAAAGCAATAATATTTTTACAACCTCTTTGAGATACCGCGTCTATGGTTAAGAAAACTATAATATCTTTTGTCAAACATCAGCTAGGTAAGGTTTTATTAGGGGTTAATGTTCGGTTTACCGTTATTTTCTGTTATAATTGCTATATTGGCCTGTAAAATAACGCCTTTTCGGCAAGAAATAGCGTTCCCTGAAATGTTACTATTGCAGAATAACATTTAGTTCAACAACAGAATTGTTACATCTAGTTCAGTTCTTAAATTTTTATGGCCTATCACAAAAAAAATGTAAAATGACGTAAGGATACCAATAAAATATATCCAAATAAAGAAAAATAATCATATTTAGTAGCTAACTGACCATTCAACACGAAAGTCGTCACCAACTAATAAATAATGATCTACCGTACTTTCAAAACGACATTGACCACTGTCAACCTTTGACCTTTATACGACCCGGTCGAATAAAGCTAATAGCTGGTAATAAAGCACCACAAATAAACTTATTAGCGCCAAATCAATTTACCGGCAGCTGTCCACTAAGCCAATAAGTTAAATTGAGCAGAATCCGAGTCATTCACCTAATCTTTGGAAAAAGAAAGCGCGGGTGGATTCGCGCCACAGATTGACAGTTCGCCATGTTTAATTGGCTGTCACAATTGTTCGTGACCCCACGTACAATATAATAGGTAGTGTGCCTTGTCAATTGGGCTTAAACTGATTCTGTTTTTATTGCACCCGACTCCCCATCGAGATATTTATCTTCATTACATCGTCGCCGACTACTAGATACGGATTTTATTATGAAAATTGGATTAGGGGAGCGTGCCGAGGGATGACACCGTATAATTGGCTCTATATTGGATAATTGTTCGGCAAATGTTTTGCTTTCGACTCGCAAATTGTTTTAATTCCTGTGAGAGATGGTGTGATTTCTTTTTTATGTAAATAATGACTTAATGGGTATAAACATTCAGTGATTACTTTCTCTTTTGAGTGTCCTTTATAACTAGGTTTTTCTATTTTGAGACTATTTGGGAAAATATGTAAAAGGTAGAGAACTGGTTGTATTTTCGGAAGGTTTTTTAAAGGATATTTGCTTCAGAACGGACAATTAAGTATGTATTATGCAGTCTTCAAAAACTTAGGGTTTTGTTCTTCAGATTAGTTTTCTTAGTTTAATAAACTTATAAACATAATGATTTGGATTACAAAATGTGCATTTTTAATAATTTACCTATTTTTACTGGCAAACGATCAACTATAGCACCGACAATGTTATCGTTTATACCTATATCATTACTGAAATTAAAAGTTAAAGACGAAATTCAGCCATATAATTCCAGAAACGAAAATCGATCAAAAAGAAAAATGGGTCGAGCGTTCTCCGGACTAACATGAAAAACAACCTCCCAATATATCAGATGTTATCATTCATTCGTTCGTTCATTCGTCACAGATACAAAACTCATAAACTCTAATCCAAATCAGCAGAACGATCAATGAGCAAATGAACGCACGGGTCATGGGGATGCCAATTTCCGATAATTCCAATTGTTAATGGATGGAGCAGGCTGGCAAATGGAGCGGTGGCACTATTAATTGGCCGCTTAAGGTAATTGGTTTGCTGTGATTGAGTTTGGCTGTTGTGGGCACTCTGTGTAGTAAGGTTATGTTGTATGATTTATATAACAATATTGGAGATACTGCTTAAGAAGCATTGTTTGTTACAATACTGGCGATTCATTTTTCATCTAAGCTAATGCTTCGTTAGTTCCATTTAAATTTGATTCAGATTTGATAAGTAGCTTTCGAGTTATTCTATAAAAAAACAATGGGTTGCACTCCGTGAGTGCCGGCAGAAGTGAAAACATTAACGTTGTGCATTTTTGATATCTTGGAATCGTTAGGCAATAATTCCGCACGAATTGCTTGAATTATCAGTATTAATTTCTATCTAAATACTAGATAAAGTACTCACTCATTTTCTTTCACAATTTCTTTGTCACTTTTTTCATTAATAGATACACTTTATTCAATGTCCATATTTTACGTAAATTTTTATATATACTACTGACCTAATCAAAATAAAATACCTATGATATTTTAAATACTTAATATAAACGAATTTTACAAGTATAGACAGTCGAGCCGTCCTGTCACCCCTCCGTCTTGCGAATTTTCGATCAGGCCACGTGTAGTTGACGCGAGTTTAACATTTTTTACCCATCCCAAATAAGTACACAACGCCGCTAAAGAAGTTTTCACTTCAAAATGCCCCATCGACAATGTATTTTTCAGGTATGTGTTGGCAAACTATTTATCTACCGATTTAATTCTTCACAATTAAGATTCAGTATATCGTTGAGGTGTTCCCATTCAATGGTGATTTTCTGTTTCTCTTCGCAACTATAAAGAAAACTGTTCCTCCACTCCAGCACCCACTAATTAACGTTAAATAATTCCTTGATCATTTTCACTGATTTTGATTTTATGTTGTCTGCTTAAACAGTTTAAGGATGACTTACAACTTCAGACAAGAATAAAGCTGTTTGTTGTTAGTAAGCTTGTTTGTTTTAAAAGCGCTTATCTCGAAAACTACTTCTTACTTCGAATTGAAAATTAGTCCATTTATCGAGAAAGGTTTAAGAGGAAACGCTAGCGCCGTATTCTCATACAAACGCATTCTCCTATTTCCTCCCTGGATAATGCTTCTAGAGGAATGATTTTTTGTGACAATATCTAAGTCTGCTAAAGCTATGCCCCTATGTTTTGTTTTTTTCAGTCAACGAATTAGATCAGAAAATATGTCTCATCAAAAATCGAAGAAAATGCCTCTTTCATACAGCCCTAATCCAACAACTGCAAAACAAATTTGAAAGGTTTTTACGACCAATTAAAAACATAGGGGCATAGACTTATTCTATTTCTTGATATTTGTGAAAAAATATATTTAATAAACTCAATTTTGAAGGATGGAAGAGGAAAATACGAAACCTCGATTTAGTAAGAAAGTTTGTAGGTATAATCGGTCTGAGCTGCATCTGTCCCTATCGCACGCGGTGGATAGCGCAGGGCGCAGCGCGAAAGCAATAGTTATTCCAAAATACCTATTTTTCAAATTCGGCTGAACTCGCGTTTCCCCTATTCTATCGTTGCTATAAAACCTCAAGCTATAACGCATTGAGATATTATGTACTAACGTAGTATACAATATATCTCAATGCTATAACGCGGATAAAAACGCCTGGCATCTAGTACTCGGTACCATTCAACTACCCAATACTTCTCAAGAGCGTTTCGTCATTCATTTACGTTGCATCGATAACCACGGCATCTCATTAGGCCAATGATTTGGAAGTCCAAGAACGCGCTAAATGGCTCTCCACGTGTTTCATAACATTTCAATAATGTACAGTCATTTGTTAATTTCTGAACTATCGTTGTTATAAAGTGTTTTAACAGAGTGAATCTCTGTATTTATCGACATATATGTACTTATGTTTTAATTCACGAATAAAAAAGCTATTTTTATGTGTCGTATTAAAGAAAATTTATTTAAACATAATAAAACAATAAAATAGTAATTCATCTCATAGGTGACGCGTAACTTAAGATAATATTATTATCCTACTATCGGTGAACGAAAAAAACATCACCGCCTACTATGAAACCTCATAGTAGGATATATATATGCACATATATGCCATAGACACACAAAAAATATTTATTAAGATGTCTCACCACGTATGAATCGAACCCAGAACCTTCACATCGGTGTATTTATTGTATCATACTTATGCCTGCCCTACACGTTACGAGAAATCTTTCAAATTTCTCTGAACAGACCTACTCGTATTTCTTCAGATTTATCGCAAACCATTTACCACCCACACGTGCGATAAATCTGAAGAAACAGGTCTGTTCAGAGAAATCTGAACGATTTCTCGTAACATATAGGGCAGGCATTACTGTACGTCGTAAATAAATAATACCGTCGCAGTTTTGTCTATGGTACGACTTCCGGTGCGATTCATATTGACGAAAGCATGGAGCAAAGTTTGCTCCATGGAGGAAAGTGACTTTAGTTTCTTTATTACATAGTAAGGGCAAATCTACATTCATCACCTAAAACTTGACATCGAATAATGACAACAACAAAATCAGTAAAATGAATTTTTGACATTCAAATGCAACTTCGTAATACTTATAATAACAATGACTAAATGTAAAGCTTCTTGGTTTTAATGCATTGGAGATTGTTGGCTTTTCATTTAGCGTGTTTTGAAACAAAGAGTTGAACGTTTCGAAACGCTTTGAACCCGCCTAAGTGATGTATTAGTGGCTTGTAAGGAAAAATTGTTCTGTCGTTATTTGAGTTTTTATTCCCAGTCGGTTTTGAGTCAGAATTACCTACTCTTTTTTATATAGGATGGATATGGATATCTCTACAAATAAATCCTCTAATAACCCAATAATAATAAAATTTTGGAATATACACGACATAATTGGTTACTTACTGTAGAGTTCTAACCAAGTCCTTTTTTTAATTGTTATTAAATAAACAAAAAAATATCGACTGTTCTTCATAGTTTATAATATATCTATATATTAATCAATTTTATTTTGAAGGATGAGATTATGAGGCGTGCACTTTTGGATTTACCAAACAATTTTAAAATTCACACTCTATCGTACGAAAAAAATTGGCTAAGTAATTACTTAAGAATGACTTGTATATAAATACGGAGGCAATTCTTTCACGCTTGACTTGAGACTTGACATTTTTTTCTCTAAGATAACCTTTTCAAAATTTCATTTAGTTTTAAAACGTTACCGCAGCTGTCATATAACCTAAAGTAAGAAAAATTTGGAATATATCTAATATAATTGGTCACAGTAGAATTGTATTTCTTTCGCAATTCAGTAATAAATTAGTATTAAATTGATAATTTGAGATTTTTTATTGTAAAATTACCTTACCAAAATTTCATTTAGAGTTTAAAAATTATATTTCAAAGTTCTACCTACCTACAATTTAATGGTCGGAAAAAACATATCGCAATATAAAAACCGTTTTTAAAAGGGCAATCGTTTCCTTTTTCAAATCACTTCACCACGGAAGTTGACCGAGTAGTCGGAAGCTTTTTATTTTTAATCCTTATCTATGACGCGTTCTTTTTTCAATGTGACACGCGCATGGCCAGCTGGTCGTACCCGAAATATGTGTTTCAAAAAATTTGCTCAAAGGAAACATGGCTAGACTATTGCAAATTAATGTTTGAGTATTTGAGTGGTCTGTCGCCACCCAGCATGGGAACTGTCGAGTGGTTAAGACGCCAGAGAAGAAAAAAAACTAACGATGAACACTTGAAACGCAATAAATATACCATAATGATGGCTTATTCGTGTAGCGAAATGTTCTCTCATGACGATTAGGGTTTAAGTATTTATGTTTGACATTTATAAACCGGTGGCCATTGCGTTGCGGGTTTGTTGTTTCTTTTTTCTGTTGTTTGAATCTGTCACGGACGTCAGATGATAACGTTTTTAACTTTTTACGAAAATTTATAATTGCCCTCTAAATAAATTATTAATTAGGTATGTACAGTTGGTCAGAATTCGTATTTACCTCTAAAGAATGTGTACATGTAGTTGGTTTTATGTAAAAGCGTAACTTTCACCCCTCTATGTTCATAAATACTAACAGACGAAGTAATTTACACTTTAACAGAAACAAGAGCACTCAATTAAAACCGGCATCACCGGAAACGTCAATTGACTATCTTAATCACGCCGCCATTACGCCATAGACAATATACCTTAAAAGCGTTCAATACCGTTCCTAACTGTCAGTGTCAATACGCGGCCATCTTAGATTTACAGGGCCTAATCAGATTTGTAAAGTTGACCAGTTTTTTGAAAGCGGTAACTTTAGAACCTGAGTTTTTTCGCTTTCGGCTCCTTTGTCCGCCATAATGGTAGATGGGGAACCGCATGGGAAAATATTTAATTAGACAATAGTTTATTCTGTTTGTTTGTGTTAATGTACGCCTTTTGAAAGGCGCGCGCTCAATTAACACCTACGGGCTACTGGGTACCGATGTATCGTTTTATGATAAGTCAATTTTTGAGAGGTTAAAGTCTTAAGAACGGAGTCGTAAAACAAATTGAATCATTAATTCTTTTGATTCGGTCTTTGATGGGTTTGATAGCTTGAGAATGCAAAGCATAGTAGTCAATAGCATTTACGTTTGTGATTAACCAGAATATTGTTTTTAACTTCAACAATGACAAAGAAAATTACACAAAGATAAGTTAAATATTATTTTGCGACACGGCCTACTAAGTCATGTCATAAGCATGTTTATTATTATCTAAGATTTAGATTTAAGTTGTAACTAAGCTGTTTTTTAAACCTTTTTTATGTGCTACTGCTGGGCACAGGTCTCCTCACAAGTGAGAGGGATTTAGGCCATAGTCCACCACGATGGCCAAGTGCGGATTGGTGGACGTCATGCTTTCGAGAAATTATGAATTTCTCTCAGGCATGCACGGCGATGGAGAACATCGTAATCAATTAAATATCACGATATTTTCCGTCACCGTGGTGCAGCTATAAACAGCTGGATAACAGGAACAGCTGTAACTTGTAAATTAATTTCGTTGACTTTATGTCCAGTAGACTAAGTAATTTAATAAAGAAATTATCTCAAAATCCACCACGCTTTTTACATTAATTTCGGTTGAATTCAGTAAACTCTGAAGATAAATTAGAAACAACAAAAATGTTAAGTGCCTACTTTCTTGAAAAGATGTACTTAACCTAATAGGTAACAATCGCGACCACCAGCTTATTATTGTATACCTCATATTTTAAAACAGGGCTGAAGTTTTTCTCCGTCTGCTCTTTTCTTCAGCTCAGCATTGCCTAAGCGCACCCAGAGCAGACAGAACAAAAAAAATAACGTTCACTAAGAGTTTGTAAATGAACCGTACAGTGAATAAAGAATATTTCATTTCATTTCATTTCATTTCATTTCATTTCATTTCATTTCATTTCATTTCATTTCATTTCACCACTTGCCAACGCTTGTTTTGTCTGTGAACACAAAAACAGGATTAGTTACAATTAATTGTACTTAAAATGGCGGCGTCTTTCAAACTGAATCAGCTAAACAGTAGTCTAGACAACCCGGTAATTAAGATAACAGTACTTTGGTACAACTTGAGTACCCAATAGTGAGTACTCACAACCCTTTGAGCGAGCCGTTAGTACAGATAAGCAATGATCGGTCCTAAAAACTATTAGGCGATGCCTTTGCCGCTTAAGAAAGATGTTTATTTATAGAACAAAGTAATGTTTAATGAGATTAATGTTTACATTAAGTCATTGAAATAATTATTTTATTTAATAATAATTAATTTAATCATCAGTAATCCCGTTATTTGCGCATTGCATTTTGCATGTATTATACAGTACTTATCTAAACTTTCTTTCTTTTGTTCACAGAATCACTAAGCCCGCAGTCGGAACAAATGACAAATCCCAGTTCAGCACCAGACCCAAATATCAGGTTGGTATTTAAAATTATTAGATAGTCAATGAATGTTTAGCTCATACAGACGGAGGTAGGGTTGCCATACGTCCGGAATTTTCAAAATACGGGGGGAATCTTAAAACGTCCGGAATTTCTACAATTAAGTGACTAGTGAAATAAAATATGAAATACATCAAACTATTTTTAATTTTGCTTTGTTTATTCACAATTATTTATGCACGATATTTATGTAAAAAAATGACAAGAAAGTCCTTCATCAAATGTCAGGAATTTTCTCCGGAATTTTGATTTTTCGATCTGGCAACCCTAGACGGAGGTTAATCAATGAATTTCATTTTTGAGATACAATTTTATCCATTAAAATGAAAAACTAATCTCATTAAATCTGGACAATATTATTGCTCAAGCGGTCAAAAAGGCCTAAGTAATTTCACAAGCTTTACACTTTAGTCAAAAATGTCAAAATTCATGGATTGGTAATTTGCTACCATTACATGGGCCCAATGTGAATTTATTCTTTTCTGTTATACAATAAGTTTTTATATCGTATCTTTGTATGTGACCATGGTACCTACCCATGACACAGGGTACTTATACATACTGTGGGGCTATGAGTGTGAAGCGTGAAGTGAAGCGTTTATAACATGCTGATACTACTGACATCTGCCGGTCAATCGTCTTGGTAACATAAATTAATAATTTATTTTTCTCAATTTGTCGTAGGAGATACCGTACTGCCTTCACGAGAGAGCAGCTGGCGAGATTGGAGAAAGAGTTCATGAAAGAAAACTACGTATCTCGTCCCAGAAGATGCGAATTAGCAGCGCAACTGCAGCTCCCTGAAAGCACCATAAAGGTAAGAATGGCTTGGCTGCAACCCTTTTTGCGTCCCACTGTGCACGGGTCTCTCTCCATTATTGGGGAGGCCTCGCGGCACTAATTTTCGTTCATTATAACAAATAATAATATATCGTTATAAAGGATGTCGTTGTAAGAGGTTTTGTCTATAACTGTGTTGAATTACTTATACGCAAAGATATTTTTTTCAACCCATTTTTCTATCATAAAGGTATGATGGTATACCTAGGTAAAAAATTCTGAACGGCTCGGTGGCGGCGGCGGCGGTGACTTACTTTTCATTTAAGACTTTATGCTATCAGCTATTGCTAAAATTCTCAACAAATTCAGCGAAACAATAACACTTCTTTTAAGGGCACAACAGAGAGTCATGAAACACTGAACAAACATCGTTTAAAGCTTGCGACACATTTGACATGTCATATTTTCCATTAAGAAACCGGGTTTCTTCATTCATGACAACATGATCCACCCACGAAATGACCTGAATAAAATTGACCTCAGTTCAATTATACTGAACCAGCGATTTTCGTAACATCTCTGTGTGAGCGTTGACACGTGACAGCTGAAAGCAGCTGAAGGCAGCCATGTTGAATGGATCCTCTACTTTGTCTATGGTCAACTGATAAAAATAAAACAGAAAAAGATCATGCGGCCTAGTCTGAAGTTAAAATTAAATTGTTTATTTGTTTGAGGCTATGATGATATTACGATGTGTGAACAGCTACGAACATTGTTTGCGCAATAAATATGATAATTTTAGCGACATGGCCATCTTGAATAACGAACAGGGTATGATGCTTCAATTAGATACACAATAATTTCCATCACGAACACTTTATGGCCGAACGCTAATTCTCAGAAATCACGTAATAAATGTGCGAACGCGCATGAAACAAGCGCAACCTATTTTTGAATCATGGCCGATTCATTTCTTGGGAACGATTAAAAATTACTTTTACTAGGAAAATCGTATACAAGAATTTACATTGTAATTCTACAACAGTATAATTTTCACATTTTAAATGAAAATACACTTTGTCTTTGTCTCTGACTTAGAATAGTAATAAAGCCACCAAACCCTATCTTTTCATTTTACTACAAACAAAGTGTATATAATCAATTTTCAAAGCTCCATTTTGCGGTGGCGATTTTCGACTCGCCTGGAAAAGTCCAAAATTGATTCTAAAATCAAACACACGAATCATTATAATTAATTCCCTTTCGTATTCAACGCCAATTTAAACTCAAATTCCTTATTCGCACGTAAACACTGCCGTCGACTCATAATCTCAATTATCACTTCCACTAAAAAAAAGAAATCCGACCGCTTGAGGGAAAAAAGGAAAAAAACATATGTTTTTATAGCTTCATTCGAATTTTACATACACGCTAATTTGTCGATGCGTATTAATAAAAGAAACCGACCGAATTATTCAGTAGCTGTGCAGCGTTAATGAACATTAATACTCCGGAGAATGGACGCCTCTCAGAGTTATAAAATGGCTATTAGTAAGCGAGTGTATGAAAAGACTTCATCGGGCTGGCATCTGGTTTATGGTGCGATTATACCAATTAAAAACTATTAAATTAAGCCGCGGCTACTATTTGATGCGTTGTAAAACTGATTTTCGTGTGTTTGTTTATAGTGATGAATCTTTATAGCGGTATCAATAAAGGCGATAAAGTTTTTAGTGCCGCCGACTCGTTGTTCCGCCTTGGTAATTTACTTGAGCTTTGCGTTACGTCATCTTAATTATTTTTGTGTAGTCGGTAATACCCTAATCATATTTATTTTATTTTATTGTATGTTGATAACAGTGCTAATAGTTTGTTCAGAATGAGATAGGTATGTATGGTCATTTTTGAAGTAATTGAAAGCCTATAAAAACAATAATCAAAACTATGCGAACCCAGTAACGCCCCCAGTTCAACGCCTATTTACTTAACTAACTTTTTTTGCGTAACTTAGAAAGATATTAAAGAAACAAAGTAAAAAGGCTTCATGTTGCCTTTTAATGAATGTATAAGTGCAATAAAAAGCAGTAATCTTGTCTATGACTTAGCGGCCATCTTGGTGCAGGTTTCGCTGCAAAATTCCCGCCAATTAACACGTCATTCGCCACTTTCGCGAACAAAAGGCGTTTTAAGGCGTCTTGAGGCGAAACTTTTGTTTACGCACCTTATCCTTCGCCGAGAAACTATAATACCTTCTTAGTGACTGAATGCTTCAACCATTTTTAGGATTTTAAGGCTAATGTAAGATGTTAAGTGATGTACTAACATACAAGTAGACAGCCAAAATACAAAAACGTAGAGGCTAAAATAAAAATTGACCGTAAAAATATTAAGTGTACATTTTAGTCCGTAATTTTTACGACATTGTTATTTATACGGATACTTTATACCACATTATCGAGACACAAATATTACATCTGCAACGAGAGACTTATTTGGAAATCTGACTAATAGATTTCCAAATAATATAATAATACAGATAAAAAAGTGTGACTTAAGCGTTTTGTAGCCATGGAACTAATAAAAGAGGCTTAACTCCCGTCTCTAAAAGAGAAGCAGAGCTCAGTAGGACAGTCCAAAACTAACCAGCTATTAAAAAAACCATCAAAACGCAATCTCACATGTTTTAAACACTTATAAAGTTATCCAGTCGTTCCGACCGTGTACTGAATATTTTATAGCGGCTAGCATTTTAATACGCGATTAATTAGCAATGGTGTGCGAAGAACTCGAAGCGAAATCCGTCTCGGAATGATTGTGGGTATAAATCGGAGTGATAAGGCATTAGGAATTTATGACGTTCGTTTATTGCGACCCGATCTCGGTCTATAGCGTGACATTCTTACCATTTTCTCGTTCTTAGTTTGAACTGTTAGTTTTTACCGTTGGTTTCCTTGACTGTCGGGCTTATGGCTAGTTGTACTCATTTGTTTTGATGTTTTATAATGTTTGCCTGTTATACTGTTTTAATTGTATTATTTTGTTTTAAAAGAAGTTGAACGTAGACTGATTCCTTATGTTAGCAAATTTTAGTTATACCGGTTTTCGCCGAACTACTTAAACATAAAAAATACTAAGCGGACATTAGTTTTACTATTTAATGTCGGTTTATCATCAAAACCTTATTTTTAAATTAAAAACTCCCAACAATAAAACTCGTAATATTGCTTGTCAAAACTGTCTTTGAAGAATAACCGAATCTAGTGAAATCCATGAACTGTGTGTCTGTTTAAGGATAAACAAACAGACAAGTTTCTGATATTCAACTATAAAATAGCTCATTAAAACGTAGGTACTTTAGAATTTAAATAACATCGACTAACGTCCATTTTCTTTGTCTACAGGTATGGTTCCAAAACCGTCGTATGAAGGATAAACGCCAACGCATTGCGGTTGCATGGCCCTACGCAGCCGTCTACAGCGACCCAGCATTTGCCGCTTCCATCCTCCAGGCGGCAGCCTCGTCCGTCGGCCTCCCCTACGGCTACCCTTCCCCTGCCCTCATACCTCCCTTCCACAACCCCCAACTGCTACCTTCAGGGTACCCTTACCCGTACCCACCTTACCCAAGATATCCCTACATCCCCCCTACCCCACCATCCCCTGTCAACCCCGAAGCGACAGCTCTCAGACCTCCATACTCAAATTTTAATTTGAATGTCGACAAGTAACTTTTGTAAATGTTTGCGTGTAAATAGGTTTTATTGATTGTTAAGTAATTTATTCAATGCTGGTCATCTTAGTTCGGGACCCGTGACCAGCTAGCGATTTTTAACCCCCGACGAAAAGAGGGGTGTTATAAGTTTAACGTGTCTGTGTATCTGTGTATCTGTCTGTGGTATCGTAGCTCGCAAACGGATGAACCGATTTTCGTTTAGTTTGTATTGTATAATAGATAATTTTTTTACCAGTGTTCCTAGCCATGTTTCATGAAAATCTGTTCAGCCGTTTGAAGATTATCAGCTCTTCTGTAGTTGATGAGGGGATCTGACTAATTTCCTTATGTCCGATAGATTAAAAATTCGGTACCAGGTTACTTCAATTATATTGAAAGTGTATGGTAAGGTAACCATGACCTGATCAGCAGTTTGAACATCATTAGATCTTTAATAGTTGATGAGAGAATCTGACTACCTTCCATATGTCCTATCGATTCAAAGTTGGATACCATGTTACTTCAATGGTATTCAAAGTATATTAAGGTAAATTAACCATGACTTGATCAGCCGTTTGAAGATTATCAGCTCTTTTCTAGTTGATGAGAGGATCTGACTAACTTCCTTATGTCCGATCAATTCAAAATTTGTTACCGGGTTACTTCAATTAAATTGAAAGTGTATGGTAAGGTAACTAACCATGACATGATCAGCCGTTTGAAGATCATTAGATCTTTAATAGTTGATGAGGGAATCTGACTACCTTCCATATGTCCTATCGATTCGAAGTTTGATACCATGTTACTTCAGTGGTATTGAAAGTATATTAAAGTAAGTTAACCATGAACTGATCAGCCGTTTGAAGATTATCAGCTCTTTTCTAGTTGATGAGAGGATCTGACTAACTTCCTTATGTCGTTCAAACGGGACTCAGAAGTAGACTGCGCATTTCTTGCGCGTCTAACAGAAGTTTGCTCAGAAGTTTCATTTAATATAGACTGAGCAGTAGCCTGTGCATCCCTGGCGAGTCTTAATGATCGTTTCTCTGGAGTCTCATTTAAACGAGACTCAGCAGTGCACTGCGCATTCCGCGCAGTCCGCGCACGTCTCACAGAAGGTTGCTTAAATGTCCGCGAAGCCTTGGACGCCGCATCGTTTTCTAGACGACGTTGCCTGTCTTGGGAGCTTTCTTGGCTGCGTAATTCAGCTTTCCGAGTTGCTTGTAATAATAAAAATGCTTCCCTTTCTGGGGTGTTCTCCTCCGGCTGCGTCAATCTGCGCCTTTTGGCTTCGTTTCGAACATTTTTGGCTTTACGCCCAAGACCCATTTTATTGATGTTTGTTATTTATTTATACAGTTATAGTATTATAAAAAATAACCTTATAGTAGATGGTTGAAACTTAATATAGCAAATTAAAAAACCTATGTACCTAACCTAACACTAAAACCTACCTAAATTTCTTAAACTAATCACAAATACCTACCTAATTTTTAACCAAACCCAAGAGCATGTACTTAAAGCGTAATATAGTAAATTAAAACTTATATGATACCTAATAGTTCTAGCAAACTAAAAAGAATACCTACCTAACCTACAACTAATACCCACCTAAATTGCTTAAACTAATCACAAATACCTACCTAATATTTAACCCAACCTAAGAAGAGTATGTACTTAAAACTTAATCTAGTAAATTAAAATTATTATGATACCTTGTAACTAAGTAACCTAACCAACTTATACCTTCCTAATATTTATACTTACTTCAAAAAGGAAAAAATAAAAGTAAAATTAAAAATTTTAAAAACCCCCGACACAAAAAATTTACTCTAAAAACTAACAAATAATATTTTAAACTAATTTTAAACCTATTATAATTATTATTATCACATAGGTACATATATTATGTAAGTTCAAATATTATTTTCCAAGCGTCGTCACGTCGGGGGACCGCTAAGTGAGAAAAACAGCTGATGTCGCAGATTGCAACAAATGAATTTACTCCGAAAAATTTGCAAAATCGACACAACCGTCAACGACGTCTGCCCTCACGTGTCTGCCCGTTCGGGTAGCCGCACTTGACCACGCCCACCCCCGCGCCGCATACCGCACACCGAGCTCGCCGCGCACGGTATAGAGCGTAGACTATGCGTTAAGATCTCTCGTAGATACTTACCGAAATGTAATTTAATTAGCTGTTGTTAAAAAATGACTATAATATAAACTTTAGCGGTCCCCCGACGCGACGACGCTTGGAAAATAATATTTGAACTTACATAATATATGTACCTATGTGATAATAATAATTATAATAGGTTTAAAATTAGTTTAAAATATTATTTGTTAGTTTTTAGAGTAAATTTTTTGTGTCGGGGGTTTTTAAAATTTTTAATTTTACTTTTTATTAAAATCGGTAGAAGTAAAATGTATAAATATGTTATATGTTTTGTTAGGATGTTTGGAGACAGAATGCGTTTTTTACTCATTCCATTATGTACAAAAGATTATGTTTAATTATTTTTATTGTACAGGCTTTAAAGAGCCTGTTTTTCCCAGTGACGTAAGACGCAAGTGACATTTAGTTGTCATTGTCAAACTGGCATAGAGAAGTTTTGTAGTTTTAAATTACAAACAAAAAAGAATACTATTAAATGTAAGTTTTTAAATGTTTGCAGGTTGCTCACTCTAATGTCTAAAAATCTTAATGTCTTGTTAATTTAAGCATTCCATAATTTTATTTAACGTTTATTTACGTAATTTGTGATAAGAATTTATGATGGCAAAAATAAATTCCGAAAATAACTTTTAATTTGGCTGTTATCGGAAAATTAATACTTGACATTAAGAACTAAATTTTAAGACTTTTGTATAAAGCCAAAGCCTCATTTTTATATAAATAAGTGCAATATCATTGGGCAGATATAATTACCGTATACAATAATGACTGATTTGTTTAAAATTACATTAAAAACAATTTACAGATGTAGATTTTTTCTTTTTTACATCAATATCATAAAGTTTTATTACTGGTTAGTTATACGGAAGTCTGCTCAATGTGGGTTTAGCGCAAACTCGTCAAATTTTACAATGTTTTAATTACTTTTATACGAGACCATTATCTGATTTATACTATTACCTACTAGCGAACCCGGCAGACGTTGTCCTGCCTCAAAGTATCAGAAATAAAATAATCTTGCAACTATAAATTGAGATGTAAGCTATCCTATCTCTCAAGTTGGATCAAACTGCACGCGGTGTGCAAATTTAATGAAAACCGGTTACCTAAGTAGTTTAGGAGTCCATCGCGGACAAACAAAGTGACACGTAATTTATATATATTAAGATTTGTCTTGTCAGTGACGTCGTCTGCAAGGGAAAAATCTTGCAAAATATTTTATAAAGCAACTAGCCTTCCGAAAGCGGCTTCGCCCACGTGGCCCCGTTTTATGGGTCCCCGTAGGATAAAAAATAGCCATGTACTTTTCCAGGCTACATCTCTTTTTTTATTCATAATTTTAGTGTATTTATCTATGTTATTTGTAATTAAAAAAAAAAACGGAATAGACAAAACTATGTATTTGTAAAGACTCATGTTGTTTTGGCAAATTTGCGCTAAACCAAAATATATCTGTAAAATAATGTATATTTTTTTAGTTTTAAGTTTAGCGTGTAGTTCAAATGTATTATTATCGTTTATTATCTTAAGAACCTTGTAAAGATTTAAATATAAAAGACAAATAAGTTATATATAATTTTGTGGTTTTATTTTATACGTAACCCTGAACTTTTTAAAGCCAATATTAATCTATGAGATGTAAAATTATGGGCATGGCAGTGCCTCCGCCAAGAACGATCAAGTAAAATGCAAGGGTACTAACATTTCTCGTAGCGCTTTTACATTTCCCGTCTGCCTGACAATATCGGCCAAGTCACACTAGCTACTCTTAGCATCGGCGATGGGCGATGTTATACCCCGTAATTTAAAACAGGGCTGAAGTTTTTTTCCATCTGCTCTTTTCTTCAGCTCCGCATTTCCTAAGCGCACCCAGAGCAGACAGAACTAAGAAAATTCACTAAGAGTTTATAAAAAAACCCATACGGTGAATAAAATAATATTTCAATTCATTTAATCTCATCTCATCGTATCTCATCTCATCCCATCTCATCTCATCCCATCTTATCCGATCCTATCTCATCTCATCTCATCCCATCTCATCTCACCTTACCTCACTTCATCTCATCTCATCTCACCTTACCTCACTTCACTTCGGTGCAGCAATTGGCGAGTTGCGTGTACATTACACGTAACTGAAAGTAGCTAGTGTGACCAGGCCGTATGGTTTGACAATATGGACATCAACAAATTACAAGAACTATTAAAGATAGCGTTGTTTGTATATCGTGCTATTGTGTCTGTGTGTGTCGGTATCAGTATTGACCTTAGACTAAGAATAATGTACTTACGTCATGGTATTGACGGTGCATAGAAAATGACGTTCAAATTAAAATTGACATATTTAGAAATGTATGGGTCTGTAGCGAGAAAGAATATTTGTGAATGTGTGACAAAATTAAAATGTGTGCGTTCTTCCTCCGCACCAGATTTGGCACAAAAATTATGTATCGAAGCGAGGCGCTATGCCGTGTCTACTGAAGGCTAAGCCAGTATCTTTGGCGCTCTAAGTGCTAGTTCAGACACGGCGGGAACCGCGCGATTTCAGAATCGCATGGAAATAGCGCGGGTCTTATTTGTATGAGTTATTATGTAATCGTTCAGACATATCCGCGCGGTTGATCAAGCCGCGCGGTTCCCGCAACCCATCCGCCAGAAAATAGAATCGCGCTACTCCCGCGCGTTTCTATTACTATGGAGTCTTTACTTCGCGTTCAGTTGCATTGCAGCTACCGCGCGGTTAGCACGTCCACAGCTCGTGAGTTCGCCATGGATCGTTTCAACACTGAACTATTTATTGATGAGGTGAAGAAGAGACCTGCAATATGGGATATTCAGTGTGATGATTATTCAAATAAAATAATCAAGAACCGCTAAGTGACGCTATACCCGCACGAAAATCGCAAACTAACCGCGGTGTCTGAATAGCATCACAATTTTGCGGTTTCAAACAGCGCGATTCGTAAGACGCACGATTCCCGCATGTCTGAACGAAGCCTAAGGCCACAAACGACTAATGTGAACATGAAGTAAGTTCGTGTAGAGTTAGAAGCTGGCATCTACATGAAATCTGATGCCTTTTTTAATGTTGCTAGAAAAAAATACAATGTTTTGCCGATCATGAATTATTGGTTATTCTTACGTAGAGTTTGGAGGTATCAATATGTGGTACCTACTACCTACCTAATAAACAAATGTAGTAAAGATATGCCCAAGCAAGTAACATAAGTTCAATTCCAATGGATATGGCAACATATCTAATGTTATAGAATATGTCATATCAGTAGTTTATAATAAAGAAGCTGTCACTTTTTCAGATGGAGATTCTAGATTCCGCTGTTAAATGCAGTGCATGAGAAAGAATAAAATTATAATTAACCTACGTATATAACAAACATTGACTATTATAAATTATTCGTTGTGACATATCTATTTAGGTAGTTAATTTATTTAATAAAATTTTAATTATCCTACGTATATAATAAACATTGACTAAAAATTATAAATAATTTTTCGTTGCGCTAAAATGGCTAATTAAAATCTCTATTAAATGTCTGCCTCTCTCCAAAATTACCAAGGCGCACTTGTTATTCGAATTTATTGTGTAACATTTGCACAGCATAAAATAAATAAATAAAAAAGGATAGTTTAGAGCTATTTTATTAATAATTGTATTAGATAATGTACACCTCATCGATTGAACCTTTTCAGAGTCAAATTCAAACTATTTATTTCTGGAATACAATATACAGGATGGTCATAAAACAGAAAGATCATGTATCCTATATTAAACATTTTAACAATTAACAAATAAATTATTTTAATGATAATAGTTATTATATGGTGACAGTTATTATATAGTACACCTGAAAATTGTGCACAGCTTTCCTAACAGAGCCTTGAATACGGGTAACCGATTTGGGATCATGCCACTGAACCATCGCCCCTTAATAAAGCTACAGGCATTTAATAGCGGTGACAGCCGACCTTAATTAAGGTGGCCACACATTATGTCGTCCAATAAACTGTGACTTACGCGATCTACCCGCCAATTAACGCATAATAGACGCTGTATATCTTTATTTTTCTTTATTTTGTTACTAGCTGTGCCCCGTAGCCATGGGCGTAGCTAACTACAATACTTGACATCCATAAGAAAGTTCACACTTGACAGTCGTCAGTCGAACATGTGTTTGTATAAAACCATATTTTTTGGTTGTGTCTACTATATATTATTATAGAACAACTCATCTGTTTACTTTTTTCCATGTACATACAGATCGCTATAGAGTGTAATTTTTTTATATGGCTGGCTACGCTCATGCCCGTAGCTTTACCGGCTTCAGAAAGGATCATGAAGTTTTTTGAAAAGAAAAGAGAAGAAAATAAAAGAAAATACTTTATTGTTGACTGTTTACATACATACAATTAGATGTTTAAAATTGTTATAAGCGTTTAAACACTTTAAGCAGTCTACCATGTTCTGGCATACAATACTATATTACTTATTAAAATTAAAGTAAATAAAATAGTTTTATTTTGGATTTAGATAGAGGGATTTAGACCTTAGCCCACCACGCTGGCTAAGTGCAGATTGGTGGATATTATACTCCAGAAATTAAGAGTTACTCTCAGGCATATACGGTAATGGAAAACATCGTTATTTAAATACCATAAAAAATTTTCCTCACCTTGAAACAACGATAAATACGCACTTAACAAATTTCGTCGTCTTAATAAATTTCGTCTCGGAAGAACAACTCGGCTGAACTCGATATCTCTGTGTCGAAAACCGCGGTCTTTGTCGTTTAAACTTAATTATAATTATAGTTAAAAAAACTGCTAAATGCTGTAGTCCGAGCTAAAGAGTAGAAAAATAATTTTAAAGTAATTAAGTTACACTTCATTTTTTTTTCAATAATGGCATCGCAAACTCTGTGCATATCGCCAGCGCCAAGTATAAAGTGGTCATAGAAATAATCAGTATGTCAACAGTAATCAGTCAGTCTAGTCAGTCAAATGTTCAAGTAAAGCGATGGCTACTACTTACCAGAACATGTCCGATGGGGTTTTGGAGGCAAGCTGAAAAAACATGTTTTCGCACTGTTATTTTATTTCACAACACTTGTGTACTGTAATTATCCTATAACGAACAAAATGCCATCAACTTTATCCGATTATGATTCAAAACATACACCATGAAAATTAAAGTAAAACAAGAGCACTGTCCTTCCCGACTTCCCGCTATAAAACTCAAAGTTTACTCAGATAATTTGAATTAAATTTTTTTTTTCGACTGTTTTGTTAGCGCGATTTGCTTAGCTTTTTAAAATTTAAATGGCGAAGCAGACGAGAATGGTAAAAAGGTGTAGTTACCGACAAGACTAACAGGAGGCGTATTTCAGCCTTCGGAAAAGCAGTACAGGTGAATTAGATTTCAGGCAAGACTTAGCCCTACTCTAAGCGCAATCGTCCAAAGTATCGTGTGTTTTCGACTGATAAATTTTTGTAAATTTTTGAATAATTAAAGGGCATTTCACTTTAAAAGCATGCCGTGTCCATAGGCGACGGTGATCGCTTAACACCACGTGGCGTTTATTTATATGTATATATATGAGTATACAAAAAAAGCATATTGTCGATAACTTTACTATACAGTTATGTATTCACAAAAGGTCAAATTCAATCAGATCAGAATCAAAGATCAGGGTCAAAAATGTGCTGAAAAATTCACGGTACATATATCGATTACGGATTTTAAGAGTAGACCTCCAAGCCAGAGCTAGATGTTCGTGTGCTGTATTGATTACTTTAAACCACGTAACTTTCATGCACATTAAAAATTTAAAAGATTTTCTACAATATGGTCACTCTAATACAATATGTCCGCTGATTCCCTTATCATTTATTCCGGCGGCCCCGCCCGGAAATTTTTCTCATCACGCATTATTAGCAGGAATATTCCCGACTTGCCGTGTACCATGATTTATTCATAGTTCTTTGTCTTGTTAGAATTTTTATTGCAAGGACGCATCGATTCTGTGGCAAGTTTTATAGTTCGAGGTCTCGCTACGTACTTACTTATACATTTACTTTTTCACCAGTTATTAACTCTTTCTCTTTGTAAAAATTTTCTTTCAACTCACAGCGGTCATGAGCTCTCTTGCCTAAATTGAAACGAATTTAGCTTACATGTAACTACACAAGTGTAGACTTGTAGATTATGATACTATTAAAAAGAAAAATATGTAACTTTTAAGCACAACCGACAAGAAAATTTTGTTGTTTAGCATTCAAGCTAAAATATCCTTTATTTTTAACACAAATATAACAGTAACATATATGTACAATAATAATAAAAATATACATAATCTTAATAAAGCTTTAATTACTAACTATATACAAGTAAAAAAAGAACTGTACACAAAAGGAAATTACAAAAAATATATAAATAAAAAACTTCTTCTAAAACGTCCGTGTTGGGCATGGCATTCAAGACGCGCTGGCGGCATTTCCCTGTTGAACAGCGAGGCTCAGTCTTTGGGCGAAATACTCACCAGCTCTTGGGTCGCCAAGTAATCAATATACAAATACGTGTGTACAAATAAAGAACTTGGCCTTCAATCTGAAATAATGACGTGTCCTGTCTTAAGTTGCGTACATAGTTGCTACTCATAAGAACAGAAGCTTAAATAAAACAATAAACTAAAGTTATCATGAAGATTCCTCCTAGAAGTTGCACCTTTTCAATGTTTTTCCCACTAGAAATTGAGTCTGGACTCATTAAGGTTTCGTTGAGTACACGGGACTCGTTAAGTACACTTGGTTTCTACCATTCGTTACTCTTCTCCAGTCACAGGTCTGCTGGAAGAGGTTTCTTTAGAAATAAGCAGTACCTTTGTACAAACTTTTCCCTTAATAATCTTAATATTAATTTCTTCTGTGAGCACATGAACAATAAAATAAATAAATAAGGTTTAGTTGTGCTGCTTTCTTGTTGCCTCAAGCAGGCGCAGTCACAGCCTTGAGTTTTGGGGGGGGGGTCGCCAAGAAATTTGGGGGGGGGGGGTCACTAAGAAAATGGTGGAAGAGGTGTCCCAAATTGGCTTGTTTCGCCTTCCATCTACGCATGACTGATGGATATGGGGGGGTCATGTCCCCTGTGACCCCCCCTGGGACCGCGCATGGCCTCAAGTAAGTATAGCTGGCATCCACTTCTTCCCACAGAACTCAGTAGAACTCCACAGCAAAAATTGGCGCAGTGGTGGTACCTACTACCGTGGTTACTCCACGGAAATTCTATCCTATCGCCTACAAAACTTAACTCATATGTAGGAAATATCCTTCTATATCTGATCTCATAGTCACCCTACAAAGCAGTTTCCCTTCGTTATATGTTTATCATTTATTACTGCTTATCCGAGACGTGTATGTTATTGTGATGTTATCTCATGAAAATGGAGTCAGACTAGCGCTTCATCGGGGGCCCATAAAATATGTAATTTGGATGAGCTATCGCGTCTGAGAAGCTTTTTTGAGATAAACCCATGTTTTGTTCGGTGTCTTGTTATTATGTTTATTACCCTGACGTATGTACCTAAAATAATATTGCATCATTCAAACAAAACAACTTAAACTATGTGTATAATGTATGTATTTATTTTCGAAAACTTACTATAAAAGAACTTAAGAATTTAATCATACTAACTATACCTACGTACAAATTATACAATAAAAATGCAACATTATTTAAAAAAAAACGTTTTACGAGTTCCAAAAGACGAGTGTGGTTTGGTACACATAGCATTGACGGAATTACCACAATACAAAGAGCGTTATGTCTATGTGGCATTACCATTTTGAATTGGCAGTGACGATGTCAGGAAATCTATTTTTTTATTTATTTGAGTGGTGTTAAGTGGCCGCTGCAGCCCGTGGACATCTACTACAACCTCAAGCAAGCATAGGTAAGTCTTATCTGAGGTCGTGCAGTTACGCTGCTACTCCGGAGGCTGGTGGTCGGCTTATGTAAGTGTGGCCGGCAACTACACCTTTCCACTGAAAAACAATAGAGTTAGTTCACGGCAGAAGTGCGTGCAGCGGTGGTACTTCCCCGGGAGAACGACAATAGTTCTACCACCTACCAATAAAATTACCATCCTACCAATTAAAAAGCAATATTCATTAAAACTTTATATGTTTTGTTTATGTTTTTTTAAATTTTGGCATCGAAAAAATTTTGGCATCGAACAGCCAAACAAAGAAATAAATGGAGTAAATTGGAGGAGGCTTTTACCGCAAGTGGCGGTCCTTACATTAAAGAAAATTTACCTGCTTACTAACACAACAATTTAATTTTATTACTTACGATATGTCATAATACTAACCCTTTTTATACTTTATTTCTTTAAATTTGTATTAGTGTAAGGAATCAATAAAGCTTTATTATTATTATTATTATTATGTTTTATAAATCTATTGTGGCATTATATTCGGAGATATTTTATCTAAGTTATTAGGGTTCATACGACGAATTCCTTAGAGAAACTACCTATTTTACTATAAAATACTGCCCTTAGTACATTATTCTTAGTCTAAGGCCCTTGCGCTTTGCTTTCTTGACTTGGCGATAGCACTACCGTAGCCTCAGATTAAGACAACTCGAATTTGGCTGATGAAAAATAAACCCCATAAATATGGGGGGCGCTTGTGACGCGCTATTATTTAGCGGGTAGGGTGGAATTAAATATGGAGATGGCTTTTTTCTCCTATCTTTGCTTGTTGCCATGACATTTTATGTACTTAACATTAAAAATAAAAATAATTTTTATCATAGTCGGTTGTAGTTTTTAAACTAGTAATAGTTTTAAAATAGTTATTAAACTACAACCGACTATGATAAAAAAATATCGACTAAAAAGATACAAAAAAAAAGATTCAACTTGATTTTAATAATATTAGTCTCTCTCTTTCTCTATCTCTCTCTCAATTACGATATAAATAAATGTTGATTTTTGTAGAAAGGACAGAAGAAACTTAAATATGGCGATGGCTTCTTTACTACATGGAAAGTATTATGAAGGCATCTCTAGTCTCTACTAATACTCAGAGTTGTTTTTCGACTCTTTTTATGTCCCACTGGATTCCTCTCGAAAGTGAGAGGGATTTAGGCCATAGTCCACATCGCTAGCCAAGTGTGGATTGGTGGACAAATTGGTACTTACTCATAATGTCTCGAAGGCATGATGTCCACCAACCCGCACGTAGCCCCAGCGTGGTGGACTATGGTCTATATCCCTCTTACTTCCGAGAGGAGATCTGTGCCCAGCCGTGAGACATTACAAGGGTTAAAACCAAAAATATACTTTGCTAAATAATTGATTCAAGAAACTCCCCGCACGCATACTGAAGGTGAAAAACATCCTCAATTAATATACAGGGTGATTGTTACATGTAATTATTTAGGGTTAAGCAAAGAAATGTGGAGATGGCTTCTATCTTAATATTTTTTCTTTTATAAAATTTGCTTGTAGATAAATTGGCAATTTTTTTACGTTTGGAGCTGCATACCAAAATTAATTGTACCTACAAATAAATAAGTTGTACTTACCGTTCAATTAAAATATCTATCTTAATTTAATTTAAATATCTCTAAGGTTAAAACACCATGTGAAAATGCATATTTTGGTTCTATTGGATACACCCAATGGCTCAATGGTTACCGTACAGCACCGATCGATGATCCCGGGCTCGACGCCCATCGAGGCAGATTTGATTGAATTTATATTTCTGTACTCAGATTATGTGTTCCTTTCTTTGAATGTTTTAATGGTAAACACGCGATCTGCGCAGCTAAACGAAAGGGGCGCGGTCAGATATGAAATGGGTGACCGATGGTGGCAAAAATTCGTGCGCGTGTCCGTGCTAGGGCACGTTAGGCCGTCCGTCCTGGTTGTTATCGATGGCTAGCAATCGTTAAACATTGTCTGAGGCCTTATGGGCGGTTTGAAAACATCCGACAGCTCCAACATCCGACAGCAAACACCGATTAAGCTTCAAGACTCCCCAATAATGGGCAGAGAACCGTGCCCAGCTGTGGGATGCAAAAAGCCCACATGTAATTCGTTAAAATTTAAAAGGCCTGGAAATCTATATCTTAACTTACCATCTTAGGCTATCTAGATTTGTAGCTTTTCTTATTGTCTTATTCCACTAAAACACGGCCAAATTACGCCAACATTCACAATTTACCTCAAAACGCAAAATGTATGATGATAGCGCGTAATATCAAATAATAATCCTATTAAAACTGCCTTGGAACTTAAGCCTCTGCCAATTCGTTTGGCTCGCCTTGCCAAGAGAAAACTCAAATAATAGCTCTAATATTGCAATTTCATTCATTCGAATAATGTTCCCCTATAAGAGACCCTGACAGCATCAAAACGACTTACTAAACCAAGTAATATACCTCACATACGACCTTCTTCTCCGAAACAAGCTGGCACTTAAGACTTTTTCAATAATTTGGCAGTAAAGAACACAGCGCGAGCAATTTGTTTTGGCCAATCACAGGCTGCGTAGTTTTTTTGAAACAGCCAATGGCGTAACAGAGATAAAAGCCTGTTTCGCTCCTGTATTTGGTCGCGAAGTCCCTGACCGTTTTAGTATGAAACGCCTTCGGAAAAGCGTGCACGGTATTTTCGACCGTACTGTATTGTATAATCAGCCATCATGGAACCCGAGGGCGATTCACGAACGATTTCAGTGTACGAAAAAGCTTACTTCGCCCGCTTTTCCAGCTTGAGTTAGAAAGAGCTGGCGGGATGGAAAATAATGAGATAGAAAGGGACAGAAATGGCTGTCGCTTACGACGTTTAAAGCACGTATGTTGGTAAAGTCGTTTTTCCGCTTTTATTCAGGGCGAAGCTACAATGTTTCGCATTCGGGAAAATTTATTTTGTAGCCGATTCGCTATTATGGAATATAATAAAAATAATCGACTATGGCCGCTAATTTATGTTATAATAATTGCGTCTCGTAAATGCATGAGTTTTGTGTCGTTAATGTAAGCTGTGGTCACTCGGTGGCCATCTTGTTTGCTCATTTGAATAGTAATATTGTGTGGTTTCCAAGATTTTATTCATGAATAAGTATTCATACTTAACTGACTTTATTAAGATTTCAATAAAAGGGGTGTACACACTGTACACACAGATGATTTGTAGCAATTTTTTGTCTTTTACATTATCTTTATCATTATTAGTATTTTATATATTTATACCTATTTGTACTATTTTCAGAACTGCTGGGAGTTTGTTCTGTCTCCTTTTTTCTGTCAGCTCAATACGCTAAGCCTAAGCGGGTACCTAAAGGCGATGACAGGAAAAAAAACATTTTACTTTCTTGAATCAGTTATTATTTGTCATACCAACCTACCAAAATTTCTTTCTTTCTTTTCTGTTCTAAATAATACTTCAAGAACGGTAGTGATAAGATAAGACTGCTGCAACTAATAAACCACAATATCTTTATTATTTTCTGGATGCGCACTTTTGAGACATCTATCAGGGTACCAAAACGCCTTTCCAAATCGCTGTCTATTTTTAAGCCATCAACATCTACACGTAACATCAAGTAAGCCAGTTAGTCTGATCTGAGATCGTATGCAGTTACGTTGCTACTCTGAAGTCTGATGGTGACCCGAGAGAAAACTGGCCGCCAACCAGTTTCACACTCATACCCTGTGTCATGGGTACCATGGACACATACATAAACAGAAACACAAACACCCAGAGCGAGAACAGAAATTTAAACTCATAATTAAAATTTCTGTTTCGACGGGAATCGAACCCGGGACCCTCCGATTGGCAGTCCGGCATGGTAACCATTGAGCCACACGGGTCGTCGTACCAGTTTTACATAAGAATGAAGACAGTACCTCGTACGGTCTTCATTCTGTTTGTCTGTCAGTAATAATTGCTCCATGATGGAAATAGGAGCAGATTTGGTGCTTCCTATTCGAACCATAAAAATTCTATAATGTACAAAAGTTAAGAAATTTGCTATTACAAAATCAATACGACGACGAGTATTATTGACGACCTGCGTAGCACATTGGTTACCATTACAAGTCCCTCGTTCGTTCATCCCCATAGACCCAATATTAGTCTCCCCTTTTGTAGCAATAAGATAGATCCTGTGCATCTGGCGGGGACTGTCTTTGAGTCATATAACTTTTATATGATACAGCCGAGGATGGTATCCGCCACGTGTTACCACTTACCACATAACAATATTAATCTCTCAAAGGGGCCTCTACGTGTTGGACCTATGTCCCCACGTAAGCCTTCCAAATGACCGGGTCGAATAACATCTTCGACCCGTGACCTATAAGGAGAGATACATAATAATAACGTCAAATTCACGACAGCAGTCGCGGGCTGCCACTAGTTCCACAGACACTAAAGCTACATTGAACGCGGGTATAAACAGACGCTCGCTGCAACATTCCCGACAATGATGGCTGCTTATCCGACTCTCTTTGCCTCACTGCGCCACAGAACATTCATAAATGTAGAAAGGATCTTAGGACCATTTCGCAAAATCAGTTCTTAACGAACGTCTACTGCTATAAACTATCTTGTTGCCAAATTTCATCTTTTTGTGAAATGAGACAAAGACAAAAACTTTTATTTGCACAAATATGGGTGTTAACAAAAGGTGTTTTTATACATTTGGTTCGCCATATTTACCTTCACGAGGTATGGAAATATTACAACAATTAAAACTTAACTAATTACAAATATTAAAATGTACATAGAAACAGATTTCTTTTACACTTATATTATTATTATATTTATTAAATGAGTGAGAGAATGAGAGAGAGAGAGCCTGTTCGCTTTTAATAATAGTAAAATCCATTTATTGCATATAGGATATTGTAAAGAGACACTTAAACTAACATAACAATTAGGCATATTATAACCTAGGCATTATATAACCTACATATTATAAGCTAGGCATATTATAACCTAGGCAAATGGACGTGACTCAGCATTTCCGTCGCAGGAACTGGTCACGCCGAGCTTGTTTTCAGTCACTCCCTGCTCCCGGGGATCGATTGTGGGAGTTCTAAATGTATTGTTCCCCCTATTTTACATTTACATTTAAAAACACATCAAACCAAAAAAACACAAAAAAAAAAGCACTCCGGTAGTGCCGGCAGAAGTGAAAACATTAACGTGGTGCATTTTTGATGTCTTGGAATCGTTAGGGAATAATTCCGCACGAATTGCTTGAATTAATAGATTAACAGTATTAATTTCTACCTAGTATTGTTATAAAGTACTCACTCATTTTCTTTCACTATTTCTTCGTCACTTTTTTCTATTATTTGTTCAATGTCCATATTTTAAATAATTGATTTAAACGAATTTTACAAGTATATACAGTCGAGCCGTCATCAGCTGTCACCCGTCCGTGTCACTCCGTCTTACGGTTTTTCGATCAGCACACGTGACCTGACGCGAGTTTCACAGTTTTTACCCATCCCACAAAAGTGCTCAACGCCGCTAAAGAAGTTTTCACTTCAAAAAACATAAAACCTTATAAACACAAAGAAAAACAAACCAAAAACAAAAAATAATCGTTTTTTAATCGACTTCAACAAAAGTAGGAGTTTCTCAGTTAATAGATATTTTTTCAAATCGTTTTGCTCGATGCGCCGCGATGCGACTTGCAAAGGTGTATTTTTTGGTGTAAGTGAATGTGTGCTGTGTGTACACATCGGTTTTGATTGTACAATCAAGGTTAAAAGATGTAGTCTTTTGGTCGATTGGCCTGAGTCTTGCCTGAGGCCGTATGCAGTTGCGCTGCTACTCTAGAGGCTGATGGTCGCCTCATGTAAGTCTGGCCGGCAACTGCACCTTTGAAAGCAATTTCATTGGAAAGGTGACCTTTCCAATGAAATTGCTTCACAGAAAAAGTGGATGCAGCGATGGTACATGACCGGCCGAATCATAAAAGTTCTACGTATGTATATTTTGTTATTTTTTTCAACCTTTTCATTTTTATGTCCTACTGCTGGGCACAGGTCTCCTCTCACAAGTCAGAGGGATTTAGGCTATAATAATAATAATAATCATTGATTATACTATAATACTATAATAATAATAATAATCTATACTCCACCACGCCGGCCAAGTGCGGATTGGTGGACACCATTCCTTCGAGAAATTATAATTTTCTTTCAGGCATGCACGGCGACGGCAAACATCGCTATCAATTAAATACCACAATATTTTCCATTACCGTAGAGCAGTGATAAATGCGCACATTACAATTTTTTTGTCAGAGGTGCGCGCCGAGGATTCGAACCCGATATTTTCGTGTCGGAGACAGCAGTGTTAAAAGCTCGGCCATCGCTGCTCAATACAAAATCGTGATCAAATCTAGTACAACGGACTCCTTACCTGCTCAGATAGTTTCTTTATCGATTCACTAAAAATCCCGGCCGTATTTTCTTCGAACCCGAATCTCCTCACTGCCCATATAAAATTCAACGCTGGCGACCCGGCCGTCACTCGCACGATCGCCATTTGTCGCAATAAAAAAGAAAAAGAACGGTCAAGAGTGAACTAGGCTTGGGGATGGGTTCTGTAAGGAATAGGCTTGGATCTAGAGGAACAGAAGCCGAGATAGTTGGCACCCGACGGCAGTTTTAAGGGCCAAAATCATAATAAAAATAAAAAGAATCTGAGAGTTTTGGCGGGATGTTAATGGGGTCATGTCACTCTTGCTTTATTTTCATTTTATGTCTGTATTTTTGTGTTATGTTGGCATTTTTTGTACCTTAAATACAGTGTACGAGAACTGTAAAATGGAAAAAAAGTGTAGGAAAATATATTTTTCCCGCTTGCCTTCAAAACTTTATCGATCATGTTCTAGCAAGGTTGAATTTTCTGAATGCACACTTTGGGAGGATCTATATACTCTTTATTACACACATACTTTATCAATGCCTGTCCTGCTGATGCATTCTTTATAAACACAACAAGAAATTGTAAATATAAAACGTTAGACCTATTATGTAAACCTTATTCTAGCAAATACAGACATTTGATTCGATTTGATATCCATAATGCATTACATACTTAAAAGTAGTACGTAATGAAAGCATTCGTAAAACCACAAAGAAAAAGATTTTTATTTGCAGAAAATGAGTGTTTACAAAGCTGTTAAAACATATTTATTACGCCATATTTACCTTCATGAGGTATGCAAATATTACAAAGTTAAAAAAAAACTTAATAATAACACAATTTATAAAAAAATACATTTATATCAATTTTATTATTATTTTTATTTGATCCCATATTGCGCCTTTTATAAATTTAAATTTTTAAACTTTATTTATTTAAGTATATATTTATTTAGTTCTTTTTTTATTTGATTATATATTCGTATTTATTTCTATATCGGATCGGATCCGTTTGACGGCTTTGGGTAGGTACCCATACCTACATACATACCATATTCCAGGGTTTTTGTACACTAAGAGAAAAAAATTCGGCGGAATTGAACGTATTGTCTCTATATTAGTTCTGGTATCTTTTTTACATGATAAGCATGAGTATTGAACTATCTAATTTCGTTGCAATCTTCGTGGTGCAGCGTTCGGTCGCCGCGTTTAGCTTCTAAAAAGCGACTAAATCGCCGACCTCCGACGTTGAAAGTACAAGTAAAACGGTAAAGGTAAAAAAAGTAAATTAAACCCTTTTTCGGCCAAGTAATTTTAGACTTGGCCGAAAAAGGGTTTAAAAACTATTCAACGGTACACTAAAAAGGATTCTCTTTTGATTCCAATTTTGAATTCAATCTGCGCGGGACGGGCGCCATGATTTTATTTTCATGACCGCCCTGGGACGCCCGCGGAGGGTTGCTCTGACGAAATTTTTAATAATAAATGAACACAATCCTGTTATTATATCAACGAAAGGATAATGCTGTTGTTATTGTTGTTATTATCTGGGATTATGAGATTAGAGGTAGTTTATTATTTTATTGCAATGACAGCTTTCTAGTGTTTGCTACTGTTTGACCATACTTACAACACGTTTATTTACACGTTGTATGATTAATCAATCAAAATGTTTTATTTGCATGAATAAAGTAGTATTTAACATAAGTAGGTGTTTTTCTAATGTCCCTGTAGCTTCAGGATTAAGAATAGAGTTACGGTATGCCCTGCCTGATCGTAAGAGGCGACTAAACGTGGGCTTCTAGGGTTGCGGGCGGTGAGAAAAGCAATAAAAAAAATTGACATTCTGTCAAATAAAAATATTGATTGATTGATCGAGAGTGGGAGCTCGATCCGTCCAGCCAGCAGCCCCGAGAAGGACGGAGGTGTGTGCGTGGCCGCATGCCGCCGTAAGCATGGGAAGGTGCAGGAGAGCACATCTGCTCTCCCGAGGATGGGCCCGTTTCGGGGAGCCACGCGTGAAGGACACCGGTGCGTTCCACTTGAGATTCCGGAGTCCTCCCCAAGCGCAGAGGCAGGCCACCGAGGGGGTTTCAGTGTGGTCCCACAAATCCCACATACATAACCCGGTATCCTCTCCCAATGTGTTTTGAAGGTTTCCCCCCGATACCAAAAAAGGTGTTTTTCTAATAGTAGAGTGACTGGCTGACTGGTCTGTGAGTCTTCCTACGCAGGGCTCTAGTGGCTCAAATGCAATAGAGATTGCGTGACACGGCCTCAAGGTGATGAAAATTTCTCCGCCGTTGGGCGGACCTAGTAGGCTTGACTTCGGTCGTCTTCCGCCGACTGCGTTCGGTCAGCAATCCTCCTCTTTGGAGGACTCCACTAACTTGTGGGTTTTTATTACGACGCTGCCACTCCGAAAAAGGAAACTTTTGTCAGAATCGCACAAATTTTCCATGTATTTTTTTATACGAGTATGTGTGAGTGTTTGCAATATTTTGCCTAAGCGAAGTAAATATATGTAGCAACAGCATTTAGATATATGAATTACTTATAACTAGGTAACGTAGGTGGACATTCCAATGAAAATAACATGACATTTAATTTTATTTATATTGTGTGTAATAATTAAATTATAAAAGACGTGAATTTTGTGTATGTATGTAGGTATACATATATTGATTTGATAAGATTTTTTTAATTAGTAATTAATGCCATTAAATAATAATAAAATAATAATTTAACATTTTTGACATTAGAAAATTTGTAAATTTGTATATTGAAAATAATATATTTGTATGCCCACCGAGGCAGGATAAGCGATAGTAACAATATAACATTCAAACCATCTTTGTAACCTTATTCAACAAATAAATGTGATTATGATTATTATGATTAACATAACATAAACATGTGTTTTACTTTTTAAGTCCTGTTTAATCAACATGTCACTTTCTAAGGAAAAAAAGAAAAAAATAATATCACCAGCCATGAGAACATAGAAAGATTGAATACAGCCTAATCCTTCCTACTATCTGCTAATATTATCCTATCCTACTAATATTATAAACGCGAAAGTTTGTAAGTATGGATGTTTGTTACTCTTTCACGTAAAAACTACATAATGGATTGTAATGAAATTTTACAATAATATATCTTATACATCAGAATAACACATAGGCTACAATTTATAAAGAAATGTTATAAGATAAGGTAAGTTATAAGACGATAAGTGTCAAGTAAGTAGGAAAAAATCTACCATCTGCGAGCTATTCTGGCGTGCGCTGCCAAAACCGTTAGAGTTACACATAATTGTAATGTACCTATGATGGAAATGTTTATCTTAAATAGTCCTACAAAAAAGCCCGTCCAGCGGCACTTCAGAAGGAACTTCACTTTATGCTAATGATCCTCTACAACCCGGGTGAAACCGCGGGGCACAGCTAGTATCTCAATAATTTTACAATACACAGAATTTTTTTGGAGACGCGAGTTTTTTTAGCATTTCTAATCAGTTTAGACATCGTCACCTAAACTGAACAGCTCAATACAATATGCTACAAGATTATTTACACTTTAGAATGGCGACCGAAACTAATTATTTGCTACTGGTAGCAATTCAACAACCGTACGCTCCAGGGAACCGCTATTATGAACGCGTATAAAAACCTTTTTTGAACAATTACAGACTATTTCCGAACGCAACCATAAACGTCACTAAACGTCAAAATGTTTCCCTCCAAAAATTTTTTTTCTAAAGCCCTTTCGTCTGCCTTTGTTATTCGGGCTATTATGCCAAGTTGTAAAACATTTTGCCGTCGCTAAGGTTGTTAAGGAGAAATTGTTACAATTTCTTTATTATTGGTGGAAGGCGTCGTAAATGTTTCGGTCTAAGTTTTCGGAATCGATTGTAAAAGTGCGGTTATTTTATCACCGCGAAATGCGGAAATTCTGTCCGCATTTACTACTAAGTATGATAATTTCAAAGGAATCGGAAATGTAGAGTCTTTATAGGACTTGATAGTTCATTGGCAAAAAAGTAATAGCATTATTTGCCTTGCCCAGCTGGGCATTTGTCTGTTGCCACAGTCCACCACTCTGGCATTATGTGGATTCATACCTTTGAGAAATTATGAGTATCTTCAGGCATGCACGATGATGGAAATATCGTAATTCACTATGTTTTCCTTCACTGTGGAACAGTAATAAACTGCACATAACACTTTATCAGAGATGCGCGCCGAGGTTTAAGCTCGGTATTTCCGTGTCGAAGACCGCCGTCTTCGCAGTTCGCAGAGTTCCATCTACACTTTTTTATTTGATCTGAGTACATGGGATCTGATATTTCTTTCATGCACTCGTCGTAGTAAAATTTTATATGAAAATGTTTTGGTTGGATTTTTATAGCCTTTTTATAGCAGCTTATGGTAGTATTTTTATAATGTTTTTGAAATAAATAATTGAAATGAAATAATTCGTTAATGGAACAGATCTCTGGGATCTCTGTTCCGATCAGCAAATCCTATGCAAATTTCCAAGCAAAAAGCGTGTTTCTCTATTAAAAATTGTATATGGCTGAGCGTAGAACACAAGTGGTCTACGTAGCCAAGCGATACGGGAGCGTCGGGATATGAGATGGGTGACCGCTAGTAGCGACTTACATACGCGTTTCCTTGCTTCGGAACGTTAACCTGTCGCTTAACAAACCCCAAGCCGTCGTTCCTGGTATTATCAGGACTAGTTGGAGGCCTTACGGGCGATTTGAGAACATCCGGAAGCAAGTTGGCTACTAACTGCATTTGAGCAGCGTGGTGGAGTAAGCTCCAGACCTCCCCAATAATGGGGAGAGACCCGTCACCAGCATTGGGGTGCGAAAAGGGTTGCAGCTTGCAGCCAGCTATCCACTTATTTTCGTTTCAACCATGGTTTTAACACTTTCAACGTAGTAGGTACTAAAGTACGAGGAGGTAAATTAAAAATAGTAATAGAGTCTTGCTGTCGGGTTTTGCCTATATAACAGCCATATTGTAAAACCGAATAATGTTTTTAATATTTACTTTAACTACTTTTAGATCTCTATATTCTTACCCTTAAATTTAAATTCCGTTGTTATTATAATATATGTATGCTTTACAAAAGTGTAGATTACTTGTTGAATAAATTATTTGAAATTATTATATTATTTTATATCACAACATTTATAATATACCAAATTGTGATTTAATATTATTATTTTCACAAAATAAAAACAGAATCATTTCATCCTAGTGTAGTGACATCTGTTGTCGAATAGCAAGTTTTGGTGACTAGCACCGTCTATTGAGGAGTAGCAAAAAATTTCCTTACGTTACCATAGTACGAAATAAAATAGTTTACAGTAGTACCGCTAGATGTCTCTGCTTTGCAATAATATAAAGCCTGCAATTATTATTTATTTCTTATGCCTGCAATTTTTTTTCCATCTATATCACGAAGTCCGTTCGGCTATGATGTGCAGCAGCAGCTGCATGTACATACATCATCATATTTTTTTTTATATACATACTAGACGATTATTTTCAATATGACATTAGTATATGTATAAATCTAACTGACATTAACATTTTATTTTAATTTTTATTGAATATTGCCTGTTTAATGAATTAATATAATTTTTGTATGTACTTAATTTTTGATATTAATTGCATCATTGTAACTTTATTGTTCTACACTAACGAAGTATATATGAAATAATTAAATAAATAAATCTTTTAGTCTGCGTAACCCCGAGAGCGCTTAGTGTCGAGTTGTCCATATTTTTTAAAGTTTTTATATAATATATCCAACTTCGTTAAATAGAATATCCTTAATACCTTCTCCTCAGTAACAACTCCGACAGAAGACCCTTCCCAGTCATCGCGTTTAGGTGCCCATTTGGGTTAGATGTTGAGCTGAGGGAAAAAAAGCGGCGGAATGGTCACTGCAGCCCATGCAATGGTTATCTAGAGTCATCTTTATATTTTATGAATGTATCGAAAGTTTTTTTGACACACGTAAATCAGTGTTCTTTTATTGTGGAATAAATAAATAGTTAATAAATAACGTTCCACGCTCATAGCCCCACAGTAGGATAGATATACCCAGTGTCGTGGGTACCATTGACACACACAGAGACAGAAACACAAACACCCAGACCGAGAACGGAAATTTAAATTCTTCATTCAAATTTCTGCTTCGCCGGGAATCGAACCCGGGAGGCAGTCCGTTATGGTAATAATTATGCCACGCAGGTTGTCATATAAATACGAATAAATTAACAGTTTCGAATTATGACTTTTCGGGTTGCCTCCAACACAAAATTATACACTTCTGATAAAGTAGTCATCGCTTTACTCTTACATATCTCACTAACTGACTTATTGTTGAATGATTTATGACTATTATTATGCCTCCTAGTTTCAGCTGCGACGTCGTAACTAAAAGAATGAAAAATAAACTCTCATATCGTTTCTCTTGTCGTACGTGTCATGGACTCAAAAATCCACACCAAGGACAGATATTGAAAGCATTGAAACTCCATAATTCAAATTTCTGCCTCGCTGGGAATCGAACCCAGGACCCGCGACGTTCAGCCCGGCATGGGAACTCACATACTCATTCGTCAAAGTACCTAGGTATTTTTATTTTATCTTGGATACGAATTTTATAACTGCTGTAAAAAGGTCATTAGTTATGTTTATGTGAGGCAGGCGCCCACTCCATATAAATTAGCCTGAAGGCTCTGCAGGCATTTCATTTCTGTCCGTCTTTCAGCGAATCTACTTGTGTCATTTTCTTCTATTCTATTTCTCCACGCAGAAAATTGTGTAGTAAAAACAATTAAAAATATTTTTCAAAAAATGTAGGCACGATTATAAATCTATTATTTATTTTATAATTATTTTAAAATCGAAAAATCGAATTTGAAGATCGGAACCTACCAATTTAAAAAAAGAAATATCAATTATAATTTAATAATCAAGGAATTGAATTAATTCATTTAACTAATTAGCGAATTATTTATTAAAAATCATATTTAAAATTTACGGGCACTTCTTTATAAATGTTAAACTAAGTGATACAACATGGACTACAATTGGACAATGTTCCCACACGTGGGACTGCGGTCCCCGAATTTGACCAACACCACGGTGAGCCTACAAGAAAACTTCGAAATCGACTTGGAAGACACCAACTGGATTCTGACTTCATCGTTTATTATTTTCACCATGCAGACTGGTAAGAATGATTAAAAAAATACTATTTATTTCATAGATAAAAATAATAATGAACTATATATAGAAAAACAAAAAAAACGACTGCAGAACAAAAACTAAAAAGAGAGATGATCTTCACCTGATCAGACTAGCGCATCGGTGACCATCCACGTGACCTGGTAGGTACCTTCTAACTTGTCCTGGATGACAAGTCGTTCAACGCGCAGTAGAGTCATTCCCTCACCGCGAGACATTATGGAAGAAGAATGTTTGTATGCGTTTTTGAACCAAAGCTGAGAGGCGTTGCTTTATGCCGAATTCTTGAAGAATGTCCACCGTTGAACAGCAATAGGTAGGTAATAGGTAAAAATACAATTACTTAGGAAATTTTGGATATACATAATTGAAATTATGACTTTGGATATAAGGGAATCCGATAACTCCACCAACCCGCATTGGAGCAGCGTAGTGGAGTAAGCTCCAAGCCTCCCCACTATTCGGTTGGGATCTGAGCCCAGCAGTGGAGGCAAGTGTTGCAGCCAGTCAGAGAATACTAAAAAATATAAATACAGCATACACACATGCAAAAAAAATTACGAATCGTTTATCCTTTATTCATAAATTTACAATGTCAAGGCAAACTTGAATAAAATGTTCTTTATCTTACACTGAAGGTAAAAAAGACATACGAATATCATAATGGTAACTTCCTTCCTACTAACTAAGGATAAAGACATTACATTTTCAAAAATTACAATACTGCCACGCGGAGAATTTAACAGTATGATAAGTTAAACCATGATGTTGCGGTCGGGACTCGATGGGTGGCCGCTACCGAGGTAGGTAGGTACGTTAAGTGTGGCTTGAATCTTTTTGAAAGGAGAATAGACTTGAAATTAAAGTTGATTTTTTAATAGTTTTAATTAGATCAGTCGAAAAAACAACATTTTGCGTCCCAGCAATTTGCTGCAGTATTCTTGCAAGTCTTCACGAGTCAACATTTTTTGGGTTGGAAAGCCAAATCCCAACATAAAGTGAGGGTGGGTAGACATCATGCATGGTGATGGAAAACATCGTAGTAAATGAATCCGGTCTTAGACTACCAAATCAATTGAGATAATTAAAATGAGCCTTCAAAATGTGACATCCTCATGCATTTTATAGAAGGTAAGTACATTAAGTCTAAGATTTTATATAGGTTTAGGTTTAAAGAATCTTTATTTCTCATACAAAACATACAGTTTCACTTATAATGAGAACATAGTAACAAAAGTGAGCCTCTGGGGTGAGAAAATGATGTGTGACGTCACAAGTCGTTTATAGTCAATAATTGACTAAATTTTTATTGATTTAAAAGGTAATAAAAATCATGTATAAAAATATGTAAATTAACAATTATCCTGCTTCCCAAGCGTGGTTTAGTACCACGTTTTTAAGGTACCTATGCAGTGGCGGATTTACCTTAAGGCCAAGTAGGCCCCGGGCCTAGGGCGGCCAGCTATTAGGGGCGGCCATGCGTGGCGAAAAATACACCATTTTAAGTTATAAACGCTCGTATGCTGGCTCGTATGAAGGCGGCGGCGGACGGGGGCACGGGGCACGCAACGTTCGTGCGTTTCTGTGTTTCTCTGTCGCTGCTTTTTGAGTCTTTACAAACTGATATATTGCAGATAAACAGTTTAGTTCGAAATTTGTCCTCTCATTCTATTTATTTGGGATCAATTCGCGATAGCTCAGTTTGTAAAGAGCAGCGATACGATACGTCGCAGGTCACGAGTTCGAATCCCACTAGTGGACAAATTTTTCTTCTCTTATTATCGTTTAAAAATTTATCAGCAATAAATCTGAACTTAAATAAAACATAGTTTTTTGAAACCTATTTACATATTTACAGTGATGGTACATAATTGTATTGTATCTTGTTTATTCACGGCAAGCACTTATGAAATAGGGGTATATACTACACGGCCTAGGGCGGCCAAGACTGTAAATCCGCCAGTATACCTATGCATTTTGAATTTAACTGTGCATAGTGTCATTAACCCAATTACTTATGGTTATGACAATTTGTCACATCGTGGATCTGCGATAAATAAATACACACTAATAAATTTTTTCGGCGAGGTGCGCACCGGGGTGTACTCAGTAGTAGTACCCTGTTGTGAGAGGTGGAACCGATACCGTGTTATGTAGGATTCATTTTCACACTGCACAGCACTTAAACGGGCCCTTAAATTGGCATATCGATGAGAACTTCTGCAACCCTCCGAGTTGGCTGGGCGTCTCGACTTCTCACTCTAGCGGACCGCAACTTTAATCGCCTTTAACTTTAAAAGCCTTCCTTTAATCGCCTCTTATTAAGAATAGAGCTACGGTATCCTCTACCTGATCATAAGAGGTGACTAAAATCGGGCTTCCGGGGTTGCGGGCGATGTGAGTGGGAGCTTGATCCGTCCAGCCAGCGGCCCCAGGAGGACGGCAGTGTGTGCGTGGCCGCATGCCGCCGTGAGCATTAGAAGGTGCAGGAGAGAACGCCCGCTCTCCCGAAGATGGGCCCGTTATGGGGCTCCTGGAGAAGCGCTCTTTCCACTGGAGATCCCGGAGACCTCCCCATCCCCAAGCGCAGTGGCAACTGGCAGGCCACCGAGGGAGTTTTAGTGCGGTACAAATTCCACATAACCCGGTTTCCTCTCCCAAGGTGCCGGATACTTTTTGAAGGTTCCCCCCCCCCCCTCGATTCCAAAAAAAAGGTGTAGCCCCATGATACAGTGACTTCCATTCGGGAAATACGGGTTAAAGTCTGATGTCTGTACCACTCAGGTATCGTTACTCAATAATTAATTAATTAATAACTTAAAACAAATAAAATTCAGGTGACCTTTCAACAATGTAGTGTCAATGTTGCGTTAATCTTAAATTCACATAATCCTTGACGGGTGAGTCAATACCTTCGATGCTCTAACTCTAAGCATAATCCTCATCATTGAAAATGTGCAAAACTTATTATCGTCTTACCTTCCCGATAACCTTAAAACGATCAAATTAACATTATGTGGGCGTAAATAATTAAGGTCAGTAACCTTTAGTGAGGTATATTTGGATATTGTTGAAAAGGACATAAATAAAAAATATCGCCTCTTTACAAGAACAACGTGATATTTTTAAAACCACAATTTTACAGGAGAGCAATTTTAAACATTTAAGCGTTGATAAATTTTAAAATATTGATAATTTTACTGTTGGAAAAAAATTAAATTGTTGCGGTAATTAATGTGTTTTCTGAAAATAGGCAAGAAAAAACTCAGTTCAATATGAAATAAGTAAAAAAATTGATTTAAAAAAACACAGACACACATGTCACGTTTTTAATGAAAATATGTCACAAAATGCTTGTAACATAATGATATATCACATTGAAGATGTTAAATGTAGGTGTAAGGCTGTGTGATAAGTCAATTATGACACACTATCAAAATAAAGATCTTGTATTTAAAAAATATAAATTTACGAAAACAATGGCTTACTTACACCATGAAATTAGTTGAAGGCACAATAATCAACAAGAGATCAATCAATCACAAAGTACTTAGTACTCGTTTTAATTAAAATTATATGGTAACTAAAAATTACTTTCATATAAATAAAAAAATCAAAAAAGTATACATCCCATCCATCCATCAGCCTTTTATCGACCACTTCTGGACATAAGCCTCCCCAACTCGCTTCGCCAGTTCGCCACTCCGTCCGGTCCTGAGCCCCCTGAATCCAGCGGTTTCCCGCTATCTTCTTTAGGTCGTCAGTCCACCTGGTTGGAAGGCGGCCTGTGCTCCTTTTGCCGAGACGTGGTCGCCTTTCGAGAACCTTTCTTCTCCACCGGTTGACAGTCCTCCGCTATGTGGTCTGCCCATTGCCACTTCAGCTTGCAGATTTTGAGAGCTATGTCGGTAACCTTCGTTCGTCTACGGATTTCATCGTTACGGATTCTGAGCTTATGGAAAAGGCTAACTGTAAAGGACGATGTCTCGGCGCCGTACATCATCACTGGCAACACACACTGCTCGAAAACTTTCGACTTTAGGCACTGAGGTATTCTGGACGAGAAGACACTTTGTAATTTCCCGAACGATGCGTTGTTTAAGGGTGACTATGTCTACGCTATTAGAAATAAACGTCCATTTGTTACAGACTTCTTTTTCTATTGCACCTAAGCTCCAATAGTAATTTAAAATTGTCTGTCTTTGCTCCTTCCTCATAGTTTTCAGTGTTCATTGAAACTATATTAGATGTTACCAAATTTTGATCATCCGAAATGTTATTATAGTTGGTAGTGGTTTTGTTTTCCACGTCAGTATTTGAAGAATACTCAGCACGTTTTGTTGGTTGGGTTTCATAATCAGGATCCTTTACGAAGTCGTGGCTGTCTGAAACGATATAAATGCAATAAATTTCTTGAAGTGGGTTTGATCAATTACCCTCGAATTTTGTGCGAATAGGGGGATATAACCCGACGATCTGCGTGGCACAATGGTTACCGTGCTGGACCGCCAATCGAGGGGTCCCGGGTTCGATTTCCGGCGAAACAGACATTTGAATGATGAGTTTAAATTTCTGTTCTCGGTCTAGGTGTTTGTGTTCCTGTCTTTGTATGTGTCCATGGTACCGACGACACAGGAAATTAATTACCTTACTATGGAGCTATGAGTATGTAACGTTTATTTTTTTATTTTTTTATAAATTATTTACTCCTAAAATCTTAACTTCTGTTTAACATCTATACTTCTGTTTAGATGTTAGGAGTAAATAATTTATATCCCTCTGCATTTAAATTAACTTACCTTGATACATAGATGGACCACTGCTTGAAGAACTGCTAGAACTCGAAGAACTGATAGAACTAGAGGTACCGCTGCTACTAGTCGAATTACTACGAGGTCGAATGGAATCTACTTCGATGTTTTGCCCACAAAGAGGATTAAAATAATGAAATATAGGAACAGAACTAGAAAAAAAAATTTGTACAAGTAAAAAAATACCTGCTGTTGATGTCTGCAATGTATTTATTGGTTGAGCTTTTGGCAATTACATTCTCGCCTTGCGTTAAAATATGTTTGAGTGTTTGAATCACTCAGTTATTCACTTAAATTATTTTTAACACCTGTAGCTGATTGAACTAATATCTTAGATCGTGATGCTGTCTGAAAAAGAAATTCGTAAAAGTTACTTTATTTTAGCATGTATAATGTAACATTTTAGCATAATATAAACGCAAACTTAAAGGTTTTCAAAAATAATGATGAAAAATAAAATAACCCATCGTATTTGAAGACGATTCATCAACGACATGGTTACATTCAAAGATATCTGAAAGAAAACTTGTAACTTTTTCATCAATAATGTGATAATATTCATTATCTCATTCTCAATACTCACGACTTTACAACAAAAACGAGTTAACAACTTATATCACATTATTCAAGTTAAAGTAAATAATAACAAGAAACATACCTTTGCACTAAAAACGTGGCATACTCGTGATGCCACGTTTTTTGTGAGAAGCAGGAGCACTTCACTTGTTACGCGTGTGGGGCAAACTAACGCATAACGTTGTCAAAGTCGTGGGCCACACCGAAAGAGACAACGTGATAACGCCATTTGCCACGATGGTGTCGTTTCTTTCACTCATAGCTCCTCGAACATTCACTTTTAAAATGCCGCGTTTTTGTAGAAAATAAAATTCAACAGCGCGGTTTTGAATATCAAATAATAAAAAAACCCGTTTTTATGAGATGTCACGTTGTTCTTGTAAAGAGGCGATATATTGACATAATACCGCCTCTTTACAAGGATAACGTGACATTTTTAAAACCACAACTTTACAGGAGAGCAATTTTAAATATTTAAGCGTTGATAAATTCTAAAATATTGATAATTTATTGTGGGAAAACAGTTAAATTGTTTCGGTAATTAATGAGCTTTCTGAAAATAGACAAAAAATAGCTCAGTACAAAATGAAATAAGTAAAAAAAATGATTTAAAAAAACACAGACACACATGTCACGTTTTTAATGAAAATATGTCAAAAAATGCTTGTAACATATTTATATATCACATTGAAGATGATAAAATGTATATGTAAGGCTGTGTGATAAGTTAAATAAAACACACTATCAAAATAAAGATCTTGTATTTAAAAAATACAAATTTAAGAAAACAATGGCTTACTTACACTATGAAATTAGTTTAAGGCACAATAATCAACAAGAGATCAATCAATCACAAAGAACTTAGTACTCGCTTTAATTAAAATTATAAGTATATAATTATAATACATCAGCATTTTATCGACCACTGCTGGCCTCCCCAAATATTTGCCACACCGTCCGGTCCTGCGCCCTCTGAATCCAGCGGTTTCCCGCTATCTTCTTTAGGTCGTCAGTCCACCTGCTTGGAAGGCGGCCTGTGCTCCTTTTGCCGAGATGTGGTCGCCTTTCGAGGATCTTTCTTCCCCACCGGTTGTCAGTCCTCCTAGCTATGTGGTCTGCCCATTGCCACTTCAGCTTGCAGATTTTGAGAGTTATGTCGGTAACCTTCGTTCGACTACGGATTTAATAGTTACGATTCGCGCAGAAAAATAATCATAGCCTACTCCATCGATCGCTGAGCGACCTTGAGCTTGTGGAAAAGGCTAACTGTAAAAGACCATGTCTCAACGCCGTAGGTCATCACTGGCAACACATACTGCTCGAAAACTTTCGACTTCAGGCACTGAGGTATTCTGGACGAGAAGACACTTTGTAATTTCCCGAACGATGCGTTGTTTTTACAATAAGGTTTCAATTCACGACTTGGCATGTTTTTATTTTTATTTAATAGATTGATAAGCCTCCTCACTATTTCTCAGTCGTTGAGCTGCATTGACTTTCCAGTTTGCTTCATTTAGTCTTCTTTTTTTACCAGTTTTAGGACTAGAATTATACACTATTGGACTTTGTAGCATTGCCGTTACTTACGTTTTCAATCGCAGAAGATTCACTATTCTCTGTGACATCGAGATCATTGAATACCATAGCATGTTCGTTTGTAGACAAAAGTGGTTCCTCATAGTTTTCAGTGTTTATTAAAACCATATTAGATGTTGCCAAATTTTGATCATCCGAATTATTATACTTACCTTAGTTGGTAGTGATAATATTTTTTTCCACGTCAAGTGACGACAATACTCGGCACGTTTTGGATCCTGATCATGAAACCCACCCATTTCATAATCAGGATCCTTTACGAAGTAGTGGCTGTCTGAAACGATATAAATGCAATCAATTTCTTGAAGTGGGTTTGATCAATTACCCTCGAATACCCTCAATTTTGTAAGAATATGGGGATATGACCCAAAGGCCCGCGTGGCACAATGGTTACCATGCCGGACGGCAGTCCCGCGGGTCTATCGATCATCGAGGGGTCCTGGGTTCGATTCCCGAGCGAAACAGAAATTTGAATGATGAGTTTCAATTTCTGTTCTCGGTCCAGGTGTTTGTGTTTCCGTCTTTGTATGTGTCCATGGTACCCACGACACGGAGAATTAACTACCTTACTGTGGGGTTATGAGTGTGTAACGTTTTTTTTATTTTTATTTTTTATAAATTATATACTCCTAAAATCTAAACTTCTGCTTAACATCTTTACTTCTGTTTAGATGTTACGAGTAAATACTTTATATCCCTCTGCATTTAATAATATAATTGTCTGCATATAATTGTCTTACCTTGATACATAGATGGACCACTGCTTGAAGAGCTGCTAGAACTCGAAGAACTGCTAAAACTAGAGGAACCGCTGCTACTAGTCGAATTACTACGAGGTCGAATAAAATCTACTGCGATGTCTTTGTCCACAAAGAGGATTAAAATAATGAAATTATAGGAACATAACTAGAAAAAAAATATATCAGTACAAGTAAAAAACACCTTCTGTTGATGTCTGTGGTCGAGCTTTTGGCATTTTCATTCTCGTCTTGCGTTAAAATATCTATCTGAGAGTTTGAATCACTTAGTTGTACACTTAAATTATTTTTCATATTACATGTAATGAAACAACGAGTTTTGATTTCTGTTTTGCCAGTCGAAACAAGACGATTTCAAACCAATGCGAATGTGTCAGTCAGAAACAACGTTGTTTCTGCCCTAGGGGAGAAACAACGTTGTTTCTACCCGGCACCTTCATTTGTTTATTATTTATGTCTTTATTTCAAGTCTGTCAGAATCGCGTTGACAACGTCGTCAAATCGTTGTCAAAAGATATTACTGCGCTATTTGTCTGAAATAGTCTAACTTCGACTGGCTACAGAAATTAAAACTCGTTGTTTTATTACATGTGATATGAAAAATATACTATTTAACACCTGTAGTTAATTGAACTAATATCCTAGATCGTGATGCTATCTGAAAAACTAATTCGTAAAAGTTACTTTATTTTAGCATGTATAATGTAACATTTTAGCATAATATAAACGCAAACTTAAAGGCTTTCAAAAATAATGATGAAAAATAAAATAACCTAAAGTATTTGAAAACGATTCATCAACAACATGGTTACATTCAAAGATATCACAAAGAAAACTTGTAACTTTTTCAATAATCAATAATGTGACAATATTCATTATCTCATTCTCAATACTCACGAGTTTGACAACAAAAACGAGTTAACTAACTTATTCACATTTTTTAAGTAAAAGTAAGTAATAACAAGAAACATACTTTTGCACTAAAAACGAGGCATACTCGTGATGCCAAGTTTTTTGTGTAAAGCAGGAGCACTTCACTCGTTGCGCGTGAGGGTCAAACTATCGCGTAACGTTGTTGAAGACGTGCGCCACACCGAAAGAGACAACGTGATAACGCCATTTGTCACGGTGGTGTCGTCTCTTTCATTCATATCTCCTCAAATATTCACTTTTAAAATGCCGCGTTTTTGTAGAAAATAAAATTCAACATCGCGGTTTTGAATATCAAATAATAAAAAAAACTGTTTTTATGAGATGTCACGTTGTTCTTGTAAAGAGGCGATACGTTTTTTAAAGTTGCCATTACAGAGGCGACCATCCTTCGGAGTCTTGGAGCATCAAGGTATGACAGGTATGAAACCCGATGAAGGGTGAGTCAGTAACTTTGATGCTCCTGTAGTAACCTGATATATTATAAGCTTGCTTGAGGTTGTAGGTTGTATTATGTATAATGTTACCGGCCAAACCTGATTTTAGGATAAACTCGTTTCCTAAGCTAAACTAGTTTTTCCTATACGCAATAGGATTTACTGGTTTAGATTAGTCCAAACTAATCCAAGTAAAATATGGAAAAAGTTTGGGTTGCAATTGGAACCCATGAAATCATAGAGATTATTCACTTCATGCTAATGATCATTTCTAAATTATTCGAAATGATAATGATAAAGATGAATGTTGTACTTACTTATTTCTTAAGTTTTTTAATAAATTAAAATTCAATTATTAATTCGTTTCGTCGTGCAGGTTTTGGAATGCTGGAATCAGGATGCGTTTCAATAAAGAATGAAGCTAACATCATGATGAAGAATCTAGCTGATATCTCATTGGGAGGTAAGTTACTAAAATGATTAGAATAAATAAAATGCACATTTTTTATTCAGTTAATAGCGTAACATGATCTACGCATATATTGCCAGTGTCAATTAAAAACACTTTGAATCCAATTTTATACTGTTTCGAACTTATTCGAGGACTATTATTTGGGAAGTTTGTTTATTTCTTTTGTTTTATTTTTATTTTCTTGGTGTATTTTTGAGTTATATCGGATAAAGTTGATGGCGTTTTGTTCGATATTGGTTAATTACAACGCACGAGTGTTGTGAAATAAAACAACAGTGCGAAAACATGTTTTTTCAGCTTGCCTCCAAAACTCCATAATCCGTTCTGATAAAGTAGCCATCGCTTTTCTTAAACCTCTGACTGACTAGACTGACTGATTACTGACAACTTACTGATTGTTTTCTATGACTACTGAGTGATGCAAAAATTATACTTGTCGATGGCAATATGTACAGCATGCATAAAAATACATCAGCGATTCCATAAATTACGCGCCAACATTTCTCATAGTTTTTTCAGCTATTGGTGATCCAAATGAACGAAACAATGCTTATGCTTCGACTTGTTGTTCGCCGCGGTTTCACACGCGATGGATAGGACCATTAGCATGAAGTGAACTTTCATAATAGGTACCTAAGTTACCTATTTTATTCCCTAGCTGGCTATTAATTATCTGCCTGGAAAGTTTTAAGTTAGTAGGACAAGAAATAATGAATAAATTTCTAGCCCAAAGGGTTTGACCTGTGCGTTTATCTTTTCATGCCCTATTTCACCCTCTTGGGGGTTGAATTTTGTAAAACGATGAAATACGTAATTCGGTATTTTTGCCGTACTCAATTCATACGAAATTTGATGCAAATATGTCCAAGTAATAAAAAGTTTCATACAAAATTTTATCCCATAAGGACTACAAAGACAAAGGCAAAGACAAAGACGAAGACATTTATTTGCACAAATATTGTTTAAAAAGTTGTTTATATATATTTAGTTTGCCATATATACATTCATGAGGTATTTTTTTTTTTTTTTTTTTTATATGTAAACCGAACAAAAAGGCAGACGGGCCGCGTGGTGTTAAGCGATCACCGTCGCCTATGGACACGGGCAACCCCAGGGGAGCCACCCGAGCATTGCCGGCTTTGGAGGAGAGCTTTTTTTACAGCTTTCTTGAAGAACCCCATGTTATAGTCCACTGGGAATGCCTCAGCTGGAAGGTTGTCCCATAACCTACACGTCCGTGGTAAAAAGGAGCGTGCAAAGCGGACTGTGGAGGACCGCCACGAGTCCAGATGGTGCCTGTGGAACTTTAACCTTCGTCTGGTGGTATAATCATGGAATGGTGATGTAGGCATTAGTTTGAAAAGTTCCTCGGAGCACTCACCATAGTAAAGTCGGTAGAACACGCAGAGCGAGCCTATGTCTCTTCGCAAGCTGAGCGGTTCTAGCCTGTCAGTCAATCTTGGGTCGTTGACGATTCGGACTGCGCGCTTTTCAACGGAGTCAAATGGGTGTAGCTGGTATTTTGGTGCTCCTGCCCAGAGATGAGAGCAGTACTCCATATGGGGTCTGACCTGGGCTTTGTACAGCGTCAGGAGTTGCCCCGCAGTGAAGTACTGCCTCGCCCTATTGAGGACACCAAGCTTTTTGGACGCCAATTTGGCTTTGTGCTCCAAATGACTCCGGTACTGCACTTTACTCGTAATGTCAACTCCCAAGATACCGACACTTTCACCGACGGTGAGCGCGGTACCCTGGAACTTGGGCGCTATAACAAATGGGGTTTTTTTAGCGGTAAACGCGCAAACTTGTGTCTTCGTGAGGTTAAACTCGACAAGGTTAAGTCGACCCCATTCCGAGACCCGCTCCAGAGAGTTCTCGACTTCAGACACAAGTTTGATTCTACTTTCCTCCACTTGTGACCTAGAGGCATTGGCTCGACAGGTGTATAGTGCGTCCACCGTACTATCATCTGCATAGCAATGTATACTGCGTGATTGTTGCAGCATGTCATTGATATGCAGAATGAATAGTGTAGGAGACAGCACTGAGCCTTGGGGAACACCGGCATTAATGGGCTTCATATCTGAGCAGCATCCGTCAACAACGACCTTAATCTGCCGCTCAGACAGAAAGTTTGCCACCCAGTTGCATAGCCTCAGGGGAAGACCGTAAGATGGAAGCTTCGCGAGAAGGGCCCTGTGCCAGACCCGGTCAAAGGCCTTTGCGATATCCAGGCTGACTGCCAGAGCCTCCCCGTTGCCCTCGACGGCTTCAGCCCAGCGGTGTGTGAGGTATACCAAGAGATCACCGGCCGACCGGCCCTGGCGAAAGCCATACTGACGATCGCTGATCAACCGGTGCTTCTCGAGGTACCTAAGGAGCTGCGTATTTATAACTCGCTCCATCACCTTAGAGAGCAGGGAGGTTATCGCAATGGGCCTGTAGTTGGACGGGTCACTGCGGTCACCCTTTTTCGGAATTGGGTGTACTAGGGCTACCTTCCACGAAGACGGTACTTTACTAGTGGTGTAGGAAAGCGAGAATAAGCGCGTTAAGACGGGAGCCAACTCGGGAGCGCACGTCTTTAATACGATCGCGGGGATATCATCCGGCCCGCTCGACTTCTTGACATCGAGGGCTAGCAGAGCTCGTCTGACGGCCTTTTGAGTGAAACGCACGTCCTTCATCGAGCTCTCACACTGCTTGATGGTCGGCGGTGTGGCACCTCCGTCGTCCAGAGTCGAGTTTGAGGCAAACAGGGTACCCAGGAGATCGGCTTTCCCTTTTGCCGTGTGAGCCAGAGTATCGTCCGGTTTGCGTAAAGATGGTAGAGACGACCGACAGAAGTTACCTTCGACAACCTTGGCAAGCGACCAAAAAGCTCGACTCCCGCAAGGGTAGCTTGATAGACGCTGGCCAATTCTGCCGACGTGCCTAAACTTCGCCTTGGCTATTTGCTTCTTTGCCGAACGGGAGGCAGCGTTGAATTTTTTCCGAAGCTTAGACGTTTCGGGGTCCTTGCGCGTGTGCGCTTCAGCCCAGGTTTTAAAAGCTTCTTGCTTAAGGCTAGAAGCCTTAGCGCAAGAACCATTAAACCAGGGCTTGTTTCGCCCGCCAATGGATACTACAGAGTTGGGAATAAAACCAATCATGCCCTGTCGTATCACATCGGCTATCGATTCCGCACACGTGCTAGGATCACCCGAGGTGAAGCACAGCTGCCTCCAGGGGTAGGAGGCCAGGAATTCCCGGAGTCCATCCCAGTCCGCTGACCCGTAATGCCAGACTTGACGCTTCCCATTGGGTCGAGAACCTTCTGGGGGCGGCAATGGTACGGCAGAACTTACCAGGCAATGGTCAGAAGTCCCAAGTGGGGCCCCAACCGTCACCCGGTAGTCAGATGGATGGGTGGTCAGCAGAAGGTCCAGCAGAGAGGCAGTATGGGTCTCAATATCTGGTACTCTGGTGAAAGTGTGTACCACCTGCGTCAACCCATATGCCAAGGAGAAGTTGTAAGCGGCCCTGCCAGCAAAGTCGGTGATTCTGGATCCCAACCATTCTGTGTGGTGAGCGTTGAAGTCACCCAGAATCACCAGCTCAGCCGAGGGACACTGTTCCAGCACTCTGTCGGAAGTCTTTTGGATGGTATAGTAGGTATGCAAATATACAATGATAAAAATATAAAAGGAAAAAACTAAACTATAAGTAATACAATTACGAAATGTACATTTACATCTACTTTACTATTATTTGTCCCATATTGCGCCTTTTATAAATTAAAATTAAAATATTCATTTATTTATATTTCGTATCGGTTATGATCGTCAGTTAGTATATAGTATATCACAGGGAAGTTTGTACAGTGAGAGTTTTTATGGAATTCCTTTATGCCGTTTTATCGTTTATGAAATCAGTGACTGAGTAATACGCCCTTTTCAGTAAATACGTTTTAAGTCCTTTTTTAAATTCGTTGCCTGTTTTAATTTGAGGAATTCTGGTAGACCGTTATATATTTTTGGTCCCATGCAAAAGACACTGTTATGATATTGTTTTGTTTTGGAAGCGATTGAACATAATTTACTGTTGTCTGTTTAATTTAAGGGTTTCATATTTTAGGATTTCTGTTTTGACCATTAAGTGATCTCGTAAATGTATAAGGAAGGGAGCGTCATTATTTTTAAATTTTGAAAATCTATCTGGCCTACAAGTATCCGTTTGTTGTAATTGACATATTGCTCGAATGCATTTTTTTTTTGAGCCTTAAACACAGTTTGTATTCCAGTCGCGTTTCCCCAGAATATTATACATCTCAATGTTGCACCTACGTACGCATGGTAGGCATTTAGAACCGCCGTTTTGCTTACAACTTTGGCCAATTTATATAAAGCAAAAGAAAACTTATTTAATTGTTTACAAACGTGTTCTTTGTGTGACTGCCACGTTAATCTGCTATCTATGTATAGTCCTAATAATTTTGTTGTTTCTATTTCAGATATCAACTTTCCTTTATAGTTAATATTTACTGGTTGGCCGTATGATACTCTATTTTTGAATGTTATTATGTTTGTTTTATCAAGATTAATTTTAAGATTATTACTATTTAGCCACTCTATTAGTGATTCAAGACAATTATTTATATTACTGCTTGAGGAAAATCCTACTTGAGGAAAAACTACGTGTGCGAAATTTAAAGTTGGCTAATAAATATCTTTGGACAATACACAATCGGACATTCCAAACTAAGCAGAGCTTGTACTATGGTAATCAGAATGCTGATAAACATACTAATATAATTTTAAATACATACATAACTAGATAAATTTTATTAACACCCAGACACAACAAATAGTCATGTTCATCACACAAATATTTGTCTTGGGTGGGAATCGAACCCACGACCTCACGCTTCGCACCCACTACGCCAAGGAGGCTGTCAAAAACATTGTTAGGTAATCAACTCTACTGTTGTCTATGATTCTAACTCTATTACTCTTCACCAGGTCTGACCTACTGGATCTTCGGCTACGGCATGTCGTTCGGGCAGGGGGCCTGGTCGAACCCCTTCATCGGCGTGGGGGACTTCCTCGTGGACCCTCCCGTGGGGGACGCGCTCATGGGGCCCGTGTTCGCGTCTTTCCTGTTCCAGCTGTCTTTTGCTACTACTGCTACGACTATTGTTAGTGGCGCTATGGCTGAGAGGTGAGATTCCGAAGACCAATGGTTGCAAGCCCATGGATGGGCGTGGGTTTCACTCCATTGGCCGCAACCCTTTTTGCGTCCTACTGCTGGGCACGGGTCTCTCCCTATTATTGGCAAGGCCTGGAGCTTACTCCACCACGCTGCTCCAATGCGGGTTGGTGGAGATGCGAGTTAGTGGCCAACCCGCTGTCGGATGTTTACAAACCGCCCATATGGCCTGCAACAAGGTTTAACGACTGTTATCTATCGACAACAACCGGTACCGATGGCTTAAAGTGCCCTCCGAAGCACGGATACGCGCATGAAATTTTTTGCCACTAGCGGTCACCCATCTCATACCCGACCGGGCCCGTTTGGCTTAGTTGCATAGATTGTTTGCATTCAACGCTAATCGCCGGGCCATGCGCGCTTCACCCCACGTCACTCCATTATTGGGGATTCCACACTCATGGCCCCACAGTAGGGTAGATATACCCTGTGTCGTGGGTGCCATGGACACACACAAAGACAGAAAGACAAACACCCAGACCGAGAAGAGAAATTAAGTGGCCTGCAGCAGGTTGTATGTAGATGTCCATATCTACATACAACCTCAAGCAAGCATAGGTACTTCGCAAGCAAGCATAGGTACGCAGTTGCACTGCTACACGGAGGCTGGTGGTCGCCTCATGTAAGTGTGGCCATCAACTGCACCTTTCCACCGAAACACAATAGAATTGGTTCACGGCAGAAGTGGGTGCAGCGGTGGTACTTCCCCGGGCGAACCATAATAGTTCTACCACCTACATAAGTATCTACATATTTTTATTTATTTATTTATTTTAGTTGCACCAACAGGGTTACACTGATAAATACAAATTAAGTACGCATAAGCAGCTTAAGAGTTAAGTGCTACCCACTTATAGGTACAATCGACAATTCCATAAACATTACAAACAAAGTGGCAGCATACATTTTATATAGATAGACTACTACAGATAATAAACGTAATAATCATCATTTTCTCAAAATTCGTCCCTCCCAGGTGCAACTTCAAGGCCTACTGCCTGTTCTCATTTCTAAACACAATAGTGTACTGTGTGCCGGCCGGCTGGGTGTGGGGCGAGCACGGCTTCCTCAACAAGCTGGGCGCAGTCGACATCGCTGGATCCGGCCCTGTGCATCTTATTGGTAAGTGTAGATTTATTAAAGTGTGTAGGTATATATGTAACGGAATCTTTTAACTTCATTTTCTCCTACTTCTAGGAGTCTGATTAACTTGAAAATTTGCACAGGGGTCAAGGGCCGATGACAATACAATAATATGAAACAAAATTAAACTAAAAATTTAAAAATAAATAATGTACATAGTTTAAAAAACTTAAAAAACACGCTTTCGTGAAACAACGAACTGAAAAGTGAAAATAAGAAGAAAATGTACCTATTTTGTGGGGTGCTTCTTAACATATCAAAATGATAATCCTTCTACTCTAACATTACCTTATTCTTATAATAATACTACTATTGACATCATGCACCCCACGCTTTTTTACAATAAAAAATAGGTACATTTTCTTCTTATTTTTAAAACTACATTATTTTTTTATACATGAACTTGACAATACGGCAGACGGGCCGCGTGTTGTTTAGCGATCACCGTCGCCTATGGACACGGGCAACTACAGGCGAGTCACCTGAGCATTGCCGGCTTTGAAGGAGAGCTTTTTTACAGTTTTCTTTAAAAAAACATGTTATAGTCCACTGCAAACGCCACAGCTGGAAGGTTGTCCCAAAATTTACACGTCCATGGTAAAAACAAACGTGCAAAGCGATACTCCAATGATCGCTACGAGACCAGATGGTACCGGTTGAACTTTAACCTTCGTCTGGTGGTATGATTGTGAAATGGTCACATAGCCATTAATATGAAAAGTTCCTCGCAGCACTCACCAAAGCAAAGTCTGTAGAACACGCAGACAAATTGTTGGTCGGGCCCACAATAGTGTACCTACCTACGTGTGCCGGGCAGTGCCGGCCGACTGTGTGTGGGGCGAGCATGGCTTCCTCAACAAGCTGGGCGCAGTTGACATTGCTGAGGTCCGACCCTGTGCATCTTATTGGTAATTTTAGATTGTTTTTTTTTATATATGATCTGAACAAAAAGGCAGACGGGACGCATGGTGTAAAGCGATCACCGTCTTTACGGGCTTTGTAGGAGATCTTTTTTTACCAGCGTTCTTAAAGAACCACACGTACCATAGTCCACTGAAAATGCCTCAGCTGGAAAGTTGTTCCATAATTAACACGTCCTTGATAGAAAGGAACGTTCAAAGTGGAATTTGGAGGACCGCCAAGATTCCAGATGGTGGAGGAAAAATAAAGAAACCCGTATGTTGGGATCTCCCAACTTCCAAAGCAACGCACCGGCGCGGTCGCAGCCTTCAATTTTTTTTGGGTCACTAAGAAATTTGAGGGAAGAGGTTCCCAAACTGACATAGGAACTTACTTATAAGATACTTATAATCTGTATCCTTAGTAGTTGTTACAAGATAGAAACATTACCGGATAAAATATAATAGTAAAGACGACCCGCGTGGCGCAATGGTTACCATGCTGAACTGCCAATCGAGGGGTCCCGGGTTCGATACCCGGCGAAACAGAAATTTGAATGATCAGTTTATATTTCTGTTCTCGGTCTGGGTGTTTGTGTTCCTGTCTTTGTATGTGTCCATGGCACCCACGATACACAGGGCTTAATTACATTACTGTGGGGCTGTGTGTAACGTTTATTATATTTGTTAGCGATAGAATTCATATTATTTTATTTTACTTTTGTTGGCCTTTACTTGTTTTTGTCTCATGCATGCCGGTCGACACATTGTTTTCTTGGAAGGCGTCTGTTTCTTGTCCCTTGCCTTTTGTTCTATTTTGTTTTGTGTTAATGCTTAAAATTAAGGGATGTAACGAGTAGTCTGGCAACAGTGCTCGCGGAATATAGTTGTGTGTTTTGTGTTAAACGGTAGTGTTACTCATTTGTGAGTTTTGTAATTATTCCCTATAAAAATTATTGAACCCTGCACCCTCGCTTACAATATTGTTATTTATTATCGTTTATTATATTTTCACGGTCACTTTGCTTAGGTATATCTAACTCCGCGAACCCTATTCCAGGTGGCTCATCAGCTTTCGCCTCAGCTCTGATGCTAGGACCACGTCTCGGACGCTACGCGAAAGGCACAGATCCTTTGCCGATGGGCAACCCTGTCAATGCAGTCATGGGCACGTTTGTTCTGTGGTGGGGATGGCTGGCTTTCAACTCTGGCAGCACTTATGGGGTGAGTAAATTCACCAATCTGTTTTTGACGTGACAACGATCGACGACGTGACAACGAACGGCGAACGACGTGAATTCGATGGAGCCGGCTGCACCCACGAAAAAACATGACTCATGCGGCGTTACCTCGCTCTGAGTCGTTCCATTTAAGGCTTGAAGTGCAAGCGAGAGCGCGGAACGAGCGACAAAGAAGCACAATCGGCCTCCGCGTTAGGCATCATTCGACGTCTGTCTCTCTCCTACTTGAGTGAGCGATGCGTCCGCGTGGACAGCTGCTATACAATAATACATACATGTTTTCGTCAAGTATGAAGTGCAGTGAAAAGTGAATGTGGTGTCAATTGTCAACAAGTATTTTCTTATGACGTTGTCACGTTCAACTATCGTCAGTAAACCGACTTTACAGACAACCGTTTTTTTTGTATTGTTTTAGGTGTTACAAGTAGCTGGCTGCAAGCTGCAACCCTTTTTGCGTCTTGTTGTGCCCTCGCCATTATTGAAGAGGCCTGAAAGTTACTCCACCACGCTGCTCCAATTAGTGGAGATGCGGGCTAGTTGCCAACGCACTGACAGATGTTTTCAAACCGCCCATAAGGCCTGGTGGCACTTGTCATAATTTTTCAGTCATGCACGGCAAAGCACCACCAATCCAATTAGCAAGCGTGGTGGACTATGGCCTATATCTCCCCTCAGTTGTGAGAGGAGGCCTGTGCCCAGCAGTGGGACATAAAAAAAGGTTGAAAAAATAAACAGATATTACTTCGATTCCTTTATTCTTTTCCAAAGTTCTAAAATAAACAAATAAAGACTACTAAAATTTAAAAATTATGCTAACCTACTATAGATTCTATTTTAAGATTACGAATACTTGCCAGCTCGTGTGTTGTTATGGTTACAATGGGCATGATGACAGATTTTTAAATACCTTTCCTTATTGTAGGTACACGTCTCCTAGTTTCGAAAAAAAGTTTATTTCAGCAATAAACTCAACTTTTAACGTAAATTAATGTATTTTCTGCTATGTAATTTGAATTAAGCGCGAAAACGCTCGTAGGTGTCATGGCGTCGGCTTGCTCGTCAAACTTCAAGCAACACGATGACATTAACTGAGACGTGACGTCATTCCTTTTGATTTGCGTTTCAGATAACATGGCCGATTGCTGTATTTAATACTTTTATTTTATTGAAAATCTTATTAATCTTAATGTTTATATTAAAACGGGATCATATTTTAGAACTTTTTTAGCACATATTTTTCTGTAAAACCGTTTATTCTCTGATTCTTTAATAGTGTCATCATGCCAATTACAAAGGTGCTTAAAAATTCACTTAACCAGAAAAACATAATCAAATTTTCAACAAGCATTCATTAAGAACAAGCACACTAGCGTGCGCGAAATTGCCGCCATTTTGTCTAACTCATCTAATTTTAAAATGGCGTCGTTAGCTTCAATCGCAGCTGATCGGAGCGGAATTAACATTGAGCATACATTACCTATTTAAAGCCGTTGTCATCTATACTAATATTATAAAGAGGAAAGATTAGTTTTTTTTTTGTATTTGTTTTTTGTTTCATCATTAGAAAGCTACATTCACCCTTAGTAACATAGGCTACTTTTTACCGCGGGAAAATGCTTCATTCCTACGTGAAAACGCGCAATAGAGTCAACGCGGTTGAAGCATCTGGCTAAACGGCTAAACTGGCTAAACATCTGGCGGAAGGCTAGTATCAACTAAATGTCAAGCCTAGATGAATGATAGAATAAGGAACCGTGGTTATGAGCAAAAAATTAGAAAACTGAGTTTATCGCCAGACTGTCATTGCTTGCGATACAACAGATGCCATCATGCATAATGTACGAATTAGTTGTAATAGGTCGTTAGTTTGTAGTAGTTTTCATAATCTACCTCGGTCTCAACCTTGCTATTGTTGTAAGTACGATTTGCAAATAAAAGGATCAATTTCAACACTTTGTAGGAAAGTGTATGGCGGATAATTTTATTACTTATTTTCCAAAGTTTCCTAATATTACGAAATAACTGGTAAACGTGTTTTTAATTAAATCTATTAGCAGAAAACTGCTGAAAAAGCGCGCTCTAAATAGCATTGTAGGTGGTAGAACTATTATGGTATGCCCGGGGAAGTACCACCGCTGCACCCACTTCTGTCGTGCAGTTGCCGGCCACACTTACATGAGGCGACCACCAGCCTCCGGAGCAGCAGCGCAACTGCATACGACATCAATCAGACAAGACTTACCTATGCTTGCTTGAGGCTGTATGTAGATGTCCATGGGCTGCAGCGACCACTTAACACCACGTGACCTGCATGCTCGTCTGCTACTCCATTCTAATAAAAAAACGTGTTGTTGTTAATTAAATGCTCTAAATAGCATAAAGAAAATATTTTAGGGCGGGCGTACAAAAAATTTAACTACAACAACTAAATAATAATTCTACAAAATCTATTTGATTTCAACTTAAATCTGGGTTAGAAATTAGAGATACTTTTTTACACGACGACCTGCGTGGCGCAATGGTTACCATGTCCATGCCGGATTGCCAATCAAAGGGTCACGGGTTTGATTCCCGGCGAAACAGAAATTTTAATGATAAGTTTAAATTTCTGATCTCGGTCTGGGTGTTTGTGTTTCTGTCTTTGTGTGTGTCTGTGGTACCCACGACACAGGGTATATCTACCCTACTGTGGGGCTATGAGTGTGAAGCGTTTATTTATTTATTATTTTTTTACTCTAGGTGAGCGGTGCGAAGTGGCAATATGCTGCGCGCGCTGCAGTCATGACCATGATGGGGTCCTTCGGCGGAGGATGCTTTGGATTGTTGTATGTAAATACATATATTACCATATACATATGAGTAACATAGAAATATGTAGTTATTAACGTAAAGCTTATGATTGTCACATAACATCAATGTATATTATCCTGAATAAACAAACAAATTAAAAAAATGTTAAACTCGCGTCAGGACCAGGACACGTGGCCTGATCGAAAATTCGTAAGATGGAGGGGTACTTGTAAAATTCATTTATATCAAGTATTTAAAATATGGACATTGAACAAAGTGCATCTATTAATGAAAAAAGTGACTAAGAAATAGTGAAAGAAAATGAGCGAGTACTTTATAAAAATACTAGATGAAAACCTACTGAAAATACTAGATGAAAAATAATGCTGATAATAAAAGCAATTCGTGCGAAATTATTCCCTAACCATTCCAAAATATCAAAAATGCACAACGTTAATGTTCAAGTTTTCCAAAGTTTTCACTTCTGCCGGCACTACCAGGGTACAACCCATTTTTTTATCCTTACTTCATTATCAGCTCAGATCCATTATCAGATGACGTTATGAATGTCGTGATCATCGATATAATGGTTGTGATTCATTCACATCACAACATTCATAAATCTTGGCTTCTTTTTAAATCTATTGGTTGGCCTTGTTGACTTTAAGAAAGCTCGCGCTTATAAACTTACATTTATTTTTTTACAATAATGGCACCGCAAACTAGTGGATATTACTATCACCAAGTAAAATTTTTGCATTACTTTTCGTGAGTTTCGTTGAAACTGGATGAAGTAGTAATAGAAATAATCAGTAAGTCGTCAGTTATCAGTCAGTCAAGTCAGTAAGATATCAGATATGCTTAGACTAAGAATAATTCTATGCACATGTGATTGATTTTTTTTAACATTAAGAATTTCATTCTGTTTTAAGTAACTGTTTGGCTTTAATGGAAAATGATTTTTTTAATTATCAGATTCACAATGATTCAGAACAAAGGTCGAGCAGATGTTATGACGCTGATTAACAGTGTGCTTGGAGCTCTAGTGTCTATTACAGGTAATATTTTAGTTCATCGTTGGGTGCAATAGGTATTTTTATACCGAGACCTATAACTTTGACCGAGGGAAAAGCGATTTGAGGGTATAAGAACGCGGTAGGGTAATCGCGCGTTTTAGCGTTTTCATATGTAAACGGTGCAGCGTGCATTTGCTGAATTTAGCGACTAAATTGTCGAACGTAGATGCTATAATTAAAAATAATTATAGTGTGGCTTGGCTATAAAACACCGTCGCGTCGCGTCGTGCTGTTCAGTGGTCGCAATAGGAGAGATCTAAACATTAAGCGAGATTGTAGGCTGTAACGCTATTACTCCGGAACAGGGTTGCCAGTTGCCAACCGTACGAGATTTCTCGTACAATTACGAGATTTCTAACCTTCCATACGAGGTACGAGAACGATTTTACGAGGTACGAGATTTTCATTTCACAAGAATATTTTCTATCCAGCTTATAATTTTTGAATTATGCGTGGAATACTGTGTATACAGACATACACACACATATGAAATTAGGCATACGAGTTGAAAAGCTGACATAAACTAATATATCCATTCGAAAGCTATAATACGAGATTTTTATCTGCTTCCGTACGAGGAAAAAACTAAAAAGGTTGGCAACCCTGCTCCGGAAGCTGATGGTCGCCTCATGTAAGTGCGACCAATAATCGCACCTTGCCACCGAATTAAAATGATGTAGGTAGAAGATAGCATGCAGACCACGTAGTCTTAAGTAGTCTCTGAAACTCGTCATCTACACGCCATCTCAAACAAGTCTGAGCTTTGCCTGAGGTCGTATCCAGTTGCGCTACCTCTCTTGAGGTACCTAGATAGGCGCCTTATTTAAGTCCAGCTGAGAACCGCACCCTTTTACCTAGATACACAAGAAAGGCATCACATCAGATATGATTGTAGCGGTGGGTACTTTGGCGGGCGAACCATGCATATCCTACAAATAGGGACACTACTTATGTACAAAAAAAATTCAAAATGCATTCCTTACCTACCTTACCTTCTTTACATTTTAAATTAATAAAAATTTTGTCATTTGACTATAAATGAATTGTGACGTCACAAATCATATTCTCATATAAAAATTATGATGATATGTTTTGGCAGCTCATGAAAAGTATCTCAATTGATTTGGTTGGCTCAGATAAAAAAATAATTAATTTATCTGAGTTGGTTGGTTTGAAATTTGCCGCTATTAAGGCTTTTCAGTTTTTGACTTCCCCCTTTATTAATGACCTCTACAGTTAGTTTGTCTTTTAATTTTGTGAAAAATAAAAAAGGTAGGCCTGATTTGCCGCCGCCCCAAAATCAACCGACCTAGGCTCCAGCCTTTCGGTAAATCCAGCACTGCCAAGACCGGATTCCAGAACTGTTACTGTTTCACATTACAGCTGGTTGTTTCCTATACCGAGCGTGGGAAGCCATCGTCATCGGAATGATCGGAGCGGCTATAGCTTCGATTAGTGCACCACTGTTTGATAAACTGCATGTAGACGATCCCGTTGGAGCGTCTGCTGTACATGGCGCTTGTGGGTTTTGGGGTAAGTCCAAGTATCGAAAAGATTGTTCGAAACGCTGGCACAACACAATTGACTTCACGTTTATCGGATTTCATTGAATCTCCAGTTACACGAGTTTTTTCATTTTTCAAACAGTTTTTAAATAATTTCCAGTAGGTAAATGGCAAATTAACGGAATTCTTAGAATAAACATTGTTACGTAAAAGTAAAAACACAATGTAATCTTTTTGCTACCTTTTCATAAGCTAGATGTTGTCTGCCCTCGCTAAGTCTATCGTGCTAGCTTTTTACTTGCCAACGGCCTACGACTTGTAAAATCAATGTAACCAGCATATTTATTAAAGCAATATCTATTGGTCTATAAATATTTATGTAACAAAATAACTGACATTTAAAAGAGTGCCGCTAAGAGTTTTTCTCCTCCGGCTCTTTTTTCTCAGCTCATCTCAACGCCGTTAAGGGGCACCTAGAGCCGATGACCGTGAAAAGTTTGACGTTCGTTAATAGAACATGTGTTTGTCACAAAATACTTTACTGATTGAAAACTTTAGCTAATAATATCTTGCTGATCCAGAGTAAAATAGCAAAACATAATTGATAATTCACAGGTGTAATAGCAGTTGGTTTATTCGCTGATAACCCTATACCGATGGAGACAACTAATGGAAGATCTGGACTATTCAAAGGTAAAAGTCTACAACCATTTCTATGTTTCTCCCGACTTGTTGTGCTCGTATGCGTTTTATTAACAATTTATAGAAATTAGATGATTTACGACATCAAATCCAGTAGGTAGGTACTATGCGGGATTTTGCGACAACATTCAATTTTTGGGAAAGGGAGATCTCCCGCCGGGACATTTGATCATGCCCGCGGAGCGGCTGCGCTCCTACTAACTCATTTCGGAGCTTGTATATATGGTCGGATATTCAAAAAACTTCGATAGCGTGATTCAGGAATACCCGTGGCGCCATCTCTTCATGAGTAGCGGAAGGTCGCTACAAATTTAACGTGCCCGTTTTCTTCCAAAATTTAAATTCGATAATGGCGAACGAAGAACAGAATAAAATAAGCTGTCGAGTACAAATGGATGTCGTGACGAGACCTCGGCGGAGGTTTGCCGCTGCAGCATTTGTGTTTCTCGCTGAATCATCAAACTTCGCCGACTCAATGCTGCCGACGTGACGGAAGCATTTTGTGTCCCGCGCGGCATGTTAACGTTAGAGCTGTCATGTTACCTATTTAACGAATCAGCGTTGCGCAACAACACTATTTCGGCACGTAATTCTTCGACAGTTCAACTTTGACTGTCTTGGACATCTCGAGACTCCTCGATGATTAAAGTAGCCTAAGTTACTCCTCATTACATCAGCTACCTATCAGTGAAAGTCCCGTCAAAATCGGTCCAGCCGTTTCAGAGATTAGCCGGAACAAACAGACAGATATACATACAGACGGACAGACAGACAGGCAGACAAAAATTGTAAACAGTGTTATTTTGGGATGTGTACCGTATACATTCTCATAAGCATGTAGTAAAAAGCTGTTATTGTAATATTACAAACAGACACTCCAATTTTATTTATTTGTATATTGATGTATTGATATCTCTTTCAGGTGGTGGCTGGTACCTCCTAGGTGTCCAGACTCTCACAGGAGTATGTCTAGCAGTGTGGGGTGCGCTGGTGACGATGGCCTTGCTGTGGCTGATAGATCACGCGATGCCTATCCGGATGGACCCATATGAGGAGCTGCTTGGCGCTGACCTGACTGAACACAAGATTCGACATGGACAGGTAGAGAATATTTTTTTTACTTTGTAACTGGTAATATGTACACAAGAAGCGCGCATGGCTCGGTGGCTAGCGTAGAACTCAAGCGGTCTATGCAGTTAAGCCAAACGGGCGCGGTCGGGTGTGAGATGGGTGACCGCTAGTGGCAAAAAAAAAAAATTTCATGCGCGTTTCCGTGCTTCGGAGGGCACGTTAAGCCGTCGGTCCCGGTTGTTGTCGATGGATAGCAGTCGTTAAACCTTGTCGGAGGCCTTATGGGCGGTTTGAAAACATCCGACAGCGGGTTGGCCACTAATCCGCATCTCCACCAACCCGCATTGGAGCAGCGTGGTGGAGTAAGCTCCAGGCCTCCCCAATAATGGGGAGAGACCCGTGCCCAGCAGTGGGACGTAAAAAGGGTTGCAGCCAATATGTACATAATACTTTTTTCTTAGGCGTTAATTCTGGTAAACATGCTTGGCACCAATTTAAATATACAAGCAATTTTTTTCGTTAAACTAATACAATTAAAACTCGTGGCGGTCCTCCACAGTCCGCTTTGCACGCTCCTTTTTACCACGGACGTGTAGGTTATGGGACAACCTTCCAGCTGAGGCATTCCCAGTGGACTATAACATGGGGTTCTTCAAGAAAGCTGTAAAAAGAGCTCTCCTCCAAAGCCGGCAATGCTCGGGTAGCTCTCCTGGGGTTGCCCGTGTCCATAGGCGACGGTGATCGCTTAACACCACGCGGCCCGTCTGCCTTTTTGTTCGGTTTACATATAAAAAAAAATAAAAAAAAAAACATTACTTACTTTAAGTTGATACTTATTTAACTACCATTTGTCTTCAAATCCTTTTTTTTTTTTGGAAACACGTTTTAATTTTATAATTTTTACCACTAGCGGTCACCCATCTCACACCCGACCGCGCCCTTGGCTTAACTGCGTAGATAGCTTGCACTCTACGCTAACCGCTGGGCTATGCACGCTTTATTGTATTAGGTGTCTATAGATGCAAAATAATAAAGATTTTTCTCATATACTAGGCATTCCGCGACGGCTCACATTTTTATATTTCTAAGTTCATTGATTTGAATATTGATTGTTGTAAGGTTGGAGTGTCCCGTGCAGTGTCAGCCCTGCGTCCTTACTATCGGTCCACAAGCATTGAGCAAGTTGGTGGCATCGGAGTCAACACAGGCCATAGCTTGGTGGTTGATAAACTGCAGGAGGTAATATAAATATTTTCTTTACCAATATCAGAACAGTAAATAGGTCCCTATTTACGCAAACCGGAACCAATCCACACTCATGCCGAAATTGAGTTAAGTACACAGAAAAGCTTAAAATTGCACCTTCTATCGACCCTGTAAAGATCAAAATGATCTGAAAATTTTGACAAAACAAAACATTTTCATGATACGTTTACCAATCCACAAAACATCAGTTGTCTAATACATTAAACAGCTTTTTCTCAAAACTATCATCATCATGATCATGTGTGGGTTGGTTCCGGTTTGCATAAATAGGTCCACTGTTTACCTATCACACCTATTTCGAATATGTGGTTATAGTATATAGTTTTGCGTTCTAATCGCACAAAAGTATTTCTTTTTGAAATTTAACTAAGCTATTTTTTTAAAGATTTCGTCAGAAATTACGACAAAAATAATAAATAGTATGTAATACTTTTGTTACTTGCTACCGTTTGCACTAATGCACATACTTTAGCAAACACTACAGTAGTAAATACCTATACACAATGATATTTTAAACTAGAGATATGTTACGTTCATTCATAGTAATTTACGTTTTAAATCTGTTCCGAGCAATCCAAAACTGCACACATTGACAAGATTTACTGATAGGTAAAACAAAAGATATGAAATAATACGCAATTGAAAGAGATAGCTATAATTTTAATGGTTGCACTTCCTACCTACACAACCTACGTTCGACGCAAACGTCCCATACAAGACGTCCTAATTGGGACGTTTATGAATCTTCACATCGCGCGCGCTTATGACATATCTGCTTCTTGTTTTATATATTTAATATCATTGCCTATACAAATAACAATTTTTGTAGTTCATCGTAAGATTTTGTCATTTCTGTTATATTGGCATCAACTAAATAATAATAGTGTATGTGTGTAATAGTGTGTATGGACAAGTCTCTCGTTACCTTACTCGCCATTATAAGATTGCAATGTTCGGGCTTAGAAACAAAAAAAATATAGCTAGTTTCTATAAAATAGAATAGAATAAATAAATAAAATAATAAATAAATATCTTTGGACAATTCACACAACACCATCTGATTCCAAACTAAGCAGAGCTTGTACTATGATAATCAGAAAGCTGATAAACATACTTATATAATTCTAAATACATACTTAAATAGATAATTAACACCCAGACACAGAACAAAGTCATGTTCATCACACAAATATTTGTCCTGGGTGGGAATCGAACCCACAGAATAGAATAGAATAGTACCTATTTATTTGTCAATAAGGTTTTACATAAAATTGTCAACAGTTCCAATATACTTAGCCAAATATTTTTGACATACAAAATTTTATCCAACATGCAGTATTTGAATCTAATAAAACTAATATAAAAAACAATGACACATTATGCCATAAAACATTTTTTTTAATGGAGTAGCAGACGAGCATGCAGGCCACGTGGTGTTAAGTAGTCGCTGCAGCCACGGACATCTACATACTTATGCAAGCAAGCATAGGTAAGTCTTGTCTGAGGTCATAATGCAGTTGCGCTGGCCACACTTACATGAGGCGACCACCAGCCTCCGGAGTAGCAGCGCAACTGCATACGACCTCAGACAAGACTTACCTATGCTTGCTTGAGGTTGTATGTAGATGTCCATGGGCTGCAGCTACCACTTAACACCACGTGGCCTACATGCTCGTCTGCTACTCCATTCTAATAAAAAAATAAAGGTTCAATGTAACAAACACATTTGTTGAAAACCACAAAATAGGACTGTTTTTATCTCACATATTGCGCTGTTACAGATTCAAGCGAAACAAAAGGAACAATCAGGCAACAGTCTCCAAATATTCACAAACAACGCATTCGTCGACGAAAACGACACAGAAAAGATGACAACGATTAGACGAAACGGAATTTTGAACAAGCGTCCTGGCAACCTCGACAACGAATTGCACCGCGCTCTAGACTCTGTGGTGAATGAAATCAATGGCGGGAAAACTAAAAAAGAAAATGGCGCTACCGTCATTCGAATCGTCCCTGAAGATTTCAAAGGAAAAAAGTTTAAGGAATTATCAGTGATTGAGTTAGAAGAATTGGGGGAAATTAATGCAAGTCAGGATAGATTTAGACATAGGTTTACGGAAGACGATTATAATAGCGATGTCGCTAGAAGCGGAGTCGCAACAGCTAATTTTCGATGGATTGATTGATTCCTTTAATATATAAATTTAAATTAGAATAAGGTACTTTTTTAAGTTATTTATTTATTTAAAACTTATAGTATAACCTTAATCTAAGGATACAAGGGTGTGCTATAATAGTATAATAGTATAATAGTGTGCGATACAAGTTACTTTTAAGTTATTTATTACTTTCATTATGCATCCAATAAAATAGAATAGCAAGTTAATTAAGAATTGATATAGGAACCCGTATGTAATATTTGTTATTGTGCGATATATGTATATTATTGTTGCCATTGTTGGAAACAAAAAGTATAAAAAATAGTATTTTTTTTATTTCTGCCCGTTCAAGATGATGTTCAGGTCATAGAAATCAGTTTTTTTTATTATTCGCGTCGACGAAGATAATAGTTTCCGAATTTTGCTAAAGTAACGTCAGACTTTGATAATAAAAAAGATGAATACTAAAAGCCTCTCGTGCATTATCTGGAAAAGGCACAGCTATCATATAGCTTCTATTCCTTCTCTACCTTATTGGTTACTAGCGGCCGCCCGCGACTTCGTCTGCTTGGACTTTGGTATTAGTCATAGCATGATGTTAATAACCTATAGCTTTCCCCAATAAATGGACTTCAACAAAGACAAAGACATTTATTTGCACAAAAATATTTTTTCAATTGGAACCAGTAGTTCCTGAGATTAGGGCGTTCAAACAAACATACTCTTCAGCTTCATATATTAGTATAGATTGTATTGGATATGGTGCAATGAGTGCGAAAAATTCGAAAATAACGTCGCCATCTTGGATTTGTAAGTTTTGTTTCACCGGTGACGTTTCTTTGTCTACGGACACTAGCACCACCCTCTTCGTGTCACTATTTAAACAACACTTTAAATAAAGCATCAAAGGTGACTGACTCACCCGTGTCATACCTGTCAATACCTTGATGCTCGAAGTGTCACTGACATTTATTCGCCCAAGAACGTTGACGCGCTTACCTAAATAGGCTTAGACTAAGAATAATGTACTTAATAGGTATGCTTTGTCTTGCTCTTACTAAGTTAATTTAACAATGTTATAAATAACAAGAACAATGAAAACTTTGTTAAGGCTACATTTAACTTTACGTCCACAAGTTTGATTCGTGAAAAAAAAAAAACAAAAAAGTTCATTCAATAATTTATTAAAAAAATATTCACTAACACACGCACACTAAACATGTACCTAACACTAGGACACAATAGAGTTATTAAACCAATGTGAAATTTCAGTGGGTAGCGCCTTGAACCCCTTAACTGCCTCTTTGATGTCCTCGAGAGGTACAGCGAGGGTATATAACTTGTACTCCTTCTGTACCCTGCTCGCTGTGGTGTCAGAGGTGGTGTATATAGAGTCTGTGGTACGCACTGGCAGTATAACTTCTAACTCTTGCAAATGTTCAAACGCTTTGAGTATCACTGGACGCGGCACTGACTGCGTCGATGAGTTGGCGTTCGCGAATTTTGTGTATCTGGAATCAAAAGGATTTTATATACAGAATCTATCTATACTAATATTATAAAGAGGAAAGATTTGTACTTTTGTATGTTTGTAATGAATAAACTCAAAAACTACTGTTCCGATTTCATAAATTCTTTCACCATTAGAAAGCTACATTCACCTTGAGTAACATAGGCTACTTTTTACCGCGGGAAAATGCTTCATTCCTACGTGACCCTATCAACGCGGTTGAAGCAACTGGCTAAACACCTATGATTTTTATTTATTTATTTCGTTAACTTATTAATATAAACATGACAGATTTTGGAAAATCCAATTTGTTTACATAATAAACGTTTCAATATAACGCCTTGCTAATCTATAAAATACAGCACGCTTTGAATGGAATAAGTCCAGCTCGGGATTTTTTTCCAGAACACCATTGAGCAATGTCAAAGCCCGAACCAACGGTGTTTCACGCCCTGACACCAATGCACAGAGTGGCACAGCAAAAAGTTGATGTTTACGTGCTCGCACGTAGTTATTTAGTACAAACAATGCAATTTTTTCAAGCACAGAAGGAATATGTACAATGCCTCGAATTATATTATAAAAATATGATATAAGGGACATATTGCGCCTTAATTTAAGTGAATCATATCCCAGCATTCCATTCAAAAATAAACTTGGATATATATATGGAAAGCCAACAAAATATCCATATTGCTTATAATAAAGCCAGCGTAAAAACTTTCTTTGGAGTTTCTCCAACATGAGTTTGTATTTATCTTCATGTGGACTCCAGATAATTGCGTTACTTAGAGGCGGCTCGTCCTAAAGAGCGCTGGTGCAGTGCACTCCCAAAAAAATTACATAGGTAATCTATGTCCCTTCATAATACATACTATCCTTACATTACATTCATTCTATTCTAACATACCTATACATAGTATATATTAATTATTACCTATATCTACGCGTACATTTAGCGTCAAGATGTAACGAGTGGAGCGCCAGCGATTGCGCTCCTATGAAACGAAGTTTAGTACGATTCCTAGCGCTGTATTCAATGAGTGCGAAAGAGAAACATCGACACAGGCCGGCGCGTGAAACAAAAGATTTCGTATGAGAAATTAAGCTAATCTGGAGCGCCGCTCACGCGCGACGTTGCCAAACCGTGGGTTCAACCTGCCTATGCGATGTTGCCGTTCTTATGTATGTATACAAACAAACGTGTCGTCGTCTTTGTCAGTTATTTCGTTGCTTTTCTTTTAAATGAATATTTTAAAAAATAGTTTATACGCGACATTTTGTGTTAAAAATGGAACAATACAGTGTTTCTTTTATCATTTGTATCTTTTAGTAAGCGGTGTGAAAAAAACTTTCGAAATACGCCTTGAACTGAAAGCAAAAATGTAGTACGAAAACTAAATCTTTTACGCGTGTTTTTAAATCTGAACAATATTTTAAAACACATTGGTTGTGTGGATGCGAAGAAAGCAATAAATAAATTTGTTTTCCGTGACTTGTGGTTATCAACTGGAACTGACACCGACAGTGGTGGTGAATCTGCTTGGATGGCAACGGGTGGTAAAAATTTTTTTACACGCTTTTTATTAGCTTCACCTGTATGTTTGTATGTTTGTATGTTTGTATGTTTGTATGTTTGTATGTTTGTAACCGACTTCTTTGGGCGCGATTTTGACCCACTTTAAACGGCCAGATTTCGTTCAAACTTTGTAGATTTATTGAGGACCGATGACAATACACTAATTTGATAAAATTATTCCATTTTTCAATTTGCAAAATATGATTTTTGTTCGATTGCGTTTATAGAGCTACAGCTATTATACGACTGTTATAGATCAAACGATCTAATAACGAGTATTTTAGCCACTTTAATTCAGCATCTGCTAAAAGGTGGAGTAAAAGTGCTAAAACATAGTGCTGTAAACGTTTATTCGACGTCCTTAAAGCACACATTAGCAAATATTGCCAAATAGTCGAGATAACCGCTATTACACGATAAATGGGTGTTTTAAGAACGGTTACTCGGCTCTTATACGATTAAAGGCTGAGTAATCTAATTACTATTCGACTATTTTGCTGCTTGGGTTGCTCATATTTATGTAGGGGAGTAGACTATTGGTGCTCAGTAACCGAAAACGTGTATGAGATATATAAAGAATATAAATAATTTGTTCAGTCGTAAGACAGGTGAAATTTTATGAAAACGTAAAAATTAAAAAAATATGTAACCTTGTTATGTAACAAGCCTAATGATAGATAAAGATATTTTTGAAAGAAAGAAGAAGGTTCTCAGTAACCAGTCCATTGCTCGTGGAAACATCATGGAAAGAATAAATAATCCAAACTAAAAAGTAGAAAATAAATAATAGTTTAAAAAAACTAAAAAACACGCTTTTTATAGAAAACCGAACTAAAAAATAGAAAATAAATTTTAATGAATTTAAATTAAGAAAATAGTGTTAAAAATTTCAATGAATATAAGTTAATAATAGTGTGAATAAAAAAATATTTTATTTAAAAAAAAGCGTGGGGTGCTTTTTAAAATATTATCGAAATGATAATCACTCTACTCATATCTGTCAATAAAATATTTATAACTATTGACACCATGCACCCCACGCTTTTTTTAAAATAAAATATTTTTTTATTCACACTATTATTAACTTATATTCATTGAAATTTTTAACACTATTTTCTTAATTTAAATTCATTAAAATTTATTTTCTATTTTTTAGTTCGGTTTTCTATAAAAAGCGTGTTTTTTAGTTTTTTTAAACTATTATTTATTTTGTTTTTTTTTTGTGAACTCCCATCGAACAATGTCACTAGCCGCCACTTTTAGAGAATGAAGAAAAGTAATACTTTCTAATAAACTTCTAACGAAACTGTTATATACATTTTTTTTAGCAATGAAGCCTGGAATAGCACATAGGCTATTTTTTATCCTACGGGGACCCATTATACGGGTCCACGCGGGCGAAGCCGCTGGCGGGAGGCTAGTAATACATAAAGCTGAAAAGTTTGTTTGTTTGTACGCTTATCTCAGGAACTACTGGTTCGAATTGATAATTTTTGTGTTGAATAGTCCATTTATTGAAGAAGGCTACAGGCTATATAACATCATGCTATGACTAATACCAAAGTCCACGCGGACGAAGTCGCGGGCGGCCACTAGTGTTAAATAAAATTAAAATAAAATACCTGTGTAAAACCATTTCAAAATTCAGTGGCTGTCCATCAAATATCTCCATTCCATGCATCATAGCGATGACCAGAGACAACTCGAGTATAGACAAGGACTGGAGCATCTTCACTCTATGCTCGGGAGCGACTGTATTGTCTATGATTGCGTTGAAGTCGGCAGTATCTAAGTATGGCTTGTTTGTTGATAGTCTTGATACTAATTGAAACTGAAATAAATAAATTTTAATTAAAATAATCCCTACTAATATTACAAGTTCTAAAGTAACTCTGTCTGTCTGTCTGCTACACAAACTGTATTAAAACGTAAGCGATCTAAACGAGCGCGGTTGGATGTGAGATGGCTGCATTGTCAACGGGGGGCTTATGCATGACGTGTACTTCTGGTTTGGGGGGGATTTTAGTTTAGAGGAATTAGAGGTTCGTCAAGGCTGAACCCGAATGGTTTTAGGGGGGGCTTAAACCCCCCCCCCTCCCCACTAAAACTTTAGTCAATGTTAAGGCGTCGATCCCAGTCGTTATGGTAATATTTATTTAACTGTCGTTAAACCTTGTCGGAGGCGTTATGGGCTTGAAAACATAGGGCTAGAAAACATCTGACAGCGGGTTGGCCACTAACCCAGATCTCCACCAACCTGCATTGGAGCAGCGGGGTGGAGTAAGCCCCAGGTCTCCCCAATAGTGGGGAGAGACCCTTGCCCAGCAGTGCAAAAGTGATTGCAGCTTGTTCTACCAGTATAGTTGAGGATAAAGTAACATAGTGGCGGATTTAGAAATTGGTCGCCAGTAAGGTACTTTTGCACTTTTGCACCCCCCCCCCCTGCCCCCCTTCTGACCTCTGAAATTGGACTCTCTAAAATTTGTTTTTTAATTTGCGCCTAATTTGCCGCCTCAAACCAACCTTACTAGGATTGGTGGAACTAATAGTGAAGCCTGACGACCTGTGTGGCTTACCATGCCAGACTCCCAATCGGAGGGTCCCAAGTTCGATTCCCGGCGAAACAGAAATTTTAAAGAGTTTAAATTTCTGTTCTCTGTCTGAGTGTTTGTGTTTCTATCTTTGTATGTGTCCATGGTACCCACGACACAGTGTATATCTACCCTACTGTGGGGCTATGAGTGTGAAATGTTATTTATTATTATTTTTATTTATTGTAGTTTATTATTCTTAAGTATTGTATTGAGGTCCATCACTCCAAAATACGTACCAAAACGTCTCTACAGGTTTGTTCACTACTCGTATAATAACACAATTTCTCTAACGAAAGCTGCACGGGCTCTGACCGCGCAAACGCTGATACATGCGCGTTCCAATCTTGTATTACCGTGTTATCCACTTCCAATTTCGCCTTGCATCTCGTTAGAATTGTATTTGGGACCGCGTACTGTATCGTTTGGTCTGTGTCTACGTCCATGTCTTCGTATACTGGAAATAAAATTATGGAAATAAAACTCCCGGCGAAGCAGAAATTTGAATGACGAGATTAAAATTTCTATTCTCGGTTTGAGTGTTCGTGTTTCTGTCTTTTGTGTGATTATGGTACCCACGACACAGGGTATATCTACCCTATTGTGGTGCTGTGTGAAACATCACATGGAAACAGAAGTTTCCTCTTTGTGTCTAACCTGTGGACTTCCGCCTCCCTTTCCTCCTAGCCTCCCTCCCCCCACTCCTGAGCGGCAAGCTGAGCAGCTGCACCATCAGCTCTGAGTGCCTGTCCACCGGTGGGGTGTCAGCTTCGTTCGGGAACAGGAAGATGTGGCGGTGGGAGAAGCGGGACTTCACTCTCTTCTCCAGTAGCTCCATTACGTCAAGGCGGTTGGTTACTCCTGGAATTAAAAGTAAGAAATTTGTTTATTTTTATTTGAATGGAGAAGGAGACGAGCATGTAAGCTACATGGTATTAGTCCCTGTAGCTTCAGGATTAAGAATAGGGCTATGATATCCCTTTTATTGTATTGGGGGGAACCTTCAAAAGGTACCCTGCAACTTGGTAGAGGATATAGGGTTATGTGGGATTTTTACCGCACTGAAACCCCCTCGATCAAGCTCCCATTCTCACAACCCACAATCCCGGAAGCCCCCTTTCAGTCATCTCTTACGATCAGGCAGAAGATACCGTAGCTCTATTCTTAATCCTGAAGCTACAGGACTGCACTACGTGGCCTGCATGAACGTCCGCTACTATATTCAAATTAAAAGTTTCGGTGGAAATGAAATGAAATATTCTTTATTCACTGTACAGTTCATTTACAAACTCTTAGTGAACGTTATTTTTTTTTTGTTCTGTCTGCTCTGGGTGCGCTTAAGAAATGCTGAGCTGAAGAAAAGAGCAGACGGAGAAAAACATCAGCCCCGTTTTAAAATATGAGGTATACAATAATTAGCTTTCTTACAGAGTAGCTATGGGCAGATAAGAAACATACATGACAGCTACTGCATGTGTCAATGTCGTCCCACAGCTATCTGTTGTCTGGAAAGGTGCAGTTGCCGGCCACACTTACATGAGGCGACCACCAGCCTCCGGAGTAGCAGCGCAACTGCATACAACCTCAGACAAGACTTACCTATGCTTGCTTGAGGTTGTGTGCAGATGTCCATGGGCTGCAGCGACCACTTAACATCACGTGGCCTGCATGCTTGTCTGCTACTCCATACAAATAAAAAAAAACTCTTGCTACTCTATTAAGAAAAAAGAAAGTTATTTTGAACTTACCCAACACACACATAGGCGCTTGTTTATTATGCGTGATGTCAAACAAGTTGTACAACAGTGTCTGCACTCGACCACTGTGACAGAACATGTCACACTCCTCCAGTATAAACACCATACTCTTACAACGCCTGTCCGCCCCGCTTGTGAGGCAGCTCAACAGGAATGTGAGGTTCTCAGCAAAGGAACCAAATACTCTGTCGCCAACTGCGTTTTCTAGCTGCATCTGTAATTCATTAGTGTGGTGTGATGGAAATATGCGTTTGCTGATAACTTTTTTTTTGTATCGGGGGGAATCCTTCTTAAAAATACCAGGTTATGTGGGATTTGACCGCACTAAAACCCCCTCGGTGGCCTGCCTCTGCGCTTGGGAGGACTCCGGGATCTCCATAGGAACGCACCAGTGTCTTCCACGCGCGGCGCCCAGAACGGGCCCATCTTCGGGAGAGCAGATGTGCTCTCCTGCACCTTCAGGTGTTTACGGCGGCATGCGGCCACGCACACACCACCGTCCTTCCCGGGGCTGCTGGCTGGACGAGTCAAAATGTGTGGTTGCCTGCCACTTACAAGAGGCAAAAGAGAAGCAAAGCAACTGCATGCGACCTCAGGCAAGGTTCAAACTTGCTTGGAGTTTTTTTTTTATTTGAACCTTTGAACTGCACCTTTCCACCAAAACACAATAGAATTGCTCACAGCAGAAGTGGGTGCAGTGGTGGTACTTCCCCGGGCAAACAATAATAGTTCTACCACCTACAAAGTTGTAGTTGTGTTTGGATGTCCATCTGTCCATCTGTCTGCACAGCAACTTCTTAACACAGCATGGCCTGCATCTAGTATGCATTAAAATTAAAATAAATAATAACTTAAAACTATATTATTTAAAGGTTCATTTTTCAATCACAAATAAAACTACTCATTGAATAAATGTTAGTGCTGTCAACATTACTTATATGATAATATATGAAAAGGATAGCAACAATATTAACTGACTAATAAGTTTATTTGGGGATTGAAAAATAACCCTAAAAATTAAAATACTTACCTGCGCTGTGATGGACTTGAGAGCTACTTTATCATCATGGTGTATCAAACCATTGAGTTTTACGATTATTGCATCGCTGGCTATGTCTACCTCACTACAGAGCTGATGAAGCACCGAGTTTATTAGCTGAAATTGAAAAAAATGATATTTATGTTTTTTTTAAATGCTTCAAACTAATTGTCCCACAGTAGGGTTCCTATTGTGTGCAGCACAAATAGTGTGCCGAGCTTCACTGTGGGGTTTTAGCCGGTTGGAGTCTGGCATAACAGTAGAGGAGATGTGGAAGATCGGCCTTCACAGATCTGATAACTCGATGAGACATATTTTTTATCATATATAATTTATAAACATATATGCCTTTGATAACTTGCCTATCGAAAAGTGTTCATAGCTATTTTTAATTTAATCAATTTTCTTTCATATCACGTTCACTCTTGTGATAACCGAATAAGTTTTATCTCAATTGATAGTTTTTAACACACAGAATTTGCTTAGGTACACTTGCCTACCTATTTCTGTGCATGGCTACCTGTCAAGTAGATGTAAACAGGTAAGTCAATATAGGTACCAAGGCATACAACATAGGTACCTAGGCATATTCTGTGCGTTATAAACTATCAATTGAGATAAAACTCATTCGGTTATGACAAGAGTGAGGTGATGAAAGAAAATAGATTAAAATTAATTAAATTAAAAATAGCTATGAACACTTCGATAGGCAAGTTATCATAGGCATATATGTTTATAAATTATATTTGATAAAAAATATGTCTCATCGAGTTATTAGATTGGTGAAGGTCGATCTTCACCGGCTCTTAGACCATAACCTCTCTGTTACCCTCGTAATAGAGGGGTATCCATGATGGATTTGCCCACGAAAAAAAAGGAGTCTCATTGTACCATAAACACACACAAACTTAGAAATACACAACCAGAGTACAGAAATTTAAAGTCATCATACTAAATTTCTTGTATGGCCCAGCGGCTGGCTTAGAATGGAAGCGATCTACGAAGCTGAGCAAAACAAGCGGGCTTTAGCATGAGATGGGTGGGTTGTTACCATTTGCGCCATATAGTTCCACAAATAATATGTCAGTATTATGAATACATTACTTACAGTAGTCTTCCCACAGCCTCTGGGGCCAATAATTAAAGCAGAATGAGATTCTCCGTTCACAACGGATCGTTTGATTAAATCGTAAACATGCTCCCGCTCCTTAGTGTGATTCCTAAATCGAACGTTGTCCTCCAATATTTTGATTTTTAGGTACTTTCGTATAGATTGTACTTGCGCGCAAAGCGAATTATTCATTTCTATATCATACATTATACGTAAACAAACAGAACAAAACCGGTAAGTATTAAACAAGATTGGAATACAAACTGCAATTCATATATTTAAAGTGCAAAGTAAAGTTTTAACTCTACTTTATAGTAAACCAATCAGTCACAAAACTCTTACAATAGTTAATCAAAGAGGATATAACCACTACGTTTTATAGTTACAGGCAAAAGTTACGATCTCCCACTGCTAACGCTTGAACCACCTTTCGGTATATAATAATTAATAAAGTACTCTGTGGCTTGAACTTTGATAATGATACCTATGGATCTGAAACAGTTGTCTATATAAAGCGTAGCTTATACTTTTGTATCATAATCCGATGAAGAACTTATAAACATATTTCTGTGTCTTTCTCACTTATGTTTATCTACTCATGCGATAAGAGATAGCACTAATGTTGAACGTGCCAATTTTGGCAACATTTTTCTGTAACGTCATGGTAATACCTATTTGCGGCCGATTCGCCATTTTTTATTACCCTTTCATGTGGTACTTGAGCTGTCAGTGAGCTTTGTTGTGGATAGTTTTTTTTAGAATTTCTTCGTTATTTGTGGTGTTTTTTAGCAAATCCTATATTGAGAAAGGTGAAGTGGTGTAAAAGAAGATGCCAAAGTGCAGTTTTATTGGGTGCGGCGGCAGAAGAGGGAAAAAACAGCATCATGTACATAACGCCGGTACGTACTGCATATTTCATCGAAATACCCCTGATTTCTACAAATTTACAAATGAAATGTTTGCTAAAAGTCTTAAGTAAAGATATTGGATCACGTTTCCTTTCATTTTCATTTATATTTACGATTATTTCACTATACAATTTTATAAAAACATTTTGTATGAAAAATAGTGTTGCGGTATTGATTGCTCCCATATCGATAAAATTATCATACATAAGATAAAGGGTAAAGAATATCGGGCTTATGAAATATGTTTTTTTCACAATTGTATAACTGGAAAAATTAGTTGTATCAGCAAATTAAAATTTAAACTTCTGTTAATGTTCCACTGCTGGACATTCCTCTCATAACTAACATTATGTGTATTTTGTTTTAGGTCACCAGTGATTGAACAGTCTGAAAATATAAACACTACAAGGAAACATGTATATTTTTGTCCCTTCAATTTGATGATTCATGTTTCAACAGAACAATGAATAATATAGTACTACGTGATGATGGCCTACCATCACAAACTTTATTGGTAAGAAAGATGTGTGCTCTTTTAATTACTTAACAATTTATTGTTCACATATATATGATTGTTGTTATATATTATTATTGTTATGTGTGTGTGCGTGTATATGTATAGGCGTTGTGTTAAGCGAGCGAGCTGGGGTTGCTCGCGAGCGATTACCGTCGCATATGGACGCGACGGTAATCGCTTAACACCACGCCGCCTACTTAGGATAGCTATACATAGTCGATATAAATCAATCTACTCATATACCTACTATGGTTAAATGTTATACTGTTGGGCACTGGTCTCTCCTGACTAGAGAAGGTACATGCCATATAGTTTACCAAGCTGGTCCAGTGCGAGTTAGGGTACTTGGATAGCGCCCTGTTTGTATAGTTCTGATAAGACTATCTATTTAAAGACATCTTATTATATTTAAAATGTAGGTATATATCTTGAACGGAAATATAAAGATAAAATTTTAAAACAGGCTTTAATATTAATAGCCAGCCATTAGTCAGCCAGCCATTATTCAGCCAGTCATGAGTCAGCCAGCCTTAAGTTAAGAACCATAATGATCTGTTGTTCCAGATGCTAACCATTACGGTCTGTTCCCATTACAGGAGCAATTATTCCAGGATGGCCGAATGTACCGAACGCGTCAGCCAGCTAGCCAATCGGAGCCTTGCCACCATGCCATACTGACGTCTCCCTGCAACCTAGCCAAGCCGTAGCTAATAAGGAGAGAGTCAACTCTATATAAGCCATCTCCAACAATTATTATGTGTCATTCTGCTTGTCAGTAAAAATGCAGAAACTCTGTCCATTTTTATTTCAGGTAGATATTTGAGTAAAATTTATGCTTTCTTTTTAAGGACATTCGTCTTAGTCCCTTGTATGGTCCCTACCTTTATACAAATTGTTAATGACCAGAGGTCTTCAGGAGTCAGTCCAGATAATTTATAATAGGTACCTTAAGCTTACGCAACTATACCTCCCTATTATGTTTTATTATCTTTTAGGTACATATTTGTTTTTAAAAATAAAGGAAATGTTCAATAAAGTAAAATAAATGTGATTATCAATATCTTGGATATTTTATTTTGTGCCCTACACTAACACAACCTTGATAAAAAAGGACATACCATACCAGCAGACATACAAAACATCAGACCGTACAAGATCATCAATTCGCAATTGTGAGCGAGAGAATCATTCGTGATTTTTTGCATAATATTATAAACTCTGACGTTAGTATGACGTGGCATTACTTTAATTTTAACTACGTTTAACGTGTTAGCCCATCGTTTTAATCACACCTCGGAGTTACTGATGGTTTGAATGGAAGTATAACTTTTATATTTTATTTTATATTATTATAATTTGTTAATTTACCTACAAACCGATATTCAAGCCCTAGGATAGATGATCACTTCCAGTGTACCTATTTGTAACAAGAATGGAACTATCGATAATGTCTATCGACCGAACAGAAACAGCTCTAGTCGAATCCGCCATTTGTAATTACCGTCGAGTGTAGGTATGGCACGTTTTTCTTGTAGGTATTTCAACTCCTTCCGTAAGGGGGATTCGTTCCTCATTGGGCTTGAACCGAACTTGAATTTGGAAAGGAATGGAACCAGCCAGCTGATCGTCCGTTTGACAATAAGTTACTCCATAGATAATACACTTATTTGACAATTATTAACAATTTGTGATATCCGTGACATTGACATTTTCAATATCTCTGTGCATCATCTGTGCATGACTCTTTTATTACGTTCTGAAATATAAGCTTTTGAAAATGTTCAGATCTAATTAGGTAAAACCTTTGGGTAAAACTTACTAAAAAATCAATTGATCACAATAACAGGACTTTTATAACTTTGCTTTAATTAAATGATATTTCTGCAAAAAAAAAACATTTCCATTTTCAAAATATTAAAGATTTTTAATCTGCTTAATTAATTTGATTTAAAAAATCAATAGTGATGCTCTCTAAGTTAAATCGATAATAGAAGTAGAGATCAATGAAAGTTATCGCATTCTTGGAATTGTTTCAAAATCCAAAATATTTCAGTTCTAAAAATACAATTGCTCTGCTGATACAGTTACTACATCTCATAACAATCTGCGCATGTGTTGACACTCCCACTGCGCATTGCTTGAGCTTGAATAATCGATATAAAAACGATTACAGAAGAGATAACTTCTTACAATAATTTTAGGGTCTTTGAGGCTATTTTATTATATATATATATATGCTGTATATTATATGCTGCTTATAATGATATAATTATGTACTAATATAAGATACCATTCCTACGGATATAACGTTTAATTTAGGCGTTTCGGTCAAAATTAAATATAATGATTTATATAAGATATTGCACCTGCACCACATTAGCGAATCTACTACTTAAATAAAATTCAATTTAGAGCCTTATGTAAAATGTAAGTTTTAAGAGATAGTGGAGTTATTGATTAACTTTACAAAAAATAGATAGGGCGCTTCTAGGATTTTTCATTTTAAGAGTAAATTACTAAATTTTGAAATAATATTATGATTGTTGATACAGATTGATACTCCTTGCAGTTTCTCCAACTCATAAAATTACCTTGATATCTGCGTACATCTCATTCTAATCTATCATTGTAACAGTATTCCATCCTTTTCTTGACCTTAAACTCCGTTGATTTGTACATTACATATTTTAATGAGATACATATATCACTGTATACTATAAGTTCATTTTATTTTCATGTCAGAATGAAAGAATAATAACAATGAAATCATTCTTCCTTAAAAATTATATATTATTACCTTGCTGGGACGAGTATAGTTTTAATAATATAAAGATAGACGACTCTTTGCGCCGCAGTTTATAAATAGATATTATGCTTTAGTTGGACATTCGTGTGCGTGCGTCAGTGTCGCGAAGTCGGGCAAACCTTCCGCAAAATGTGTTTTAACTATTATTTTCAAGGATCATTAATATGAAAATGACTAAAATTATTGTCTTAACTGTAAAATAATCGTGATGTGTATATTTAAAGCGCGCAGCAGGTTCTAAACAATTCAAATTATATTTTTGCAAAATTTGCACCTAACACGAGCGATAAAATAATCACAATGTAATTTGTAAAATATATTTTATATTAGACACCAGTGTAGCGTTGCTTTCGGTGTTACGTAAGAAAAGTTCAAAAATACAATAATAATAATAATAATAATCAATTGCTTTATGCTTCAAAATAGTAAGTTAGAGCATTTTTTATTTAAACATGTTTTACACTATAGTGCACTATATTTTAAACTAAAAGTTTATTAGCTTATTAGAGCATTGGTTAATTAGTTTTTTGTATAAATGTAATGTAACTTTAGTATATTTTCATTAAAATTCACATAGGTAATTTTTATTAATTATTTATTTTATTGTGTATTCATTTTTGTCTGAGTTTTATTCTTAAAACCAATTTTAAATTTTGATTTTATTCTATCGATTAGAAGAATGTCTTTGCTTGATCGATCGATATAATTTTGGTTTGGCATCCCTATTGTAGTTGCGCTTTGTCTTGCCTGCCTGACTGTTCGTGGTTGTTTATTTTTGTTTTCTGATAATTCGATTATTTCGAGCACTCTAGCTTTAGAATAAATTTCGATAAGATGAGTGTGTGAATCAGTTTTTGTGGATTGTCATGTAATAATAAAACGTAAGTATTGTGTGCTAAGTCGGCAATGTTGTGATGTGTTGTCGGTGTTGGGTTGTTGATAAAAATCTGTCTGTAGTTATTTGTTAATAGAACAATGACTTGGGGCTATTTATAGATAATGTTATCGTAGTTAGATTTTATATAACCCTGGCTGTTTGTTTTAGTAGTTATTTGTAATAGGAATTTACTCATCGTACACAATAAAATGTCGATAACAAAAAAGGGGTGGCCGCAATTCCACTAATTACTGTTAAGAGTTTGTATTATTACACCCCTACAGTGAAATAAATCATATGGATAAATTATTATACTGTTCTATATTGTACTGACCCATTGTCACATTGGTTAGTACAGGTAGTATGCATCCTCCACACTATTTAAACCTGTTTAAAATTACAGAAAGTGTTAACGTAAAAACTGGATACAAATGTACTCTTGACACACCTGACAATGTGCTGATTGTGTCTGCCATTATAGATAGATAAAAAAACGACTGCTGATTCTTCCAGATGCCTCAAAGAACACACGCTGTAACAGTCCACAGTGACAATGGAGGAGCAGGCATGCTTGGTGCGAGCACGCTCCGACTCTGAGAGCTCCTCCAAGCTCAGCTTCGGTTCCATCTTGCGAGTGGACAACGAGGAGCGACGTAACGGTGGGTTCCTTACACTGGTAAAGCTGTAGCACAGAGAGAATCTAACATTGCTGTCAATGTAATGCAATAATGTCAATGCCAGTATGGCAACTGTAGAGAGTAAAAATTGACAGGTATGACACCAGTCAGAGGAGTGACCTTTACGGGCGAACCCCTCGACGCAATGTCCATGCACAATGTGCCTTCTATTTATACAACTAGTGTGTCAGTGTGTGTCGGTGTCCGTGTTGACGGTGCATAGAAAATGATGTTGTTAATTGAAATTGACATATTTAGAAATGTATGTGTCTGTAGCGATGAAAGAATATTTGTGAATGTGTGACAAAATTAAAATGTGTGCGTTCTTTCCCCGCACCAGATTTGGCACAAAAATTATGTTTCGAAGCGAGGTGCTATGCCATCTCTACTGAAGGTTGTTGCTCTAAGATGTCAACCAATGCTTCACCCATTTCTGTCATAATGAAATCCTAATCTTGGATTAAAGTCATTTGAGATACTTTTAATGAGGTGTCAAAAAAGGTTATGTGAGGCGTGATGTTCTCATACATTTAGTATGAGAAACTGAGTTGTCACTTCACATATTGTTCATAGTAAATTGACTATTTTAATTGATTTACAAGGTAATTAAAATCATGTTTTAAAATAAATTTACAATTATCCTGCTTTCCAAGTGTGGTATAATGCAATGTTTTTAAGGAATGCATTTTGTTTTTTTTGTGCATAGTGTCCAAGACCCTATTCTATTTTGTTTTGGTTGACCATCAGCCTCTGGAGTACCAGTGCAACTGCATGACCTCAGGCAAGACTTACACTTTACCCACAATTTACTGCAATTTTCTGCAATTTACCTGCTGTTTAGTTGCTAAATGCGGCAACAAAATGTTGCACAGTGCCCACTTGAAAACACTGAAATATGTGCAATTCCACTGTTGCCTTAGAGTTTATGTAGTCACAGAATAATGATGTAGTATCCTCACTAGTGGATCCAGGGGGTCTAAGGCGCTCAAGTCCCTCCCCAAAACCATTCACATTTGGTAGACTTCACACACTTAACAAATCTCTAATTTCTCCAAACTTCAATCAATAACAAAATTTTAACCTCCAAAATTTCAGCCTGCACCTTTCCAAAACTAAAATCAAGCCCCCTCATACTGAAATCCTAGATCTGCCTCAGAGCATCCTTAGTTGCTAAAATGCTTAATCCTAAGAAGATACTAAAAGTACCTACATTAGGTGGCCATTTAAGCACTTATCTTAATATATATAAATCTCGTGTCACAATGTTTGTCCTCAATGGACTCCTAAACCACTTAACCGATTATAATAAAATTTGCACACCATGTGCAGTTCGATCCAACTTGAGAGATAGGATAGTTTAAATCTCAAATTATAGTATTTTAATTTATTTCTGATATTTTAAGGCAGGACAACGACTGCCGGATTCACTCTGTTACTAGGTAACTGTCAAACATTGATTCTTCGCACCATCGTCCAGAAGATTTGTTTTATATTTTTTATTTGGCAGTAACATAAAAACTCTTTGAGATGATAACGAAACTTATCCTCTTTCAATATATTTAAGGCAGGACAACGTCTGCCTGGTTCACTAGTTATATGTATATCTCTTACAGCATATGAATACTTGGGCTAGAGTCACTCTTCCTGCAGTACTGTTCTAAGTAAAGTTGTATAGTATAACTAAGTGCAATGGCAAATTCTCAAGTAAAATTACTGACACTGTGTAGTTACATCAACACTCACATGGCGTAATGGTAACAATACTGGACTGCATATAAAAGGTCCCGGGTCCTATTTCCAGCAAGGCAGAAATTGGAAGGATGACTTTCATTTTCTGTTACCCACAACATGTAATACAAGTGTGGGGCTATGAGCATGTAGCATTATTTATATTTTATTTATTCATCCTGATGGCCTGTGTGGTGCAATGGTTACAATGCTGGATCGCCGATTGGAGGGTCCCAGTATTGATTCCTGGCGAAGCAGAAATTTGAATAATGACTATAAAATTTCTGTTCTGTCTGGATGATTGTGTTTCTGTCTTTGTGTGTGTCCGTGGTATATCTAGCCTACTGTGGGTCTAAGAGTATATCCATTGTTATTATTATTTTTATTTCGTCCAGGAACAGACCACGGTTCAGGCGAACCCACAATGGCATCCAACATGGCCACATTGCCACAAGAGCAAGGAGATGGCAACGAGAGCGGGGAGTTGCTGGACTACAACGACTCCAGCGTCTTGGAGCAGTTCCATGAAGATGCGTTGCGACAGGTAGATACCCTCGCACATACTGCATAAGATATACACCATTTTATTATGTCAAGTAACTGTAAAACCTATGTACCCAGTAATTCCAGTTCCTGTAGCTTCAGGATTAAGAATAGAGCTACGGTTTATATATACCGGGGTATGTGGGATTTGTACCGCACTAAAATCCCCTGGGTGGCCTGCCTCTGCGCTTGGGGAGGACTCCGGGATCTCCAGAGGAAAGCACCGGTGTCCACGCGCGGCACCCCACAATGGGCCCATCTTCGGGGGTTTTCTCTTGCATCTTTCGATGTTCACGGCGGCATGCGGCCACGCACACACCGCCTTCCTTCCCGGGACAGCTGGCTGGACGGGTCGAGCTCCCACTCTCACTGTCCGCAACCCCGGAAGCCCACTTTTAGTCGCCTCTTATGATCAGACAGGAGCTTGTTGACCGTAGACCGTAGCTCTATTCTTAATCCCGAAGCTACTTGCATGCTCGTCTGCTTCTCCATTCATATAAAACAAATGGATTGGGTGTTTATGCCCATAAGGTATCCGACAAGGTTTAACGACTTAGTGTATTGTGTTGGTTCCAGGCCGGCTGCGGCATGTCCCAGGCGCGCGTGGTTTTGGCAGTGAGTCTGGCGGTGGCTGGCGCTTCGCTGGAGCTGTCCTCTATACCCTTCATCTTACCATCCGCCGAGATTGAGCTCTGCATACAGCCGCACGAGAAGAATTGGTTGGGTGAGTCAAAATTTTCAGTAGCTTTATTATAAAGTTAGGTGAAAACTAATTTGCAACAATCCACAACCAAAACTTATGATGGTGTATACTTCCATGCAATAGCAGCTTTTTGCCTTCCACATAGAAAACATCCAACATTCAGGGGATGCAGGGGTTACATTACTTTTTACCGACTTCCAAAAGGAGGAGGTACTGTATTCGGCTGTATGTTTTTTTTTTTTTTTATATATGTTCACCGATTACTCCGCCGTTTGTGGACCGATTTTCGAAATTCTTTTTTTGTTCGTATGCTTATACTCCCGAAGTGGTCCCATTGTCACCAAATCAGGATCTGATGATGGGATCCCACGGAAATCGAGGGGAATTCTCAAATTTTATAGGCAGACACATTGATTTTCTTATACTTTCTGAAGCATAAGATATATATGTGCATAGTAATCATCATCTCATGTTGCTGAGCTGATGATGGAAGGTACTGCAACAGTGAGGAGTTGAAAGCAAATTCTTTCAATAAATAGTTTTTTATTCCAAATCTTACATTCCTGAGGTGGTCCAACTGCCACCAAGTCAAAGTCTGATGAGGGGATCGACCTATTTCTTCTTGCTTATGGTAATGACTGCTAAAACTATATTGGAGTTGGTGCCCATTCAGAACGAAAGATACACTATATTTACTAAGACTGGATATTTTTGATTTTACTAAGGGCCCAACTCCAAAGATAGTTTTAAGAGTCATTACCATAAGCAAGAAGAAGTAGGTACTGAACAATTTTATTTTTTACAGTTTGAAGTCGGTTCTATTTTTTTGTTAAAAACTTTATTTATAATTTTATATCTTAATTTCTGATTTTATATTATGTTACTAAGTTAAGAAAAAATTTCCCATTTGGCAGTAATGATCAGCCTGGTGGGCGGGTCGCTGGGCGCGGTGGGGTGGGGCGCGCTGGCGGAGCGGCTGGGCCGGCGCCGCACGCTGCTGTCGTGCCTCGCCGTCAACGCCGTGTTCGCCGCCATCGCCGCCTTCATGCCCACCTACGGCACCTTCATGATGGCCAGGTGACTTGTACTCAACTAGCGGCGGTGGACTTTGGTATTAGTCATAGCATGATGTTATATAAAAGAAAAGAAAAGAAAATATTTTATTTGCACAAATATGGGTGGCAAAAAAGGTTTTACAAAAATATTTAGATCGCCATATTTACCTTTTGGGTTTACAAATTTCATTGTAAAAGTTTTAGAATTACAAGTTAAATTATAAACTAATTATGTACAGTAAACAGTAAAATATACAGTATACTTCAATAATTTACATTATTATCACTTTAGCCACTTTAATTAAATTAAATGTAACCCGATAATATATCCTTCTGATAATATAGCCTTCCCTAATGGACTATTCAATAATTATAATAATTTTTCAATACGAACCAGTAGTTCCTGAGATTAGCGCGTTCAAACTCTTTAGCTTTATATATTAGTATAGATAACAAAATATCTTATTAATTTTTCAATTTTATTATCAATTTAAATTGACAAATATCCCCATAAAATAATAAACCATACTCTCTGGCATACCTAACTTATTTCAGCAGAGGTGTTTTTTAACTGATGTTTCACTTGACATTGGCAATAAGCAAAGATGCAATATCATTTCCTTAAAAAAAAGCGTTACTTGTTTGCCAACCCTTTATAAGGAGTTTTTGGCAGGAAGTCGAAAAAGACATATTGTGCTCTTGTTTTATTTTCATTTTCTTGGTGTATTTTTGAGTTATATCGGATAAAGTTGATGGCATTTTGTTTGATATAGGTTAATTACAGTGTACGAGTGTTTGTGAAATAGAATAACAGTGCTAAAATATGTTTTTTCTGCTTGCCTCCAAAATTCCATCGGACACGTTCTAGTAAAGTAGCCATCGCCTTACTTGAATGTTGGACTGACTAGACTGACTGATTACTGACGACTTATTGACTTTGTTATTACTTCGTCCAGTTTCATTGAAACTGGCAAAAAATTGATACAAAAATTATACTTGACGCTGGCAGTATGCACAGAGTTTGCGATGCCATAATTGAAAAAAAAAACCTTTTATAACTTTGTAATGTTTCCACAGGTTCTGCTCGGCCATCGGTTCAGGCGGCGTGGTTCCAGCCGGCTACACGTACGTGGGCGAGTGTTGCACGCGCGCGCGTCGCCACGTTTCTTGCGCGTTCCTGTGCGCGGCCTCGGGGCTGGGAGCATTGGCGGCGGCGTTATTAGCTCGAGCCGTGCTGCCGCAGACCGGAGCCGATGCGCTGTTGGAGAATAAGGAGCATTTTAGTGCATGGCATCGGTGAGTACCGCTTTCATTAATAAGAATATGCTATAGTATCCCCCGTGCTGATTGCGAGCAGCTGTGTGACTTTGCATACCAACGCCTTTCCAGCTTGTGGAATATGATCCAACCGTAGGGTTGTTGGTGGATGTATGTGGCCCAACGTTCACATAAGCAGACCCACTCTCAAAAATTGTCAGTATGGGACACCAGTTTTGTAGGTGATAGAAATATCGCCCAGGTAGGTGCCACCGCTTCTGCCGTGAACCAATTCTATTGTTTCGGTGGAAAGGTGCAGTTGCTGGCCACACTTACATGAGGCGACCACCAACCTCCTGAGTAGCAGCGCAACTGCATACGACCTCAGACAAGACTTACCTATGCTTGCTTGAGATTGTATGTAGATGTCTATGGGCTGCAGCGACCACTTAAGTCCACATTGACTGCATGCTCGTCTGCTACTCCATTTAAATAAAAAAAACACCCATATTGACGTCGCTGGACATCTCTGAGTCCTTCTGAAGCATTGAAGCGGCTTTACCGAGTGGGCTTTGGCGGGTTACATGCCGATGCGCTGTTGGAGAATAACCGTCAAACTTAGGTACCCAGTCATTGTAGGTGGTAGAACTCTAATGGACCGATAGAGAAGTACCACAGATGCACCCACTTCTGCTGTGAAGCAATTCTATTGTGTTTTGGTGGAAAGGTGTTATTGCCGGCCAGACTTTCATTAGGCGCTCAGAAGCCTTTGGCAGCAGCACAGCTGTATATGACCACAGGCTGACGTTTTGTGTAGACGTCCATGGGCTGAAGAGACCAATTGTTAAATGGCCTTTTTTGTATCGGGAGAAACATTCAAAAGGTACCCGGCACCTTGGGAAATGATACCGGTTTATGTGGGATTTGTACCGCACTAAAAACCCCTGGGTGGCGTGCCTCTGCGCTTGGGGAGGACTCCGGGATCTCCAATGGAACGCACCGGTGTCCTCCACGCGCGGCGCCCCAGATCGGGCCCATCTTCGGGGTTATTCTCCTGCAACTTCCGATTCTTACGGCGGCATGCGGCCACGCACACACCGCCGGCCTTCCCGGGGCTGCCGATACCGTAGGGGATACCGTAGCTCTATTCTTACGCTGTTGGAGAATAAGGAGCACTTCAGTGCGTGGCATTGGTGAGCACAATACTCTACCAGTGATCCTAACACATGTCTCAATCGTAAATGTCATTCAACTACCGTAAAAATGACTTAATAGTTGCATTGAAATCCTATCCAATAGCTTTACTGGATCGTTTGATGCATTGCAAGCATTGATGTATCGAAATTTTGTATCGAAGCGAGGCACTATGCCGTCTGTCCTGAAGGGTGAGTCAGTAACTTTGATGCTCTAAGGCTTAACTAGATCGTAGGATATGCGGTTCAGTGCTGACCATTAGCGGACCCAGGAGGGGTTTGGGGTTGGGAGCTCAAGCCCCCCAAATCATTTTCAAGGGTTCACCCTTGACAAACCTCAAATTACACGTATCTTGACTAATTTTTAAATCCACGCGCCATCTGGATGTGTTCAAAGCACATGCGGATAGCACAAAAGTCGCACATTGTTGCTATAATGTTTCTACTGGTTAAGTCAAGCCCCCTCCTTCCCAAACTTCTCAAAAATCAAGCCGCCCCAAACCAGGCACGATCCAAGTAAGGGCAAGTCATGCGTCAGATTACAGTGCACGACTGTTGTGAAATAAAATAACAGCGTGGAAGCTGCGTTACTAGAAAACTGGCAAAAATGTGATGCAAACATTATACTTGACACTGGCAATATGCACAGAGTTTGATATGCCATTATTAAATGAAAGAAAGAAAGGATAAACTAACATTTATGAGACAAAAAATCTATTCGACTGATTCCTTATTTAATTACGAAACAAACAATACATAAACTTTTCTTCAATTTTCTCAGACAACCTCCGTGGCTTCCCACCCAGTACAAATATTTGTGTGATGAACATGACTATTTGTTCTGTGTCTGGGTGTTAATTTATCTATTTATGTATGTATTTAGAATTATATAAGTATGTTTATCAGCTTTCTGATTACCATAGTACAAGCTCTGCTTAGTTTGGAATCAGATGGTGTTGTGTGAATTGTCCAAAGATATTTATTTATTTATTTTCGAGTAGAAAAAAAGTTTTAAATTCTTTAAATTACTAACATTTGTTGCAGGTATCTCCTCCTCTGCACGTTACCGATCCTGGCTTCCCTGATAAGTCTGATTTGGACCCCGGAGTCACCGAGGTACCTATTGGACGTCGGCCGAGAAGTCGACGCCATGGTGGTTTATCAGGTAATTAATCGAATGTAATAACTGACCCGACGAACTTCGTTTTTTTTTTCTTTATTGCCATATTTAAAATGGGGGTTCATGATAGGATTAAATTTTATTGTTTGTAAAATTGAAAACAAATATTTTTGCCCAAAAAATTGAAAAATAAATTTTTAGGGGTATAAAAAATAGATGTTAACTGATTCTCAGACGTACTTGATATGCACTTTCTGCTTCGCCGGGAATCGAACCCGGGACCCTTCGATGGCACTCCGGCATGGAGACCATTGCGGGTTGTTAAATTTTGATATATTATTATAAATCGTCCTGCGATGCATACTTAGAATAATGACGTTAAGAACGTCAGTCTTCGTACAAGCGCGCTGTCAAAATTGAAGCACTAAATAGATTCCAATACATAGCGGTCACATCTGACAAACAAAATATTTTTATTTTGACCAAATTAACCATAAAATACTACAAAATATTGAAAACACTGTGAAAAGTAATTTTATTGCATTTCTTTTGTTTTTAAAAAGTGTTGTGATAAAATTTAACCTTAAGTCTTACGGAGCGGCCCGGCGTTTGGTGTCATTAATGGCACCAATCAACATGCTTCAATTTGGGCGCGCGAACTTTGTTTCTATAATGTAATTGTAATTTCTTCTAAGTATTATATGTGTATATAATAGGCATGATGACAGTATTAAAGAATCAGAGAATATTTGGTTCTACAGAAAAATATATAGTAAAAAAGTTCTAAAATATGATTCCATTTTTATTGTAAACATTAAGATTAATAAGATTTTCAATAAAATAAAAGTATTAAATACAGCAATCGGCCATGTTATCTGAAACGCCAATCGAAAGAACTGACGTCAAGTCTCAGTAAATGTCATCGTGTTGCTTGTTTGACGAGCAAGCCGACGCCATGACACCTACGAGCGTTTTCGCGCTTAATTCAAATTACATAGCAGAAAATACTTTAATTTACGTTAAAACTTAAATTTATTTAAACTTTAATTTAATTTAACTGAAATAAACTTTTTTTCGGAACAGGAGACGTGTACTTACAATAAGGAAAGGTATTTTTAATACAGTTGCTCAAAAAGTGACGTATTGCAGGGACGTATAGCGTGCGGGAAGTGGGCTATTACACACTCGTGCTTTTTCTTTACCTTTTCCGCACTCGTGCGTTCTCTTTCCCAACTGTCAAAATAATGTCTATTAAAAAGAAAAAACCAACCACGAAGTTTTAGAAGTTTTTATGATTCATGCAATGCTGCGTTTCGGCTCGGGTAGACATTTGTCGGAACTCCTTGCAAGACAGCCTTTCCGCACTTGTAATGAAATATACTATAAAAATCTGTCATCATGTCTATTGTTTGGTGTGCGCAGAGCATCCACAGCGGCAACCAGGCGCGCGCGTGCGGCGCGGCGGTGGGCGTGGCGGCGGAGGGCGCGTGCGCGCTGGGCGAGCTGGCGCTGCCCGGCAAGCGCTGCCCGCCCGCGCTGCACCACGTGCGCCACAGCGTCAAGATGGTGAGTGCTGCCGCCTTCCGCCACTCATCCAGAGATGGCGCCACTGGTAGTCTGAATCGCGCTATCGAAGTTTTGCAACTTATTGAGAGATGGCGCCACTGGACATTTTGAATCGCGCTATCGACGTTTTGTACCACATCGAGAGATGACGCTACTGGCATTCTGTATCGCGCTATCAAAGTTTTGCAACTCATCGAGAGATGGCGCCACTGGTAGTCCGAATCGCGCTATCGAAGTTTTGCAACTCATCGAGAGATGACGCCACTGGTAGTCTGAATCACGCTATCGAAGTTTTCTGACTATGCGAACGTTATAATTATATGGCTGCAAACCTTTGTGCGTCCCACTGCTGGGCAAGAGTCTCTCCCCATTATTGGGGAGGCCTGGAGCTTACTCTACCACGCTGCTCCAATGCGGGTTAGTGGCCAACCCGCTGTCGGATGGTTTCAAACCGCCCATAAGGCCTCCGACTAGGTTTAATGACTGTTATCTATCGACAACAACCGGGACCGACGGCTTAACGTGCCCTCGGAAGCACGGAAACGCGCATGAATTTTTTTGCCATTAGCGGTCATCCATCTCACATGCGATCGCGCCCGTTTTGGCTTAGTTGCATACATCGTTTGCATTCTACGCTAACCTTGCGCACTTCAATAATTACATACAAGCTCCGAATCGAGTCAGTCGGAGCGCGGCCGCTCCCACCTCGCCCAGCTAGAAATCTCTATTTGCCAAACTGGTGACCCGGACGTGAGATGGTCTTTTATATGTATACGTGAAACTGGACAAACCGGCAGACGGGCCGCGTGATATTAAGTGGACCCTGCAGCCCATTATCGTCCGCCAATCCTCAAACACCTCTGTTGAAATTTTGGTAACGTTCAGCTCTTAGCCATCCCTGAATCTAGCATACACACACATATATATATGTATACATATATTATATATTGTATGAAATAATTTTTAACACAACATTATGTACCTATAAAATACAATAACGAGTTTGAGAAATGGAACGTATAGGACGTTCTATCTAGTTCAATTTTGTTTGTTTGTCCCCAGTTTTGGCAAGCGTTCTTCCAGCTGTTTTCCAGCACATATAGGAGTATGACGTTGCGACTTGGTGCTACTCTCGTGTTCGCGATGGCTATACAAGTAAGAAATTTTATGAACTAAAACTAAGACAGTAGGATTTTTTTAAATATGTTTATAAAGTCCCGGCTTACCTCGCGGATTCCTTGGGGGACGCCCGACATGTTTCGGACCGTACCGAGGTCCTTCATCATGAGCCATCGCGTGCGGTCGCTAGGTGGCCTCGGCGAAGACTGTAATCCGCGAGGTAAGCAGGAACTTTATAAACATATTTACATATTCTCTTTTTTTTAAATATTTTATTTGTCGGAGACGTATTTTGAAGTAGTTTTTTTTTTTTTAATATAAATAATCTACCATGACTTTCCAAGAGAGGAAGGCCAATCGTTGCAAGTACCCTGTTCGTACCATGAATTTACTCCTATTAATATATTACCCTGTGAATTCTATCACCTATAAAATAACTGTTATTTCTTTCCCTTTCCAGTACTACCTCTTAGCGTACGTACCAAACACGGTGGCTCGCGTCGAGAACGAGGCCTTCGAGGCCTCCAAACGCACAGTACAGGGGGCTTCCATAGAGGGCGCTCACTACAACGAGACGCTCTCCAACGTGGAGTTCGTTGGCGTGGCCTTCCGGGACTGCACCTTCAGGTAAATGCCTGTGAGATTTCCGCTACCCATCAAGAGATGGCGCCTCTGGTATTCCTGAACCACGCTATCGAAGTTTTCTGAATGTCCGACCATATATACAAGTCAGTTGGAAGAGTGAGTTGAAGCGCGGCCGCTCACCGGGCCTGACCACTTCGCCCGGCGGGAGATCTCCCTTTGCCAAACTTGTACACTTTTATAGTTAGCAGTAGTTACTATAGTCATCAGTAGTTACTGCCGTTACAGTCGTTACAGGTACTAACTATAGTCACCAATAGTTGCTAGTAGTATTACCAATAGTTACTTTCATTAAATTAAAAGCATCAAACGATCTGTGTATATCGCCAGTGTCAATTTCAAACATTTGGGCTGCGGCGGCCATTTAATATCACGTGGTGTGAGTGCTCAGCTTCTTATTTTTTTATAATATTATATATTATAAATATAAGAATATACATATTTTCTAAATAGAAGACTCGCGCTACCTACTGGACTGCCGATCGGAGGGTCCCGGTTTCGATGTTTTGGTCTGGGTTATTTTGATTCTGTCTTTGTGTATGTGGATGGTACCCACGGCCAGGCCTGTCCCACTCCCCGTGTAGGTATCAAAAATGTACCTCAGTCAGTTGGGGCCTCACGCGCGAGCTGTGAGTGACGTAGGTACGCATAAGGTTTGTTCCGTTTTTCCTTTGATAATATAGGTACTTCATTTGTTCGTTGCATTGTTTAAAACATGGAGAAACAGATACTGTGCAGTGTTTAATTATCTTAACAAAGATAGCGATCCAAATTTGACTTTTTTTGGCTCCCTAAACCTCCTCCTAGCTCCGATGACCGGTGTGATACGATTTGAAATGTCTTTTGTTGACAAAGGTATTAATAGCAGGCAGCGTGATTCAACATATTTCTGTTGAATTCTGCCTGTCTCGCTTTTCGTGAAGGTATCGAAAACGTAAGTAGGTATGCACAAATGTATTAGAATTAAAGTACTATTAACATCTACCCTTAAAGCATTAAGGTATGACGAAGGGTGAGTCAGTAACTTTGATACTCTAAGCACCTACTTACCTTACGTTTTTATTTTGAAAGTCATTTGTTCTCTAGAGTACTACAAAAATAGTAATTCAATATTTAGATTCATTTATTTATTAAAAGAAGACAATCCTGTTTTCGTCAGAAAAGGTAAGAGTTACGCGCTAGAAAGAGACGCAACTTGTAGGTAACTTTAAAGGTAGGTGATTAAGCGCTGCGCGATCTGAATTGAACTTAATAGTATCGTAGCTAGAGTCTATATTTCTTTAAATGACTTTTCGAAGTGGGCCTTCTGTACCTGTACTATTATATATTCTGTGCCACGGCACAATAGGGTACCGCCCTATTGTGGGGCTATGAATGTAAAACGTTATTTATATATATTTTATGTTCTCGTTTGTCCACAGGGACATGCTGCTCTCGCACGTGACGTTCACAAATTGTTCGTTCGAGCGCGTCGCGTTCTGCAACCTGCACACGTCACTGACTACTTTCAAAAGCTCCGTGTTTATTAATAGCACGTGAGTGATTTACTGTTTTAACCTGTTTACTTGTAACTATAGTTATCTGGTGCCATTATAGTGAATGCGAATCTATGCGACTAAGCCAAACGGGCGCGGTCAGGTGTGAGATGGGTGACCGCTAGTGGCAAAAAAATTCATGCGCGTTTCCGTGCTTCGGAGGGCACGTTCAGCCGTCGATCCCGATTGTTGTCGAACTCAAGTAGGAGAGAGACAGATGTCGAACGCTGCCGAACGCGGAGGCCGATTGTGCCTCTTTGTCGCTCGTTCCGCGCTCTCGTTTGCACTTCAAGCCTTAAATGGAAATCGCCTCAGAGCGACGTAACGCCGCAAGAGTCATGTATTTCCGTGCGTGCAGCCGGCTCCATCGAATTATAAGACGTTGTCACGTCAAAAAGAAAAAAAAGTAAAACAGCAAACAGAATAATTTAACGAAAAAAAAGGCACGGACGCCAAGTCTGTGAAGTTTAACTATTGTAATATAAAAAAATAAAAAAAAACTACACAAACAAAATACTTATTAAGAAAGTTCTTTTTTTTTCAGCATAATTGACACAGACATGGAGCTGGGTCGAGAGTTGGACAGCGAATGCGTACTCAAGGGGACCAGTATACGAGGGATGAGGGGTGCCTGCTCCCGTCACGCCGACCTCACCTCGCGTCTGTACGGTCTTCTGAATGAACTGAGTTACAGCAGCTACGCGGCGCTTCTTATTTCTCCTGTCGCCCTGCTGCCTAGAGGGGCCCGGCCAACAGGTAAATAATAATAATAATAATAGTTCCTGTGCACCTGGCGGGGACCATCTACGGGTCATATAACCTTTTATATGATACGGCCGAGGATGGTATCCGTCACGTGTTACCACATAACAACATTAAAGTGTCTCAAAGGGGCCTCTACGTGTTGGACCTGTGTCCCCACGCAAGCCTTCCAAATGACCGGGTCAAATAACATCTTCGACCCGTGACCTATAAGGAGAGATACATAATAATAATAATTACTTTATTTCAGGCATCAAGGCCCATACAATAAATACCTTACAGCAAAGCAGCAGTAAAGACGGAAATCATTAACGTGTGTGGGTATAAAAAGAACACTGCACACTCACTTACGTGAAGAAAGTTCACACATGTGCCCTTGGCTGCAACCCTTTTTTGTGTGTGCTGGGCACGGGTCTCTCCCCGTTATTGGGGAGCTTACTCCACCACGCTGTTCCAATGCGGGTTGGTTGAGATGCTGGTTAGTGGCCAACCCGCTGTCGGAGGTTTTCAAACTGCCCATAAGGCCTCTGACAAGGTTTAACGACTTATCTATCGATAACAACCGGGACCTACAGCTTAACGTGCCCTCCGAAGAACGGAAACGCACATAATTTTTTTTGTCACTAGCGGTCACCCATCTCACACCCGACCGCGCTCGTTTGGCTTACTTGCATAGATTGTTTGCGTTCTACGCCAACCCCGATAAAAATAAATTGGAGCAGCGTGGTGGAGTAAGCTCCAGGCCTCCCCAATAATGGGCAGAGATATGTGCCCAGCGGTGGGACGCAAAAAGGGTTGCAGCCAATGTATCTTCGTGTTACGTGGAAGGCAAATTTATGAGCGGCAACCAACTTGAAAAAAAATTGCCCCCTCTGACCAAGAACCTAAAAATTCCCCCTTCACCAAAAACCTGAGTACGCCCATGCATATTGCCAATGTCAAGGAAACATTTGTATCCGGTCTTTGCGACTTTCGTGGAAATCGGGTGATTTAATGATACTATAGTTACATTCAAGTCAGTCAGATATTCAAGTAAGGCGATGGCTACTTCGCAAGAACGTGTCCGAGTTAGTTTTGGAGGCAAGCTGAAAAAAAAAACATGTTTTCGCACTGTTATTTTATTTCAGAACACTTGTGCTCTGTAATTAATTTATACCGAACAAAACGCCATCAACTTTATCCGATATAACTCAAAAATACTCCAAGAAAATGAAAATAGAACAAGAGCACAGTATGTCTTTTCCGACTTCCCGCCAAAACCCAGGATTTTTTTTTCAGCTATTTTATGTCCCACTTCTGGGCACAAGTCTCCTTCTCACAAGTGAGAGGGATATTTAGGCCATAGTTTACCACGCTGGCCAAGTGCGGTTTGATGGACGTCATGTTTTCGAGAAATTATAAATTTCTCTCAGGCATGCACGGCGATGGAGAACATCGTAATCAATTAAATATCACGAGATATTTTCCGTCACCGTGGAGCAGCGATAAATGCGCACATTACAAATTTCTTTGTTAGAGGCAGTGCCGGATTTATATTTTTTATGAGTGTAGGCCACTTTATTTCCGCCGCCCCTGTACATACCTAGGGACAGTGGGGGTTCCTATGTTGCCACTGCCCTCCGCCCGCCTCGCTGCTCTCATCTATCACTCACGATAATATGGGTTTCGATATGAATGAGTTTCTATGGAGATTTTTTAAGGTGTAAAAAACCATGAGAAAACCAGTGAACGTATTTGACTTTTATCCACTAAAATCGAGGGACCCTCCTCTGAAATCTGCCGCCCCTAGGCCGCGGCCTATACGGCCTATTTATAAATCTAGGACTGGTTAGAGGTGCGCGCCGAGGATTTGAACCCGGAATCGGTCGCGTCGAAGACCGCAGTTTTTTACCACTCGGCCATCGCTGCTCAAACTCATGATAAAACTTACTAATTTAAATTTCAACTTTGTTTCCAGTGGTGCCATGCGTGTTCTGCATACTTCTTTCCCCGGCGCTGTACATGGCGGAGGGCGAAACGATGCTATATATAGTGGAGGCGCTGTACCGTGCGTTCGTCAGCATCATATTCTTCAACGTGTGCGTCACCATCGTGGACTCTTACCCGGCTAACTTGAGGTAAGTCTGTCTACAACCTTCTATAAGTATCATAGCATACCCAAGTGTCATAGGCAACACAAAAACGTAAAAATGTTGAGAGTTTTCGTAATGACAACTTGAATGATTCAACCGAAAAGGTACAGTATTTAAAATTGCATTAATTGCCAGATGGGTGACCGTTGGTAACAAATTTCATTCACGTATTCGTGCTTCCGAAGGCATGTTAAGCCGTTGGTTGTTGTGACCAGTGGTTTAAACTTGTCGGAGGCCTTTAGTGATTTGAAAATATATGCCAATGGGTGTAGGTTTCACCACTTCAAAAAAAAATCATTATTTTATTCAATATACCAAGTTCAGTTACAACAAGTCGCAAGGGCCCTTGTACTGTGTTGGTGACCCGTGTTACTGGGTACCCCGCTCATCCTTCCTCTTTAAAGACCGATACGTGGGTTAGCTCTTGAGTTGTTCCTCTCTCTGTCTAATGTTATTTTTTATCGTGCATATTTTTAAGTTGCTCGTATTCTGAATTTGGTGTTTTACATTTTCTTAATAATTAATTGGTCCCCGTAGGATAAAAAATAGCCTATGTTTTATTTCAGGCTATATTGCTATATTAATATTGTTATGTATAGTAATGTTATTGTGTTTAGCCAGTTGCTTCAACCGCGTTGACTCTATTACCCGTTTTCACGTAGAAATGAAGCATTTGCCCGCGGCAAAGTAGCCTATGTTACTCAGGGTGAATGTAGCTTTCTATTGTGAAAGAATTTTTGAAACCGGAATAGTAGTTTTTGTGTTTATTCAGTACAAACACACCCAAAAATACAAATCTTTCCTCTTTATATGTTAGTATAGATAAAAGATGCCCTAAAAACTGTATTTATTGGCCAATTGTCGATAATTGTTTCAGGTGCACAACAACAGGCACCATAGTATCGGCGGCGTGCGCGGTCGCGGCAATCGCGCGTGCCTCCGCGGGATCGAACGCGGGACTGGCCACCGGCGTGTGCGCCGCGCTCGCCACCTTCGCCGCACTCGCCAACAAACCGGCCGCGACTCGCTAGTGAGTTGCTAACGACTAGTTCGCTACTGCTGACCGCTAGTCACTATAGTCTTTTAATTCGGTGCAGTAGTAACACCTTTACGAGTGAGAGATTTTTTGTATCGAGGGGGAACCTTCCAAGCACCTTGGAAGAGATACCGGGTTACGGGTAACCTCGATATCCTACGTCAGCGCTTAGAGAAGACTCCGGGATCTCCAACGGAACGTACAGAGCAGCAAATGTTAGTATTTATAACGTTTAAAAATGTTGTTCAGAAACAGATCTTATAGTCTTAACGAACTGAAGTTATCGAACTTCCTCCCCCCTTCGCCCTGCCCTATGACGATAGGGGGAACCAACAGCCAAGAACTGACTAATGTTTAAATCCTCCACTCCCATACGATGATGTAATAGATATCTCTGTTAAAAACTGAAACCAACGAAATAAATAACATCCACTCAGAAGAAATGCTATCGTATATACTGGATACGAGTACTTGAGTGAGACATGAGACAGAGTCATGAATTTGAGGACGCTAAACACTATCAAAAAACAGTAAGTCAATGATGTTAATACTAGATACAACCAAAAAGTTGTTAGGAGCTAGTCGAATGAACCCTAACAGTTAGTCGGGAACTGTGTGACGAACAGTTTTCCGAAAATAATGACGACTTTCAAAGTTATAAATGTTTTAATTAATACATAAAAAGCCAAGTGAAAAATGAGTGATCGAATAAAAAGTCTTAGGCAAGACGTTACGTAATTATTTAATGTCTGCAATTTTTGATACGTTTTTTTTTTTCACACTGTATGTTAGCAACGTAAATATTTTTATTAATACAATGCATATTACAATGAATTCAGCTGTAAATAGCAATAAACATGCAAAAAAATATGTTTCAAACAAAACGCCATTGTATTCTTACAATAAAAATAAAATTTTGACAAGATCATATTATATTTAAAATATTAATAATAACAATGTATATTTTTCAATACGTTATATCTATAAAATTAATCACATAATTTTTTTTATCATTTACCGATTTCACAAAAATATAATATTAGTCGAAATAAATTTTCTAAACAATTATTTGTTCAAATTTATATACCGTGAGATAATTCATTTCATTTTTTTATTACTTATGGCAACGTAAATTGAATATATGAAACGACTAAAGAATTTTTATATTCATTTATAGTTTAAATTGTTATTAGTGATAAACTGATAAAACATATAAACTATTTTTATTATTTGACTTTTGACAATTAATTTATTTTATCTTGACTGAATTATTCTTTAAAAAGACGCTCGAGTGTTTTGCGATAAATTAAAAAATGTTTTTTTTTTATACGGACTGCTTTTGGTAAAAGTAACTGTTAATAAAAATCAACTGTAATCTTGCCACTAAATTTTATCTTTAGCATATATTACGTTATTCATACGAACATGAACAAGTTAATATTAATATCCTGTTGCAAATGTAACAAGCTTTTATGTAACATAATTTATGTATATTATATGTTCATTATAAGTTCTTGGGCCACCTTAACACTGTTCACGCAAAAATAAAATTTACAGTGGAAGAAGAAAAGGAAGGATCATTACCTTTCCTGGACGTGTTAGTCTGCCGGGAGCCTGACGGTAAACTGTCACATACAGTGTACCGAAAGCCCACACACACGGACCGCTATTTACACGCAGACTCGCATCACCATCCGTCCCATCTCTCTTCGGTACCCAGAACGCTCATCAACCGTGCCTTAAGATTATGTGACTTCCAGTATGTCAACTCCGAGTTACATCATGTGAGAAACGTACTGGAGGCAAACGGCTATACATGGAGGCAGAGCCTACGGTTGGTGGGGGGAAGTGCGAAGCGGCGACCGGTGGGCGTAGAACGTTTACCAGCTTATTTACCCTACATTAAAGGTGTGACGGATAAAATCGGACACATATTGCGCTCTAAATTCGGCATAAAGACGATTTACCGTTCACCGGCGCAGGTTAGGGAGTTCCTACGCTCACCGAAAGACAGTGATCCACTCAACGTACCGGGCGTATACAAGATACCATGCGACTGTGGCAAGAGTTACATTGGGGAAACTCGACGCAACATCGCAACCAGGGTGTCCGAACACATACGCAGTGTGAAGAATATGGACAGCAGAGGGTCTGCAGTCGCTGAACATGCCCACACCCCGGATACGGCTCATTTCATACGCTTTGACAAGGTGTCTGTTCTGGCGAGGGAAAAGTTTTCAGTACCCCGGAAAGTGCGAGAAGCTATTGAAATTAGTCGTCATCCGAATTACTACCGAGACAGTGGGTGGACTGTACCTTCAGCCTGGAGACCTGTTCTTTACACTGCGTCGAGTCCAGGTGGGTCGGATCGCCTGGAGTGCGACACAGTTAGCATTGTATGCGCCCAGCCTAAGCCTTATCTGTGCGCACACGCTGACCCTAACGACGAGCGAGACGACACGAGTGCTACAGAAGACGAAGCGGCCCCGAACCTCCCCGAACCCAGCAGCCGGGCGACACGCGCGGCGGCCCGTAGTCTCCGTCGTCACTTCGCGGCGAGCGGCGGTAGCTCATGAATAAGGACCACGGAATGGTCCGAAACTAGTCGGGCGATCCCGAAAAACCGAGTGAGTAGAACCGTGTTTATATTACAATGAACATAATTTATCGTCGTAGTTTATAGCTCTTTATCTCCCAATTGGACGTAGTTACACGAAAAGGATCCAATCCACAATATTGTCAAAAATGACATAAGTGTACCAAACTGATGCTTAATATCGATATTATCGGTCAGTAAAAAAGACCCACGTCAAAACAGCTGTTTTCCATTGAATTTGAACATCGGAACCAACCCACATGTATAGCAGCTCATGTATATTTATTCACCAAAAACGATCCAACTGTCGTGGTTCTTACCCCGTATTAAAAACTAAATCAGTAAAACGAACCAAAGAGGTTGGATCCTTTTTGCGTAATTTTAATACCAACATCACCTACACTCATACACTACAATAAAGGCGCGAAAACGATCCACTCTGCTTGGGACTTTTTGCTGAATTGCTTAGGTACATTATAATTAAATAAATAAAACTATCCAGAAAGCTAGGGTCGTTTTCAATAAATACATTTTTACGTATTGTTCTAATAAATCTGTCAACGAAAACCATCTATAGTTGTTGGTGTTTACTTACTGATTATATTTTATTCAAAACTAGCTGTGCCCCGCGGTTTCACCCGCGTTAGAGAGGATCATTAGCATAAAGTGACTTCTCTTTTTATCCCTCACTTTATAAGCTAAAAATACGAGAGTGGATCGAAAAGTTCGCAGCCTGACATATAAACGTTTATTTTATTTTTACAATACTACCCTCATTATTCAAATTTCACAGTTCAAAATTTTGATGCAGTACTTTTTTTTTGGTATCGGGGGGGGGGGGTGGGTCCTTCAAAAGGTACCCAGCACCTTGGGAGAGGTGTTACAGGGTTATGTGGGATTTGTTACCGCACTAAAAACCCCCTCGGTGGCATACCTCTGCACTTGGGTTGGACTCCGGGATCTCCAGTGGAACGCACCGGTGTCCTCCACGCGCGGCTCTCCAGAACGGGCCCATCCTCTGGAGAGCAGATGTGCTCTCCTGCACTCTCCGATGCTTACGGCGACATGCGGCCACGCATACACTGCCGTCCTTCTCGGGGCTGCTGGACGGGTCGAGCTCCCACTCTCACCGCCCGCAGCCACGTCAGCCCCTTTTAGTCGCCTCTTACGATCAGGCAGGTGATGCAGTAGCTCTATTATTAATCCCGAAGCTACAGGGACTGTGCTAAACAGACCTAGTATCCCCAGACTGCTTTCAGTTCAACAAAAACGAATTCGTTTAACAATTTCTCGCGACTGTTTCGAGATGTTTGATGCTGATCCGCAGGACTTTTTGGATCGTTTTGGTACTATGGACGAAACCTGGGTTTGACCTTGGGGCATTGTCACTTCTGTTGAAAGCATGGTTCAAATTCGTGACTGTGGTTTTGAACTGCTACCCCATCCGGCTTATTCGCCTGATTTGACACCATCTGACTTTCTTCTGTTTCCCAATTTAAAAAAGCACCTTGGTGGCCAGAAATTTTCATCACATGAAGTGGTTGAAGCCGCAGGAACCAGTATTTTGCAGACCTAAAAGAATCATTTTTTAAATCCGGAATAGAAGCTTTGCAAAACAGATGGGAGAAATGCATTGATTTAGGTAGATTAACTTCAGTAATTCTTCAAATAATTCATATGTTTTGCGTTTTGCAAGTAGGAAAGAGTGCATACTGGTAGGTACTGCCGATTGTTCAAATTTATCGAAATGCGATTAATTTTCGAATAATAAACGCAATTATTTTTAATTTTTAGTCAATTTAAAAGAAACAGACTATATGAAGATTTATATTGTTGCATAAAAGTGCTTTTTCTATTTTTTCAGAACGGCGTGTAGAATGTTTGATTGTTTTTTTTTATAAAATTAAAGTTATAATAATAATAAATTGACGTATTATTGAAAAAAATTGTAATTATTAAATATTTTTTTAGATGGGTCTTTTTAGTGAAATAAGTCTTGACCATGCACAATATAAACTGTTATTTAGCGAAAAGGATCCAAATGCATATTTTTACAAATATCTCCTAAAATACAATATTGTGTATGATTGGACTATAATCAATAAAAATAATAATAATAATACATGTTAACAACATACTAACAAACTATTTTATAATGAATACCTATGAAGAAATACGTCATAAACTTCAAATGTCAATATCTCGAAAATGACTTGATGTGGATTGGATCCTTTTCGTGTAACTACGTCCAATTGCCGTTTTATCACAGTTTTAAGGGCGTGCGCATACACGTCCAACTTTAAGAGAGAGCTAACTCGTAGAATCCAACTAGGCTGGTCAGCGTTCAGGAAATTACTAAGTGTCTTCTCGTCCAGAATACCTCAGTGCCTGAAGTCGAAAGTTTTCGAGCAGTTTGTGTTGCCAGTGATGACCTACGGCGCTGAGACGTGGTCTTTTACAGTTAGCCTTTTCCACAGGCTCAAGGTCGCTCAGCGCGCGATGGAGAGTGCTATGCTTGGTATTTCTCTACGCGACAGAATCCGTGACGATGAAATCCGTAGACGAACGAAGGTTACCGACATAGCTCTCGAAATCTGCAAGCTGAAGTGGCAATGGGCAGGCCATATAGTTAAGAGGACCGACAACCGATGGGGAAGAAAGGTCCTCGAATGGCGACCACGTCTCGGCTGCAGGAGCGCAGTTGGCCCTCTCACAGGTAGACTGACGACCTGCAGAAGACAGCGTATAGTGGAGAATGTTAGGGGAGGGTTATGTCCAGCAGTGGGCTTCTAGACCGAGGGGGGAGGGAGCAGATGATCAAGCTTTTTTGAATCCCTGAATCGAGTTCAGGGATTCAAAAATCCCAAAAGATCTCCCAAACGAAAAAAGAAACCTTTAAAGAAGCTAAGCTAGAAATGCCACCTCCTGCTGATTCCTAAATATACAATTTAATATTTTGTGCGCGTGCGCGACTAGCGGCGCGATACCTACTGTAATATGAACGCGCACCGCACATGAAATGCTGACCATGCAAGACAACGCAAGCAGCGAACTTTGTAAACAATAGAGTACTACGTCAACGCGTCATACTGAACTGGCCAAGCAGAAGACGTATTCTGCTTGGTGAATCACGCTATCGAAGTTTTCTAGATTCTCACATACAAACGGTCCGAAGATAGCATTAGGACCGCGGTCCCCAGGCAGTGACATCGCCTGTGTTGGAGGGAGTGGCTTTTCCTTCACAAGACGAACATGAATGTTATTATTTTACTCCAAATATGTGTTCTCATGTAAGTGACCTATGTTTTTTTGAGATAACATGTCTATAAGCCTAAACCTAACTATAGTTACAAGCAGGTTGCTTATTATCAGGTATCCATAGTCTCCTAAGCTGAATGGCCGGATGGTATGACTGACTTATTGACAGCTTCTCATATAACTCATACAAAGACAATTTGCTCGTGAACGCACACAACTTTGGTAAACCGGCATTCGTGAGATAAAAGAACTATAACAGATAATTTTTTTGAGTTCAACGTAATAAAAAAGTATAAATAGAATTCCACGAACAACGAAGTGAGGCCGATTATAACTGCACCTCGCCCTGTACATATACATTACACGCACGCACATATAACGAAACTGCACCTTGGTTTGCCAGTCGAATATCGCGGCGCATCGAGCAAAACGTTTAAATACAAAATACTCAAGAAAATTTTTCCAATAATGTTGTAATAAATAAAATTGTTGTGCTATAAAATTTGAATGTTCCCCTCGATTTTTCTGGGATCCCATCATCAGACTTTGACTTAGTGACAGTTGGACCACCTCGGGAATGTAAGATTTCAAAGAAAAAAACATTTATTGAAAGAATTTGCTCTCAACTCCTAGCCGTCGCAGTACCTTCCATCATCAGCTCAGCAACATGAGATGATGATTACTATGCAAAAATATTTCTCATGCTTCAGAAAGTATAAGAAAATTATTGTGTGTGCCTATAAAATTTGAGAGTTCCCCTCGATTTCCCTGGGATCGCATCATCAGATCCTGACTTAGTGACCATCGGGAGTATAAGCATACAAACAAAAAAAGAATTTTGAAAATCGGTCCACGGCTGAGTAATCGGTGAACATATATATAAAAAAAAAATACATACCGCCGAATACAGTACCTCCTCCTTTTGTAAGTCGGTAATGAAAGGGTGTAATGAATAAATAATAAGTAATGGGTAATTTGAATTGTGATCGCAAAATCGGCCCACGCACACATGTTTAAAAAACTGGACTTACTTTGTTGTTCACACGGTTACATCTTTGCTTTTTATTTGATCTCAGCGTTTAACTTGTTAGACAAATTTTAACCCTATGGAGACAGCCTTTGGGTGATATTCAAATGTATTAACGAAACATTACAAATATTTAACATCTGTGGTGACCACAGACTAGGCCATTCAAGTATTGCGTAAGCACTAAATGGGGGTCCCCTTACATTGCTTTTTTGGTGAATTGGGGGGTGGGGGTCTTAATAGTTATTATATTGTTAATTAATTTCTACTAGTGGCGGATTCACTATTTCAGTTTGGGGGGAGGCTTGATTTTAGTTTGGGACAGGTGCGGACTGAATTTGTCAACGGGGGGGGGGGGACTGGCGCATCGTACGCACCTGGACGCACCTGGTGTGTGGGGGAAGGGGGAGGTCCAAAGTCAAGATACTCGTAAGTATTATTATTATTTGAGGTATGTCAAGGGTTTGATAACATGAATCATCATAGAAACTATTCCAAAATATATCTAACGATGTTTACGTAATCAGGGGGGCAGGAGGAATGCTTACTTTTGCTGATTAGGGTGGTGGGGGTTAAGAATTGCAAAAAAATCTGCTTATGTAATACTTGAACGACCCCCTATATAAGGTAGAAGATTTAGAATTTGTTAAGGCTGACAATGTAAGGCATGCATATGCAATGAGAGAAAATAAATGCAATGTTTGAACATATCTAGATTGTAATGGGGTGTCATGGTTGTAATTGTTTTATATTTAATGCCTATTTTTAATATTACGAAAAGCAATCATCACACTATTTTATTTTATATTCCAACAGTTTTTTTTTGAAGTTATACTTCTTTTGGCGCGTTTGGATGAGAGTGAATTTGTGAGCTGCGCGCGCAGGAACGACATGATGAAGTTAGCCACAGAATATAAATAATAAAAACATATATTTTCAGCACTGAATATAGTTACAGTACTTATTTCCATACTATATAGTAGATTCATAAGCCAGTCAAGCCAGTGTTGTGTGAAATATAATATTCATATGAATAAATAATTTTGAATATTAATTTATAATAATTATTATTACGTTAATAAAACGTTTTTTTATTAAAACAAAAATCTTTTTAAGTAATTTGAGTTTGTGTTATTTTAAGCTTTTTTTATACGCCAAAGAAGTATAACTTCTAACGCGTGTACATAAGTACACACTCTTTTTTATATCTTTAAACTTTATTTAAAATTATAGCTAAATCATATGGTAGAATTATTTTTTCAAAGTTATTTGTGTTTTAGAATAGATAGATCTTAGTGTTGCCATATCCCTTGTTAAGTGATATTCATATAGACTGCTTTTATTTTATTAGGTTTAATTTTAATTAGCATGAATAATATGAAAAGACAATTTATTTTAATCCACTAATTTTATTTTTAATCCATTACGCCATACTTTAGGGCAATATTTATAATAGATATCATGGTATTTTTTACAATATATAATGCCATTTTATTTTAAAGACTTGACAATATCTTTATCGACTATGTAATATTTCAATAATAATGAAGACGGACTATGAATTTTGAGGCTATGGTCCTTCATGGCTAGACCATGACTTTCATAGGATAATAGGACCTACCACAGAACATATTAAAAGAGGTTAGAATAGATAAGAGCAAACGCTCGTATCTCTACAGAAACACGCGATCACATCTACAGAAATCGCGTAATTGTGCGACGCTAAGATTGGCTAGATTTGAAATTGCAAATATGTGCATAAGCTTCATATTTATTTAAGTACAGATGTAGTGGAGGTGAAAGGTATCTGAATCGGCGACACCAGTTTTCATACGAACGGCGCATTATTGCCATTCTAATTCTTTTAATATGTTCTGTGGGGCCTACTACGTACGCCACTATGAGAAACTTGCGTACAGAATAGGTCCTTGTTCCACTGCTGTTAAGAAATCAAACTTAACGGACTTATTATAAGGTGACTAAGGTAAAATTTTCCGCAGTATTTTGTGTATCAATATTTCTGTATAATTGGTGTCGTTTTTAATAATTCATTACTGCATTCCTGCTTAGGACTGACTGTTTCGCCCTTAATAGAATGTGAATACAATACTTACCGAACCCTATCCTACATATTTGTGTAAGAATAAATATTTAGTGAAGCGCCCATGGCCCAGCAGTTATTTGTTCGATATATGTTAATTACAGGGCCCAAGTGAGTAAACAACAATTAAGTCGCCCGTGAAGTACCACCGCTGCACCCACTTCTGCCGTAAAACAATTCTGTTGTGTTTCGGTATAAAGTTGCAGTTGCCGGCCACACTTACATGAGGCGACCACCAGCCTCCGGAGTAGCAGCGCAACTGCATACGACCTCAGACAAGACTTACCTATGCTTGCTTGAGGTTGTGTGCAGATGGACTGCAGCGACCACTTAACACCACGTGGCCTGCATGCTCGTCTGCTACTCTTAAAGAATCTAGGTCGACATAAAGTAAAGTATTCACATTCTTTCACCCTAGTCAATTCGTTCTATCCTAACCTAATTTGTACTCTTATACTCGTTCTGTATTGAATAGTAGCTATAATGTATAATGATAATAAATATTATAGTAAAAAATAGGTTGTAACTTTGTATTTATATCGTAAAGTCAATTGGATTGAGTAGATATTTCAGGTTAGGCGATTTACTTGGCTGCAACCATTTTTGCGTCCCACTGCTGGGCACGGGTCTCTCGCCATTATTGGGGAGGCCTGGAGCTTACTCCACCACGCTGCTCCAATGCGGGTTGGTGGAGATGCGGGTTAGTGGCCAACCCGCTGTCGGATGTTTTCGAACCGCCCATAATGCCTCTGACAAGGTTTAACGACTGTTATCTAACGACAACAACCGGGACTGACAGCTTAACGTGCCATCCGAAGCACGGAAACGCGTATGATTATTTTTTTTGCCACTAGCGGTCACCCATCTTACACCCGACCGCGCCTGGCTTAGTCGCATAGATCGCTTGCGTTCTATGCTAACCACCGGGCCATGCGCGCTTTGGGCGATTTACTTATCGTAAAGCTAATAATATTTTGTTCCTTTCAGGAAAATTTTGGGTCGGAAATTTTAAATTTAAAAACAACACTAAATAATACTATAGGTAACAGTATTAATGAATTGAGCAGTACACAATATTTTATTTTAAACACTGTACAAGAAAAAAATGTAGATATGTTAGAGCTGCCCAAAAATGGCCCTTTCTAATCTGGTACATGAAACATTTGTCCACATATTAAGAGGAAACCGCCGTATTCCCATACAAACGCATTCTCCTATTTCCTTCCTGGATAATGCTTCTAAAGAAATGATTTTTTGTGACAATATCTAAGTCTGCTAAAGCTATGCCCCTATGTTTTGACTTTTTCAATCAACTAATTAGATCAGAAAATATGACTCTTCAAATATCGTAGAAAATGCTTCTTTACAGCCCTAATCCAACAACTGCAAAACAAATTTGAAAGGTTTTTACGACCAAATAAACACAGGGGCATAGACTTATTCTATTTCTTGATATTTGTGAAAAAATATATTTAATAAACTCAATTTTGAAGGAGGGAAGAGGAGAATACGAAATCTCGATTTAGTAAGAAAGTTTGTAGGTATAATCGGTCCGAGCTGCATCTGTCCCTATCGCACGCGGCGGATAGCGCAGGGCGCAGCGCGGTAGCAATAGTTATTCCAAAATACCTATTTTTCAAATTCGGCTGAACCCGCGTTTCCTCTTAAACGCCATGTTGGCGCGAGTTGCACACTAGGCATCAAGGCATTCGGGCGAGAATTTTCGACCTTAGATTTCATACTGAACATGTTTACTTATTTTTATTTATGCCGTTGATTTTAAAACTCCGTCTGTATTTCAGTAATATATTACGAGGACGGGTAAATCGCCTAACTTGAACGCAACCTTAGAAAGGTATCGTGAGATGTATGTATAAAATATTTGATATAAAATGGAATTATTTTATTATTTGCCGTAAATATTTTAATTGAAATATTTGATATAAAATGGAATATCTATTTTATATATTATGATTGTATTTATTTATGTAAAATTATTTCTATTGCTCAATACAATAAGAGACAAAAATGTTTTTATTGTTCGATTTTTGGTATACTCAAGGCCAGTATGTATTAAACTCTCTTTTGTACGTATTTTACAAGTTTTATTTTTTATCACACCGCTTGTTAATGTCAGAATAGGGAATTTGACAGTAATTTACCAAGAAATTATTTGATTTTGACAGTTAGTCATTTTTACAATTGATTTACAATTCGAAATTTATATAAATCTTATAAAAGCAAAATAAACCAAAGGCACTAATTTGAACGTGGAAACTAAAATACATACCATTATGTAGACATAGACAATATAAAACTATTGTTTTAACGTCAAATACCCTATTCTTCTAAATAAGTTTTTATACATATCAGCTGTAAAAGTTGAACGTATGTAGCGATAACGTTTTTACTAGTAAATGAATGTATATTGTATTGAAATGTATGTGTTAAGATCTGGAATGTTAAGAATCTTTCACTGCTGTCAATAATCGGCATAAGTTTTTTTTTTATAAAGCTAAGCAGGACGTGCGCTGCTGAAATTTAGATGACTGGTACAAAAAAATGTAACGTTCATTTCGTTCCATTCTTCGAAGGTGAGGTTTGAAAACATCTGACAGGTGGTTGGATACAACCCAGAATCGCCACCAACATTTCAATAGTTTTTAAAACGTAATAGAAAATATAATTGATCTTTTTATTTGATGTGATACATTAAATGTGGCGGGTTACTGCGATGTTCGGCGTGACGATGTTCATTGTTTAAATATCATCAGCGTGAAATAGAATCGATACAGCGCCATCTAGCTTGACTTATTCAAAACAATAGAAAAATAATCTACCTTTCGTTATTTTTAGTAAAATCATATTATTATATAGTTTTGTATATCATCATTAGCGTGATATAGAAACGATACAGCGCCATCTAGCTTGACTCATTCAAAACAATAGAAAAACAATCTACCTTTCGTTATTTTTAGTAAAATATAGTTTTGTACCTATATTTAATTAAATTGTTAACTATTTAATTTCCAAATTATGTAGGTTTTATTACCCATTTTATAGATACAGCAGTGAAGGGTTAGCTGGTATAGACTGAGTTTCGCATTTTGTCATGAACATTGTAAATATCTGGATGGCACGTCAGTGCCCCGCCAAGTCGAGCGCAAAGCAAACACTGCCGTACCATCCTTTACTGGAACCATTTCGCCGCATTTTCAGGCCCCTATTTGAGAACCTCTGGATAAGACCATAGCGCTGAAATTTTCATCATCCAGTAAGCTATAATCACATACTTAAAATACAAAATTTCAAGTCTGTAGGTTATTTAGTTCCGAAGCTAAGCGAAAGCAAAGTTTCGCATTTACGACACTCACTCACTCATGGATCATCAAAATAGAACTAGTACTTCCCATAAACTCAGAGAGCTGAAATTTGGTACAGAGTTAGGGTTTAATGGCCACATAAAGGGAAAACTATAAAAACTAGGATAACTAGGATTATTTAGTACTCTTGGTCCATCCTTTACTGGAAACATTTCGCCACATTTTCAGGCCCCTATTAGAGAACCTCTGGATAAGACCAGAGAGCTGAAATTTTCATCATCCAGTAAGCTATAAACACATACTTAAAATCCAAAATTTCAAGTCTGTAGGTCATTTAGTTCCGCTGTTAAGCGAAAGCAAAGTTTCGCATTTTCGTTCGCATTTACGACACTCACCTCACTCATAAAATCAAAATAGAACTAGTACTTCCCATAAACTCAGAGAGCTGAAATTTGGTACAGAGTTAGGGTTTAATGGCCACATAAAGGGAAAACTATAAAAACTAGGATAACTAGGATTATTTAGTACTCTTGGTCCATCCTTTACTGGAACCATTTCGCCACATTTTCAGGCCCCTATTAGAGAACCTCTGGATAAGACCAGAGAGCTGAAATTTTCATCATCCAGTAAACTATAAACACATACTTAAAATCCAAAATTTCAAGTCTGTAGGTCATTTAGTTCCGCTGTTAAGCGAAAGCAAAGTTTCGCATTTTAATTCGCATTTACGACACTCACCTCACTCATAAAATCAAAATAGAACTAGTACTTCCCATAAACTCAGAGAGCTGAAATTTGGTACAGAGTTAGGGTTTAATGGCCACATAAAGGGAAAACTATAAAAACTAGGATAACTAGGATTATTTAGTACTCTTGGTCCATCCTTTACTAGAACCATTTCGCCACATTTTCAGGCCCCTATTAGAGAACCTCTGGATAAGACCAGAGCGCTGAAATTTTCATCATCCAGTAAGCTATAATCACATACTTAAAATCCAAAATTACAAGTCTGTAGGTCATTTAGTTCCGAAGTTAAGCGAAAGCAAAATTTTGTTTATTTAGTTAGATAGTACCTGGGGGCGTCCAGCGTTGCTCGGAATAAAACAATTTATTTACTTGGTTTATTTTTAAGCAAAACATTCATTGACTTAGTGTTACTTTACAAATCCTTTTGAAATACCTAGCTGCCAATTTAAAAAAATGTCACAAAAAATAAAAATGCAACTTGCCTACATGAGATTTGAACCCGCGTCTTTAGCTCCGCAGTCGGTTTTCGTAACCATTCGACCAAGAAAGCCTTAATTCCATTAACGAAATTTTTATAGAGGTCTTTCATAATTATCGACATTGTCATTTGTTTGAAGGGTGGATTGTCAGTTTATTTAGTTAGATAGTACCTGGACGCCCGAGCGTTGCTCGGAATAAAACAATTTATTTACTTGGTTTATTTTTAAGCAAAACATTCATTGACTTAGTGTTACTTTACAAATCCTTTTGAAATACCTAGCTCCCAATTAAAAAAAAATTGTCACAAAAAATAAAAATTGCAGCTTGCCTACTTGAGATTTGAACCCGGGTCATAAGAATAAATAGTAGTATTATTTATTCTTATGCCCGGGTCTCCAGCTCCGTAGTCGGCTTTCGTAACCATTCGACCAAGAAAGCTTTAATTTTATTGACGAAATTTTTATAGAGGTCTTTCATAATTATCGACATTGTTATTTGTTTGAAGGGTGGATTGTCAAACTTGTATATAAGACCCAGTGTATGAAAATTTTTAAAGCAATCGCAAATAAATGGGGCTCGAAGTCACATCCTTTCTTCGACTCCGAGAATAAGTGACCCGAAGTTTTTTCGAACCTCAACCCCCTCTCCTCGAGTCCTCCAGGAAGCAGGACAGTAGGTAATTCCTTTGGTAGAAAGTTCATTGATTTTATTATGTAATTATTAATATTAATTATAATTAACACTTGTCTAATAATAAAGATAAAGAGTTAACGGTATGTTTATAGTTTGTATAGATTGAGTAGGTTCAGTATTATTTTCTTTGAGTTTTTTTTTATTAATATCTAATTTAATCTAGCCTATTGCGTCCCAATGCTGGGCGAATGCCTCCCCTTCTGCTTTTAATACGCATATAAATAAAATTAAAGGAAAACTCTGGATAAGACAAGATTGGCTTTTATACTTATACTTACAAGTATACAAGAAGAAACAGTCGAACGATTAACTTTATTCTTCTCGAACATTACATAGGTAAATTAAATAAACAAATTACACTAAAATATTAATTTCGCTCATTTGGTCAAAATATAATGCATTGGACTAAGAGTGGCGGTGATAGTGAGGTCGCTAGATGGCGCTGACTGTATATTAAAACGCGCTTGCGGCCGCGTTATAGTCGACTCGTTTACGACATTCTTCTACTGCGCTTGAAAACGTTTGCTATGGATTAGGAGGGATTATTTGCATTTTGTTGATTTCGCTTATTATTTCGTGAGGTTTGCTAAGGTTTAGGGCATGCATCAATGCGAAATACCTAATCACAAGCCACGCCTCTACCCTGCGGCGGGGTCATGCTCCCCTTGCGGGGATTCGCCATCTGTCGGTGACTTTAAGTAAAAATAAGTTGATTTCTAAATTACGAGCCAGCGTCACCTAGCTTTTGCGTGATGCGCGCACAGGCAAACAGATATACACATAGATAGACAAAGATAAATTTAAAAAAATTAGTAATTCGTCACCTTTGCTGATATTTATTATAAGTACTTAGTACCTACAGTACTTAAACATTGCAAAAAATACGAATGTACAGCTTCGACTGTTCTACGATTGTACAGTGGGCCGCAGCTCATATGTAAAATTATAAGTAGAGTAAAAAAATCGATACTTAAAATAAATTCACAATTTTGTTCACTTTTTTAATGAATCAGAAACGGAAAAACGTTTTCACTGTAAAAAATATATTTGTGGTTGAGGACTAATTTTACAAAAACTATACAAGTGGGAATCGAACCCAGGACATTCCTACGTAATGCACGAGATTTTATTACGAGCTACGCTCACTACTTCACAATAAGTGAAATAAAGGATCAGTATGGCTACACATTACGTAAGGATTTCTCGTTGTCGTCAGTCTATCGACTGAGTCGATATAGATAGGGGCAGTGTTATTGTAGGTTTTTATTTATGAAACAAAATTGATTACGGTGTAAAAAAATAAACACCTAAAGTATATAATGAATCATAGCTTTGTACCTAGGTTACTTACGTTATACGTACTTTTCCTTTGTTCATGTAGACTTTTTTCGGCCGTAAGAATTTCAAATATTTATGTTTTCAGTCTGTCTTTTTATAAGCTTTTTTATTGTAAAAATTATTTGTAATTTTAAAATAGTAAAAAAAAGCATAAATTTATATAATATAAAAAACATATGCTACGCTGGGGATCGAACCTGAGTCGTATTGCAAACGTGAGTGAAACAAGACTTCAAAAACTTGACTACAGACGCTACTTTCCAAATCGTGAAATAAGGACCAAGTGTGACTACCGAGTAACCTAAATATTCTTTGCTCATAAATAGACAGCTAGCCTAAAATAAAATATATTACGAATAAAATTATTGTAAATCGATTATCGATGTAATCAATATATTCGGGTATTGTTTCTAACTAAATATACAAGTGCAAGAGTTCTACTTACCTTTTTTCTTCGTTCATATAAGCTATTTGCTGTCGTTTGAATTGTAAATATTTCCGTTTTGATAATTTATTTTTACTTTTATTTCCCATTTTCTAAACTTTAAAATTACCTAATTCTTACTAAAAATAATAACTTATACCTAATACTTACTTACTAAGAAACAAAATATATTTTCAAAAACTAAACAAAATGAAATAAAATTTGAAATTTTCGTATTTCGCGGGCGATTCGGGCATAAGTAAGTAAAAAGTACGCGTCCATCGTTGACAGTGGTCACGGGTGGTATCATGATTCATGGTGGGATGGGATGGGAGTGGCGAAGAGAAGAGAGTGATAACATGCGTTACTTCAGTGCTCGCGAGGAAAAGAAAGCATCATCTTATTTTGAATGTCGTAAGCGCCAAATCGAAAAACATTTTTCGTTAAAAAACTAAAACAAAACATAGAAAACTGTTTGCATAGAAAGCTTTATAATAATATTAGCTTGTTGTAAAAAAATAATGATAAATACTTACATTCAAACTCGTTTTGACATAAAAATTGAAAATATTGTCCTAATTTTGAATAATAAATCTATCGAGAAAATTTTATGGCATCGTGTTTTCTGTGCATAAAAACTTAGTAAATATAATGAAAATTCAGATTATGTAAAAACCATTCTCCAGTCGTTTCTACAAAATGAAACATATTCAATTACAATACCTACTCCTTTTTTATGCATGCCCTTAATTAGCAGGTTGTTATTATAACGTATAGTATAGATTAGTGACGTATTACTGATTATTACTTAATTATTAGATTTGAAAGAAGTTTTAATTGAATGCTTTATTTAATTGTTACTTATTTAGTACTCTTAGTTTTCTAAGTTTAATTTACAGTTAGGCAGTACTTCGAATAAAAAGAAAAAAACTGTGTCAAATAAGAAAATCTAATAAAATAAATCAATATGCCCACGTTTCTACAAAAAGAAGTGAAATCCCACCAAAACATTCTGTAAAAATCTAGCCAAGTCTCGATGGAGCTGCTTGTTTATCTCTAAAAAGTAATGAAATCTAGAGAAAGTCGTGCCAAGTCTAAGGTTCCTTACTGCGATTTCTTTATTATTATAGTTAATGTTGTGTGACTTGGCCGTTGAAGGATACACAAGTGTTATTTTATGTTAGATCGGTGGTCGATTTGACGCTCCAAAAAGAAGTGAGCACAATCAACAACAGCCTAAAATGAGACACTAGCGTCCAATTACCAATACCAGTATGGGCTATTATCTCGCTTAACATGGTACATACATGGTACGTACATGAACATAGGTAGTTAAAACAGATATAACATTACGTGTAAACAAAAAGAATGTTCAACGGCCAAGTCACACAACGTTAACTATAATAATAAAGAAATCGCAGTAAGGAACCTTAGACTTGGCACGACTTTCTCTAGATTTCATTACTTTTTAGAGATAAACAAGCAGCTCCATCGAGACTTGGCTAGATTTTTACAGAATGTTTTGGTGGGATAGAAATAATTACAGTTATCATAATAAATATGTTGACATTTGCAATATCGTATGTGTTGTTTTATTACCTCCGTACCCACATAATGGTAAGTACTAACTGTGATATGATATCTACATTTTACCTCAAAAGCCGACGATCCGTTACTATTATTCTTAACAAAATATTTTTAGTTAATTTTAATTAACAATATTAAATATGGTAAACTGTTTAAAACTCCAATAATAATTTTAAACTTCTTATTCTACATATGTATATAAACAGTCAACAATAAAGTAAGTATTTTCATTTTCATTTTACCTAAAATCACCTAGAATACATAACCCGCGTCGTTGGAATAACTTTTACATTTATCTCCATAAAACGAATAATAAATAAACATGAGTCTATTGGGATTGCTGTCAATCGGTAGCTCATTCCAAATATGTACCTATTAAATACCAAGGTAGCGCGCATGGCCTGGCGGTTAGCGTAGAACGCAAGCGATCTATGCAGCTGAGCCAAACGAGCGCGGTCGGGTGTAAGATGGGTGACCGCTAGTGGCAAAAAATTTCATGCGCGTTTCCGTGCTTCGGAGGGCATGTTAAGCCGTCGGTCCCGGTTGTTGTCGATAGATAACAGTCGTCAAACCTTGTCGGAGGCCTTATGGGCGGTTTGAAAACATCCGACAGCGAGTTGGCCACTAACCCGCATTGGAGCAGCGTGGTGGAGTAAGCTCCAGGCCTCCCCAATAAGGGGAAGAGACTCGTGCCTAGCAGTGGGACGCAAAAAGGGTTGCAGCCAAATACCAAGGGCAAAGATACATAAGTGTGAATTTAGTGACGAGATTTCATATTAAATGTGATAAGCTCTATGCCCGCCCAATAATTCAGAGAGACCCATACCTAGTAGAGATTTTACATCTCTTAATATAATAACTCATTAATTATTGTCCCAAGGGCCATCAGTGGCGGACGTTGGGGCATTAAAAATATACATCATCACAAACATTAATACAGTTGTAAGAAACTATCGCCTTACTGAGGAATAAATAAAAGAACTGATACTGATTAACAACGTTTTATTCGTTTCCAAATTATAAAGTAACGATTAAATACTCTCTATTTCCTTTACTCGCATCTCATTATTTAATAGCAAGGAAATACTCTTATATTTATATATATTAGATATAATACACTGACCTTTTAAACGATACTCCACTATACCTTCACCACTCACAATTACACACTTAGCAAATTACTTAGAGAGGTCTTTCCTCCACGATGGCTAGCGACCGACTGACGATGGTTTGGTTTGTAGGCAGCCATCTTGGGTAGTAAACAATAAAGATGGCTGCCAACGAACGAGTAATCTAATCGGACGTTAATCAAATGTACACCTTTTTATATTCAAATTACAAATTAGGCTTACAGCTCGGCCATCCTGCTAAAGCGAAATCCCGTCGCTCTCAAGTTTAAAAAAAATTCAAGAGATTCATTTGCTTGAATGGACACATCAATATTTTTCACTTCTATGTAGGTTTCAAAATAACAAATTTAAATTTTACGTATAAATTTCATTCATGGTTCTATTCTTTTATCCCAAATTCACTCGTTTTACCAGCAGTTATACTAGCAATATTTTTTCAACCTTTCTTCCCATGTCCCACTGCTGGGCACAGGTCTCAGCATAATAATAAATAATAAGTAAGTAAAGTAAGTAGTCTCAGTAATATCAGCTAACATTACTATAAAACATAAATAATTTACTTATAATACAATTTATGTATAACATTTTTGAAGACAAAGACATTTATTTGCACAAATATGGGTGTTTACAAAGTTGTTTATATATATTTAGTTCGTCATATTTACCTTCATGAGGTATACAAATATACAATATTAAAAATATAAAAGGAAAAACTTAAATATAACACAATAACGAAATGTACATTTACATCTATTTTATTTTATATTATTTTTATTTTTCCCATATTGCGCCTTTTATAAATAAAAATATTTATTTATTTATATTTCGGATCGGTTCCGATCGTCAGCTTTGGGTACCCATATCACAGGGTGTTTGTACACTGAGAGGAAAAAAAAGCCGGCGGAAAAAAAAACTCCCAGGTTTTTATGGAATTCCTTTATGCCGCTTTATCGTTTATGAAATCAGTGACTGAGTAATACGCCTTTTTTTTGTAAATACGTTTAAAGTTCTTTTTTTTAAATTCATTGTCCGTTTTAATTTTGAGGAATTCCGGTAGACTTATATATTTTAGGTTCAAAATAGATGATTTTTTTTTATTGCGTAGTATGTAGTTTACTCGCGGCTTGGCAAAGTTCAAAGATTCACCTCCGTTTCCTCTCCTTATTAATCCAAGTGTTTGTGACTTCACCTGACATGCAGATGATGCAGACTTCCTTCCGCTCCCTCACTTGATTTATTATGTCATAAGTGCTTGCGTCTTTGCCTGACCCACAGACTCCCTTACGCTCCCTCACTCGATTTATTATGTCATAAGTGCTTGCGTCTTTGCCTGACCCACAGACTCCCTTACGCTCCCTCACTCGATTTATTATGTCATAAGTGCTTGCGTCTTTGCCTGAGCCACAGACTCCCTTACGCTCCCTCACTTCATTTATAAAGTTATAGATCGTCTACTCCAAAAGTTAACATCAATTAAACTCTAAACTATATAAAGCTCAAAACTGTATAAAACCCAAAACTGTAACAGCAAAAAGAATCATTTTCTACTGAATTAATTTCTATCCATACTTTAATATAATAAATTCGAAAATAACTGTCTGTCTGCCTGTCTGTTACGCGTTCCGCTTAAACTACTGAACTAATTTTGATGAAGTTTAAGGTACTGGATAAACGCCTATGATTTTAAACGGCAATATCGTCTTACGTCATATTTCAAGTGGATGGAAGAAAGTATACCTACAGCCTGGAATAGCGAATAGACTATTTTTTTATCTTACATCCATAAAACGGATCCAAGCGGGCGAAGCCGCTGTCGGAAGTTATGTACATTATTAAGTTATCAAATACAACCTTTTCCAATACATATTATAAAGTGTTTTTTTTTAATTTTCCCCAAATGTAAAATCAATTTATTACCGTATAATAACGTTAATTTTTAGAATAGACGATACAAGTGGCTTTGCCTCACCCGAAGGCACATTGCCGCTCTCTCACTTAACTATGTCATAATGACAAGTATAATATTATAAGATTTATTAATGTATTCTTCCGCTTCTCCACCAGTTCAGCACGCAATGAGTACATGTGGCTTTACCCTACACGCAGGCTCTTTTAAGCTTCCTCACATGTAAACAGAAAAACTTAATTAAAAAAAACGTTAACACAAACACTTCAACGGTCTTATCCAACCTCGAAATTACATGAAAAATTTATTTCGCTTGACCACCGTGGGAGATCATGGTATATTACTAATTAACATTGAAACTTGTTAGGTTCATCATAATTACGTATAGAATCTCATGACCAGTTTGTTATACTTATTCCAAATCTAACTCTTGAATTAGTTAATGATGCCTGTATAGCCATAATATGTAGTATTTGACTTTGAATATGACCATATATTATAAACATATTATTTGGAAATGAATGATTATGATTATTGGAACTTGTCACATCATATTTGCACAAATAGATCTAAAGGCCCGTTAGTCCCCATAAATCTACCTAATAACACAAAACTCCAACACCCTGGTCCAACTTCAAAATGTCATCTTACATCTATTCACTTACGCTTGATTGCACCAATTTACCAGTTCAATGAGTATATTCCAAATCCAACCTTTTCATTAGATATTGCTCATTAGTATTCAGACTTTGTTACCTCAAAATTGCCCGTAGGTCCTTTCACACATTCACACTGGGTTACATATCTGAAACATATAAATGCGAAATTATATTTGTATATGGTATATATATGTGCGGATGGATAATAGTAATAGGGTGATTTTAATTTATGATAAATTCATTACATTTTATAAGTCCAATGACTCATTAAACAAACGGACAGAATAAATCTCATCACTGTTGAGTATGTCCCAACCACTTTGATATTCAAATTAAAAACTAAGACAGCCTGTATATACGCATGGTAATATGTTCGATCTCAAGTCGCTTCTAATCTGTAACAATATGGGCGTTGATGCCAGAAAACTCTCATAGTTTTACTTTAACCTATGGAAAATGTATGAACAATCACTTTATCGGAAACTAATAAATAATTTGCGGTACCTATAGGAAAACAGAATCTAACTTTCGGATACCTCGCATTTCAGGCGATAAAATTGCAAAGACCAACAATTTTACTATCTTCAAACGAAACCAAACAGCTGCGGGAAGGTATCGATATTCCAATACACATCACCTCATTACAATCCCACTTCTGAGTTGTAAGAAACTATCGCCTTACTGAGGAATAAATAAAAGAACTGATACTGATTAACAACGTTTTATTCGTTTCCAAATTATAAAGTAACGATTAAATACTCTCTATTTCCTTTACTCGCATCTCATTATTTAATAGCAAGGAAATACTCTTATATTTATATATATTAGATATAATACACTGACCTTTTAAACGATACTCCACTATACCTTCACCACTCACAATTACACACTTAGCAAATTACTTAGAGAGGTCTTTCCTCCACGATGGCTAGCGACCGACTGACGATGGTTTGGTTTGTAGGCAGCCATCTTGGGTAGTAAACAATAAAGATGGCTGCCAACGAACGAGTAATCTAATCGGACGTTAATCAAATGTTCACCTTTTTATATTCAAATTACAAATTAGGCTTACACAGTGTTTTGTCAATGTAATCTAACTATAGCAAATGTATCTATAGATAATTAACTAACAGATTGCTTCTAGTATACCCTTTCGACGTGTGGGCTAGATAACCTAGTTGTGAATTTCTATCTACTCTATTGCGCATTTATCGCTGCTCCACGGTGATGGAAAATATCGTGATATTGATTACGATGTTCTCCATCGCCGTGCATGCCTGAGAAAAATTCATAATTTCTCGAAAGCATGACGTCCACCAATCCGCACTTGGCCAGCGTGGTGGACTATGGCCTAAATCCCTCTCACTTGTGAGGAGACCTGAGCCCAGCAGTGGGACATAAAAAAAAGGTTGAAAAAAAAACCTAGTCTTTAGTCACTTAGGCTTTAGGTTTGTTATAACTACTTATTATTATTTTGGCGCTCCTCTTTATATTACCTCCAGGACAATAAGCAGAAGTGCCAGGGTAAAAAATATACCTATTTACTTTTCCTTACGTTCACCAAAAAATAAAACAAGAAATAGGTAATTAATACACATTTATTTTTATCACACACAATTACATTTAGAACCAAAATTGAGCCCCGTTTCCTGATTGATATTATTTTGATCAATTTATAATAAATTATACTATTAGAATAATATTTCATCAGTTCCCTAAGCTTCTGTTATCTAAAATTAAGTGTCTCGTTCTTGACAATGACATTATAGGTGCGCTAAAGAAGACAAAACATATTTTAGTACACAACAGCTTATAGAACACCGTAGATATTTTATATGAGTAGCTTTATATGCAATAATTTACATAATTTTTCTTTAATTTTAATTTACGGCTATTTAATAAAAATTGCATTTTAAGAAGGCGTTCATACAAAATGACGTCAACTAGGTAGGTACATAAAAAGTATACATAAGCTATGATTATGGATATTAATCGATTTTTTCTAGGTGATTGGCATAATCTTTCCTCACTCTTTCTTCCATCCTTAGAGCATCAAGATATTGACAGGTATGATACCCGTCAGAAGAGTGGCCTTTAGGGCGAGCCCCTCGTCCAAACGTCCATGCACAATGTGCCTCCTAGTTATACAACTAGTGTGTCTGTGTGTGTCAGTGTTGTCGGTGCATAGAAAATGACGTTGTTAATTGAAAATATTGAAATTGACATATGAAATGTATGCGTCTGTAGCGATTAAAGAATATTTGTGAATGTGTGACAAAATTAAAATGTGTGCGTTCTTCGCCCAGCACCATATTTGGCACAAAAATTATGTATCGAAGCGAGGCGCTATGCCGTCTCTACTGAAGGGTGAGTAAGTACCTTTGATGCTCTAAGCTTCCATCGTACCTATGACGTCATAATCATTTCGTGTTTGTTTTGATAGCGCTTTCCCTTTTTTTACATGAAGAAACAAAGTATTTTTTTAACTTTTACACAGATTAATAACTAAGCGTGATTCTTATTTTCGTATTTGTTCGGAGGCAGGACTCTCGTTTAAATACAATAAAATTGACAAGATAAATTTATAAAACTTATTCTACGGTTACATTTATTTTTCGTCTTTATTGTAAATATAAAATATTAAAAGACAAGACACAGTTATACTTATTCGATGGTTACATCAACATTTATAACACCGATACAAAAAAACTTTTACTACTACCCACATGCTACACTTGTTATTTTCCAACTACCCACATTTATCAATTTAATACACCCAATATATTTTCCTACATAATTAAAGCAATATTTTGAGCAAAAAAGAATTTTTAATTTCATGTCACATCGAAAAATACTTTTATTATAAATTACTAGTGGATCCCGCAGACGTTGTCCTGCCTTAAAAGTATTGTAAGAGGATTAGTTTCTTTATCATCTCAAGGGGTTTTTATGTTACTGTCAAATAAAAAATTAAAAACGAACAGTGACAGATGAACTGTTATTCAGACTATGTCAAACTTTTGGACGATGGCGCGAAGAACCAATGGACTTCTACTAATATTTGATTTGACGACCCAATGGTTACCATGCCGGACTGCTAATTGAAGTGTCCCGGGTTCGATTCCCGGCGAAACAGAAATTTGAATGATGAGTTTAAATTTCTGTTCTCGGTCTGGGTGTTTGTGTATCTGTCTTTGTATGTGTCCATGGTACCGACGACACAGAGTATATACACCCTACTGTGGGGCTATGAGTTTGAAACGTTTAAACGTTTATTTCAAGACCAAAATTAGCCATACCTATCGGTTCAGACGTTCTTGAGTTTTAGCGAGACTAACGAACAGCAATTCATTTATAGGTATAATATATATATAAAGATTCGAAGAACATTATATTCATTTATTATTTAAAAATAATAATTTATAATAATTATACTATAAAAAACATGACTAAGCCAAAGACAATACTATAACTTTATTAATCTATGAAATGAAATAAGAAACATAAAAATTTTCTTTTCATTTAATACTGAATGGCTAAAAGGATTTTTATTCAATGCCTTAAAATGAATTAAAAAAATAAGTAACAAAAAAGTCAGACGTGACAATTTTGATAGCTGCGTGAAAATATAAATAAGAAAAAAAAACGCGGGAAACTGTGAAAAAGGGCGGTCAAGTTTTCTGGTTTCTCATAATTAATTTGTAAAATTTTAATTGTAATTCAATCAGTTGAGTAGTTTTGTGTATAGTTATTGTATATATTTTTTATTTTTAGTGTAGATCTTCTGTTCTGGTGAGTTTTTAAATGTTATTTTAGTTTATAATGAACGAGCCGCCGGATCCTGGGGGTGATATCCCCCAGGCTTCGACTTTTATAACTGTAGAATATGAAGAGACTCCTGTACCTGTAGATATGCAGTTAGATGAGTATGGAACTCAAACCACCCGTAAGCGGAATATTAAAAAAAATATTTGTATTACATGTGATAAGAAAAGAAGGAAGCATTTAGGTAGTCAACCTGATATTGGTTGCCAATGTGCTGAGGCAAAACTAGGTGATACTTCTGATCATAATATGGCAGATGTTTCTTTACCCCAGTCCACAAACACAATTTCGGCAAGTTCTGATTCAGTACAACCTCAACAAATTAGTCGGAAACTATATATAGAATCCGATTCATTCCCTTATGTTGTACATGTACAAAGAATACAAAACTCCATAGATGATTCTACTACTCTTCATCCTCTTGCATTTGGCAGATTTTTGAAAAATAATAATGTTTCAAATATTATTGACGGGAGCCTCAAGCGTATTGGCCGAAACCGCATTACTCTTGCCTTTGGTACCTATTACAATGCTAATGCTTTTATTAACAATGAATCTCTGCAAACTCATAATTTCAAAGCTTTTATACCATCGTTCAATGTTACAAGATTAGGAATTGTCAGAGGAATCCCAGCAGAATGGTCTCCAGAAGAGATCTTAGATAATGTCAAGTTACCCTTAGGATGTGGTCCAATATTAAAACTAAGGCGTGTCAATTATAAAGTCATTGAACATGGACCACCTGTATGGAAACCCACACAATCAGTCATATTTACCTTTGATGGACAGACGTTACCCAAAAGAGTTTTTATTTGTTATAGTTCTTTACCAGTAGAAATATACATTTATCCAACCATTCAGTGTTACAATTGCTGCAGATATGGTCACACTAAAACCCAGTGTAGATCAAAACCTAGATGCTTCAGATGTGGCAATGAGCATACAGGTGATACATGTTCAATGGATCCAGAAAATGCAACATGCCTTATGTGTGAAGGTAACCATTTTGCTACAGACAAGTCATGTCCCGAATTTAATAGACAGAGAGAAATTAAACACACAATGTCCCACCAAAATATTTCATACTTGGAAGCAATAAAACTACATCCCACCAAAACATTCTGTAAAAAACTAGCCAAGTCTCGATGGAGCTGCTTGTTTATCTCTAAAAAGTAATGAAATCTAGAGAAAGTCGTGCCAAGTCTAAGGTTCCTTACTGCGATTTCTTTATTATTATAGTTAACGTTGTGTGACTTGGCCGTTGAACATTCTTTTTGTTTACACGTAATGTTATATCTGTTTTAACTACCTATGTTCATGTACGTACCATGTATGTACCATGTTAAGCGAGATAATAGCCCATACTGGTATTGGTAATTGGACGCTAGTGTCTCATTTTAGGCTGTTGTTGATTGTGCAACACATGCATTCAGCATTGAGAATGCTGACTTCTGCTCACTTCTTTTTGGAGCGTCAAATCGACCACCGATCTAACATAAAATAACACTTGTTCAACGGCCAAGTCACACAACATTAACTATAATAATAAAGAAATCGCAGTAAGGAACCTTAGACTTGGCACGACTTTCTCTAGATTTCATTACTTTTTAGAGATAAACAAGCAGCTCCATCGAGACTTGGCTAGTTTTTTACAGAATGTTTTGATGGGATTTCACTTCTTTTTGTAGAAACGTGGGCATATTGATTTATTTTATTAGATTTTCTTATTTGACACAGTTTTTTTCTTTTTATTCGAAGTACTGCCTAAATGTAAATTAAACCTAGAAAACTAAGAGTACTAAATAAGTAACAATTAAATAAAGCATTCAATTAAAACTTCTTTCAAATCTAATAATTAAGTAATAATCAGTAATACGTCACTAATCAGAATATTCCTAACATAGATACCTATTCAAATCTTAGAATTGTTATAATAACAACCTGCTAATTAAGGGCATGCATAAAAAAGGAGTAGGTATTGTAATTGAATATGTTTCATTTTGTAGAAACGACTGGAGAATAGTTTTTACATAATCTGAATTTTCTTTATATTTACTAAATTTTTATGCAACAGAAAACACGATGCCATAAAATTTTCTCGATAGAATTATTTTTCAAAATTAGGACAATATTTTCAATTTTTATCATTTTATGTCAAAACGAGTTTGATGTAAGTATTTATCATTATTTTTTTAACAACAAGCTAATATTATTATAAAGCTTTCTATGCAAACAGTTTTCTATGTTTTGTTTTAGTTATTTAACGAAAAATTTTTTTGATTTGGCGCTTACGACATTCAAAATAAGATGATGCTTTCTTTTCCTCGCGAGAGCTGAAGTAACGCATGCCATCACTCTCTTCTCTTCGCCACTCCCATCCCATCCCACCATGATGATTGATACCCCCCACAGAGTACATTTGTATATACTGATACCACCCGTGACCACTGTCAACGATGGACGCGTACTTTTTATGCCCGTATCGCCCGCGAAATACGAAAATTTCAAATTTTATTTCATTTTGTTTAGTTTTTGAAAATATATTTTGTTTCTTAGTAAGTAAGTATTAGGTATAAGTTATTATTTTTAGTAAGAATTAGGTAATTTTAAAGTTTAGAAAATGGGAAATAAAAGTAAAAATAAATTATCAAAACGGAAATATTTACAATTCAAACGACAGCAAATAGCTTATATGAACGAAGAAAAAAGGTAAGTAGAAAGAAACAATACCCGATATATCGATAATCTATTTACAATATTTTTTTTCGTAATATATTTTATTTTAGGCTAGCTATCTATTTATGAGCAAAGAATATTTAGGTTACTCGGTAGTCACACTTGGTCCTTATTTCACGATTTAGAAAGTAGCGTCTGTAGTCAAGTTTTTGAAGTCTTGTCTTGCAAACGTGAGTGAACGTTTGCAATACGACTCAGGTTCGATCCCCAGCGTAGCATATGTTTTTTATATTATATGAATTTGTTTTTTTTTTACTATTTTAAAATTACAAATAATTTTTACAATAAAAAAGCTTATAAAAAGACAGACTGAAAACATAAATATTTGAAATTCTTACGGCCGAAAGAAGTCTACATGAACAAAAGAAAAGTACGTAAGTAACCTAGGTACAAAGCTATGATTCATTATATACTTTAGGTGTTTATTTTTTTTACACCGTAATCAATTTTGTTTCATAAATAAAAACCTACAATTACACTGCCCCTATCTATATCGACTGAGTCGATAGACTGACAACGAGGTCAACGAGAAATCCTTACGTAGGTAATGTGTAGCCATACTGATCCTTTATTTCACTCTTAGTGAAGTAGTGAGCGTAGCTCGTAATAAAATCTCGTGCATTTCGTAGGAGTGTTCTGGGTTCGATTCCCACTTGTACAGTTTTTGTAAAATTAGTCCTCAACCACAAATATTTTTTTTACAGTGAAAACGTTTTTCCGTTTCTGATTCATTAAAAAAGTGAACAAAACTGTGAATTTATTTTAAGTATCGATTTTTTTACTTTATTTATAATTTTACATATGAGCTGCGGCCCACTGTATACAATCGTAGAACAGTCGAAGCTGTACATTCGTATTTTTTGCACGTTGCTGATATATTATACGTATTTGTTCAAAATTTTGTTACTACCTAAATGACATTGTTGCAAGACAGTTATTTGAGCTTCTTCGTTGTATAAGAGCTTCTTCGTTGTTCCGCTAGGTGACGCTGGCTCGTAATTTAGAAATCAACTTATTTTTACTTAAAGTCACCGATAGATGGCCGAATCCCCGCAAGGGGAACATCACCCCGCCGCAGGGTAGAGGCGTGGCTTGTGATTAGGTATTTCGCATTGATGCATGCCCTAAACCTTAGCAAACCTCACGAAATAATAAGCGAAATCAACAAAATGCAAATAATCCCTCGTAATCCATAGCAAACGTTTTCAAGCGCAGTAGAAGAATGTCGTAAACGAGTCGACTGTAACGCGGCCGCAAGCGCGTTTTAAAATACAGTCAGCGCCATCTAGCGACCTCACTATCACCGCCACCCACTCTTAGTCCAATGCATTATATTTTGAACAAATGAGCGAAATTAATATTTTAGTGTAATTTGTTTATTTAATTTACCTATGTAATGTTCGAGTAGAATAAAGTTAATCGTTCGACTGTTTCTTCTTGTATACTTGTAAGTACATATAAGTATAAAAAAGCCAATCTTGTGTTATCTAGAGTTTTCCTTTAATTTTATTTATATGCGTATTAAAAGCAGAAGGGGAGGCATTCGCCCAGCATTGGAACGTAATAGGCTAGATTAAATTAGATCTTAATAAAAAAACTCAAAGGAAATAATACTGAACCTACTCAATCTATACAAACTATAAACATAACGTTAACTCTTTATCTTTATTATTAGACAGGTGTTAATATAATTAATATTTACATAATAAAATCAATGAACTTTCTACCAAAGGAATTACCTACTGTCCTGCCTCCTGGAGGACTCGAGGAGAGGGGGTTGAGGTTCGAAAAAACTTCGGGTCACTTATTCTCGGAGTCGAAGAAAGGATGTGACTTCGAGCCCCATTTATTTGCGATTGCTTTAAAAATTTTCATACACTGGGTCTTATATACAAGTTTGACAATCCACCCTTCAAACAAATAACAATGTCGATAATTATGAAAGACCTCTATAAAAATTTCGTCAATAATATTAAAGCTTTCTTGGTAGAATGGTTACGTAAGCCTAATACGGAGCTAGCGACCCGGGTTCAAATCTCAAGTAGGCAAGTTGCGTTTTAATTTTTTGTGACAATTTTTTTTAATTGGGAGCTAGGTATTTCAAAAGGATTTGTAAAATAACACTAAGTCAATGAATGTTTTGCTTAAAAATAAACCAAGTAAATAAATTGTTTTATTCCGAGCAACGCTCGGGCGTCCAGGTACTATCTAACTAAATAAACTAACTGACAATCCACCATTCAAACAAATGACAATGTCGATAATTATGAAAGACCTCTATAAAAATTTCGTTCATGGACTTAAGGCTTTCTTGGTCGAATGGTTACGAAAACCGACTGCGGAGCTTAAGACGCGGGTTCAAATCTCAAGTAGGCAAGTTGCATTTTTATTTTTTGTGACATTTTTTTAAATTGGGAGCTAGGTATTTCAAAAGGATTTGTAAAGTAACACTAAGTCAATGAATGTTTTGCTTAAAAATAAACCAAGTAAATAAATTGTTTTATTCCGAGCAACGCTGGACGCCCCCAGGTACTATCTAACTAAATAAACAAAATTTTGCTTTCGCTTAACTTCGGAACTAAATGACCTACAGACTTGTAATTTTGGATTTTAAGTATGTGATTATAGCTTACTGGATGATGAAAATTTCAGCGCTCTGGTCTTATCCAGAGGTTCTCTAATAGGGGCCTGAAAATGTGGCGAAATGGTTCTAGTAAAGGATGGACCAAGAGTACTAAATAATCCTAGTTATCCTAGTTTTTATAGTTTTCCCTTTATGTGGCCATTAAACCCTAACTCTGTACCAAATTTCAGCTCTCTGAGTTTATGGGAAGTACTAGTTCTATTTTGATTTTATGAGTGAGGTGAGTGTCGTAAATGCGAACGAAAATGCGAAACTTTGCTTTCGCTTAACAGCGGAACTAAATGACCTACAGACTTGAAATTTTGGATTTTAAGTATGTGTTTATAGCTTACTGGATGATGAAAATTTCAGCTCTCTGGTCTTATCCAGAGGTTCTCTAATAGGGGCCTGAAAATGTGGCGAAATGGTTCCAGTAAAGGATGGACCAAGAGTACTAAATAATCCTAGTTATCCTAGTTTTTATAGTTTTCCCTTTATGTGGCCATTAAACCCTAACTCTGTACCAAATTTCAGCTCTCTGAGTTTATGGGAAGTACTAGTTCTATTTTGATTTTATGAGTGAGGTGAGTGTCGTAAATGCGAACGAAAATGCGAAACTTTGCTTTCGCTTAACAGCGGAACTAAATGACTTACAGACTTGAAATTTTGGATTTTAAGTATGTGTTTATAGCTTACTGGATGATGAAAATTTCAGCTCTCTGGTCTTATCCAGAGGTTCTCTAATAGGGGCCTGAAAATGTGGCGAAATGGTTCCAGTAAAGGATGGACCAAGAGTACTAAATAATCCTAGTTATCCTAATTTTTATAGTTTTCCCTTTATGTGGCCATTAAACCCTAACTCTGTACCAAATTTCAGCTCTCTGAGTTTATGGGAAGTACTAGTTCTATTTTGATGATCCATGAGTGAGTGAGTGTCGTAAATGCGAAACTTTGCTTTCGCTTAGCTTCGGAACTAAATAACCTACAGACTTGAAATTTTGTATTTTAAGTATATGATTATAGCTTACTGGATGATGAAAATTTCAGCGCTCTGGTCTTATCCAGAGGTTCTCAAATAGGGGCCTGAAAATGCGGCGAAATGGTTCCAGTAAAGGATGGTACGGCAGTGTTTGCTTTGCGCTCGACTTGGCGGGGCACTGACGTGCCATCCAGATCCTCCTGTGTCAAAATCTTATGCAAATGTTTTAATTTCCACTCCTAATAGGTCATCTTCTGAAAATTCAAACGGGGGACCCAGTGTGCCTCACAGAGGATTACCTCAAAGTTTATCATATAAAAAGAAAATATCCATTAAGCCTAGAGAACGAGTAAAATTAGATAAAAGTTATGATCGTCAAGCCCACAACGAAATAATAAAAACTCCCAAGTTTTCTGAACTGAATGGTACAATTTCAAAATCTCAATCTTCTTCTCAAGATCGTTTACAACCCTTATTAATCTCTGATGTGACAAGTGCCTTAATCAGCACTATGTCACAATTTAATATTCATTTACCGTCCAACGCTGCTTTAAATTAATGTAATTACTCAAATTTTGAATATCATCAATAATGGATCAGGACCAACTGTCCAAGGTTCTCCAGTGGAACTGTCGCAGTTTGATCAATAAGAAACATGAATTATGTTTCTTATTAAACTCTTACAAACCCTTTTTAGTTTCTCTATCTGAAACCTGGCTCAAGCCAGGTTTCAATTTAAAAGTTACAGGATACAACATAGTTCGCGAAGATCGCCCTGACGGGTATGGTGGTGTTGCCATTTTAATAAAAAATAATTACCATTTCTCGACTATTTCATTTCCTCCTCATAATGATAATTTTTCTATTGTAGGAGTATGTATAAATAATATTTGTTATGTGTCTCTTTATATTCCTCGGCCTAATTCCCTAATATTAAATGAGATAAATAGTTTCTTTAAAAATATCGCTCAACCTCTCCTAATTATGGGGGACTTCAATTGCCAAAATCAAACTTGGGGTAGTTCGATTACTAATTCTTGGGGTGAACATTTATTGGACATTATACCTAGATTTAAATAATTTCTGTATTTTAAATAATGGTTCTCCTACTCGACGCACTGGTCCATATGAAGGTAGAAGTGTAATTGATTTATCTATATGCTCAGCTTCGTTAGCTTCTTCTTTAATTTGGTCTGTACTGCCTTCTACTTTTGGAAGTGATCATTTTCCTATTTTAATAACTTTTCCTACAAAAGATAAAACTACTTCCAAAAAACCTTGTCGTTTCAAACACAACATTTCGCAAGCTACCAATGACAAATGGGATCTATTTCGCAAACTTGTTGAAGAGAATTTTCAATATTTACAAATTTCAGACCAAAACTTTTTAAATTTAACCTACAGGGCAGAAATGTTAGCTAAAATTATTATAAATGTAGCAGATACAGTTTTTCCTCTAAAACATAAACATAGAGTCAATATTCCATCCCCTCCTTGGTGGGATTCAGAATGCAAAAAAGCAATCGAGGATAGAAAATTAGCAGAAAAAACATATAATGAGAACATAAACGAGAAAAATTTTGTTTTATTAATAACTGTCATAAATTATTCTAAATCATTATTTAAAAAGAAAAAAAGGGATAGTTGGACAAAATTCTGTTCTTCTTTATCTCCAGATTCATCCCCGTCCATGGTCTGGCAAAATATCAGGCGATTCAGATCAGGTTTTATTCCAACAACGTCAAACTCTATTTCTACTCCCCTAGCAAATCAATTTATGGAGAAAGGTATTTTAAAAAATGTTAAAGATTCTTGTCCAGGATTAGATGGCGTTGTTTATTCATTTGTGTCTCATTTATCTGATACAACTCTTATCGGTTTTCTTGATATTATTAATTCTATCTTGGATACAGGAAATATCCCGCAATCTTGGAAAACCCATGAGATCATTCCTATATTGAAGCCTTCCAAAAACCCATCAGACCCCTGTTCGTATCGTCCTATAGCACTATCTTCTGTTATCGTAAAACTTGTAGAACACTTGATCAAAAATCGGTTAGAATGGTACTTGGAATCTAACGGTCTGCTGTGCGAAAGTCAATTTGGTTTTAGAAAAGGGAAAAGTACTATAGATAGCATAAGTATTTTTACAACTGATATCAGGTTAGCATTTTCGAAAAACGAATCTGTAGTTGCAGCTTTCTTAGACATAAATGGAGCATACGATAATGTTCTCCCAATAGTATTAGCTGAAAAACTTAAGAAATTACATATTCCAGTTAAATTTATATCTTTTATAATAAAATTGATATCTGAGAGGTTTATTGTTTTATCCGTTAACTCTGAAAAAATATCAAGAACAGTTTGGAAGGGTTTGCCTCAAGGTTCAGTTTTAAGTCCGTTACTTTATAATATTTATACCTGTGATTTGAAGTCTTCATTAAATAATACGGTAAATGTTCTCCAATATGCAGATGACTTGCTATTGTACTCTATAAACCAAAATATTGATAATGCGTGTGCCTCATTATCAACTGCCTTAGTATTATTAAAAAAATGGTTAGACGAAAATGGTTTACAATTATCTATCACAAAAAGTTCTGTTGTTTTATTTTCTCGAATGCGATCTCCTCCTCCGATTTATTTATTCTTTGATAGAACCTTAATCCCACCACGAACTAATGTTAAATTTTTAGGAATTATTTTAGATTCTAAATTGGCGGGCGAAATGTACTGTGAACATATTTCAAATAAATGTGAAAAATTACTAAATATTATCAGATGCCTCACAGGCGTTTGGTGGGGTTCGCATCCGCTTTCATTAAAACTTTTATATAATTCAATTATCAGGAGCGTTTTGGATTACGCAAGCTTTTTGTTAGAACCATGTAATAAACTTGGTCTTAAAAAACTTGATAGCATTCAATCAAAGTCGCTACGAATAGTTACCGGTGCAATGAAATCTAGCCCTATAAATGCTTTACAAGTAGAATGTGGCGAACCTCCTCTTTATCTAAGACGACAAATGTTGTCTGATAGATATTTATTTCGAGCATTACAATTCTCGAATCATCCACTACTGCCTAAGCTTAAATCTCTATTTGAATTAGTAAACAGCTCTTCATATTGGTCTCATAAATCTCCGCCATGTCTAGTTATTAGTTATCAGAAATATTTATCTCTTTCATCCCCTTTGCATAGATCTACGACACTCCCATTATTTGAATATAGTTATGAATCAATCACTACGCCTCTAAATATAATTTATGATCTAGGTATTCAAAAATCTGACCCCATTGCAAATGCTAAGTTTAATTATGTCATGGATCGAAACTGGTCTCATTTTCATCAAATTTATCCTGATGCTTCAAAGCATGATCGTCACCATAACGCTTGTGTAGGAATAGGTATTTTTCATTTACAATACAATATCGTTCAAAAAGTTAAACTTCCACCGGAATCATCAATATTTACAGGAGAGTGCTTAGGGATTCTCAAAGCAGTTGAGTATATTTTATTAATGAAACTAAATAAAACAATCATTCTTACAGATTCCTTAAGTGCCCTCCAAGCTCTTGGTAAATTTTCTTTTTATAGCCGTCCGTTTCATCCAATTATTTTCCAAATAAAGCATCTAGTTCGTCTTTGTTCCTTAAGAAACTATTCTATCTTCTTCACTTGGATACCTAGCCATAGTGGTATATGTGGCAACCAAAAGGCCGACAACTTAGCAAAGGAAGCTGTTGTAGAAGGAGACAAAGTTCCGTACAAAATCTTCTGCCCCGACCTAAAACCTTTGCCTTTATCATATTTAAAAAAGTCTTGGACTGATATATGGAATCTTAGCAGTAAATATAAAGGCAAATATTATTATGAGATTCAACCCGTTATTCCAATAAAACCTTGGTTTTCCAAAGTAATTTTAAACAAGAAAACTACAAGCATTCTTATAAGAATGCGTCTGGGTCATACGTGTTCTCCAAACCATCTTGCAAAGCTTGGCTTAATAGATAGTTCAAAATGTGTTTGTGGCGCTGAGGTGGGAGACTTGAATCATATCTTATTTTCCTGTCCCCTCCATGATCGTTCCTCCTTTTTTGAATCACTTTTGTCCTTAAGAGTTCCTTTCCCATCTTCAACTCCTTGTTTGCTAATTAATAATAATGTTAAAATATATAAAGTATTATCCTCATTTATTCTTTCTAACAAAATATTAATTTGATAAGTAGTTTAACTAATGAAATATGTACCTACCTTCTTTTGTCTATCAGCTAACAAAATAAATTATTTGATATTAGTATTATATAATATGTATAGTGTATTCTTTCCATCATTTCCTTACTCTCCTGATTGATTATTTTCTAAATTCCATCCGCTGCGTTAAATCCTTATCCCGAATGTTTCTCCGTTTTGTCGTTGGCATGATGTGCCACAGGCACGTTGCCATATAAAAAATAAAAAAAAATATAAATAAACAAACACCGAAATTAAATAATTTTGTAAAGAAATACTATAGGAAAAGTAAAGTATAAGAATAAAACAATAGAATATAAGTTATAAAATATGATAATGGACGTCAATGAAGTAAGTAATAACATGTAGTGTATTTATAACAGTACACGGCGCATTTCATTCATTCCATTTATTCCCGTGGGAATGAGATATTTTCACGCGGCAAAAAGTAGCCTATGTTCTTTCTCAACGTCCTTTCTATGTTTATGCCAAATTTCATCAAAATCGGTTCAGTGGTTTAAGCGTGAAAGAGTAGCAGACAGACAGACTTTCGAATTTATAATATTAGTATGGATAAAGTAAATGAATAAGGTGGAGCTACGCCTCGACATATCACGTTTTAAAACAACCCGCATATAGTAAATAGGTCTAATATAACATAAAATAGTCACTGATTTCATAAACGATAAAACGGCATAAAGGAATTTCATAAAAATCTGGGAGGTTTTTTTACCGCCGGCTTTTTTTCCTTTCAGTGCACAAACACCCTATGCTGTGATATGGGCCCAAACCTGACGATCGGAACCGATCGGAAATATAAATATCTAATTAAATACTTTAATATATAAAAGGTGCAATATGGGATAAATAAAAATAATAATAAAATAGATGTTAATGTACATTTCGTAATTGTGTTATAGTTAAGTTTTTTCCTTTTATATTTTTATCATTGTATATTTGCATACCTCATGAAGGTAAATATGGCGAACTTTATATATAAACAACTTTGTAAACACCCATATTTGTGCAAATAAATGTCTTTGACTTTGAAAATAGAAACTTCAATACACATTAAATATACTAAAGTATATGTAAGTCGGTTTAAAGCTGGCCCTTGCAATACTTGAGGCCAAGCCAAATGTTCACGGTACAGCGTTCGGCCACTAAAAAGCGCCTGAATCACCGATTGACGATGCTAAAAGCTCAGATCATAAAAAAGTAAAGATGGAGCGCTGCTAACAACATAGTGAGGCCGGTTTTTCAAATATGTGTTCGTTGCCGGCCCACGCTGTTGCGATCATCATTTAAATTCTCCCATTATTTTTAATTAATACTATTTATTTCACAACAATCCAACTTTCACAACAATTCCACAATTCTTCTTGTGAATTTTTATATTTTAATAACAGTACCTGGACGCCCGAGCGTTGCTCGGATAAAACAATTGATTTTCTTGGTTTATTTTAAGCAAAACATTCAGTTACTTAACAAAGCCTACTGAAATACCTAGCTACCAATTAAAAAAAAATGACACAAAAAATAAAAAAACGCAACTTGCCTACTTGAGGATTAAACCCGAGTCTCTAGCTCCGTAATCAGCTTTCGTAACCATTCGACCAAGAAAGCTGTAATTCCATTGACGAATTTTTCATAGAGGTCTTATAAATCGACATTGTAATTTGTTTGAAGGGCGGATTGACGGTTGACATTTCACGGCTTTCTACGCCACAATATTATGAATATTCTCCAATAGATGTCAATAAGAGTAATTTTATATTTAACGGCATAAACATTAAATAAAACGACAATTTCTATCAATAAAAATTTGTGGATCGATTTATCATCCCCGTAAACAGGGTACTTACGTACAGGGTCCACCAATCCGCACTTGGCCAGCGTGGTGGACTATGGCCTAAATCCCTCTCAATTGTGAAAAGGAGACCTGTGCCCAGCAGTGGGACATAAGACAGGTTGAAAAAAAAAACAAAAAAAAAACCAGGGTACTAAATTTCATCAAAATCTTTGTAGCCGTTTCCTTGATTCAGAAAATATATTTAGATATATACAAGAATTTTTTAAAGGTATGTATTAGATTTGGCTCAATACGAAGCGATATTCAACTGGCAAAGCTAGGAACAGTTTCGTTGAACAAGTGTGCGTATCGTGTTTATGGACAAGACGTAGTGCAGTTTTAACCGGCCTCGCTTCGTTGTTCACAGCATTCTATCTATACTATTTTATTTGATCTGAGGTTAAAAGCTAGTGTGGCTTGGCCGTTAGGTTAGGTTTATTTGACGAGAGAAGAAACTTGAAAGCATAACGCGGAAAAGAGACATAACAAATTAACGATTTTTTTGAGACGGAGCAAGACTCAGAAGACGGGGTAATAACAACTAAAGATTGTCCCCTAAACTATAGACCTGCTCAGCTAGTTAGAGGCGATACCGTAGAGATCACTTTGAATTTCTTTTACGGAGATGCAATTTTTAATAATATATTATGATTTACGTATAGTAAATACAGAGATAAATTAATACATAAATTTAGTAGAGTAATACAATAGGTTTATAAACCGCAAAAATGCTACAAGCGTACAAATCTACTACTACGGAATAATTAACATACATACATTTCAACACGTACAAGTACAGACACGTAATATTTCATAATATTAAAAACGTATTAAATTTCAAATATCAAATTACTTACCTATTTAAAAGTGTTCTTAATTTATATAAACTGCGTGTAAATGAGATCATCAAAAATTTCATGTTTATATTAATATCGTTTTTCGAATTTATCAAAATATCATCGAAAACATCGCCTAATATAAAAAATTTAAGATTTATACAACTATGTTGCTATGATACCGGAAAAACCCAGTCCGATATAATATTACCCTTATAATTTAAAAATTTCTTGATACTAGTAAGATATAAATCTGTTCGATTTTTTAAAATGATATTTGATGATGTGACGAAATTTATTTTTCCTTATGGCGAGGGTTTCTGAATGGCATTTTTGAATGTGTTTTAGCCATACATTTCTTAATAAAGTATTTGTAATATTTCAATATTTTATCTTAGGGCTTGCGTACATGATAACCTTTATTTCACTGCAGTGAAAAAAAATCGAAAAATTGTTTTATTTCAATTCAAACAGGCGGGCAAATAAAGCCAACTGTGCTGTGATAACATGTCGCGTTTTGTATAGAGGACAGTAGGGCTTTGCGTCCCACGGAAACCCTCGCCAAAGAATCAACGGAGGTAATTCGTATATATTTCTAGCAGTAATCGACACAAAATATTACAAACTCATTCAGTTATATTCGCGTGACAACCAAGAACCACGCTGTATTAACTGACACCTTATAAATAAATTTAATACAATACCTCTGTCAGTATACCATAAAAACCTTGTAGGTAATCACAATATGTTAACAATCACAATAAAAAAAATAGACAATAGTTTAATCTTAAAATCTAACATCAATTACAAATAGTGTAGACAATATTAACTTTTAAAACAAATACAGTCGAATTGAGAACCTCCTCCTTTTTTTGAAGTCGGTAAGAAAGATATCATCTAATCACGTTTGCCTGAAAAAATATTTTGCCTTCTACTTTTTTTTCGACCATTTACTGTACCTTCTATATTTTTATAGCTACCAGAGCAGACATATTTTCAATACAACACTTCTATCAGACTAAAATAGCGGTTTCAAGCTAGCGTATTTTTCGGCGCGTACGGTCGTTTCGGAAAAGGCGCTTACAACGCGCGCTCCTTTTTGTATAGAAAAATGTACACAGAACATATTAAAAGAGGTAGAACGGCAATAATGAAAACGGGTGTCGCCGATCAAACTCCACCTTTCACCTCATTACATTATGTACTTAAATAAATATGAAGCTTACGCACATATTTGCAATTTCAAATCTAGCCAATCTTAGCGCTGCACAATCACGCGATTTCAATTGAACGAATCACACCCAAGCACGCACACAAGCACGCATATCGTAACACGATCGCGTGTTTCTGTAGAGATACGAGCATTTGCTCATATCTATTCTAACCTCTTTTAATATGTTTTGGAAAATGTCAATCTCGCTGTTTCTCACGTACACGAAACAAATAAATGACTCGCGAACGCGCCGAAAAATACGCAAGTCCGATACCGGTCTTCAAAGAAAAAAAACTTAGCAAATTGTCAAAAAACTAACAATATTGTGGCTAGGACAAATGCAATAAATATTTTTTTTAATTACATACCGCTTATTTTAATTTCAAGTACGGATAAAATAGGGTCTTGGACACTATGCAGAAAAAAATTCAAAATCCTTATCTTAAAAAGGTTGAACTAAATCACGCTTGGAAAGCAATATAATTGTTAATTCTTTTTTGTACATGATTTATATTACCGTTTAAATCAATAATAATTAAGTCAATTGACTATGTACGATAAGTGACGTCACTAATCATTTTCTCATTCAAAATGTATGGGGATGTCACGTTTTGACAGCTCATTAAAAGTATCTCAATTGACTTGGTAGTCCAAGACCGGATTTTCAGAACAATATTTCTTCTTAAATAAATGTATTTTATAAGTATAAAATATAGTATAGTATATTTTAAATGATTGGCCGTCTAATTATAATTTCGACCATTTTGATTTTAACTTATTATTTCCATCACTTTAAAAACGTGTAGAGTGACATTGCCGAGGACATCTTAGTTTAATTTAATGTGCGTAATAATAATACGCCAGTCCATAAGTTATATTTTTAAAGCTATCTTCAAATTAAAAAAGTAAATAATTCATACAAGTAAATCACAGGGCTTACCTTGACATTTTTCTTAGCTAAAAATTTTAAGAAGTACCTCTTCAAAAACACTTCAGAAGTACAAATTTATAAAATCGACAAATATGTTTAAAAAATAAAAATAGACAATACACCATCTACCTGTCAAACAGGAATTTAGTTTTAAAAGTAATAGAAGTTTAGTTTTTAATGTAAATCTGATTACAGAAGACTATTTTTTTCAAAAACAATAGTTGTAAGCTGTCAAAAACGTTCTCGACACACTGTCAAGGCCACAAGTTGAAAAGCACGCCATCTATTAGCAGTCGGTAAAACTATGCACAGTCTTGACCTTAAAGATTTTCTAAATCCAGCTAAAATCAGTCCATCATATACGGCGCCGTCGCCCGTATTGTCGCCCGACCCTGTATAATATTAATAGGCAAAATTTCGAGAATTCCTTTCTCAATCACATCTTGTGTTTGTAAATTCTGTAACAAAGATTTTCATTAATTTTATAGGTATTTCAAAAGTAATTAGTTTTGGTAAGTATATTTTGGTACAGTTTGCTCGGTTTGCGAAAAAAAGCTATCCTATTTAGAAATCCTATCCTATTTGGAATGCAATTTTCAGTTCAGCATTTTTTATTCCCACCATTGCAAAGAAACAAATAACACGCGATCTTTTTTCCAAGCAACGGTTCCAACAATACGAAATAAAAAATATACAAAATATACTTACACATAATTAAGGTCTACACTGTCGGTAATAGTGTAACATTCCTTCGCGTCACGCCGATGGCTGTTCAAAATGTACTCCAAATCCTTATACATATCGCCGTATAACATAGTATTTCTCACATATAGCGATAAAAATATGCATATCGCCTCGGATTCCTTCGCTTCGAAAGGACCCAAAAACATAAATTCCGTGTACGAGTCATTCGATGCAAATCTCATAAAGGATTGTACGATTTTTATGACTTTCTCGTTGTATTTGGTCCCAAATTTTTTGCGTTTCCCTTTAAAGTAATTTTCGTCAAATGATACGTTTATTATTGGACTCCATTTCGGCTCCCTTTCAACGTTTAATTCAAGCTTTTTCGGTTTAGATGGAAGTATTTTTTTAATTTTAATATCAACACCATTTTCTGTCGAGCTTGCTTCTTTAGAAGCAATATTTAAATCTTTTGAAACAAGACTCGTCTCTTTTAACATAGAGAGAGAATTTTCGAAATCAGAACTTATCTCATTGGAAGCTTTTGAAGCAGGTTTTTCCTGTTTTAGAACATCGCTCTCCGCTTTTAAATTAGTACCTTTGAATTCAAATGTTTTTCGACCTATTTCTTTTGAAGTAGCGTTTGCATCGTCAACTTTTACATCAACGTCTTTTGTATTAAGACTCGACATAGTCGTAACAAGATTTGTTCCATTTATAGCACGAGTCACATCAGTAGGACCATTTACTTTTGAAGCAACGCCCTCCTCATATAAACAATTCTTCTTTTTAGCGGTTATTCCTCTTTCTAATACTGAACTGAACCGCTTTTTAGCAAGAGTGGATACCTCTAAAGCTATAGGTTTTTTAGCAGCAAGTGTATTTTCTTTACTTTCCTCCTTTTTAGCAGTGCTTTTTGCGTTTATAGCTAGACTTACTCCGTTTGTAAGAGTCACGCCCCTTTTTGCGGGACTGACAGAAGCAGCGTCGCTTATAGCGGGGCTGAATTCATTTGTATCAGTCGTAGAAGGGCTTATTATGCTACTCAAGGTCGAAGGAGGACTCATCAAATCGCCACTCATGGGAATCGATGCATCAGGCGTCTCAGACTGAGAGGATTTAATTTCAGGTGGATTTATATCAGACTTTATGACGGTGAGCCCCATTTTATTGCAATTGGTTGACATCGGATTCATCACGTGAGAATTCATAGTAAGAAAACTTAATACATCTGGGTTTACTAAAATAGGTTTAACTTTGTCAATCTCATCTACTACCATCGGTAGGTTCATCTGCGCAAACGGAGGGCCGTTAGGTGGACGGTGCATACAATTTTCGTTGACAACAGGAGTAGTCAAGGAAGGACTGAAGGGATTGATAGACGGTATCGACGAATTAAGTTGCTGACTTTGTGTATTTTGATTAGTTGAGGGAGATGTTGTTGCATCATTCCCGGGCTGTATTGAATTTGGAACATTCGTTGCATATGCGTTCATTACTGGAGCTCTGATTGTTGTAGTAGAAAGTGGCATCGTCGAATTTGATGGATAGGTGGCATGTAAGGGACGAGTTATTGAAGGTATTTGATTTGCTTGATTCATTGGAGTTGTATGTTGATGTACTGGTAGCAACATTGAATTAGGTGGATTGGTTGAGTTTAAAGGATAAATTTTAGAAGGTATTGAAGTGGGCAGATTCATGGGAGGTCTATCAGGTGGTACCATTGAATTAGGTGGATGGATTAAGTTTAAACGACGAGCTGTCGAAGTTATTGGAGTGGGCGGATTAATAGGAGGCCTGCCAGGTGACATCATTGAATTAAATTTATAATTAGCATTTAAATGACGATTGGTTGGAGGTATTGGATTCCTTGCACGCATAGTTGAATTGGATTGAAAATACGGATTCAGTGTGCAATAAGATGTTCTTGGAGGCAACATTACATATTTTGGAGGTGGATAATATGTATTCATAGTAGGATACCTCATCGGAGGAGGAACTACTATGTTAGGATTTGGTGTTCTTGTCTGTGGAATCATATGGGTATGTGGAAAGCATGCAGCCATGTGATAGGGATATATATTACGTGGATGTCCATTAAAACTCATCATATGCGGTCTCACTACATTTGGATTTAATACTTGAGGCCTCGTATTAACATGCACGGGACACATATTACGTGAATTTTGATTATAATTATTTAAATAAAACCTAAAAAAGTTTGGATCCGTCGGATATCTCATTAAATTCGGATTCATAAGAGGCCTTGTATTCACATTAAACCCAGGTCTTAGACCGTTTTGAGAATACATGTTAGATACGTTATTTGTTAAAGCGTTGGGAGCATTAAAATGTCTTGTTATATCAGGTTCACATGATGCTTTTATTATATTGGGTTGAATTACATTAGATGTTACAGGTTTGATATTTGCTGGAATGTTATTCACAGAAGGGTTTGCATTTGGATTTAATAAGGTAGTATTCCTTGCACCTGCATTTAATAAGCTGGAATTCCTTAATTCGTTAAGCATTCGAGGAAACAAGATAGGGTTTACTGGCATTAGCTTAGCAGGAACTATTAGGAGAGGAACTAATATATTGGGAACAAACGGTGCATCACTTAGTACTTCTATTGTCACGTCAATAATACTGAGATTAATTAAGTTAAGATTTAACAAACAACATTTCACAATATTTGCGTTAACCGCGAAATGGTCCATAAGTTTGAGACGCAAATATTTTAAATTGCAAGCATTTGGATCAACGATTATATTGTAAAATACGTTTGGATTCAACAAAGGATTAATTTCGTACGGACGGACTAACGGACGTTGTAGAGGCAGTGGGATTTTGGGAGGCGGATCACAAATTATAAAATCTTTATCATTCTTATCTAAATTTTCGGGTAGTACAACATACGTCCATGCCGGAGCAGTCTTTATTATGCTCAATCTGAAAGAAAAATAAAATTATCTGAAACAGTGTAGTTACTGCTAAGCAGAATACATAAAATGAGAAAATTCCATTAAAATTCGAAGCATAAAAATTACTTACAAAGACTCGCTGCTATATTTAATACGCAGCGCGTAACAATTGTACATTCGAATGTAGAAAAGTATGTTGACTTGCCAACAATTTTCAAAATCCAAAATAGAATTATACTCCTCGGTTCCTAAACACGTGATAATATACTCTACATATTTTCTCTCCTGTAAACTCAGTTCTTGGACCACGAGCATGTAGTGTCTGTGACACTTGACAAACTCCAAAAGGTATAGTAAGAAATTGGTATAGAAAAACTCCCATTTGTATTCCTTTGAGTTTTTTCGTAGTTCCCTCGCCACCTGGTTAGTGTTTGCATCCCGTAACAGAAAGTTTTCACCCTAAAAAGTAATGTGTATATTGTACAAAACTTGTTAGAAGAGATGTTATAAAATAAGAAACGGATAAACCAATTTTCAAACGGATATTTTGTCTATCTGTGACTGTTAACAAGTAGCCACTTTCATTTTTGAATTACAGCGTCATCTATCTCAGTATTGTTTAAACAGTCAATCAAAGCCAATGCTCGTACAGATACTAGAGCAAGTTTCATAAATAAATAACGATAGTTTTTTAACATATTGCATGCCCTAAAGAGGCGATATAAGCATAATGTAATACTAATAAATTTTATGATATCCAAACTATGATTTGAAGATTATGTATGAAGTGAAGATTATTTTTTAGGTAACAAATAGAAAAATAAGTTGTACTTTTCTTCGTGCAGTTAAAATCGGTTAGTCCGTTTCCAAACTACGACACGTATATAAATACGACGACACAGATGCATGTAACAGCTGAGACAGCAAAGACAGAACGACTTAACTCAGAGTATTGTAAACCTACTAAACTCTCTTTGAAACTACGCATAATTAATATAGCTGCTAGAAGCGCATGCCATATTTGAGAACCGAATGACATTGGTCATATTAAATTAAGGGCCGAATTTATAAAAAGCTGTTAGGTACATGAAACACCGTAACATCAACAACATCAACAAATCATTAGACATTTGCGAGTATGTATTGTCTGTGAATCCCACACAAAATACGCACATTAACATTATGTCGCAAGTGTCGCAACATAAAAAACGCATTTGTGTGAGCAGTACGGACGCGCCTCCTTTCGATATTGCCTATATGTATTACTCTAAAAATAATTACCTACAATATCTTTAGAATAATATTTTGTACTAGTGTGGCGATGTTTCTCAACTCATCAAGAGATGGTGGGTATTTTGAATCACGCTATCAAAGTTTTCTAAGTATATGACCAATTGTATAAGCTCGGATATGAATCAGACTGAGTTGAGGTACGTATCCATACTATATAGCTAGCTATATAATTTTTGGAATTAGCCGGAAGAAAGATACAACTAAAATTTTTAAAGTCTTTTGTTCTTGGAAGATCAATTTATTATGGATGCCAATCACAGTATTTTAAAAACAATTACACCTAAACCACTACTTATCCTTAACATCGTTATCATCAACAACCTAGTACACTTAAGTTCAGAAATTAAATTTTAATGCAATAGAAGAAAACTTAAATATTATATGCTGTATTTTGTGGATTTAATGACAGAAGTTCTTAGTAGACCGAATTTTGAAATAAAATTTTTTGCAAGACACTTTAAAGGCCAACAACACCGAACAATAAAATATTTGTAGGTATTGTAAGATATACTAAAATACGAGTAGGTACAACAACACAGAGACAGCCAAGGAGACAGACAGGTAACAATAGATTTTACGGAAAAATTTTGAAAGGAAAAAGGATTCTGGTAAGGTATAGCTATGAGGTATACTCATTCTTAACTTATTGGACATAAAAATTCGTGAGATGTATATCTCTATGTATGACTACATACATATAGATGTATGTAGTCTATGAGATGTATGTATGACTACATACTTATAGATATTATAAATATACATCTCTGTTTTAAGACATGTAAAGCTTAGCTAGCATAGGTCACTTTTTTTATAATAACAATAATTTACATATCAACATCTAAACGTATCTCCGTGCATGCATAGAATTTATCTAGCGCTTACAATGATAATGCCTGGTGATACATGTATATATCCAGGTCTATTTTTGTAGGCGCTAAAATCACAAATACAATTGTTAGGTCAAGAATAAGGGTTGAATATAAGTTTGGTTTAACATGTTAGACAGGAGATCCCAAAATTCTTCACATGAATAAAATAAAACCAATAACACAGTACATTACAATGTAAACAGCCGAAAATTTTACTGCTGAAAATACCCCCCAAGTGTGTCGACATTTATATCAAGGACACAGAGTCATCCCAAGTTTAAACATAACTATTGTCCTCCTTTTTAGCGTTCCGTAACCGAAGCTTCCTAACAGGACTCTATTACTAAGCCTCCGCTGTCCGTCTGTCTGTCATCAGGCTGTATCTCATGAACCATTTCTATTATCTACTATTTATTTCTGTTGCCGCTATTACAACAAATACTAAAAAATAGAATAAAATAATTATTTAAAGAGACTCCCATACAATAAACTTAATTTTTTTTGATAATGGTACGGAACCTTACGTGCGCATGTCCGACTTGCAGTTGGCCGGTTTTTTTCCTTTTAATTTGAGTTTAGTTATTTGCGCCGGCCCTGGGCTAATTTTGGAAAATCCTGAATATTTTTTTAGTTATTTGCGCCGGCCCTGGGCTAATTTTGGAAAATCCTGAATATTTTTTATTATTCTAACAGATATTGTAAGTATGACTGCAAGCTTGTTCTCTAATGAAAGATTTTCACAACAAATATTTTATTAGTTGTTTAATGACTATTACAAGTGACTTTATAAAATAAAAGAAAGCGAAGAATTGTGGATCTAGGGTCCCTATAGTTCAGGCTATGGACTAAAAGAGAGGTTTCAGAGATAAAATTATAAGTCAGTTAATATGATCGCTACCCTTTTTTATATGTTGTATGAGTAATCTTGACTGTACTTAATAACATTTCTTTGCCCTTTATCATAGAAATTTCAAGAATTTTATAAGCTTTTCAATAAAAAATATAGATAAAATGTGTTTTGTCTTTTTTTAGAGTTGTGTCTGTTTTTATACAACTACTACAAATACAATTTCTAAGATCCTAAATTTGTAATAATCAAACAATCTTGAAGTTTGTGCCAGGGACATCAAACTTATATATATAAACTTATATAGTCCAGTTATAGTTTAAGTAGAAAGTAAAGCTACTTACGAGGGTATAAATGGTTCATCATCCTCAGAGTCATCAGAGTTATTTTGCTCTTCATCTGGATCCTGATTGTCTTCACTAAGCTGTATCCAGTCATGCCCAATAGGAGCTTCTCTGAAATATTTGAAAATTATTTCTGTTTACAACACTGTGATATTACTAAAGAGAAGCACGCAAGACTCGGTGGCTAGCATAGAACGCAAACGATCTATGCAACTAAGCCAAACGGGTGAGATGAGTGATCGCTAGTGGCAAAAAAAATTTAATGCGTGTTTTCGTGCTTCAGAGGGTACATTAAGCTGTCGGTCCCATGGTTATCAATAGATAACAGTCGTTAAACCTTGTTGGCCTTATGGGTGGTTTGAAAACATCCGACAGCGGGCTGGCCACTAACCTGCATCTCCACCAACCCACATTGGAGCAGCTTGGTGGAGTAAGCTCCAGGCCTCCCCACTAAGGAGGAGAGACCCGTAACCAGCAGTGGGTCGCAAAAAAGGGTTGCAACCAATATTACTAAAAGTGTTGAATCAATATTCAAATAATTATTCATTCATTCAATGCAGTTGATTATGGCCTTTCTTTGGAATTCATTTAATAAGCTACAAATAGTACTGTGAGGTGTCCAGATAAAGCTGGACATACTTAGTCTTTTAATATGTTTCTTGCCAAATTAAATGTGGTCTGGCCACAGTCCTTTTCATAAAACCTACCATTTATTTCACACTTTTGGAACAAAAAAGTTGCGAGTAAGCAAGCATCATTTGATGAAGTCTGATTCAATTTTCTTTTTACATCAAAATATAATTAATAATATAAATTATTAAGTTAAATAATAAAACAAGTTTAGTTTCATATACAAATGTCTTAATAATCAAAAACAAAATCCCTACTAATATTATAAATTCGACAGTAACTCTGTCTGTCTGCTATGCTTTCCAGCTTAAACTACTGACCCAATTTTATTGAAATTTGGAACACAGATAGAGTGGACCTTGGGAAAAAACATAGGATGGTTTTTATCCTACGGAACCTATAAAACGGGTGCATGTGGGCAAAGCCACTGGCGGAAGGCTTGTTTTTAATAATTTAGGGAGTCTGGCTTTTTTATCGCAAGGTCAGGCCAAACTAGTTGGTCTATCTGGCTCTTAAGTATGACAACTTGGCAACCCTAGCTGCAGTAGTAGAAGCAAGCAGCGACAGACTTCTAGCTATGTCTCTAGCAATCACTAAGTAGACACTCCGACCATCACATCTTTTAAACAAAACACAATGCTGTTTAAAAGTTATATATTTTTTAAGTACTCAAATATCTTACATACTACAGACTACCATCATAAACCTAACATAACTTTTAAAAAAAGACGTTTAAAAATTGATCAGACATTTGGACAAACTAATGTGTAGAATACTATGATTATAATAATATACTCACTCGATATCTTGTGCTTCATAATAAAATAACAAGGGATTCGCATATAAATCATTTCTAGTAATGTAGCGCTTCCCGGTATCGCCAAAATCAGAATTTGCTTTCAAAAGCGGCGTATCATGATTACAATCTTGAGCGGAAATGTTAGTGTTGGCTTTCTCGTAATATTTTAAGTAAGGATCCATTTTCAACAGTTTTCCTTTTACATTACCGAGATTCAACAGGTTTTCCCGGCTTCTATGTAATGAAATCTCTTCTTAAGGCTACTTAATGATTACAACAACTGTAAATCAATTTCACATAATTATTGATTCAGTGCCATTTTACGTGTAGCAATACATTTTTTCAAACAAGCGAGTAAAGCGCGACATCAGTCAGCACTTCAGCAGGTCATGAAACTCATGAAAATTTTTGTATTGTAACATAACATCACCATAACATAATAATAAAAATATTTTTCAATTCAATTCAATGCAAAATCTGTCAAGTGTCAATGTCAGATTAAATCGCAGGTGACAGCATAAGGGTGACAGAGGTCTGTCAATCAAGTTATTTTTTCCTTTCATTATTGGCCTCGTCAACAGTGTGCATATTGCCAGCGTTAAGTTTAATTTTTGCATCACACTTTCTTGCACTTTCCTTGAAATTGGCAGTCATTAACTTATTTTTAAGTCGTCGTCAGTAATCACTTTTATTTCATTTATGAGCACTGATATGCAAATCTTGCGATTAAAAGAAATAATTCGAATACTTGTAAAAAAGTTGTAGCAATAAAACTCCAGTTCAATTTTAACATTTTATTACTCTACAAATCATTTAAATAGCTAATAACTATTAAAGTAATACATCAAACAAGTAGCAACATAATAAAATTATGATCTGAACCATGATTTCAGTTTGTATTTATTTACATCTGATCAAATAAAAGTATTAGAAAATTAAAAACTTATAAGATGTTTTACTTTAATGCTTGAAAGGGATGGCGGCAAGGCTACCTCTTTCAGTTATTTCCTGAAAAGCTAGAAGCAGACTATCAGACACAACCTGCAGGTACAATAATTTATCTTTCTGATTTCACTAACTTTAAAAGAGGAATCGTAATTATTGTAAGCATACAGAGAGTATTAGAGCTGGTCATGGCCGAAAGTATGTTTCTACCCAATGTTGTTATATTTTACTCTGTCATCCAGTAGAAACGGGAGCCAAATCTGGCTGGTTTCTTTTCGGCGTTCTCTGGAAGCGCGGGCGTAGCATCCGGGTAAACGGCTTTGGGTTCTTCAATTGGCTTAGGTCTGGAAAATAAAAATAAGAAAATTGTAGGTAGAGTCTGTATGTAAATATTTTAAATGCTGTTTTAGACCTATCATGATTGGTAAACCAATTATCATGTTTGTTAATAGTCTAATTGACAGATTTCAAACAGACTGGCTGCAACCCTTTTTGCGTTCCACTCTTGGAAGCTGTCTCTTGTAATGTCTCTCCTCATTATTGCTGCTCCAATTTGGACTAAACACTTTTTAATAGGTCGAAAATACACTGTTTATTAAATAAAAACATAGGTATAAAGAAGTGTGCTTTTTCACCAGCAAATATGCAGTTTTACACCCGTAGTCATGACCAATACTATGAGGTCTCATAGTGCTTGTTAACGCATAGGGTCATCTAAACGAATCATAGATAATACTTGAGCGAAGTTTGCTACTACGCTTTGTCAAAATCTGAAAAAAGGATAAAATGATACCTGAGAGTTTGAAGTCTCCTTAACTAAAACAATAAGAAATGGCAGCAAATATGTATTTTTCTGTCACATTGTACATAACAAATGTTTGTATTTAAACTTTAAAGGGGAACTGCATTGTATTCTTGCTTATCTTGAAACCGATGATGCTAGGAGTCTCTTGTCATCAAAATAATTGGCATATAAACAAGAACATTCTTATTATTTGAGTTTTTTCGAAAGTTCATCCTTTGGTTACCTGTCGGACATTGGTGCTTTTACCTTATGATATTTTGGCAATTTTTTTACACTTATAGTCTTCTTAGAGTCAATTTCAACTTTTATGTATCACTATTTTGTACAAAAAGACACTTGAGTTCCGGAATTCCGGAATTGAAAAATTGTATATCGAAACCCAATTCCGGAATTGAAAAAGCGTCCGATATTCAAGCCCTAATCAGAGCCGACCGTTAGCGTGCGTTCAGCATGACAGGAAAACCCGCCTACGAGTGTTTAAATATACGGTTTTTGCCGAGAAATGCCATGAATCAATCGCTTTTTTTTGTTATCAGGGGGGAAACCTTCAAAAGGTACTTGATAGGATACCGGGTTATGTGGGATTTGTACCGCGCTAAAACCCCCTCAGTGGCCTGTCTCTACGCTTGGGGAAGACTATGGGATCTCCAGTGGAATGCATCGGTGTCCATGCGCTATGCCCCACTACAGGCCCGTCTTTGGGAGAGCAGATGTCCACCTTCCGATGCTTACGGCGGCATGTAGCCATGGACACTCAGCCGTCTTTCAACCTGTATGGATCAAGCTCCCAATCTCACCGCCTACAACCCTGGGAGCCCCCTTACCCCTAGTCGCTTACCCTAGTCGCCACTTACGATCAGGCAGGGGATACCATAGCTCTATTCTTAATCCCAAAGCTACAGGGACTGGCTTGACATAACAAACACACATCAAATAACACTCTTTGCATAGTGTTGCCGTTGCATGGTGTAGTTAGTTTCAGATAAAAATATTAAGCATAGAGCAACATAAACAACAAGTACCTCTTGGAGTCATGAACACGGACTTCAGTAAAGTAGCCGAATGGTGGGCGCTCCAAGTTGAGATTTTCCAACATACATTTGTCGAATACACCCTGTGTTTTACGGCAGCTGAAATAAGAAAAATACACATTGCTTTACCATTATATGAAAATAACATCTGTTGTTCATAAATCCATACTAATGTTATAAAAGTAACTCAGTCTGTGTGTGTGTGTGTGTGTGTTTGTGTGTTTGTTACATTTTCATGCATAAACTACTGAACCAATTTTAGTACAGAGATACAGAGGACCATGGGAAAGGCCAAGAATAGTTTTTATAGCAAAAAATAGGCCTATAGGGGTTAAAATAAGGGATGAAAATTTGTATGTAGTGCTATATCCCCCAAGATAAAAACATGTTATTTTGTATTCAGCCACTATGTAGAAAGTAAATTAATATTTGTACTAGAGTTTTTCATTTTTCAACGTACAAGGAATGAAAACCAAATTCAATGCAGGTGAGCCTACAGGAGGAAAGCTAATAAATTAATTAATTAAAAGCTCATACTCACTGCTCAAAACTATAATCACCAGAGCTCTTGTCAAGGCAGTTGGAATATTGGTTGAACTCAGCAAGGCAAGACTTCTTCACCTTACGAAAGAAATCCATGGTACAAGCAGTGACTGCCTTACCTTCGTTGATGCACTTACGAGGGTCCTGCTCTTCAAAACGGCAGAGCATAAATTCCTGAAATCATCCATACTAATTATTATTATTATATTTTAAATTACTGCATTAATTTCAATTAAATTTGGTACACAAATAGAGTGTTACTTAAGAAAGGACATAGGATAGTTTTAATCCACAAACAATGTGCTGTTCTCATGGGAATATATAGTATACTAGTGGACCCCGCAGACGTTGTCCTGCCTTAAAAGTAATAAAAGAGGATTTGTTTTCTTATTATCTTAAAGAGACTTCATGTTACTATCAAACAAAAATATAAAAAAAAAGACATACGAACTGTCCTGTTATTCTGAATGTGTCAAAGTTTAGAACGGCACGGCACGAAATACAAACGTTTGACAGATAGGAACAATTTATATGGGAAAACTACTTATAAATAAAAAAAATAATTAAAAAACATTTCCAGTGGCCCAAATTGTGAATCTAAACCATCCTCGAATCCATTTGAATACACACAAAAAAATTCATTAAAATCTGTCCAGCCATTAAGGAGGAGTTCAGTGACATACACACTCACAGAAGAATTATATATATTAAGATAATCATAAAATCTCTAAGTTTAACTATAGGTCCTACAGAGTCAGGTGTATGCTAAATGATAAAAAACTGCCTCTACAATAAAAATTTAAAGAAGGATTTGTTGTGTCAATGTCCACTCATACCCTGGTTTAAAAACTTTGGTGATCATAGTTGATTAATTTTTATTCCTATTCAAATAGTATTAGAATTGACAGTAAATTGAAAAGTGTAAGAGTCAATGCATGTTACGGCATAAAATAAACCAGTAAATCTTAATTGAAACTGTTTCTTCTACATTTTTGGGTTAATAGTGTCTTAACAAACCAAAACATAACCTATTTAGAACTTGATTATGCAATCAATAAACTAACACAAAGAAGTTAGATTTAAATCAATTTTACGATTTCAAAGAAAACGAATTTTAAAGAAGGAATATTGACAGTGATAAGTACTTACATTATTAACTTGTTCACAATGTTTTCCTAAATGAAAGGAGCCTGCCCTCAAAGCAGCAGTAGATAGATTAACTTCTGGGACAGTCAGCTCGGATTCCTCAGGTAAGTGCACGTCGGCGGTCAACACCATGTTTAGATTTATGAAATTTCACTAGTAATTTTGAGGTAACAACAAAATAAACAAGAAATTTCTTCCACAAAATCCGTGGAAGAAATTGGCAAAAGTAACACTGCAGATTTTAAAAGTACCCAAGCAAGGTTGTGAGAAAGAATTAACCATAGTTCAGTATGCCTAGGAATAATAAGGATAGCTATATAAAGCGACGTTTAGGGATGACTTCAAAATTTATAGAAATAATATTCACGACAGCTGTGACAGTTTATATCATATTTGACAGCTACTCCATTTCATTTTTCTTCTTCTTCTTTACGAATGGCGACCGGACGGTTGATCATTTTGCCAATATCAAGTAAACATTTAAATCTAGTTTTTGCTAGTTTCATTATTTTTCTATATTTCTACTTAATCCGATATAAGAGTACAATATCCTTCTCTTCTCCGAGCAGCGATGGCCGAGTGGTAAAGAACCGCGGTCTTCGACGCGACCGATCCCGGGTTCGTATCCTCGGCGCGCACCTCTGACAAAGAAATTTGTAATGTGCGCATTTATCGCTGCTCCACGGTGATGGAAAATATCGTGATATTTAATTGATTACGATGTTCTCCATGGCCGTGCATGCCTGAGAGAAATTCATAATTTCTCGAAAGCATGACGTCGACCAATCCGCACCTGGCCAGCGTGGTGGACATGTGGTGGACTATGGCCTAAATCCCTCTCACTTGTGAGAAGGAGACCTGTACCCAGCAGTGGGACATAAAAAAGGTTGAAAAAAAATCCTTCTCTGAACTACCGGCAAAAAAGAACTTCGTTGCAATTCACGTATACATTAATAAGTTTAGTTATACAGAAAAACCAATAAACCAACTAAATATGTACATATATCAACGTTGGTAATTACGGAGAACCACGAAATGAAACAATTTGTACTTCCATGCAAAAAACGTAATGTTTATTCAATATTTAATTAACAGTGACTAGACCAAAAATACACAGTCATTTAAATCTTAATCTATCGTAGCCAAGTTGCGGCAGATGTGCGTGTACTATTTTTTCATGTTTTGTAATTGATTTTCATACATAAGTTCTTGTTCTTGCGCAAATTTAGAGGAACCATCATCTAGAATTGACGAGAATATGTTATTAACAACAAGTATATTAAAGGTCACAACACAACACAAGAGATATGGGATGCAACTGATGTTATAAAAGATGTTTATTGAACGAGTGGCTCGGCCCTAGTTACGCCAAACTTGCCGCTGTATTAGCTGCTGCTAGCTAGTGGCTCAGTCAGCAACAAAGCGATATACAAATGCTCTATTGGTTAAATTTTTTGTTACTTTCCCTTTGCTTATTATAAAACGAGTCAAATACAATGTGCGAAGTTGTAATTTCAGTAAAGGATGTTGAATTATAGTTAACTATATGTTACAGTTTCAAGTTTTTCGTGCTTTGTACATACCTGTATACATTTCTAAGTTTTCAGCTGGTACATGATAGAACTTTGGGATGTCAAATCGATTTTCCTGCAACAATTACAATAATTGTGGTTGTTAATATTGCTAAAGCTGTGATTACACTATCAATCAGTTTGGCTTGTCCAGTTAAAGTTACACAAAACTAAATCATAATGAAGTTATAAATAAATGATCTTGTACAATCCACCTTCATATTAGGCACAAATATTAAAATTATACTACAGGATGGCATTAACAACGTTTCTGGGTATTAAATGCGTTGATAACCGACGAAAGCAAGCTTTCTCAAACTCAATATAGTAAAAAATCACCGAATCGTAGTTTCTGCGACCCATTCTAGGAATATTCTTGCTAGGAATTGTTTTAATTACATATCCCATCATGCCTTGATCAAAAGGTCCATCTGCTTCATTACTTCTTCCAACTCTTGGGACATTGTTTGGTTTTATAAAAGAACTTTGAGCTTGAATTAAAAAACAGACTAGGCACAATGCTAATGTATAAGTGATTTTTGTAACCATTTTATAGAAAAGTGTTTAGACGTTGCACGTAGAACTATCTATGACAGATGCTAGGTTCTTCCTTGTTCTTTTATACAACACAGTTTCGATTAAGCCCTTATTTTGATGTTGATTTTATCCAAACCCGTACATCACAACGGAATACTAACGAGTTGGTGCTGAATTATCTCGGCTAGGATCTATGAGGGTAGGTTGTTTAGTGATTCTGATAGATGATCTCTGCTACTTACCTGTTTTTAAATTGATTCATTATAGATAATTACTTACCCAAACAATGTTTTTAAAAAGCAATATGTGAAAACATTTGATGTTTTCAGGCTGCGTCTTGCTGTCCTTTTTCCACAATTATAATTTTGGAAAGGTTTCTTCCATTATCGTAAGTTTGAACGAGAAATTAATTTATTTGTCACTTATTTACTTATAATACGATCTAAGTTCATCATAGCTAAGTTACGAAGGCATACTCTATGAGTGTACTTTAAACTAGGTAAGTACTAGAAACTTTTAGATTATATTTTCTGGATCTTATTATTTATCATCTGGATCTGGATCTTATATATTATTTACATCAATAAAGTTTGTCTGTTTGACACGTTTGAGGAGTTTTGGCGGGAAGTCTGAAGGGACAAGTTGTTCTCTTGTTTTACTTTCATTTTCTTGGTATATTTTTGAGTTATATCGGATAAAGTTGATGGCATTTTTTTCGATATAGGTTAATGACAGTGCACGAGTGAAATAAAATAACAGTGCGAAAACATGTTTTTTCGGCTTGCCTCCAAAACTCCTTCGGCATAAGAATAAATAATAATTACTTTATTCTTATGCCTTCGGGCATGTTATCGTAAAGTAGCCATCGCTTTACTTGAACATCTGACTGACTAGACACTGACTGAAACCTGACGACTTATTGATTTATAAGAATAATAGATGCAGAAATTATACTTGACACTGGCAATATGCACAGAGTGCGATGCCATTATTGAATAATGAAACGAAAATATTGAATGGCTGCAAGGATTTTATCCAATGCCGTAAAACGAATTAAAAAAAGGACACGTTTGATTTGACAAATCATTCAACGTCCGTTCAGTGTTGCCAGATGCACTGTAATTACAGTGGATCTACTGTATTTTCAAGCCGTCTACTGTACACTGTATTGTTATAAATACAGTGTATGGAGAACACTGTATTTTTTTATGAAACAAGTTTCATTAATTTCTTTAAAATAAACGCTACTGTAATTGAAATTTTTAAAATTATGACCGCGACTTATCGCAAAAATACGAGTAGGTATGTAAATGTAGAGGAATCCCCATTCAGTCTTTCATTCGCAAAACAGTTTCACCCGGTTAGAAGGAATGAACCTTGACAACTACAGTTTGATGTAAATAGTGTGTCTTTCAAATTAGTTGCGTTTTACAGGATCGGCGAGGGCAGTATTACTCATTAGTTTTTTTTATACGTACGTTGAAGCGTATAAAAAAAGATTTATGTTGTTTATCTCATTAAAGCTTTTAAAATAACCACTAAGTAGTTTTTTCGGAAGACAATAATAGTGGACCTCCAAAAAAGCTAAGAAACGCACTTGCTATTTGTGTATTATGTGCTATAAAAATATTAACTGACAGAATTGCTATAAAAAGGCATGGTGAAGGAAATAAACATTTGAAAAAATCTAAACCATTGTCATCACAACCAGCAATTGCCACAGTGTTTGAAAAGAAGACATTAAAATCGGAAGATAACCTGAAATTTTTCCGGATTCGGAAGTCGTCGCCAAAAATTTAAAATTAAGTGGATGAAACTAGCGATATATAGAGACACTGATTAATTTAATTTGTAAGGTTGATAATAAACAACTATCTAAATAATATGAATATTTTTTATTTGCACTGTAAAATATACTGTATTTTTTTTTTCGTTTTTACTGTATTTATGACAAAAACACTGTAATTTTTAGTACATTACATTACACCGCATTTTCAGATTGTCCATCTGGCAACACTGCGTCCGTTCAACGTCCAACGTGTTTGACACTTATTTTTTTGCACGAATTCCATTACGTTCATCGTCGTGCATTAAAAACAATATTGTTTACTCGTTTTACGCATAACTATACGTTTAATTTCAAAAATGTGCGACAATCACGCAATAAATGCTATATTTAGCGAATTTCAGAAAACCCTTGACAATGAGCATGATATTCGTGAAGTGCGTATTCAAGCAATATATTTCCATTTTACTCAATTTACCGCCTTAGCCAGTATTTCGATTAATGTACTCCCATTCTAATGCGGTTCCTTATTATTTCGTTTCCATATGAGTTAATTTGAGAACTATCTAATATCTTATTGATAAATCGTAAATGTGTGTGTACCATGTTTTGTTAGGTATATTCTCTTTTAGGGTTATGAAACACGATTTTGTAAATACAAAACAATATTATTTACATTAATTAGTAGTGAGATATACTCCGGAGATATACTAGATATACCCATCTGCCGGAAACTTGGCTTGGACTTGGGGGATAAACTTTCCCCTCCAATTTTTTTTAATCTTCCCTAAGTTTTTTAAAATTATAATAATATTTTGTTACAGGTTATTCGTAACATTTGCAAGGAAATGGACCAAATATCCCGGGAAGCCATGACTGTTCTCCAAGTCATTCACCACAGTGAAGAGAGTAGTAAGTTCAGTACATTTTGGCAAAGGCAATTAAAATATATACTTAAGATTTCTATGTATTAGACCAAGTTACAGCTAAGCGATGGAGAACATTGTAATCAATTAAATATCACGATATTTTCCAATAAAGAGATTAAATGTGCACACTACAAATTTCTTTGCCAGAGGTGCACGCAGAAGATTTGAACACGGAGTTGGATATGTCGAAGACTGCGGTTTTTACCACTCCCCATTTATTTTTTATTTTTTACTTGCCATTGCTGCATATCTGTTTATAAACAGTGTTTATTGACAAATGTTGCCAAATGAATATGAGGCTTGTGTTTGCGTCCATAGTACTCACAACACACAGAGTGTGGTTCTATTTATTTATTCTTTTTTCCAGTTGGTCCAGCCTGTTTGAGGGCAAGGGAGCTATTTGAGAAAGCTAGAGAGGGATACACAAAACTAGCAGATGCTGTGCCCACTGCTGAGTATTACAAGTAAGTATTAAGTAGAATGTAAGCAATCTATGCAGCTAAACCAAACTGGTGCGGTTGGTGGGAGATGGGTGACTACTAGGGGCTAAAATTTCATGCGAGATTCCGTGCTTCTGTAGACACGTTCAGCTGTTGGTTCTGATTGTCATCAATAGAAAGATCTGATCATAAAAAATATAATCTATAATAAGAAATTGTTTGTTATTGTTGACGTTATCCCTGATGAACATAGGCTACTTTTTACTGCGGGAAAATGCTTGATTCCTATGGGAATACGGGTAATAGGGTCCACGCGGTTGAAGCAACTGGCTAAACAAATATGATTTTAATATAGCAATATATCATCTTACATCATATTTCAAATAGATGGAACGAAGTTAGAGATATAGCCTGGCACATAGCTATGCTATTTTATTTAATTTTGTTTTTTATACTTACTTTTATTATTTATAGCCAGCTATAGCAGGCTATATTTTATCCTACCCATCATCTACCCATAAAACGAGTCCATGTGGGCGAAGCCGCTGGCGGAACGATAGTCAGTTATATTATTATATTGGTGTTATTTTTTTATCCAGGTTCCAAGATCACTGGCGATACATGACCCAAAGATATTGCTTCTTGATATCGCTCACAATCTGGTTGGAGAAGGGCATCATGGCCACCCACGAAACTGTTGCCCAAGTTTTAGGAGGTAAGTCAATCATTTATCATAATTATCATACATGTTTCTAGCGTCAGGCGAGATTTAAATGGTGAGGAAATATGGAATTATTCTGAGGAAAACAGTAAAAATTGCTGTTTGTTTGGACTGATGTGGCTTATTTTGATCTTCAAATATTAGCAGAAGTCTAGGGAAGGTTTAAATGTTCAGAAAGTGTGGAAAAATATAGTTAATTGATTCAGGCATTACTTTGCGAAACTCCATTGTCATAATGTTGGTGAAAACTACTTTGGAACAATCCACTATCAAAATGTATGAATGGTGTATACTTTTTCATGCAATAACAACTCCCTCTCTCCTATATAGGAAACTTGCACACGCAACTATTAAAAAGCGTCGATAAATTGTGGGTAGAATAGTATTATAATTATTTTCCTATATATACTGTTTGTAACTTTAAGATGTCCACCAATCCGCACTTGGCCAGTATGCTGGACTATGGCCTAAATCCCTCTCACTTGTGAGAAGGAGATCTGTGCCCAGCAGTGGGACATAAAAAAGGTTAGGTGAAAAAAAAAAAAAACTTTAAGATGATGGAGAAACTCACTAGTAATAATTTCCAGGTTTATTTTTCTTAAGTTCCAATGCTGGGCACAGGTTCTTGGATGTGGGGAGATGGGAGATCAATATTCCTAACAGATATTTTTTCTGTTGTTCTTAACATCTTTCAGAACTAAAATTCTTTGATTAGGATTAAGTTATAGAAGAAAGGTTAATTTTTTAATATTTTATTTGAAATTCACATTAAAACTATAAATCTATACATATAATAAAACTGTAAGCAGGGTCAATTCTGTACATTGCATATAAATTAAAAAAAATACTTCTAGGGGTCTTTTTATAAGTAACATAAGCTAAAAATATAAGTTTTGAAATTATTGTCTGTCTGTCTGTCTGTCTGTCTGTCTGTCTGTTGTTAGCTTTTCACGCAAAAACTACTGGACGGATTTTGATGAAACTTTTTTTGTTTTATATATATTAGTCTTCGCTAACATTTAGGCTATAGATAATTTTAAAAATAACCATTTAAGGGTGTGAAATGAGCGATGAAAATTTGTATGGAAAACTTGGATTTTTTCAATAGATTTTCTTGAAATTTGGTATAAATATTTTCTAACCAAAATAAAAGAATACGTGTTTCAGCATTTCCCGAAATTCACCCTTTAAATGTCAATTTTCTTTGAAACTCTTTGAAAATTGAGTGTCGAAACTTGATGTACAGAATATTTTTGTGCAGAGTAATATACTTATAATTTTGTATTTGTAATCTTTACTATCATAGTAAGAATTCTATTTAAGCTTTTTTCAAAACTACCCCTCAATAGCAAATAAAGTGGATTCGAAAGTTGGTATCTCAAGCGTACAATAATTAACCTTAACTTAATATTTCATTCTCAAATTCTTTTCCCTTCTTTGAATGATGTGTTTACTGATTTATTGTTGAATGAATTTCCGTAACATTAGTGTGTATTTCATATCAATCGGGTGATAAACAAAAAAGTTATGTTCATTTACACAATACGCGACATAAACTTAAAAGGCACTTTGGGGAATTTGTATGAAAGTTTCGGTAACAGCCCATTCACAACCATAAATAAAAGTTTGAATTTAAGTAAAATTATTTTGAACTCTCACTAATATTGTCGACTATATTAAATATACTTAGATCAGCTTACTGTATTTTCTTTCGTTGGCCGAGTATGGCTACCTAATAAGCGCATCGCGAGCCTTACCGCCGCCGAACCTTACATCACAGGCTCCATTGAGTTAGTTGCTCAGCTTATTAGTCTTCTTTTGGGGTGGAAGATTATTAACAGGCTGCAGCTGAAACGATTATTATCGCTACATTATATCAAGCTGCAACCTTTTTAGCATTCCACTGCTGAGCATAGAGCTCTCCCAATATTGAGGAGGCCTCAAGCTCCGATGAACCGAAATCCAAATCTTACAATCTCAATGAATCCAGCATTAATGTTATAAGATACGGAATCTAAACCTTCATACAGAATGTACAAAGCCTTAACAAAACAAGACTACTGCAGACATCTAGGTGACGAATAGTTAAACTTTTAGTGAACCAACTGTTAATCTCAATATCTACCTATTTGGTAATTTGACATTCGATTTATCAACCACAAAGTTTACATGTCATACCGTAGATGGCGTTATTGAGCAATATTCATTTCTTCTCCAAAGTGAATCGATGGAGATAATTTCAAATAAAAGCCTTAAGTCTAATAAAAGTAAGTACATAGTGTAAAAAAAATGAAAAATAACATTTCACACGTATAGCCTCACATTAGGGTAGATATACCCTGTGTCGCGGGAGCCATGAACACACATAGAGACAGAAACACAACCACCCAGACCGAGAACAGTTTAAACTCATCATTGAAATTTCTGCTTCGCCCGGATTCTAACCCGGGACAGTTCGATTAGCAGTCCGGCATGGTAAACATTGCGCCACGCGGGTTGTCCCATCGTTGGGTAGGTATACGTATGATGCTGAACATTGTTAATTGGACCAATGATAACTTAACTCATTTTTTGCGTCTCTTTATTGCGTATGGGCTGAGGGCTCATCCACACACGTTGATTGATGGAGATATTAAGGATTCTTTAAAGATTCTTTATAAAAATATTCTTTATTTCCAAATACAGATAGCACACTGTGTAGAGACCCTGCCTTCTGCTTTAGTTTTCACAATGTTATATGAGTTATGACTTATGACCAAATTGCTGTCCGCAAGAAACCTATAGTTTATTAATTGACCTTACAATTATTTTTCCGATTGTTTAATCCTAAGCACGTGTATGTTTAGAAATTTTATCTCCCAACTACAAGTAGATGTATAGTGCACCTCTTTTCTGCAGTAGGTTAAAGCTATGTATATAGAATGAGTCTATACATTCTTTGCAGTATAAATTCACCCAATTTACTAAAGATACTATTTTTAACATAGATGAAGCCTCGGGCACAGCAGTATCTCTTAACTTTAATAAACGAGGTACATATTTGTAAAGAGAATCTGATTGCGCGAGACAAGCGAAACGTGAGAAAAGTGGATAGTAAGATCAGTACAGTAAGGTAAGCATTCCTTACTGTTTTAGGTTTGAAGGATTTAGAAAAAATACATTAAGTTTCTTCTGAACATATGAACATTGTATTATAAGTGATTTCACTATATGTAAGAATAATCTACCTACTACTTATTCAATGCAAATAAATAATCTTTAATTTTTAATCAATCCATTTTATAAAAGTCTTTATACACGCGGACGACGTCGCGGGCACAGCTAGTATTTAATATTTCTTTTAGTGTGTCTAGCAATCACGTTTTAACAGCTTTCTTATTTAATATTTTATTTTATTTGTTTTACATATTATAGGTAATATTTATATGTTAAATGTATGTATGTTGTATATACATATAATATATATTATCATTTAGTTTTTTTATTACAATGTACATAAAATGTTTACTATTTAAAAAAAAAGTATTATTATTATTAAGTTATTTATGATAATACTAGTGGCCGCCCGCGACTTCGGCCGCGTGGATTTTGGTATTATTCATAGCATGATCTTATATAGCTGAAAGCCCTCGGGTGGCCCCCCTGGGTTTGCCCGTGTCCATAGGCGACGGTGATCACTTAACACCACGCGGCCAGTCTGCCTTTAAAAAAAGGCTTCACCGATAAATGGACTATCCAACACAAAAAGATTTTTTCAATTGGAACCATTTGTTCCTGAGATTAGTGCGTTTGAACAAACATACAAAGGAACGAACGAACAAACTCTTCAGCTTTATGTATAGATTGAAATATTGATTAACGGGCTAATAAATATAAAAAACATGAATATCCAAAGACAATACTATACTTTATTAATCTAAATGAAATAAGAAACATACAATTTTTCTTTTCTTTTAATATTGAATGGCTAAAATAAAAGGATTTTTATACAATGCCGTAAAGCGAATAAAAAAAAATAAGAAACATAAAAGACAGACATGACAATTTTGATAGCTGCGTCAAAATATAAATAAACAAAAACACAAAGTAAATAATTTTGTAAAGAAATAATAAAGGAAAAGCAAAGTATAAGAATAAAACAAAAGGATATAAGTTATAAAATATGTATGTATGTATGATGATAATGGACGTGAATGAAGTAAGTAATAACATGTAGTGTATTTATAACACTACACGGCGTATTTCATTCATTTCTTTTGCTTCCCGTGGGAATGAGATATTTTCCCGCGGTAAAAAGTAGCCTATGTCCTTTCTATGTTTATGCCAAACTTCATCAAAATCGGTTCAGTGGTTTAAGCGTGAAAGAGTAGCAGACAGACAGACAGAGTTACTTTCAAATTTATAATATTAGTATGGATGTATTGTATGTATTTTGTACATGTATTTTGTGTATTATATAATATATACATATATAATTTTAAACGTTGTATGTTGTAGGTGCATAAGCACCTGTCACAAGTTTTCTCTTATCACCCAGGGTTGGCTGGGAGACAACGCCATTAGGCATTAAACACCCTTGTATCCTTAGATTAAGGTTATACTATAAGATTTAAATAAATAAATCACACCTTTTCACTGAAACCCTGTAAAATTATCACCCATTTTACATTCACACTATTCACAGTAGAACTATTTCAGTAATATTAATTTACACTTAAGAGTGGTACGTCATCCAGATTTTTATGAATGTTATATTTGATTTCAGTAAGCGCCACAGAAGAAAAAGAGGGTTTCCATTTAGACATAGAGGATTATCTTGTTGGCCTGCTGCAGTTATGTTCAGAGCTGGTAAGACCATTTAAATAACTTGCACACCAAATTTTGGTAGTGAGAGGACTATCTGTTTGTAAACAACTAAGTAATGTATACCAGAAATAAATAATTTCATTCATTAATAATAATAATAATGAACGTTTCATACTCATAGCCCCACAGTAGGGTCGATATACCCTGTGTCGTGGGTACCATGGACACACGCAAACACCCAGACCGAGAACAGATATTTTAAACTCATCATTCAAATTTCTGCTTCGCTGGGAATCGAACCCGGTACCCTCCGATCAGCAGTCCGGCGTGGTAACCATTACGCTACGCGGGTCGTCATTCATTAATTAATTCATTCATTCATCCACCATTCTGGATTCGTATCCAATTCTTTCACGGTTATAAAGTTTTTTTCTCTTTTACAATTTTATTCTCTTTATTCTTGTTGTCGCTTTTATATTTTTCTGCACTACCTGAAGGTTAGCTGGTAGAAAATGCCATTTTGACATTAAGCTCGCCTTTTGTTCAAATTTGTGAAATTTGGCCAATAAAGAGTAAATAAATAAATAAATAAATAAAAATTATATCATTTCATATATATTTATATTAAATGTGACCTGTTTACAGTCCAGATTTGCCGTCAATTCGGTGACACGAGGCGACTATCAGAAACCCCTGCAGATATCCAAGTTTGTAATGGAACTGAACGCTGGATTTCGGTGAGATATGTCATTATTATGGGCTATTCATTTGTGTTTAAGCAGACTATACGATTGTTTCGGCATACGAGTACACACGCGAGCTGTTATACTACTTTAATTCATACTTCAAAGGGCCGGGACTCTCTCATATATTGGGGACAGCTGACGTCACCATGCTTCTTTAAGGGGTTAAATATAATGATTACCAAAAATATATACTTAACACCAGAAAAATAAAGTCTAAAATTACAATAGTACTATTTTAGTCACGACTGCATTTCAAATTGTATTCGAACACCAAATGTAGTAAATGATCACCAAATCTTAGCGAGTCTGCCCCGCCCACATTTCCATTCTAACCTCTTTTAATAATGTTCTGTGATCTAACCGCTATCTTTTCTTACAGTTTACTGAACCTAAAGAACGACCATCTACGCAAGCGTTTTGACGCGCTGAAATATGACGTGAAGAAAATTGAGGAGGTTGTCTATGATCTCAGCATCCGAGGACTGCTGCCGCAGACCAGGGAGGAGGTCTCTGTGGAAGCTTAAATGGAGGATAGACTCAGAAGGTTCCGTACATAATAAATTAATGTTACTTGTAAGATACTTAGAATAAAAATTTTAATCGTCTGATTTTTAGTCCCTAAGAGACTGCATTTAACTCAAATTTTAATTAGTTTTTCAGTTTTGCTAAAATATTTTTAATGCAGAAGTTAAGGATAAATGCCTGTTCAATCCTAAGGGGTATTCGCTGATGCTGTGGGTAGGTACATACCGCACGGGTTTCATTCAGGGGTTTGGAGTTCCGCGGCTATAGCGACCCGAGCGGTATTCGCTGACCGCTGTGAGTACAAGTGGATACCGCGCGGTATTTTACCAACAACGATAACGAAATCCGTTCTGATCTGAACAGTAATATTACCGCATACCCACTCGGCTTTCTCTACAGCAGACGGCAGCGAATACCGCTTAGGTTTGAATAGGCCTTAAGTAAGGCCGCTTTCCCACTGGCGGTTTACAAAGGCTTAGCGTTTCTCTAACTTTGTCGCTACGCTAACGCGAGATGTTGACGTCGCGAGTCCCTTAACGACAAGCGTTTACGCTGCGACTCCGCTACGATAACCTCGCGTCAACTAAACGTCGTTGTTACTATAATCATGCTATCCCACTCTGCCCATATTAGCGAGGGTGGGGTTACGACATGATCAGAGTAGCATGACGCTAGAGTACTCTCTAGCTCTAGTTAACGACTGTTAACGCTTGTAAAACGCCAGTGGGATAGCGGCCTAATTTATATATAAACAACTTTTTTATTTTGCATATTCAATGATATTAGAAAAAAGGTAGATATAGCAGAGTAAAAAATGGCGCCTTGACTGTTGCATAAAATTTTACTGATAATGTTTAAGCTTAATAAGTAACATATACTTACTCATTTCATTACTTTGTTTTTCTACCCACTAAGAAGATAATAAGAATTTTCAAAAATCTACGTTCCTTTACTATTATTTTTTACTATAAGGCTGTGAATTGTAAAGAAAAAAACTACCTACATTAAGTATATCTTTTGTATTGGGTTTTTGTATGCAAGAAAGATAAGATAGACCTTACTAAATTATAACTAGTAACAATGACATGTAGATTGTAATCGAATCTTCTGGTCTGGCTGTTAATTGCTTTGACTTAAACACTTTTAAGATTTTTGTCGTTTTTATCATATTTACATACAGAATGGGTAACATTGAATTTAAAAAAAAAACTAGGTAGACTATAACAAGTTTCATTTCACCTTTCATTTTATTTATTTGTGAGAACATACAATAATGATCTTAAATATATTAACATCGAAGATCTATTGTGTTCTACCCTATGGGGTGTACAAACTATTTGTTTTGATAGTTACAATATCGATGAAAACATAATGTAAAAATGACAGCACCGTCATTTTTACAATTGAAATTAATAATCTGTGACAATCAGTTGACAGTGAAGTCAGTTGTTCCGCCATATTGAAAAATGTTGAAAATAGTTGATTTAAATTGGTTTTGTACCGTAAAAGTACATGTTTTAATAATTCTCTTATTACACGACCCTGTTTCCTTTAAAATTGGTACTAGGCTGATAATCGAGATCTATGTTAATGTCTTATTGCTAATTTTGATGAAAAAAATAACAATGGAACTGATAAAGCTGATTGTTTACAAGTTTTCAAATTAAGTTTGATTTCTAAGAGACCACTCAGCAGCACCTGTAGTTCTTGCGAACCTCTGCCAAAAAAACTTACAGTAGACATCTACTCCATTGATGACAATAACGATGATACAAACTCCACTAACAGTTACAATTCAGAGGTCTAAAATACTTTATTATTGCTGATATTGGACATGTACTTAATGAGACTTTGATTCTAAATATTTTTATAACAAATTTCATTTCACCTTTCATTTTATTTATTTGTGTTACATACAATAATGATCTTAAATATATTAACATAGAAGTTCTATTGTGTTCTACCCTATGGGGTGTACAAACTATTTGTTTTGATAGTTACAATATCGAGGAAAACATAATGGCGGTGCTGTCATTTTTACAATTGAAATTAATAATCTGTGACAATCAGTTGACAGTGAAGTCAGTTGTTCCGCCATATTGAAAATAGTTGATTTAAATTGGTTTTGTACCGTAAAAGTACATGTTTTAACTGATTTTAAGCATTTTTTTCGGATTCATGAGTTTTTTCTCAAATTTTTGAGCTGGTGGTCGAAGGTGTACATTACCTAGCCAACATTGAACATTTATTTAAACATTTATTTATTTAAACATTAGTGTTAGGCATTTAGTACAATAATTAGCAGGTCTTAATGCATAATACGAGAGTTCAAATAAATGCTACCTTTTCAGGCTTTAAAAGTGTTAAAACAGTAATTGACGATTTGAGTAACTTACTATTTATCATTAAATGTCAATAATAATGTCAAAAATAATGTCAATAATACAATTTCAATAATAATTATGTCCGACAAAATATAACAGTACCATGTCCTTTGCGCGTTTTGTTTAGTCTAAACAATAACATAATAATTAATTGTTTATGATTTATTTTTCTTTCTTTCAAGTTAGTAGTGTTAAAATATTTATGTTATGAAAGTATTCTACCCATACAAATGCATTTTAATTTTAAATATGTTGCACGCGCCATGTTTTACTAATCTGTGTGGGCTATATTGTCCCAAAGCTAAAATTCTAGTTGATGTTACCCAATTTGTATTTCCAGTTAAGAACTCTTTATTTCTAAGTTAATAGATGCTATCACCTTTGTGTGTTAGACTGCATTAAAGTTATTTAAGTTTTAAATGTATTGTTTTTATTTCTTGCCTTTTTCATTTAAGCGAGTCTATTTAGAAAGGAGTTGCGTTCTTAGGTTTTTGAAAAATGTGTACATATTTGGTTAAGTATGGCTGCTCGTTTGCAGACGCTTAGGATATATAGATAAGGTTAAAATGCTAGGCTTAGGGTGCGTTTCCACTGACGCGGAACTGGACGGAGAAGAGCGGTGAAAAGTGGTGAGTGTTTCCACTGAAGCTGAGCAGAGCGGAGTAGTGAAGCGGAGATACCCCAATGCCCGCGGTCCTCCGCTCCGCATCGCCTCGCTGTATTTTTATGGATATCCGTTAAGCTCTGGTCCACTTCGCTCGTGCTGTTTCCATTGAAGCGGAGCGGAGATTTCGGGCATAGTGATTGGTCAATTCATGCACCGCTCCGCCCAGCTCCGCGTCAGTGGAAACGCACCCTTAGGATATACGCCACATTACTAACGTTGTGATTTAAGGGGTAGAACTGTTTCTGCCTTTAATGCGTAGAAGCTATACCAATATCATAAACCTGAAAAACTGAGCTTTGTTTGAAAGTACTAACTTTGGGTTAGCACTTAAGTAAGCTCAAGTTCTACTGGTTCGAATCGAAATAGTATATTTCATTACAAGTGCGGAAAGGCTGTCATTGCAAGGAGTTCCGACAAATGTCTACCAGAGTCGAGGCGCAGCCGAAGGTGAGGGTTGACAGTCGGCACTCCTTCCAATGACGGTTCCGCACGTGTACTGAACAACTATTTTTAATACAGTTGCGAAAAAATGAAGCAATTTAATAAAAATATAATAAAATCACAAACTCATACAAATTCTCAACTAACTAATCATCTAAACACCCAAAGAACTTTTTTGAAAAAAGGCGCCAACCATAAAATAATACCTTTAAGCAGAGATATTTCTTTGTTTTCTTCACCCATTCTGGTAAAGGGAATTATGCCCATACAGCCAAGTCTTCAGTAGAATCTTTTTATTGATATGAAATGAAAATGTTAATGAGATGAAATGAAATGAAACCTTTTTTTTTTTTTTTTTTTTTGTTTCGCTGGGGGAAATGCATTACGCATCCCCTCCCCGCAGAGGGGTATGTGGGACTCCCCAGGGGCAATACCCCCTGGTATACCCACTAAAACCCCCAGCGGCACTCCGTCTTCGCCTCTTGGAGAGGGTCTGGGAATCCGGCAGAGCCTTTGCGTCCAGTCCCCCTCCGGCGAGCCCCGCCTTTATGGCGAGCCCTTCGCGCCCCTCCCTTATGATGGGTGGGGCAACGGGGACGGTCGAGAGTGCGCGATCGTCCCCGTATCCAGTGATGGTGAGCGGTGCAATGCGGGCGGAGGAGCCTCCGCATCCGTCGCCCGCTGCTCACCATCGGGAAGGTGAAGGCGGTCATACGCCCGCCTCCTCCGTCCCCTTCGCCGCTTCCGGAGCGCCGGCGCAAGAGGGTCATCCTCTCGCGCGCGCTCCGCTGCCTCCTTCTGCGACATGACGGATTCGCAGAAGGAGGCAACCGCCGCCCACGCCCCCTCGCTCTCCAGCATTGCGCTCACAACGCGGGGGAGCGAGAGGTCCCGCCCGACCACCGCAACCAGACTGCGGCGCTGCTCGGACCACGACGGGCACACCTCGAGGGTGTGCTGCGCCGTGTCCTCCGCCGCGCCACAGTCGTGGCACGATGGGGCCTCCTCCCTACCGATTCGGTGCAGGTACGATCCGAAACAACCGTGTCCGGACAGTACCAGGCGGAACGAGAGGAAGCCGTGCGCTCGTTCGAGCCAGTCCCTTAGGACCGGCCCGATGGCGTCCAGCGTCCGGCGGCCGAAGTGAGCGGCGACGAGGTCCTCCGCCCAGTGAGCGATAACGGCATCGCGCGCCTGCTGTCGGACGGCCGCTCTCTCTTCCGGGGCCGGGCGCTCTCCAAGCGCCCTCCGCCCCGCCGTCCATTCGTACACCCTGGAAAGCACCTCTGCCTCGAGTTCCCAAGGCGGGGTGCCAGCCAGGGTGCACGCAGCCGCAAAGCTCACTGAGCGGTAAGCCCTGCCCACCCGCTGGGCGATGGCCCTCTGGGGCGCCCGAAGGGCGGCGGCGTTCTCCCTTCTACGGAGGGAGTCCACCCAAATAGGGGCCCCGTAAAGGGCCATGCTCCGCAGGGTGCCAGCGTACAGCTGCCGGCACCGCTTGCTGGGCCCACCCAAATTAGGCATCAGCCACGAGAGGGCGTTCGCTGCCTTCAGCAGGCGCCCCGACAGCGCACTAAAGTGCGCGCTGAAGTGCCACCTGCTGTCGACTATGAGACCCAGGTATTTCATCTGGGCCTCTACCGCTATGCGGACGCCCCCCACGTGGATGTGGGCATCCGGCGGTGGGCGCCGCGGCGGAACGTGGAAGTATACGGCCACGGTCTTGTGCAGCGCCGTCTTCAACCCTAGGCGGCGGATCCTGTCCACTACCAGCGATCCGCCCGCCGACGCCAGACTGGCCGCCTCCCCGAAGCTCCCGCGGGCCGTGAGGAGAGTGTCATCTGCATAACAGATGACACTCGTGCCTCTCGGGAGCGATCCCCGCAGGAGCCAGTCGTATCCGACGTTCCAAAGCAGGGGTCCTAAAACAGACCCCTGCGGAACGCCGGCCTCCACGTTGTATCGCCGGACCTGGCCCGCCTTGTCCAACAGAACCACCTCCCGGTCCACCAAGTAGTTGGCCAGGAGGCGCCTCAAATAGGAAGGCACTCCGTGAAATCGGAGTGCCTCCGAGATGGTGGAATGGGGGATGGTATTAAAAGCGTTGGCTATGTCGAACGACACAGCCAAAATACCATCCCCCGCCTCCATTGCATCCCTCACCTGACTCTTAAGGCGGGCCAGGGCGTCCACCGTCGAACGCTCAGCTCTAAAACCGAACTGAGCGTCCGACAGGTCCGGCCCCACATGCCGCAAGTGGGCCTTGAGGCGGTCGGCCACTATGCCCTCGAGCATCTTACCGGCCTCATCGAGCAGAACGATAGGCCGGTATGCCGAGGGGGAGTCTGCAGGACGGCCCTCTTTGCGGAGGAGGCACAGCTGCCCCTCCTTCCATGGTCTCGGGAACCTCCCAGTCACGAGGCACGCGCTAAAGAGGTCCCGAAACCGTCCCGGCATGACGGAGGCCGCGATCGCGACCACCTTAGCCGGGACCCCATCTGGGCCAGGGGCCGTTTTCTTGGAGCGGAGGTGAAATACCGCCGCGCCAAGCTCGGCCTCTGAAATGGGAGGAGGGTCCTCCGGCTGTTCCTCTGGCGGAGCTGTCCCCCGCGGAGGATTCATCGCTGGAGGGGCGAAGTCTACGTCCCTGCTTGGAAACAGGGACCGCACCACCCCGTCCAGCGACGACGGCTCGAGGGTCTCGGCCACCGGGGGACCAAAGGGGCGCAGTTTATTCCGCGCCGCCTTGTATGGTCTCCCGAATGGGTCGGCGTCGAGACCCGCCAGCAACTCGGCCCTCGCCGAGTCTTTAGCCTCCGCAATTGCCGCCTTGAGGGCCGTCTTCGCATCTGCAAGGGCGTCCCGCAGGCGGGCCTCCTCGTCCACGTCCCTGCGGCGCCGCCGTCGAGCCCGTGCGTGTTCCCGCCGCGCTGCCGTGCAGGCAGCACGGAGGCGCTGCAGCTCCCCCGACCACCAGTACACGGCACGTCGGGGAGGCGGGCGGCGTGACCGAGGCATGCTGGAGTTGCACACCTCGGCCAGGGACGCTCCCAATTGGGCCGCCGCGGCGTCCACGTCCAGGACGTCGACTGTTGGCGACAGCCAGTCCTGGACGAAAGCCGCCACCTCTGCGGCCTCCCGGTCCAGGCGGGTGAGGGCCCACCGCGGGAAGGGGGATCGGCCGGATGGTCTGGCGTTCCCCCGTGGACTTTGGGCGGAGATCTCGAACCGCAAATACCTGTGGTCCGAGAAGGTCTCCACCATATCCACCCGCCAGTTCCGCACACTCGCGGCCAGCACATGGGTGGCGAAGGTGAGGTCCACGATGGACCCACCCTGCTGCCGCACGCATGTTTGGACTCTCCCCCTGTTCAGGAGGGAGAGACCGGAGGACGCCGCCCACAGCTCCACTGCCCGCCCACGCGCATCGGTGGCCGGGTTTCCCCACACCACCGATTTGGCGTTCAGGTCCCCCAAGACGCAGACCTGACGCGGCGCTGCCCTGCCGACCACGGCGGCCAAGACCTCGAGGAAATCCTCGAAGTTCTGGAGAGGGCGGTTGGGGGAGAAGTAGACCCCGACGAGGGCCAGATCTCCCCACGCGGCGGCCACATATCCCGGTCCTCTCTCTAGTAGTGAGAGGGGAGGGGAGTCTGTGAAATGAAATGAAACCTAACCCAACTCATTGAATCAAATCATTAAATCTGATATTGAAACAAATTAGTAGCTTCTTTGTAGAAATATTTGCATGAATCATAAAAACTTCTAAAACTTCGTGGTTGTTTTTTAGTAGACATTATTTTGACAGTTGGGAAAGAAAATGCACGATGCACGAGTTCGGAAAAGGTAAAGAAAAAGCACGAGTGTGTAATAGCCCACTTCCCGAACGCTATACGTCCCTGCAATACGCCACTTTTTGAGCAACTGTATTAAAAAAGTATTTTTGTGTTGGATAGTCCATTTATCGAGGAAGATTTTTAGTTCAAAAAAAAAAAATACGTAGTACCTTTGTACAGACTTTTTCCTTAAGCTTAAGTTTTCCTATACAAATTCTGTGAGTAAATACATGAACGGTACCCAAAGACAAACAATTAGTATTGACGATCGTCAAGGTATCGTCAATTTCTATTTCTCTCCGCAATGCTACGCCGCAAAATGCGACTTGTGATTTATAACCATAGATAGACTTAGGATATTATACTACTCTGTCAAGAAAGTACCGGGAAAAGATAAATAATACACAAAATGTTTGTTATTCATCCAAATTTATTTTATCGGCTTCACAGTATGCTCCTTCAGAAACGATACACTTACGCCAACGAATAATCCAATCATCAAAACATTTTTTAAACGCTGTTTTCGGAATTGAGTTCTCGACGCGAATTCTCCAGTTTAAGAAAAAGAAAGAAGTCGGCTGGAGCCATATCTGGTAAATATAGTAGTTACTCGGTGGTATTTGTAGTGTTTGGTCAAAAGTTCGTTAACAATGATGGCCTTGTGCGAAGGCCATCATTGTTAACGAACGTGCATTATCGTGGTGCAAAATCCAAGAATGAAACTTTGGCCACTAATCTGGCTTTTTCAGTCGAATTTCTCTTAAACTCTTGCGCTCATAACGCTCAAATAATACCGTTATTTACCGTTTGACCTTCCGGCAAGAATTCCGAGTGCACAACGCCGCGATAGTCAAAGAAAACAGTCAACATGACTTTGACTTGATCGACTTTGGCGAGGTTTTTTCGGTTTCGGTTCAGTTGGAAGGCACAACTCCGAAGCTTGTTGACTAGTTTGCATGTCAAACTCGTAAACCCATGCACAACGCCGCGATAGTCAATGAAAACAGTCAACATGACTTTGACTTTTGATCGACTTTTGCGTGGTTTTTTCGGTTTTGGTTCAGCTGGAAGGCGCTACTCTGAAGCTTGTTGACTAGTTTGCATGTCAAACCACCCACATCTTGTCACCAGTAACAATGCGTTTCATGAATGTTGGGTTGGAATTGTCTCGTTCTAGCATGTCCTCAGCGACTCTCGTCCGATTTAGTTTTTGGAGAAAATTCAGGTCTTTTGGGACTAGCCGAGCGGTTACATGTTTCATACTCAAATGATTAGTTAAAATGGTACGGATCGACTCGCGAGATACAGAAAGTTCGGCGGCTATCTCTCTCAAAGTTGAATGAGGATTTTCAGTCACTATTTCCTTCACTTTTGCGATGTTAACGTCAGTTGCAGACGTTGATGGCCTACCAGAGCGAGGCAAATCTTCCATCACATCTCGAGCGCTTTTGAACGCTCTGTACCACTCATAAGCACATGTTTTTGATAAAGACGATTCACCGTAAGCCTTCTGTAACATTTTCAGTGACTCCGAACACGAAATTCTATTGGCAATGCAAAATTTAAGCCAAACTCTGTTCGATGTTTTTGTACATTATGAAATTCTCAATACACACTAGATATGATATAATTAAAAACAGTACCTTTACCTTCTTCAAAATCTTTATTGTTTTGTACTTTTTCTCACATTTTTTCAGACTTAAATGAATCTATGAGTTTTACATAACACATCCTCTTTCTGAATTTCTGTACCTAACTTTCTTGCACCTTTTCAACTTCGTTAAGTTTTCCATTAGAAATTTATCTATCTACTATACTACCTTTTGGCGATGCCTCCAAACTTTCATCACACACACCGTTAGAAGTATAATTAGTCTCTACGATGTTATTAATCTGGTCGTATCAATTTAATTATTGTTATTGCTTGTATTTTTTATCTTTTCTGCGCTGAATGTTTCTACTTTTTGTAATGTTATGTATTCCACAACAAAGTTATCATCACCACCTTCAAGGGTAGCTTCAACTGTTTTTTTTTTTCATATCCAGTTCAATGTCAGCATACATCCATTTCGTTCGTTTCTTCAACATTGTCAATCATTTCTTCAGTGTTAACCAGAAGAGGAATATCAACAACATTTTCCTTTTCACGCCCAGAATCCTTATCTTCACAATTTTCAATAACATCTTTATTATTATTTACACTGTCATATCTATCGTTTTCAACGATGTTTGGAACTGAATTATTACCAATATTATAATGTACGCTAGTAGATGCTTCAATTTTACAAAAATTCTTGTCTTCACATACAATGTCTATGTCTTGGCTATTTTCAGAATTATTGTGAACTTTTTCGTTGTTTAGATTTAGATATTCATCTTTATTGTTATATTTGTCTGTTTCATTAATATTTTCGTTTGTGTAAAGCGTTTCATTATCTGTAACATTTGAAGTTCCATGTATGTTATTAATTATATCGATTGAAGCCCACATAAAATAATCAAATATTTTTTGTGCGCATCTATCGATTACTTCAGACAAATCTAACAAGGCGCCGTCTCCCAAACCGTTCTCATTATGAACCTGTGTTCCTGTATTCTGGGAAACATCGCGACTTTCCAATTCTATACTTTCTTGGTGACTCTCGATTTCTTCAACATTTGATTTTGGGGTTTTATAAATTACATCCTGATCATCGTGAAGAGTTTTATCTTCTTCGCAATCCTTATTGTTTCGTACTTTTTCACGCATTTTTTCAAAGACTTCCATGAACCTATTAGTTTTACATAGCACTTTCTCTTTCTGAATTTCTATATCTAACTTACTTTGTTGCACTTTTTCAATTTCGTTAAGTTTTCCATTAGTAATTAATCTATCTATTATACTACCTTTTGGCGATGCCTCTAAACTTTCATCACACACACCGTTAGAAGACTTTACGCTGTTATTAAGTACATATTGTGCTTTCAAATCTCTGGTCGTATCTCTCACTGCTTCATAATTATTCTCAGCTCTTTCTAAAGAATTCCACTCTAATTTAATAGCAGCGTCAATGTCGAAATCTGACGCGAGTCTATTTGCTAAATACTCAGCATTGTCGTAATAAGACCCACAGGATTCGCTGTCAACACTATCTTCGTCATCGATTTGCATATCAGTCTCTTTAAAATTATCTTCAATATCAGTTATATCTTTACACATTTCGCCTTGAGTGTTTTCTTTTATTTCATCTTTTGAGTTTTTGGTTTCAATATTAAGACTGTTAAAATCTTTTTCTACCTTATTGGACTCTTTCAAACTATCAGTATTGGATTTGATGTTATCGTCGTACATTGCGTTTCCATCAGATATTTGTTCACTGATATATTCATTGTTATTAACCTGAGGCTGACATATTGAACACCGCATAGTAAAATAAACTTTCGTAAGACGAATATGATGATATTTTCTGAAACGAAATGTGAAATAGATGTTAGTAATATAGTATTAAAGTATAGAAAAGCTATATCAATTATTATAAATAATAATATATAAATGTGTCTTTTTTTCTCTTACGGCCTCGTTCACCATCTCCAAGTAAAGTGTTAATTAGTTACGTCCCAAGCAAGCAAAAAAAAGGGTCAGTTTATTATAGTATTATGATTAGTGCTACTCGAAATACGTGAAATTGAAGTTACGGGTGACTTTAACCGACAATTAGCGTACTTGTCACTCTAAGGTGGTGAATTACATGCAATTTACAATTCATAAATATATAATGAACTTAATATACAATTCATAAATATATAGCGAAACAAGCCAATTTGGGACACCTTTTATCCCAAATTTCTTAGTGACCTCCAAAATTTCTTGATGACCCCCCCAAAATTGAAGACTGCGACCGCGTCTGGTGTGGTCTGGCCGTAACAAAAACCATGGAGTTTTGGCGGGAAGTCGAAAAAGACATATTGTGCTCTTGTATTACTTTCACTTTCTTGGTGTATTTTTGAGTTATATCGGATATTTGATGGCATTTTGTTCGAAATACATAGGTTAATAAATTATAGGGCACGAGTGTTGTGATTTAAAATAACAGTGCGAAAATAGGTTTTTTCGGCTTGCCTCCAAAATTCCATTGGTCACGTTCTGGTAAAGAAGCCATCGCTTTACTTGAATGTCTGACTGACTTGACTGACTGTTTACTGACGATTTACTGACTTTACCTATTATTAATCGTTCAGTTTCACCGAAACTAGCAAAAACGTGATGCAAAAATTATACCTGACGCCAGCAATATGCAGAGTTTGCGATGCCATATTTGAAAAAAAAAACAAAAACCATAAAGCCATACTCACTTTAAGTCGTATCGAACATTGACAAACATGCTGTCCATCCTCCCCAGGGCTCTCCTGAACAGCGCGTGTTCTTCACAACCGAGAACCAAGTCGAGCTCCTTTTGCCGATTCAATAAAGACGCGACTCTTTCGATGAATGAACGCACTTTATCGGACTGTTTTGAGCTGAACCGACACACCATTTCTGTTTCCCTGTATTTGTAAAAAAAATAAGTTGTGGGTTTGAAAATAATAATACAGATACACATTTATAAATAATAAAATAATAGTACAGAATACGTTCTGTAGGTACGCCCACCCATGCTACGTGACCAGGGGCGGTCCCAGGGGGGTCACAGGTGCCATGACCCCCAAAATCCATTAGTCATTAATAGATGGAATGCGAAACAAGCCAATTTGGGACACCTCTTCCCCCAAATCTCTCAGTGAGCCCCCCCCCCCAAATTGAAGGCTGCGACCGCGCCTGTACGTGACACGTTCAGGGAGGAAGAAGATAAAAAAATGTGGGTCACGCACGTGTCAACATAATTATTAAATTTTCATAAGTACTGGTACACACACATTGTTTTAGTGTGCCTAACGTCAACATGACAACATTGACAAATAAACGAAGAACATAAGCTTACGCATACAAGCGTGCGTACAGTACACATGACTTCTACAATCAGCGACGATCGGACTTCATGAAATAGAATATGTATACTTGATTAATCTAAAACAAAAAGTATTTTTACCTGCTGTACACGAAGTAAAATAACAGGCGAGCGGCAACAATCTTGTCCGCGACGAATTTCTTTTTCGAAATCGGTATGAATCCATACTTAGAGGAGTCTAGAACGCAGTGAGTAGCCATACTGTCGGCATTTTTGGGAATGTCGAAAATTAAGTAATCTAATTTCACTGTTTTATCTGTTTTTATAATAAGTAATTGTCTGTGAACAATTTAAATAGAAGTTAAAGCGATTATTTGACAACTTTTAAATATTTAAGAGCAGGGCCGGATTTAGGGGAGGGCAACTGGGGCTACAGCCTCGACAAAACTTCCCCCACAATAAAACTTCGGGAAAAAAAATTACTACTACACACTAGTAAACAACTTTTCCTTTCATATTTTTTCGCGTTTTGCTTTATTATACGCATTTCGCGTTTATACTTTATTATACAAACGTGATTGCATTAAATATTAACAGAAATCATCGACCTATATTTGTTCACTCCAATCAGGTAATCAGTAAAATTCAAATCAAAATTTCAGATGGCCCTGATTAGCACTTGCAATTTACTCCCCACCTTGAGGGAGTACCCTTTCTTACCTTTACGTACATACCATACATTTGTTGACATAGCAACGTTATTTAAGTAGCTTAAATATGTTTGGGTTTAAAAAAATTATAGATACATTTTTCCTTTTCTGAATTATTCTTGAAATTATTTACTGGAAAACTCGACTGAAAAGAATTGTCGATTTTATTTGGAAAATAATTAGGGGCAATGGGCCTCCACTCCTTTGTTGCCCCGAAGCCTTCCACGCCTCTAAATCCGGCCCTGTCTAAGAGCGATTTCAGACCAGAGCTTATAATTCAGCCACGACAGATGTACTCCCTATCTACTCTAACCGGTATAGATGTGACATCTATCGGTTTGTTGGCCATGGTACAACCGGATACTTTATTGCGGATCTGAAGTTTTTGTTACTAACTTATGTCACAAAAGAACAAACCTTGAATTTTGTTTTTTGTTAAGTAGCTGGAGTCCGCGTCACTTTATTGCGGATCTGAAGTTAGTAACAAGACGCGTCGCATTTAGCTAGTTTCAGGTGTCATCGGGGCGTAAAGTGGCTGTACCGGCGCAAACAAGCACTCGCAGCTCACTTCAGATCCGCAATAAAGTTTGGCACGACGTTACCACGGGCAACTATTTTTACCCGTGGTACAACTAATTGGTTTTAGTTCAACCAATAGGACCACGGGTAAAAACAATTGGCCGTGGTACAACAACTATCTTTTTTCTTAGTCGTTTTAGATGGAACACGGGCAAAAAAGTTTGCGTAGTTGTACCACGGCACGGACAACAAACTCATCTGTCACGGCTGACTTATACGAGCGTGTAAAGATACTTCAACTCAGTTGTGCGCGCGGCGCTATGTGTGGGTAAACCTGTATATACACAGTGACTTTGTGTGCGTGACAAGAGGTACAGTGAAGTTGCTCGGACGATCACGGCCGCGTCTCTGTCACACAAATTAAAGCTGCATAATTACTAGCCCACGCACACATAGCGCCGCGCGCACAACTGAGTTGAAGTATCTTTAATACACTCGTCTGAAACAGATCTAAGAGCGAATTTTACGATCATAAAATTTGTTCTTTCGTTTCAAACTAGATTAGACATTTTTCGGTACAAAAAATAGCGTGCATGTAAGCGCGTTTTCCGAAACAGAAAAAAATATGGTAGTTGAAACTGCTCTGAGGGAAACAGAATAAAAATGTATTACATTAGGAACATTCTTATTCATAGTAGGTACGACAAACATTTTTTTCATCAATTAAAAATTAATTAACTAATTAATTAATCAATTAACAAACACAAATTCACATTTATAATATTACGAGTAGTATCTCTATATCTCTATTTTCAATAAATAAATAAATAAAATAATTAATAATACAACGACGGGCGATAGTTTTTGTGCAGGAAAGCTGTTAAAGAGAACGAGCGCAACAATAAATAATAGTTTAACAAAACACGCATTTTACTACATTTTCCACAGAACAAATTAAGAGGTAGAATGGCAATAATGCGCCGTTCATATGAAAACTGGTGTCGCCAATCAAGCCCCACCTTTCACCTCCATTACACCTGTACCTACTTAATAGATATGAAGCTTACGCAAATATTTGCAATTTCAAATCTAGCCAATCTTAGCGCCCCACAATCACGCGATTTCAAATGAATGAATCACACCCAAGCACGCATATCGCAAGACGATCGCGTGTTACTGTAGAGATACGAGCGTTTGCTCATATCCTTGGCGCATCTGCCCGCCCACATTTCCATTCTAACCTCTTTTAATATGTTCTATGACCTTTTCATAACTCTCCTCTCAGAGATAGTTGCCAATAGAATGATTGTAACATATAATATATCAAGCACCCCACGCTTTTTACTCATAATTGATATTTTGAGGTAATTAATTATGACTGGTTGTTCGACCTTCATAAACTCTTTGTAATTAAAATTATTTTGTACTTTTAAGTTCAAATAGATATAAACGCGTGTTTTTTTAGTTTTTTAACTATTATTTATTTTTAATTTTTTTGTAGTTTGATTCATATTGCATTGGTTTTTTAACTATTTTTTTTTTGTAGTTTTTTTCATATTGCATTGTCATCAGTCCTTGATAAGTATACAAAGTTTTAAATTAAATTAATCCGACATCTTGAAGTACTTAAAAATCAGGATAAAAGGCGTAAAGATAAAAAGATAATATTTAACCATTTTTCGTAAAGCATATTAGTGACAAACACACTTACGTTACATTCACATTTACGAGTAGTATGGATGTTTATCTCATAATAATATATTCTAGTGCAATATGACGGTTAATGTAATTCTAACTTTAGGTCTGCCTTGGTGATACTATGATTACTTACCTTCTATCATTCATATACAGTTGAATCGTCATCCACATATCACTATGAATCATCATTTCTTCCAATATTGTATTATATAGAATATTTTCTCTGTCACTGTCACTCTCTAATCTCTCTCGGTCATTAAAACGATCGATCATTGCATTAGAATAGGCTATTTGTTCTTCGCTTAACTTTTTAACAAACCTGAAAAAACAATTAAAATGAACTAACTACTTAAGAAATGTGTAGATTTAATAAAAATAAAACATACAAAAAAATTACATCCTACATCTCCGCAAAAAAAAAAAAGATAAATCTACTTAGTAATTTTTAATACCATAATCACATACCTCCTTTATTTCTTTTTACAAAGTTTCTTTTTTTTTTTTTTTTGGTAAATTTACAGAAGTGGGGCTTTACCAAAAATGGATTTAATTTTTTACCGGCGGTACCCCTTGGACCTTCCTTTTTTTGTTAATTTAAAAAAGTCAAAGCTAACCTAACCGATCCCATATCCCATTCATTTTAAATGACGAGTCCTTTTTGTATTTTTTTTGGCGGGGGGCTTCGTCTTCCACCTCCCCCCATTGGCGGAGCTTGGCCCCACGAAACCCCCCTTCCCCAATTCTATGAAAACACAAAGTGTATAGCGGTTATATTGTTGAGTTTCTCTTCCGCCGAGCTCTTGACAATCACCGTCAACAATTACACATCCTGTTTAAAGCTATTGCAGAATATGGAAAATAGGTACGTTTTTCTTTGTTTTTTATTTCTTTGTGTGTGTGTGTGTGTGTGTGTATGTCCATACACCCCCACCTCCCCTCCCAACCGAAATATTCGCCCTATTTCATCGCTTATCTGTAAAAATGAAAAATCCCCATAACTTATGAAATTCATGGGAAATTTCAACCTCCCCCATGGAATATTATTTGTTCTAATGCTAAGGACAGATTCATGGGGAAAAAAATTCCCATGATTTTTGGTAGACTTGGTAGACTTTTTAGCTTTAACATTTTATAGATTTTTTTTATATGTAAACCGAACAAAATGGCAGACGGGCCGCGTGGTGTTAAGCGATCACCGTCGGCTATGGACACGGGCAACCCCAGGGGAGCCACCCGAGCATTGCCGGCTTTGGAGGAGATCTTTTTTTACAGCTTTAGCTTTTTTTAAGTTTACAAAGAGTAACAACAAAAATAGGCTGTCGCTAAAAAAACTGATACTTACACTGTCTTAGATTGAAGAAATTGTTAGCAAATAAAAAAATTATTGTCATAATATTATGTCCAATAGTTTCGGAGGAATTCGTGAACATACAAACGCTTACAAAATTATTAATAACAAGAAATATACTACACTTTACTAATATAATTGGTTAAAATATAGTTAATAATAATAAATTAAATTACTTACTTTATTAGAGTATAATCCTTGTCTTTTTGTATGAGTTCTAGAACTTCTATCAGAAACTGTATACGAAAAGTGGACTCCCTCGCTTTAGGCTCACCTCCGCAATCTAATAAGTTATCAACGTCTGAATCTGCGTATTTCATCGTCATATCTTCATCTACCCTTAAATCCTCAGCAGTTATTGTTTTCAGCCCTTCAAAATTTTGCTGTCGCTTAACTTTATTAATATCATTTGACTTAGTTTTACTTTTAACAACTTTATCGACTTTAGTTATATTTTCTTTCTTCTTTGTTTTGGGAGAATTTCGTTTATTGGCTTTAATCTTTTCATTCTTGAGCTTCTTTTGTGACTTACGTGAAACGCCTTTTTTTAATTTTTTATGGCCTAAACCTACCCGTTTTTGCTGTAATAGAAAGAAAGACACATGATATTTTAAAAAAATAAACATCTTCATCGTTTCTTAGTTTATGTTATCTTTTTTTAAGTTTTGAATAAAATTTACGTTACAATTACTTTCAACACCGGTTTAGTCTTACAGCGGTTTCATAACAGCGTATTTTTCGGCTCGTTCGTGTGCCTTTTGTTTGTTTTATGAAGCGCGTGGAACCGCGAAAAGTCAAGGTTTGACATTTTCCGGTACAAAAATTACCGTCGTTTTCTGAAACGACCGTATACGCGCCAAATAATACCCTACTCTAAAACCGTACTTATACTGTAATTGCCACCATTATCACTTAAGTAACATGTAAAAGCGTTGGGGCAGGTGAAAAAGTGGCATATCCATCCAAAATGACGACGCGTTAAGGCGAGCAATTTCGAAAAATGGCATTTTTGTTTGTGTGATAATTAATTATCCATAAATCCATGTTGCTTACCAAAACGCAAAACAAAAACAAAAACTTGTCAGTGTCGCTCCGCCGGGAATCCCCCAATCCTCTCGCTTGCCAAATCTGGCAACGTCGCACTCGCACGTTTATTTCGTACATTATCGATATAAAATATCGATAAAATTATAGATATTTTAATCGCTATTTCGTATCGATATCCAACTATCTAAATTTTACGGTTATATCGATATTTTTAAATACAACACCTGTATGTTTATGAGTTTGTTTGTAACTCTCCTCATGTCTAAGTAAGAGCATTCATAGCATATGAAACTAAAAAGTAAAAATTAAATATAGTTTAAAAAAACTAAAAACACTATTTTAAAGCACATCAAACTAAAAAGTTAAACATATTTTTTTAAATGCTAGATCAAAACAATAATGAACGAAAATTCTAGTATTATTGTGAAAAAAGAGTGGGTGCGTTGTGCCATATTATTATTTACTGTATATCGAGCGCCCGACGCTGGTGAAATTTTATGGTTATATCGATATTTTTAAAATATCGATTTTAGTGTCTGTGCGATACGCGTGTGTCACGTTTATCGCTTTTTAACGCACTTTTATTAGCTACAACACCTGTATATTTATGTGTTTGTTTGTAACTCTCCTCATGACTAAGAGCATTCATAGCATATGAAATTAAAAAGTGAAAATTAAATATAGTTAAAAAAACTACAAAACACTACTTTTTAAGCACATCAAACTAAAAAGGTAAACATATTTTTTAAATGCTAGATTTAAACAATAATGAACAAAAATTCTAGTATTATTGTGAGAAAAAGAGTGGGTGCGTTGTCCCATATTATATCGAGTGCCCGACGCTGGTGTTTTTAGTTTATTAAATCTATATTTATTTTTCACTTTTTAGTTTCATTGTTAACAGAATGGCAACACAATGGCGATTTACGTCTCACGGAACCCTCGCCTTAAACATAAAAAATATGTATAGGCGTTGGCTAGGACTTTTTTGTTGTTTAAAAAATTAAAACTATGAAGAGTGATGACATAAATATTTACCAAATCCAGCTTCGGCTGCAAGGGCTCCATCAAGCCATCCCCCCTCACCCCTAAGGCGCCACCCTTCCATCCCATCAGGTGCATCATTCTACAACAACCAATTTAAATCTTCAACTAAACTATGAGTAAAACTGGTATGAAAGTGGTAAAAACCCGGATTTTTATTTATAGTACCAATATATGACCATGGGAGTACCTGCCCTTAATTGTGTTGTGTCCATACATTGTGTTAGTATAACAAATGCTTACGTAAATATGTTAGTAGAAAAAAAACAAAATACATCCATGGGTTAGTATATAAACTTATCCTATGTTGGTAGAATGTTAGTAGTAAAATAAACCTACAACATACTTCTTAAAGTTCTAACTAAAACACTCCTGCCTATTTCATAGACTAGGAGGCTAGATAGGCTAGGAGATATTTTAAAATGTTCTTACCTCATACCTTTGTCACTTTCCAAGGGCACTGACAGTCCTTCTATAAGTTTTGCCTTCATGTTTGGTACTTTACTTGACTTCGCTTTTGGCTTTATCTGAGACGTCCTGTAAGACGGGAAACACAGCCATATAAAAAGCTTTTTAAAAAATTGTAAAAAAAAACATGCAACAATAATGGTTATAAAGTTAGGTAAAAACTACTTTGCAACAATCCGCAACCAGAACGTATGATGGTGTATACCTTTTTCATGCAATAGCACCTTCCTCCCTCCCACATAGGACACATGCACATGCAACAACAAAAAGTATACACCAACATATGTACCACCACCAACACGTGTTTTGCCCCAAATCAGAGCATCATCAGGGTTATTGACTCTACGACGGTCACTCGCAAAGTGGCTTTGCAGAGTTTGAGTTTGTGTCACAAAGTAGTTTTTACCTAACTTTATAACAATGGAGTTCCAGAAAGTAACGCTTGATTCTATTAATTTTTTAACAAAAATGGTGTAAACAATAATCGTTATAAATTGACTAGGTACCTATTACTTTTTCATTTTAACACATTGCCATGCTGTAAAATAATTTTATTGTTAGCACATACAATTACGTACAATACAATAAATGGTTTGGTTTTGAACTGTATGTAATTAGTTTTATTATAATACTCCTTGATTTAACAGTACTTCAATCTAAGTTTTCCTTTTGTTTTGCAACTATTTTTTGCAGTTTGATAGTGATTGACCTACACATCTATTGTCATGTATTTTAAAAGGTACCTTAGCAGACTAGCACTATCCAACGGCTCATTGTAGGTATTTTCAACATCACACATTTTTATTGGAGCCTCTTCGTTTGAGCTGGACTTCATTGACTTTGCTTGCTTCTCCTTCTCTGTTGATAGCCAAAGCACCTCCGAAAGCATCCAGGGTCTCTCCATAGAGACCGTGGACCTCTCCGGAGACACTCTAGTAGACTGGAAGATGGTTTCATCCAGCATTTTCTCCAAGATTGACTTTGGGTTCCTTTCGAAAGATAATTTGTCAGATTATCAACTTGAACTTGGAGGTTTTTGTTAGCCCATAACATCCAACTTCAGACGGGACTCGAATCCTGTCTGAGGTTGTATGTAAATGCACTACCACGATCAGACCACACTGTCACGGAACTTTTAAATCAATTTCTTTACAGCAGTAATGTGTGGTAGCTCGTTCAACCAATTGAGTTGTGCCAATACTGCAAAAACTATCTACTACCTCACTTACCATAGTTAAAAAAACAAAATATCCAAAAACAATCTTGCGTCCTCCACCTTAAATAACACTTAAAATTATAATAAATTACAATTGTATTGTACCTCAATTGTTTTTATTCTCCAATCTCCATAGTCCATCTTAATAACTGTCAATGTCAAAGTGAATAGTGTCAACTTATAAACTTTTTTTTCTTCAACTTTGGCATCACAAACTCTATGCATATTGCCAGCATCAAGTATAATATTTGCATCACATTTTTGCCAGGTTGAAATTGAAACTGTTTATAAAAAAAAACAGTAAGTAGTTAGCTTAGAGCATTAAGTTATGACAACCGCAATAACTTTGATACTCTAAGGTTGTCAGTAATCAGCCAGTCAAATCAGTCAGACATTTAAGTAAAGCCATGGCGATTTGCAATTCCCATATAAAAGTATCTCATTAGGTTTAAGTTAGACTGATGCTGTATGTCGCTGAGCCCATTTCCCCCCTCTCTCCCTCATCTCACCGAGGCGTTGGCAGTTGATTCAGGTAGCAAGGAGAGTGATGATGAAGATTATTCTGAGGAGACTATTAGAAAAATTTTGGAGTCAAATGACAATGAACATCAAGATGAAACACCACCACAGGAATGGATAGAGGGTTATTTATAGATGGTCAAGAGATTTTGAAACATTTACAGGTGTGCAAGAAAATTACAATGAGCAACCAGGACCTTTTTTTTGGTAGGGGGGGGAACTTCAAAAGGTAAGGTTGGGAGAGGTATTATCGGGTTATGTGGGATTTGTTACCGCACTAAAATCCCCTCGATGGCCTACCTATGTGCTTGGGCAGGACTCCGGGATCTCCAGTGGAACGCACCGGTATCCTCCACGCGCGACGCCCCAGAAAGGCCCATCCTTTGGAGAGCAGATATGCTCGTCTACACCCTCCGATCCGATCCCTCCAGCCACGCACACACCGCCGCGCCGTCCTTCCCGGGGCCGCTGGCTCAACGGACTAAGTTCCCACTCTCACCGTCCACAACTCCGGAAGCCACCTTTTAGTCGCCTCTTACGATCAGGATACAAGATACCGTAGCTCTATTCTTAATCCCGAAGCTACAGAGACTATTATATGTATATTTATGTCCATGGTTAGCGCATTGACATCATTACCATAATTATAATGAAGGTAACGATAGTCTGTGCGCATTACATACGCGGCGTGGCCCGGCATACGGTTAAGTAAGATATAACAGTGCTGGAGTTTTTTCCGCACGCTTTTTTCTCACTGCCCATATAAGCCTTAGCGCACCCAAAGCGGATGACGGTCAGCCGATGGCCGTACAACAATGATAAACATCAAGTGTATATTATTACTGTTAATAAACTATTTAATTTCACAAAAATAAGAAGTCAAATCGGTTTCTCTTGTAAAAAAATTTTTTGCGGATTGTATGTCATTAATTTGATGAGTTAATAATTAACAAACAAAAATACGTAAATATTTTGAGATATATGTAGACAGAGAGTTTGTATCAAACTCTCTGTATGTAGATCATTGGTAGACGCCTTAAATAGAGAGGGCAGAACCTGTCTGCCCTTGTTCTTTGGCTCAACGAGATTTTATAGCAGTGTGTTTCTGCTGGACTTTCTGGCGTAGAGCGTCAAAATTGACAGGTATGACAAAGGGTGAGTCAGTACCTTTCTTGCTCTAAGGTTTCTGGGCCATATATGCGTAGAATCTATACCTCTATAGAGCTTTGTATGAAACGACTTTTGGGTCCTACTGATTCGAATTGAAAATGTATATTTGCGTTGGATAGTCCATTTATAAAGGAAGATTTTAAATTATAAATAAATAAAATACATCATTTCATTGTAATGGTTTATTCACATCAACATGGCACAACGTAAAAAACTTTTCAATAGTAGACTTATCCTAAATACATGACAGGTACCGAAATAACATTCTAAAATGCCCACATAATTACGGCACACAGTAACGATATTCTTAACAATTAAAGTCTTGGCTTCACATCCCCTTGAAAAAAAAAACAAAATATGGGAAGATAGTCTTTAAAATTGTCAACTGAAAACGGGGATGATGCACAACTACATAACAGCTTTTATTCTTAAAGTTGTACTATAATGAGACAAAGAAAAACAATTAGTATTGACGATAGCGGGAGCAAGGGTCCAGCTTGGAGCCCATGGTTAAATGCTCTAAGGGGTTCAAAAAGTTTACTGAACTCGTCGTCAAAATGCGACTTGTGAGTCGTGACCATAGACTTAGGATATACTATACTACCTTAAGTATATCTTAAGTCTATGATTGTGACTGAGTAGGTGACAGTGACCCGATTTAACCCCGGGCTAGGGGAGAGTCACCTGTCTTCCGCTATTTTTGTTTTAATCTAAGGCATCCCTTTGCCCACACCCACTTATATCATACAGCTTCAAGTTCCGTTAAAAGTTATTACAAGAGACCGAAGTTTCTCACAGTAGGTTTTTAATCACAGTTTTATAACAAGATATAACTTAACAAGTCCTAAAATAAAACTATGGCTACAACAAAGAATCACATGAAACGAGAAAGTCTTATACGCTATTAAATTAAAACGACTCTTACATAACTAACGTAGCACAAAAGTGCTAAACCAAACAGAAAATTTAAAAATAAACAAACAACATGAAAAATGTTAATAATAACTATCAAAAACATTAAATTGAAGGAATGGCAGCAGCTCTTTTTACCTCCCACTGCTGCGAACGTGTCTTTTAACGAATGTTACTTATTATAATAAAACTACACAGTTTCCAAAAGTTTTACTTATTTTTTTCTTTTATAAGCCTTTTTTTTAAGCTTTAATTTTTATATCCTGTATAGGAGGATAATATCATCGTATTAGATCTAGTTTCAAAAAATCACAGTTCCTATTAATTCTACCCTCGTTATTAAAAAAAACTCGAAAACTCTGCGTCTTACTCACAGAACATATTAAAGAGGTTATAATATTTTATAATGAGGTTTTATTTAAGTTCTTTATTGTATAACAATTATCTCGCAAAAAAATAAAATGAAAGGTGAAATAAAATTTGTTATAGTCTACCAAGTTTTTCGTATTCAATGTTACCCATTCAGTTTCAGTCAAAGCAATAAAAATATAGACCAGAAGGTCCAATTTCAATATACATCTAGTTATAATTTAGTAAGGTTTATCCACAGAACATATTAAAGAGGTTAGAATGGAATTGTGGGCGGGGCAGACGCGCCAAGGATATGAGCAACGCTCATATCTCTACAGAAACACGCGATCGCGCTGCGATATGCGTGCTTGTGTGCGTGTTTGGGTGTGATTCGTTCATTTGAAATCGCGTGATTGTGCGGTGCTAAGATTGGCTAGATTTAAAATTGCAAATATGTGCGTAAGCTTCATATTTATTTAGGTACAGATGTAGTGGAGGTGAAAAGTGGAGCTAGATCGCAGACACCGGTTTTTATACAATCGGCACATTATTGCCATTCTACCTCTTTTGATTTGTTCTGTCTTGCTAACTTACTAACTTAAAGATATAGGTATAAATTCAATTCAATCTAGAACAATAGTTCTTTTTCATCACACGCTAGATTGCCGCTGTGTGCATTATCTAAGAATCTGTAATTTAACATTTTTTTGGAAAGTGCATTACACTAACTAAAGTGATACATAATATTTTCATACTTTTAAAATAGGTGGTCCAATAGAGATTTACAATTATCCTTAGAAATATAAACTAAACAAAAAATATCTACTTCTCATCAAAATACGCTCAGCAAGTAAATTGTTTAACAAACTGACATAAGCACCAAAAAGTAGTGATATGAATTAAGTGTACAAATTACATCTATTATAGAAGGTAACATTTTAAATACCTACATAGTATAGTAAACTATAAATTTAAAATGCAATTCAAAGTCTACCCATAAAGTACTATTTAAACGTCAACTATTCTTACTTCAGATATGTTCAACAATTTGATTCAATTAATTAACAGTTTTTTTTTTCAATTATGGCATTGCAAACTCTGCATATTGCCAGCGTCTAGTACAATTTTTGCATCACGCTTTTGCCAACTGGACGAAACTGGTTGAAACTGAACGAGTAATAAAAGGTAAGTCGTCAGTACAATTCAATTCACGAAAGATGAACACTGCGCAGAAAGCATTTTTTAGGTCCCCTTACAGGCGCGGGGTGAGGCGCGGGAAGAATGGCGACGCCATTGGTGCGCCAAATGGTGCGTCACTGGTGCCCAGCCGCTATTCGTCTATCGAGGCATTGACGCATTGATTTGATTGATTCATGAGTGTACATGCGCAGACTGCCGCCATTTGTGTTCAACTCTCGTGAACCAAACTATAATCACAGTCGGTCAAGTCAGTCAGACATTCAAGTAAAGCGATGGCTTCTTTACCAAAATGTTACCAATGGAATTTTGGAGACAAGCTGAAAAAACATATTTTCGCACTGTTATTCTATTTCACAACACTCGTGCACTGTAACTATATCGAACAAAATGCCATCAAATTAATCAGATACAACTCAAAAGTACACAAAAAAAAAAATAAGAGCACAATATGTTATTTTCGACTTCACGCCAAAAACTCCTATTATATTGTTGTATTTAACAGTAGGTATATAACTTAAATATTAATTTCAGTAATATCTCCCGTATTGACAACCATATCTTCGGTAACCACTAATTGAACACTACCTTAAATGTTTACGCTTCCGAAATTTCTTCCTCTCCGCTTAAATAATACTAATTTAATCATTGTTATTGCTTATATTTCCTTCCTCTTCTGCGCTGAATGTTTCTACTTTTTGTAATGTTATGTATTCTACGACAACGTCATCATCACCAGCACCATCACCAGGGGTAGCTTCAACTGGTTTCATATCCAGTTCAATCTCGCATACATCCATTTCGTTCGGTTCTTCAATATTGTCAATCATTTCTTCAGTGTCAACCAGAATAGGAAAATCAAAAAGAAATTCCTTTCCATGCCTAGAATCCTTATCTTCACAATTTTCAATTATGTCTTTATTATTATTTAGTCTTACACCATCATAACTATCGTTTTCAACGAAGTTTTGGATTGAATTGTTATCAATATTATGACGTACGCTAGTAGATGCTTCAATTTTACAATCAATCTTGTCTTCATCTACAACGTCCATTTCTTTGCTATTTAAAGAACTACTGCTAGTTTTTTCGTCGTTTACACTGTCATATTTGTGTATACTTTCGTTTGTGCAAAGTATTTCAGTAACTGTAGCATTTGGAGCTACATTTTTGTTATTTATTATTGCATGAAATATTTTCTGTTCGCATCTATCGAATACTTCAGACAAATCTAACAAGGCGGCGTCACCCACATCGTTCTTATTATGAACCACTGTTTCTAAATTCTGGGAAACATCTTGACTTTCCAATTCTTTGCTTTCTTGGTGACTGTCGATGCTTTCTTCAACATTTAATTTTGAGGTTTTATAAACTACGTCTTGATCATCGTGAAACGTTTTATCTTCTTCGCAATCCTTATTATTTTGCATTTTTTCTCGCATTTTTTCAAAGACTTCCATGAATTTATTAGTTTTACATAGCACGTCCTCATCCTGAATTCCTACCTTACATTCTGGCATTTCCCTTTCGTGAGATTTTCTATTAGTAACGAATCCATTTTTGCTAAAATTTTGCACGTCGTTTATGTTCTTCACATTGTTCTCCGTAGTAATGTCAATATTTCTGATACTATTTTTTGGCGCTGTCTCAAAACCTTCATCACACACACCTTTAGGAATTGTTTGTACGCTGTTATTAAGCTCATATTGCTCTTTTAAATCTCTGATCGTATTTCCTATCGCTTCACAATCATTCTCAGCTCTTTCTAAAGAATCCCACTCTAATTTAATAGCAGCATCAAAGTCGAAATCTGACGCGAGTCTTTCAGCTAAATACTCAGCGTTGTCGTAATAAGACCCACAGGATTCGCTGTCAACACTGTCTTCGTTTTTATCGAGTTGCATATCAGTGTCCTTCAAATTACCGTTATTATTATTATTATCGGTAATATCTTTGCACAATTCTTCTTGAGAACTGTCTTGTATTTCATATTTCGAGTTTTTAAGTTCAACATTAAGATTGTCGAAGTTTTTTGCTACTTTATTTGATTCTTTCAATCTTTCGGAACTTAATTCGATGGCATCCTCAAACTTTATGTTTTCGTCAGATATTTGTTCACTGATACATTCATTGTTATAAAACTGAGGCTGACATATTGAGCACCGCATATCAAAATAAACTTTCGTAAGACGAATGTGTTGAAATTTTCTGAAATAAAGTAGAAAACAAATATTATTAAAATTTACAAATTTGTACCCTTAACCGCTCTTCTTTTTTTTTTCATTTGTTTCTTCTATACATTTATTTTTGTTTTTTCTTCAACAACAATTAAAGCCTACCGCACATTCTCACCTTCACCCAGGGGCGGCTGGGGGACAATGCCTATAAGCATTAGGCTAGGCTATACACCTTTGTAACTTCTAGCTTAAGGTGTTTGCATAAAATACGTAAATAAATAAATGTCTGTCTGTGCACATGCATAAACCAATACAAAATTGGGTCTTAGACAATATTCACAAAAAAATATCAAAATGCATACCTTAAAAAGGTTACACAAAACTACGCATGGAAAGCGTAATAACTGTTAACTTAGTCCAGCTTAGTGCTTAAATCAATTAAAATTTAGTCCATTTACTTAAATGGTTTGTGACGTCACAAACCATTTACTTGTACAAAATATATGAAGATGTCACGTTTTGACAGCTCATTAAAAGTAACTGATTTGGTAGTCTACGTCCAGTCCAATCTGGTCATTGGTAAACGGGCATTTACGAGATATAAGTGGCCTTATTTGATTCCTAGCCAGGCAGAAATTAAAATTGTGTGTCTTTGTGTGTCCATGGCTCCCATGACAAAGGGAATCCCAGAGTGGAGCTAAGCGTTACCTACTTGTAATTTGTATATTTTGAATGTTTTGTTTTGGGATCCGGTGTAGTGTGAACACTACTGTCCGGGAGAGGCCTAACAAAAAACATAAAGCCATACTCACATAGTTGGAGAGTCATAATGGACGTTAACGCACATGCTGTCCATCCTCCCCAGGGCTCTCCTGAACAGCGCGCGTTCTTCACAACCGAGGCCGATGTCGAGCTCCTTTTGCCGATTCAGAAGAGACGCCACTCTCTCGATGAATGAACGCAACTTACCCGTCTGTATTGAACTGAATTGGCACACCATTTCCGTTTCCCTGTAGTTGTAATAAATGAGAGTTAACAATACGACACGATGTGCGATAAAAAAGTCAGTTGTAATTTGTAATAGGGTACTCGGTCACAGATTTTTTAAACGATAAAGCGGCGTAAAGGAATTCCATAAAAATCTGGGAAGTTTTTTTTCCGCCGGATTATTTTTTCTGTGTACAAAAACCCTGCAATATGGATACCCAAAGCCGACAATCGGATGCGATCCGAAAAATAAAATGAAATTAATTAATATAAATTAATTAATAAATAACGCAAATGGGTACAAATAATGGGTAACTACACCACGGATCCGATTGCCCCCGGGGAAGTCCCCCTGTTCCTCGAGGAACAGGTCCCGATCTCTGGGTTGCCTTAATTAGCCGTCCAGAGTGGAGTTGTTAGAGCTATATTCTCAGGGGTGGAAGTGTAACTAAGAAATTAGCGTAACACCGAGGAAATCCGCTCCGGGTTGGATTTAACCCCCCGTGATGGTGTAATTGGTGGCGCTCCTCTCGACACCCCGAGCTGCTCACGCCAATGTTGCTTCCAGGCATTTACGCCTATTATGGAGGCCCATGTAGTGAGTAGCGAGTCACCAACTGCCTCATTTTAGATTACTAGTGTGAATGGCAGGTGTCCCATAGTTTCCCATAGCCCATTAAACAGTCCCTCGTTGTTTCACCTCTATAGACCCAATATTAGTTTCCCTTATTCCTGCAATAGCTCCTGTGCACATGGCGGGGACCATCTTCGGGTCATATAACTTTTTACATATAAAGTAATACGGCCGAGGATGCTATCCGCCACGTGTAATCACATAACAACATTGTATCTCAACCCTAGCCTTCCAAATGACCGGGTCATTATTAATTATAAACATAATATAATAGATAAATCTATTTCAATGTACACTCAGTACTTTTATATTTATAATTAGTTAAGTTTTATATAAGTAAATATGACGAAGCAAACATTATTTTGAACATGTCAGAGAACGACCAAACATAACTTGAAGGAGAAATCTATATTTGTGTGTGTATTTTGTGTGTATTGTGAAAATTACTAAGTCCAAATTAATAAAAATGTTCATAAAATAATATCTACTGGGCAAAACTAAAGCAAAGAATCATCAAAATCGGTTCACTCAGTCGAAAGTACTGAGGTAACAAACATAAAAAAATACATTCGAATTGAGAACCACCTCCTTTCTTGAAGTCGGTTAAAAAGTAACTTTACCTGCTGTAGACGAAGTAAAATAACAGGCGAGCGGCAACAATCTTGTCCGCGACGAATTTCTTTTTCGAAATCGGTATGAATCCATACTTAGAGGAGTCTAGAACACAGTGAGTGACCATGTTGTCGCCATTTTTAGGAATGTCGAAAATTACGTAATCCAATTTATCAGTTTTATCTGTTTTTATTATAAGTAATTGTCTGTGAACAATAAATTAGAGGTTAATAGTATATTGTGTGGCAAAGGGGTGAAACAAGACGATTTCTGACGAGGGCGAGAGGTGACTGCCAGAGCGAAGCGAGGGCTGTCATCGCCCTGGTCTGAAATCGTGTTTCATCCCGTGCCACACACTGTACTTTTCATATCACATGTAATGAAACAACGAGTTTTGATTTCTGTAGCCAGTCGAAGTAAGACTATTTCAGACAAATAGCGCAGTAATATCTTTAGACAACGATTTGACGACAGTTGTCAATGCGATTCTGATTGAAATAAGGACGTAAATAATAAATAAATGAAGGTGCCGGGTAGAAACAACGTTGTTTCTCCCCTAGGGCAGAAACAACGTTGTTTCTGACTGAAACATTCGTATTGTTTTGAACACAGAACATTATTAACAGAAGTTAGAATGGAAATGTGGGCGGGGCAGACGTCGCCAAGTAATTTTGAGCAAACGCTCAAAATTCCAAAATCTCTACAGAAACACGCGATCGTGCTACAATATGCGTGCTTGTGTGCGTGCTTGGGTGTGATTCGTTCATTTGAAATCGCGTGATTGTGCGGCGCTAAGATTGGCTAGATTTGAATTTGCAAATATGTGCGTAAGCTTCGTATTTATTTAAGTACAGATGTAATGGAGGTGAAAGGCGGGGCTTAATCGGCGACACCAGTCTTCATACAAACGGCGTATTATTGCCGTTCTACCTTTCTTATTAATGTTCTGTGGGTTTGAAATTGTCTTATTTGAACTGGCAAAACAAAGATCAAAACTCGCTGTTTCAATGCATGTGATATGAAAAGGTATTATTTAACAACATTTAAAAGTTAAAGAGCGGTTTCAGACAAGCGTATTTTTCGGCGCGTAAAGTTTTTGAAAGCGCGTGTAGACGCGAAACGTCAAGATTGGAGTTTTGGCGGGAAGTCTCAAGGGACAAGTTGTGCTCTTGTTTTATTTTAATTTTCTTAGTGTATTTTTGAGTTATATCGGATAAAATTGATGGCATTTTGCTCGATATAGGTTAATGATAGTGCACGAGTGTTGTGAAATAAAATAACAGTGCGAAACCATGTTTTTTCGGCTTGCCTCCAAAACTCCATCGGACATGTTCTGGTAAAGTAGCCATCACTTGAACATTACTTACTTGAACATTTGACTGACTAGACTGACTGATACCTGACGACTATCTGATTTTTTCTACGACTGCTAATGGATAGCAATAAAAAGTATTATTAATAAAAGTAATTAATAAAGTAAATTGGTAATTGTAGTAAAAGCCGAGCCTTGCTAATTCGTTGATTAAATAGACAAACATAATACCTACCTTGCATCATTCATATACAATTGAATCGTCATCCACATATCACTATGAATCATCATTTCTTCCAATATGGTATTATACAGAATATTCTCTCTATCACTGTCACTCTCTAATCTCTCTCGGTCGTTAAAGCAATCGATCATTGCTTTAGTATAGGCTATGTGTTCTTTGCTTAACTTTTTAACAAACCTGAAAAAATATGTATTTTTTTTTTCATAGCCTCATCCGGTTTAATTCTAACTTCCATGTCAACTTGAGTTTGTAGATTAAAAAAATAATAAAAACAAAAATAAAATATGCAAAAAAATTACCTCCTACATTTCCACAAAAATTAAAAGAAATAAAAGAGCTCTTTTTACATTTTTTTTATACATACCTACTTTATTTCTTTTTACAAAGTTTCTGTGTTTTGTTACTGACTATCTTCTAAGTGAGGTAGACTTTTTAGCTTTAACATTTTATAGTTTACAAACACAGAGAGTAACAACAAAAATAGGCTGTCGTTAAAAAATATATACGAGTATATTAACAATAATTTAGATTGAAGAAATTGTTAGCAAATAAGAAAATTACGGTCAAAATCCGACCAATACTTTCGGAGAAATTCGTGAATATACAAACGCTTACAAAATATTAATAACAAGAAATATATTATACTTTACTAATATAATTGGTTAAAATACAGTTAATAATTATATAAATTAAACTACTTACCTTATAAGAGTATAGGGCTTATCTTTTTGTATGAGTTCTAGAACTTCTATCAGAAACTGTATACGAATAGTGGCCTCCTTCGCTTTAGGCTCACTTCCACAATCTACTAAGTTATCAACGTCTGAGTCTGCGTATTTCATCGTCATATCTTCATCTGCCCTTAAATCCTCAGCAGTTATTGTTTTCAGCCCTTCAAAATTTAGCTGTGGTTTAACTTTATTGATATCATTTGACTTAGTTTTACTTTTAACAACTTTATTGACTTCATTTACATTTTCTTTCGTATCTTGTTTTAACAACGAGTCAATTTTATCACATAAATCCGTTATTCTTTCTAGATTTACGGGAGGTTTTGGTTTTTTGGCTTTAATCTTTTCATTCTTGAGCTTCTTTTGTGACTTGCTAAGTGAAACGCTTGTGACTTTGTTTATTTTATGGCCTAAACCTACCCGTTTTTGCTGTAATAGAAAGAAAGACACAAAAAAAAATAGTTTTTTATAACACATGAAACTAAAAAGTTAAAAATAATGTTTAATATGAGCTTAAAAAGCATGAGCGCTTTGTGCCAAATTTTTCGTATTTTGAGCGCCAGGCGCTCGTGTTTTTTTTTTAGTTTTTTTAAACTTTATTTATTTTTCATTTTTAGTTTCACTGTATAAAAACAGTGGCGCTTTGCGTCTCACGGAAACTCTCGCCTTAAACATAAAAATTATGTATATGCGTTGGCTGGTTAAAAAAATGAAAACTACGAAGAGTGATGACATAAATATTTACCAAATCCAGCTTTGGCTGCAAGGGCTCCATCAAGCCATCCCCCCTCAACCCTAAGGCGCCACCCTTCCATCCCATCAGGCGCATCATTCTGCAACAATCAATTTAAATCTGCAACTATAACTACGAGTAAAACTATGGCATGAAAGTGGTAAAAAGCCGGTTTTTTTATTTATGGTAACCACATCTATGCTAATATAATATAAAGCTGAAGAGTTTATTTTTTGAACGTGCTGATCTCAGGAAGTACTGGTTCGAAATGAAAAATTAATTTTGTATTGAATAGTCCATTTATTGGGGAAAGCTATAGGCTATATAACATCATGCTATGACTAATACCAACGTCCACGCGGACGCAGTCGCGGGCGGCTACTAGTAATAAATAATCACTCTCCTGCCTATTTCTTAGACTAGGATTAGGCTAGGAGATAAGTAAAAATGGTCTTACCTCATAGCTTTATCACTCTCCAAAGGCACCGATAGTCCTTCTATAAGTTTTGCCTTCATGTTTGGTACTTCACTTGACATCGCTTTTGGCTTTATCTGAGGCGTCCTATAAGCCGCGAAACATGGCCATATAAAAAATATTAAAAAAAAACTTAAAAATGTAAAAAAAAAGAAAAAAAAGAAAACAAAAAAACATGCATAAAATGGTGAAAACAATAAAATCGTTATAAATTGACTAGGTATTACTTTCTCATTTTAACACATCGTCATGCTGTAAAATAAATGTTATTAGCACATACAATTACAATACAATAAATGAATATACCATTTTCCCAAATAAATATGCCCAGTATTATTTTAAATATTATACAGAACAATAGACGCATAATATAATATTTTATAGACCAATATTTTGCCTTGCTTGCCAAACTATTAACAATAGTGAAGTAATATTTAAAACTGAAAGTCAAACAGCTGTTTTGAAAAAAAAACAGTAAAAATATTGCTTAGCTACTTAGATTTAAACCAAAAATAGCGTTAAATAGGTGACTCGCATGTAGCGCGTGGACCGTTTAAATCAGGTCCCCGTCGCCTAATTTTATCTATTTATTTATAAACTTTGATTAAAACGGTACAAAACCAGTAACATTAATTAAAGACTAGAAGAATTTGTGACATTGTACTCGTAGATATTAATGTATATAAATAGGTATAGATTCTAATTGTATTTTGATTCCTCAAATATTATATTGATTTTTTTTTAATTATTTGACATAACACTTGATTTGATATGTTATTTCATTACATGTTCAAATAATGGATTATTTAAAACTAACAAATTATGTATATTAGTGTATATGAATGTATAGACCTAAAATTGCACACCTATTTGGTATATTACAGAGGAAATTTAATAATTTAATTACTGTAAGACAATGTTGTACCTGTAATAATGCAATAAACATTTTGATTTGATTTGATTTGACAATACATTCACACATCACGCTCGCAGAACTTCTGACATGCTAACAATATATTCCTCCATTCATCCGCAAACAGATCACACTCAGGGTTTGCGTCTAGGAGAGCGTTGAGAGCGGATAGCATGCGAGGAATAGGCGAGTTAGCTCGTGCTCGCAGGAGGTACGGCAAACAATTATTGTAGTTTACGACACGTTCGCATGGGGAACATATGGGGCAAGAGTAACCTACAAAGCTCATTTAGATCGGAAGCGTCAATCTTGCCATGAAATATTTTACAGGCAGTCGTTATTGTGACTCAATCGCAATCGGCTAGTGGCATGAGTGAGCGCACATTCAAAAAGAGTTTTATTGTTTTAAGTGGTATAAATGTTAACAAAATGAATTCGTATGCTTTTATGCATTGTACAAATCATTCAATCATCGATCAAAAAAATAAATGTCATGAAATCACATTTCACTCGTATCTACATGAAAGTTTTAAAAAAATATTTTTCTTTTGATATTTCTAAAATTACTTGTAGTGTGTAGCTGTCCCTGTAGCTTCAGGATTAAGAATAGGGCTACGGTATCCCCTGCCTGATCGTAAGAGGCGACTAAAAGGGGGCTTCCAGGGATGCGGACGGTGAGAGTGGGAGCTTGACCCGTCCAGCTAGCAGCCCCGGGAGGGACGGCGGTGTATGCGTGGCCGCATGCCGCCGTGACCACCTGAAGGTACAGGAGAGCACATCTGTTATCCCGAAGATGGGCCCGTTCTGGGGCGCCGCGCGTGGAGGACACCGGTGCGTTCTTATGGAGATCCTCCTCCTCACTCAGAGTCCTCACAAGCGCAAAGGCAGGTCACCGAGGGGGTTTTAGTGCGGTCAAATCCCACATAACCCGGTATCCTCTCCCAAGGTGTCGGGTACCTTTTGAAGGTTTCCCCCCGATACCAAAAAAAAAGGACTCTTAATATAAGTATAGGTTTAATGTAATTGTAGTTAGTCATAATAAAGACATAATCCCGTCAACACGCCTTTCAATAAACCCGAACCCGAGCAAGAGGTTTAATGTAATTGTAGTTAGTCATAATAAAGACATAATCCCGTCAACACGCCTTTCAATAAACCCGAACCTGAGCAAGAGGTTTAATGTAATTGTAGTTAGTCATAATAAAGACATAATCCCGTCAACACGCCTTTCAATAAACCCGAACCCGAGCAAGAGGTTTAATGTAATTGTAGTTAGTCATAATAAAGACATAATCCCGTCAACACGCCTTTCAATAAACCCGAACCTGAGCAAGAGGTTTAATGTAATTGTAGTTAGTCATAATAAAGACATAATCCCGTCAACACGCCTTTCAATAAACCCGAACCCGAGCAAGAGGTTTAATGTAATTGTAGTTAGTCATAATAAAGACATAATCCCGTCAACACGCCTTTCAATAAACCCGAACCTGAGCAAGAGGTTTAATGTAATTGTAGTTAGTCATAATAAAGACATAATCCCGTCAACACGCCTTTCAATAAACCCGAACCCGAGCAAGAGGTTTAATGTAATTGTAGTTAGTCATAATAAAGACATAATCCCGTCAACACGCCTTTCAATAAACCCGAACCTGAGCAACTCTTTACATACTTATTGTTTTGAGCGCTATTTTACGGAGCGAGATAGAACACGTCAGTAGCACGCTTGTCTCGCTCACGCTATCGTCAAAACAAATTAGTTTGTCTCTATGCTTCCTTTAATATTGTAGAAATTTGAATATAATCAAAGCTTTGTGTGTGCATGTAGTTATACATCATCTCCGTTTCAGTTGACGAATTAAGGACGTGCCGTATCTTCCGCTATTTTGTTTAAATCTAAGCTTGGCTATTAAAATAATGTAGTTAAAAAACTAAAAAACGCATGGTGTCGATAGTATCTCAAAAATTACTCCACGTTTTTATTGCAGTAAAATACATTTTCTTATTTTTTACATTTTAGTTCGTATTTTCACAAAAGCGTGTTTTTTAGTTTTTTAAATTACATTATTTATTTTTAATTTTTTAGTAGTTTTTTTTCTTCATATTATTACATTGCAAATTTTCAAGTTAATCAGACGCTTAGAAGTAGGTGAAAACAAGATAAAATATTTCTTTACATACATACATACATACATACATACAGGTCAAGCTAATAAAAGCGTGTTAATAAATTGTTTGAAAGATTGACGGACAGTTTGACAGCTTAACCTACGCGTCTATATTGTCCTGTATCACAATACCTCAGAAGACTAGCACTCTCCAATGGCTCATAGGTATTTTGAATATCAAAAATTTGCATTGGAGTCTGGTCGTTTGAGCTGGACTTCGTTGACTTTGCTTGCTTCTCCTTCTCCGTTGACAGCCAGAGCCTCTCCGGAAGCATCCAGGGCCTCTTCATAGAGACCGTGGACCTCTCCGGAGACACTCCAGTAGACTGGTAGATGGTTTTATCCAGCATTTCCTCCAAGATTGACTTTGGGTTCCTTTCGAAAGATAATTGGTCAGATTACTAACTTGATCTTGCGAGGTTTTTGTTAAGGTCATTGCAGCCCATGAAATTCAACTTCAGACAGGACTCGAATCCTGTCTGAGGTTGTATGTAAATGTGCTGCCACGATTAGACCACACTTTCACAGAACTTTTAAATTTATTTCTTCACAGCAGAAATGTGTGGTAGCTCTTCCAACCAATAAAGTTGTGCCAATTGTGCCCCTGTTGAGTGTTATATTTGAAAAAGAAGAAATATTGTTTAATTTTAATGAGTTTTACATAATAATATGTTAAATAAATAAAAACTATATACCATCCCACTTACCATAGTAAAAAAAATATCCAAACAATCTTGTATCCACCACCTTAAAATGATACTTAAAATTAAATTACCTCAATTGTGTAAAATCTCCATCATAATACTTGTCAATAAGTGTCAATAGATTTTCTTCTACATTAGTGCATTTTCCATTTTCGATTGGTGCTACATTTTCCTTATTTGAAGTTCTTAAAAAGAAAAAGAAATAAATAATAATTTATAATATAGTATGATGAATACATTTTATTTATTTCATTGTTAAAATAACATTTTATTTTGTGATTTTCTTTCACTGTAATTTTATGGGAAAAAAAATCAGTAGTCAGTCAACTTGTAGTTAAACTGTCTTACAAAAATGGATTTCACAATATACTCAAATTTGCATCTAAGTCAAAAAAATTATATACAAATATATTATAAAATCGAAATGAAATGAATCAAAATATTAATATACATACGCATCTTTTCACTATATATTTAGAGCAGTTTCAAACCAGCCTGAATTACCAATTCTGATCTTATTTCTGATTGATTATTGGCATAGCCATGTCGTCCATACATCATGCTATTATTGTATGGGGACATCTGTCGTGGGTGGCTGATTTATACGCGCGCAAAATACGCTGGTGTGAAACAGCTCTTATTTATAATATATGTTCAATATTTATATGACTGAAAACTACAAATAAATATGTACCATTTACTCGGATTATATCATAAAGTCATTATATTTTAATTACCTGAATTCCTCTATGGCATATTTATCCCAAATGTCTTCAACTGTATCTTCAGTTTTGCCCTCTATTTTCTCTTTTACCAATATGAATTTTCTAGAACAAAGGTATTAAAATCAAACAATTCATTTTCAGTACTCCTACATGCTCCTACTATATTTTAGTACACATAAATATTATACAAAAGGCTGAGGTTGTATGCAGTTGTAGGACCTATAAATATTAGTACCTGGATGCCGGATTAAAACAATTGAGTTTTCAGAGACTCATTGGCTTACTTAACAACGCCATCTACTTCAGTTCCCAATTAAAAAAAATTGAATTATATATATGAGTATATATGTGCCAAAAGATGCCAGGAAGAGTAATATTTTTAAGTTTATGTTTAAGTTCAAAACATGGATTAAACTGTATTTTCTAAAAAAAAATCTAGCTACATCGATTTATTGAAAAAAAAAACCCCTGCACACTAAATTTCATTAAATCGTAGGAGCCCTTTCCGAGATTCAAATTATATATTTAATTAAATACATGAATTGCTCGAAGAATTAGATAGATACAAGAGGCTGCAGTTGTATGCTATTGTGCTTCTGCTCAAGAAGCCGATGGTTGGCTGCAACCCTTTTTGCGTCCACTGCTGGGCACAGGTCTCTCCCCATTGTTGGAAGGCCTGGAGCTTACTCCACCACGCTGATCCAATGTGGGTTGGTGTATATAAGGGTTAGTAGCCAACCCACTGTATGATGTTTTCAAACCGCCCATAAGGCCTCCGACAAGGTTTAACGACTGTTATCTATCGACAACAACCGGGACCGACGACTAAACGTGCCCTCCGAAAGCACGGAAACGCGTATGAAATTTTTTGCCACTAACGGTCACCCATCTTACACCCGACCGTGCCCGTTTGACTTAGTTGCTTAGATCGTTTGCGTTCTATGCTAACCGCCGGGCCATGCGCGCTTTTTCGATGGTTGCTCATGGAAGTATGATTGCTCATGTGAGTGTAAACCTCAAGTGTGCAGCAGATGGCCAGCAGTTCACTGGATCTCCCTTACCTATTACTAGTACACCATATTACTCAAAGAATTTATCAGGGTTACAGCAATAAAAAGGTATCCCACATCAAACAAACTTTTTAGAATGGTTCCACCCATCCCTACTAATATTATAAATTCGAAAGTAACTCTGTCTGTCTGCCACGCTTTCCCGCTTAAACCACTGAACCAATTTTAATGAAATTTGGAACACAGCTAGAGTGGACCTTGAAAGGTCATAGGATGGTTTTTATAAGTAAAATAATAAGTAAATAGTAATAAATAAGTAAAATACATTTTCTTCTTATTTTTTACTTTTAAGTTCGTATTTCGACAAAAGCGTGTTTTTTTTTTAAACTACATTATTTATTTTTAATTTTTTAGTTGGATTTTTATTCTCATATTATTGCATTGTCATCGGCCCTTAAGTACCTTAGGCCGCAAACTTATCAGCGCCCCTCGTATATTTTTTTTATCCTGATGATCCTAGTTAGGACTTTAATATAAAATTATGAGATTATTGTATTGTCATCGGCCTTTGACCCCTGTGCAAATTTTCAAGTTAATCAGACCCTAAGAAGTAAGTGAAAATGAAGTTGAAAGATTCTGTTACATACATACATACAGGTCAAGTTAATAAACGGGAATTAATGTAATGATTTATTGAATATAATCAACTTTTTTCAATACAAGGCAACCTAAAAAAAGAATGAATGGAAGTTTAAGACTTACTTTTTGGCTGGTGTTCTCTTTTTTCTTATTTTCTCAAACTTGACATACCTAAAAATATAAATTATACATTAATATATGCTGTCAGTCTGGTGTGCATTTAAAATGTAACTAAAAAATGATATAAAAACTGTAGTAAAAACTTCGACTGTCAATAATTTCAGCAGTTTAGGAGTTTAAATTATTTTAGCATATCATCTTTAAAAAAAATATCTGCAAACAATAACATAAGACTGGTTTAAGCTGTACCTTGCAGTGCACATATATATTACACGAATAAACTTACAATGAAACTTCAGCTTGCTTTCTCAGTCGAATATTGTGCAGCAATATTGTAAGCAAAACTTTGTCAAAATGATCAAATATCATAAGAAAAAAAAATCTAATTGTGCTGTGAAAGGATGTAAATGTATAATAATAATTTGAGTTATGATCTGACATCCACCAACGCACACATCTTTACAAAACCAGCCTCACTTTGTTGTTGACAAAGTTACATCCTTAATTTTTTTTAACTGAGCAGATTTAAAAAAAAACTACTTACATAAGACTGGTGCCAACCCCAACATGTAAAGATACAATATATTCATATCTCAGTCTCAAAATGCTCATAGCCTCCCAAACCTGTCTCCATGGAGACTTGGACTCCATATCATCACCCTGCATCAAAATCCCATTGTATATGTACTCCGCTTTCCATCTCTCCATACCTGGGTACTTTAACATCTGCCTACCAGACTTTACATACTCGAGTGTTAATTTTATCCAGTTATCTTTGGTTGTTTTTATCCAGTTATCTTTTAAAAGCTTTTCATTTGGATCTTCTACATTTTGAAAGCCATCTGTCATGTTCCCAGCTGTTAATACAGTTGGTACCTTTTTTAGGATAACAGGTCTGTAACAGTTTAGTTCAATTTTAATAAATAAAGATATATATACCTAGTACAAAATGGTGCATTTGAATGCATGGAAAAACCGTATGGGCTTACAGCAGTAATCTGACCACGGTATTGCTAGTTAGATTAGCTGAACCACATAAGCTCAAACTCAGAAAAAGGCATGAGATGACGCAGAACAGAGTCCAGTGGCGCTCTCTCGTATTGGAGGCCCAGGCACATTTTGGGTTACTGACAGATGGGAGTAAGTAATGTACAAAATGAATATATTAAGCGTAAGATCTATTACATATTCCTTTTGTCTTAAGAGATAGATGACATAAACAATCTTGGCATACTGTTAAGTGATTGCTGCCATGCGTGGACATTTAAACATAGAGCTTCAAAGAACTTGGAATCTTTCTGATGATTAGATTCTGTTTTACTAAATCTGGAGGCTGATGGTTGTCTCATGTAAGTCTTGCTGGCTACCACACTTTGCCACCAAAACAAAATGGAATTGTTTTGCTGCAGAAATATATTGAATAAGATAAAAAAGAGTTAAGAATTTTGTAGGTGGTAGAGCTATTATCGTTTGCCCGGGGAAGTACCACCGCTGCATCCACTTCTGCAGTGAACCAATTCTATTGTGTTTTGGTGGAAAGGTGCAGTTGCCGGTCACACTTACATGAGGCGACCACCAGCCTCCGGAGTAGCAGTGCAACTGCATAAGACCTCAGACAAGACTTACCTACCTGCTTGAGGTTGTATGTAGATGTCCTTGGGCTGCAGCGACCACTTAACACTATGTGGCTGGCATGCTCGTCTGCGACTCCATTCAAATAAAAAAAAGTACTTGTTCCATGAATACTTTAGTGCTGGTCAGATTCAGTGTTATAATGAGCTGAGATAAACATGAGGCAATCAGCCTTAGAGTAGCAGCTGCAACTGCATACAACTATAGACAAGATTAGGCTTGCTTGAGGATTATGTGAGATGATCATGGGCTGCAGTGACCACTTAATACAAGGCCAGCATACTTGTCTGCTAGACCATTTAAATTTATACTAGTATATATAAAGCTGAAGAGTTTGTTTGATTTGAACGTGTTAATTTCAGGGACTACTGTTTCGAATTGAAAAATTCTTTTTGTGTTGAATAGTCCATTAATTGGGAAATTAGGCTATATTATTATTACGCTTGGTATCAGTCATATTAGTCACTAGCCTTCTGCCAGCGGCTTCGCCCGCGTGGACCCATTTTATAGGTTCCCGTAGGATAAAAACCATCCTATGTCCTTTCCCAAGGTCCACTCTATCTGTGTTCCAAATTTCATTAAAATTGGTTCAGTAGTTTAAGCGGGAAAGCATAGCAGACAGAGTTACTTTCGAATTTATAATATTAGTAGGGATAGCATGATGTTGTATAGCCTATAGCCTTCCCCAATAAATGGACTATTAAACACAAAAATAACTTTTCAATTCAAACCAGTATTGCTGGACCAAATACAATAACATTCTCACTTAAGTGATTTGACTCAAACAAAGTAGGATTAAATTCTTATTCTGATAATGTAAATCTAAGTGTTGTATATGTGAATAAAGAGAAGCTTTGTTGTCTCATGTATACAAGCTGTACCATATGGATCAGCGCAGGGAGCGTGGAAAGGATCACTCCCTCAAGTCATTTAGGTGGTGCTAGGAGGTAAGAAGGATGCGTGCGGCGAGTGTATGGCAGGAGCCGACAACAAGAGGGACTTCCTACGCGAGACATTGAGCACTCAAACGTATGGGACTACAGGAGCGAGGAACAACCCCTTTACCCCGCAGACTCATGAGGATCACTGCCTCATGGTGATTTCACTTCACCATTAGGCGGTAGGCATTTTTGCCAAGGTTTGGTCAACAACAACGGTTACTGTGGTATCCCAACAGTAACATACAGTACACTAAGCAAGTTAAGAACATCAAGAATAAATTAAATGTTGGGTAAAAATTAACATCAATACTTACATTCCTGCAACATGTCTTTTCCCAAAGGTGGCTTCAAAAGTAAATGAATCTTTCTTCTCTTTTATAATATTCAAAATTTTACTAGCCAAAACTTTACACTCGTCCGTAAGACATGTTGATTTTAAATACAGCTCATCCACAACAACAAGGTGATAATATGAAACATAATCGTCTAAGGTGTTCACAAAACACACCTCCTCCACTGGGTCTTCAAGAAAATGTAAAATCTTTTGAAAATTACGCAAAATCAGATTTGGCCCAATCGATTTACACATGGTCTTGAAAAATTCCTTCGCCTCGCTAAAACTAATGCCATTGGCAAGACGATCCATGCTTGGAGAAAAAAATAACACAACAACGTAAATACTAATTAAACTTCACGTAAATTATACGGTCCGCAGTTACTCAATAAAATTGAACACGATATTTCTTTTTTGTAAACCACCTTATCTACATTTATAAACGCAAAATACACTCAATAATTGTCTGAAGAACAGAGCTTTTGTTTGTTAATATTCTAATTTATGGATGTTTGATTATTACAGCCTTACAAACTATACAAATTATCCATAATCATAAAAATATAGATTTCGTTTAGAGAAAGGACTTTTTTCGACCGGTTAACAAAATTGATTAATTTTAAATATTTTGTTTGATGTTGCCATAACTGATATGATAACTGATTATTTTGTTCACCATTATTTTGTTTAAATCTTTAGCAATTTAAAATTGAGAACATTGAGGCGTTTAACATTAAATAATATTAAATGATGAAAAACTAGTCATTCTTTCGAAATCATTATCATGATAAATCCAAGTTACCTATATCATCTATACGTACTTTATTACGTACCTAATCGTTCAAGAATAAAAAAACTTAATGTCACTGTCAACATCTGTCACATCACATAGGCAATTGCCTTGAATGCAATGAGGAACGAATCCCCCTTATGCGTCCGCGAAACGATCAATTGCGATTGTCAATGTTTACGTGATTGAAACTCATTGATGTAAAAATTGATCGTTTACATCTTGCAAATGAAGCGATTGTCAATATTACTACGGCATTGACAGCAAATGACAAAACATTTGATTGATGGCAATTGACGCGCTGTGTATTGACAGCGAATGATGCCAATTGACAATTGTTTGTTTAATCTCGACCGCGCCACCGAACATGGCGGACATGTCTGAACACGATCTCGACATAGCTTTGGCTATATTATTTGACTATATTTATATCTTAATTTGAATAATAACTCTCCTTGGACCAACGTCTGGTTCTCTTCTTTTTTTTCTTATTAGAAACCGCAAGAGTTATTGCTAGAAAAGCCATATCTTCTTATGATATCATATTCACTACGAGCAAGGACGATTTTGGGCAGCACGACATTTTCTCAACACAGTTCAAAACGACTGAGGCCTGCGCGAATGATACACCTTCAATTGGTGCTTCAATCGCCCATCATTTGAAACCTTCAATCACGTGATAATTATTGATCATTCGCAATTGATCGTTTCGCGGACGCATAAGAATGATCTGTGTCTCAGTTGTCTGTCATTCAACGTAGTGTTTAATTTCTCTATGCTGTCATCTGTCATTTAACAACAACAATCCCAAAACATAATTCATAATTTTAGTTTTTCGCAAAGTTTAAACTAAAAATAATGCAGAACCTTACTTTATGAGCTGAATTTTTCAAAGTTTTTTAATAATGTCCTTCAACGATAACTGGGACGTCAATAAATACAGAGAGGATCATGAGAGTGAGGAACACTGGCTTTTAAGGAAGGCATTCATGCTGAAATGGAAAAATGAGATCCCAGAGGAAAGGCTGGTTTGTTTGGCTAGAGTTTTCACCAACATGGAGCTTATGGGATGTCGATATCCTGTCGAACTCATGCAGGAAGTGGCCAGACTCTCAGTTGATGTAAGTCATAAATAAGGTAAACTCTTAACCTACTCTTTTGTAAAATAACAGCTCTTTTAATGGTTGAAATAAAATTACTTGCTATTTGAAAAATAGTCATCAAACGTTTTGTTCTGGCCTTGATTCCGCGTCACTTAATACACAGGTTGGTTTTTGCTTCATTAGTTTGTGACAAACTTTTTTTATAATTTAAAAACTATGAGTCCAGCAAACTTAGGAAATCTATCCCATCCCCCCTTCCCCAACCCCCTCCCTACGCTAAATGCTGGGCCCCTAAAGTACATTTCTGCCAAATTCCCACATTTGTTCTTAAAAAACTATAAATGAATTAATCTAATACATATATGAATTAATCTCAGTAGCAAACCAATAAAATGGGAAACATCATAATGTTTGGATGATGATTCAAATAATATGGAATAAAATGGATTATAGCTTCTCTGTAAGAAAGCTAGCTATTGTATACCCCATATTTTAAAACAGGGCTGAAGTTTTTCTCCGTCTGCTCTTTTCTTCAGCTCAGCATTGCCTAAGCGCACCCAGAGCAGACAGAACAAAAAAAAAAAAAACATTCACTAAGAGTTTGTAAAAGAACCGTACAGTGAATAAAGAATATATCATTTCATTTCATTTCATAAATCTAATTCCAACTGTGTATTTAGATAAGCAACCACACATTAAACATTGTAAGAAAATAACGTTTCATACTCATAACCCCACAATAGGGTTAATATACCCTGTGCGTGAGTGCCATGGACACACACAAAGACAGAAATACAAACACCCTCTAATATTGTGAACAGAAATTTTAAACTCATTCAAATTTCTGCTTCACCAGGATTCTAACCAGGGACCTCCGATCTGCAATCCTGCAAAGTAATCATTGTGCCTTGTGGGTTATCAAAAGTGTTGTTTAAAGAAAATGAGTTGTAGAATCTACATTTGTTTTTATCTATTAAAGGTACTTGTGATAAATAATTTTGGCACAATTTTTAAAGTATCCTTATCAGTATTGTCATCTTTAGCCACGTTTTAAGCTGATAATTTGTCAATTGTAATTTGTGAATAATTTGTAAATAGGCAGGCCAAATAGTTAGGAGGACTGACAACACATGAAGAAGGAAGGACCTTGAATGGTGACCATGTTTAAGAACCACTGGCTGGTCACCATCCAGGTAGACTTACTAACTGAAGCATTTGATTTCAGAGCACAGGGCTGGACGGGGTGATGAATAGATGGATGGGTATTGTTTGCCAATTAAGGAAAGGAATGCGGAAGCATATACTCCAACCATTGTCTTTATTTCAGACAGTTGTTGTGTACTTAATGTTACAGTTATGTGCATTCTAATTTTATCTATTTAATGTATATAAATTATTATTTGATGTATATAATATGTATTTAATGTATATAAACCATAGAAGTATACATATTTTGGTAGCTTCAAAATAAAATGTAGTATTTCTTTCAACATTTGAATACAAGTCACGTTTTGGGTGGGTTATGTATTGGCATTTTCATGGGTTATGGTCAAAATACCTATAGGTATTTTCATAGGGGAGGGAGGCGATTACACATATAAGCATTTTCACAGGGGGAGGGAGTCACAGATAAGCTTCCCAATTTCAATTCCAAAATTTTAGTGTATTTGGTTAATATTTTGCTAAATTTGTAATCATAATACAATTAGCATAACATAATAATAATAATAATGATATGTTTTGATTTTGGCATAACCAATAAAACTTTTGTTTTGCCAAACTAATGACCTAATCTAACTGAACTCAACTTACCCAGGGGGCATGATCCCCATGACTCCCTCCCTCCTGAATTTGCCACTGCATACTTTCCTTGTCTTTGCAGGTTGCAAAACAGTACAGAGATAGTAGAAAAACAAAATTACAGAGGACTTTTGTCTCTGCTTCTGAAGCTGCAGAGGATCGAGCAAAAGGAATCAAGAGAGAGGGAGGAGTGATTGTTGATGCATCAACAACAAAATCCCGAAAAATAAACTTTGTACCTCAATCACAAAATGATATTGGCAGACAGAATGAAGGATCAAATAAACATAGTTCTAAGCCTATTAATTTTGTATCTCAAACACAAAATGAGGAAGAAATTAAACCTCAAGATGACAATAAAGCTATGAATGGACATGTAATAACACTTAATGACTCATCTAATAATGATGTAGGCGTTACTAAAACGAATATATCTGAAAACTCTAAAACTGATATAAACAACACAGATAATAAAGAAACAGGCTCAAGAGACAATATAACAATGAATTATTTAAAATTGGACTACATAAGTGAATTATCAAAACTGAAGTGCCTAAATGTACAGATGTTTAACGAAAGAATGTTTGAAACTGAATTTGGCAAGTTTGTTCTTATAGTAAGACCATGGGATAATTTATACTCTAACATAACAAGTAAGTAATATCATTAATTGCAATCTATGGAAAATCTATTCTCTATCTAATCTATTATAATTATACAACTTTCGTGTTGATTTCAATAAGATCATCACACTCATAGCCCCACGGTAGGGTAGATATAACCTGTGTCGTGGGTACCATATGGATATACACAGAGTCAGAAACACAAACACCCAGGCCGACAACAGAAACTCATCATTCAAATTTCTGCTGCAAAATTGCACTACGCAGGTTGTCTGTTTGTTTGTATGTAGCATTGTGATGTGAAAGAAGGATTCACATCACAATGGTGCTATGGAATAATGGTTGGTTAATTTTGAAATAAGTAGTACCACATAGGATTCCTTGTGTTGTGAGTACCATCACACAATCACCCATACTGAGGACAGAAATTGGAGCTTATGATTAAAATTTAGAAGCGCTCATCTATTGCATTCTCAGTGGCCACTGACGTAAAACGCAAATGATACAAATAAACCTTGTCTTAGGCCTTATCATCCTAAAGCTAGTTGGCCACTTACCCGCACCTCTACCAATCCGCATTATAGCAGTGTGGTGAAGTAAGCTTCAGGCCTCCCCAATAATGGGGAGAGACCTGTACCCAGCAATAGGATTCTGTCTAGGTTTGCAATCAAACCATTCCAGTTCTGCCAATACGAGACTTAAATCAGGGACTTGATTAGTATTAATGTAACCATTGCATCGAGCAGCGATGGCCGAGTGGTAAAAAACCGCGGTCTTCAACGCGACCGACCCCAGTTTCAAATCCTCGGCGCGCACCTCTGACAAAGAAATTTGTAATGTGCGCATTTATCGCTGCTCCACGGTGATGGAAAATATCGTGATATTTAATTAATTACGATGTTCTCCATCGCCGTGCATGCCTGAGAGAAATTCATAATTTCTCGAAAGCATGACGTCCACCAATCCGCACTTGGCCAGCGTGGTGGCCTATGGTCTAAATCCCTCTCACTTACGAGAGGAGACCTGAACCCAGTAGTGGGACATAAAAAAGGTTGAAAAAAAACCCATCGCATTGCATGGTCATCAAAATTTATAGTTCTGTCAATTTCCAGATTCTTGTATATCCTGCAAGTTAGTTATGTCGCATATGTTCAAAGCTGGAACCTTCAGCATAACAGTGAATAGCAAGTTGTTGGCAAGTGCTCGGAGTGAGGACAAGGCGTCAGCGAAGTTTATAGCGACTAAAGCAGCTTGGGAGGTAAGCATTAACCATGCATTTAAGCATTTCCATCCATCCACCAATCTTTTATAGTCCATTGCTGGAATATACAACGTTAGGCCTCGCCTAACGTTCGCCGCTCTATCCGGTGATGCGACCTATTGAATCCAGCGGCTTCCAGCTGTCTTCTTTAATTAAGTCGTCAATACACCTGATTGGAGGGCCAACTGTGCTCCATTTGCCATGACGTGGTCGCAATTTGAGGACATTAATTCTTCCTCATCTGTTGTTGGTCCTCCTAACTATATAAGCTTGAGCTTGCCCATTGCTTTCTTCGGTACTCCTAACTATATAAGCTTGAGCTTGCCCATTGCTTTCTTCGGTCCTCCTAACTATATGGCTTGCCCATTGCCTTCTGCATTTCTTGTGCATGCATAACCATCCAAAGCTCGCACTCAGCACCTGAGCCTGTGGAACAGGCTTAGGGGAAAGGACCACATCTCAAAGACAAAGATTTGTATATATTTGCACAAATATGGGTGTTTACAAAAGTTGTTTATATATATTTATGTAGTTCGCCATTCTTGAGGTATGCAAATATTACAAAGATATAAATATAAAAGAGAAAAACTTAATTATAACACAATAATAAAAAAGTACATTTACATCTATTTTATTATTATTTGTTCCCATATCTCGCCTTTTATAAATTAAAATATTCATTTATTTATATTTTGGATCGAATCCTATCGTCGGCTTTGGGTACCCATATCACAGGCTGTTTGCACTCGGAGAGGAAAAAAAGGTGACGGAATAGGGGAAAACCTCTCAGGTTTTTATGGAATCCCTTTATGCCTTATTTATTGCCGCTTTATTCTCAGCACCGTAGATCACTGGCAACACTCACATTTAGTTACAAACAATTTCGGTCAAGTTGTATAAGAATTTAGTAATAAGCAATTTTGGTAGATGGTACAACTTTCAAGGTTTGTCTGGCCAAGTATAACTGATGCACCAATTTCTATCCATCAACCTCTGAAGTCAGCACAACTGAATACGGCTTCAGACGAATATCTATGGGCTGATGCGACCACTGAACAATAATAATATGTGGCCTCATGCTATCCTGTTGTTTCGTTTAAATTAAAAGTAAAGAAGCACATATAAATTTTTCTGGAACCAGAATTTGCATGATATGATTATGGGTGATAATATCTTGAGTCAAGTTGCATGTGATACCAATATGACAGTGTGATTGTTATAAATGATTGTAGGTGGTAGAACTATTATCTTTCGCCCGGGGAAGTACCACCGCTGCACCCACTTCTGCCGTGAACGGTGAACCAATTCTATTGTGTTTCGGTGGAAAGGTGCAGTTGCCGGCCACACTTACATGAGGCGACCACCAGCCACCGGAGTAGCAGCGCAACTGCATACGTCCTCAGACAAGACTTACCTATCCTTGTTTGAGGTTGTATGTAGATGTCCATGGGCTGCAGCGACCACCTAGCACCACGAGGCCTACATGCTCGTCTGCTACTCCATTCAATTAAAATAAAAATTAAACACTGTCTCCTATTTTGTACTATATATTATTTTGTTCAGTGAAATTTGTCTTCATTTTTTGGATCTTATAATAAATGAAATATTATTTAAGGTAATTATTTTAAATACATACAATTGCAGCAGTTATATTATTATTATATTATTTGTTCTAGAAACTATGCAAAAACTCGGTGATACTGTTTATGAAGGAGCAGTTCGTCCCACAGAACGACACGCGTATCACAATGAATGAATTGTCCAAAAAAGACCAGTTCGGGACGCCCATTGAAGACAGCGTGGCTTTGAAGTGAGTGTAACAGCATAAATGTTAATGTTTCAATCATTTCTCCAAGTTGTTAAATAGGTATTACAAGTCGATGGAGTAAAACGAAAAGAGCACAGAACCAATCAACCAGATGCACTGACGTGGGAACCTTCAAAAGGTACCCAGCACCTTGGGAGAGGATACCGGGTTGTATGTGATTTGTGCCGCACTAAAAATTGCGGCAGTAAAAATCATGTATGTAAATGAAAAACGACGATGATGAAGCGTGCATGACCCGGCGGCGAGTGTAGAACGCAAGCGATCTACCCAGCTAAGCCAAACGGCCGCGGTCGGGTGTGAGATGGGTGACCGCTAGTGGCAAAAATTTCATGCGCGTTTCCGTGCTTCGGAGGGCACGTTAAGCCGTCGGTCCCGGTTGTTGTCGATAGATAACAGTCGTTAAACCTTGTCGGAGGCCTTATGGGCGGTTTGAAAACATCCGACAGCAGGTTGGCCACTAACCCGCATCTCCACCAACCCGCATTGGAGCAGCGTGGTGGAGTAAGCTCCAGGCTTCCCCAATAAGTGGGAGAGACCCGTGCCCAGCAGTGGGACGCAAAAAGGGTTGCAGCCAAATGAAAAACAATAACCCTGCTTTCCAAGCGTAGCTTTGTGCAACCTAAGATTAATGGTAAATCAAAACATCAGTATCGGTAAGTAATTAGTTTGCCTAGCAGCATTAAGAGAGTATGGAGTCCAGAAAATATGGAAAATTTACTTACTATTATTAATTATTATAACAACGCTACAAGGATTACAATCAAATGTCAGTTAGAGTTTTTTCCGCCCACTTATTTCCCATATATTCAGCCGATGACCATATGACTAACATCAAGTTATCAAGTTAGTGTATATGCTTATCCAGGATATTAATAAGCAATTTCATAATATTTCGTTTAATTTATTGAATTGCAGGATGATGAAGCTGATGGGCTGGAAGGGTGGAGGACTGGGTGCAGACAGCCAAGGGATTGCGGAGCCCATCAAACCTAACCTTCGAATGGTAAGTATCATCTGTTATGAATATTTCTAGTTTAGTGAAAAAAGTATTTCTCAACCAAAAGAAAGCGTTCGACATAATCAGACATTCTTAACTACTTATACAACTGGACACTAAAGTAATCGGGAAAGCTTAGAAATGGGTGTATGTTTCATTTGTTATATAGATACGCAATAGTGACATTCGAAATATGTAGGTGCTTATATCAAAGCTTATTAACGTGTAAAATGCGGTGTCTCTATTCTATTAATCTATGACTATATATAAGTATAGCGGCCATTTTATAGGCAATACATATTATAACATAAACAAAAAGAGTTATGTTCATTACTTTATGTTTTATCTACAAATTTTCATCGCATGCTAATTAGCCAAAATATGTTGATACCTAAAATAAATGTTTACATACATTACATGTCATACATTGAATGTGGCGGGTTTCACAACTCTCCGACGTGTCTTCCAAAATTTACGCAATAACATCGTTAGCGTGATTCAGAATCAGTCCAGCTCCATCTAGAGTATTATTTAATGAAGGAACTTATTTGACGTAACAATTAATACCTACGGGAGGTTACCCAGTTTTTCGGCGTGGCGACGAATCTTCTCATGCTTCGTTGTTCAGAAACCAGTACTGCACAATCTAGCGTTACTTTTTGAAAACAAAAAGATGAAGTACATGCTAGCGCCATCTAGCTAGTGTGAATAATGCTCAACATGGCCCTGAGCCATGCAAGAGCTTCTGGGCTCGGTTTTCAGCGGGGAGGGTACCTAAATGATGAATTTAGCGGTGTTTTCATGGTCCAAGTGTTTGTGTCATTATGTTGGTGTGTGTCCATGGCGCTCAAGACACAAATTATTCTACAGTCGGGCTATGTGAATTGTAAAGCGTTATTTACGGTCTCGTAGATGTTCTCATAGCGAGTCCCTGTAGCTTCAGGATTAAGAATAGAGCTACGATATCCTCTGCCTGATTGTAAGAGGTGACTAAAAGGGGTCTTCCTGGGCCGGGGTAGCGGATGGTGTGTAGTGGGAGCTCGACCCATCCATCCAGCAGCCCCGGGAAGGCCGTCATTCCCTGGCTGGATGGATCCCGGTGTGGGCGTGGCCGCATGCCGCTGTGAGCGCCCGAGGGTGCAGGAGAGCACACCTGCTCTCGCAAAGGTGGGCCCATTCTGGGGCACCGCGCGTGGAGAACACCGGTGCGTCCTAATGGAGATCCCGGAGTCCTCGCCAAGCGCAGAGGCAGGCCACCGAGGGGGTTTTAGTGCGGTACAAATCCCACATAACCCGGTATCCTCTCTCAAGGTGCTGAGTACCTTTTCCCGGGTTTCCATTTTATGGGTTTCCCTCCCCATTCCAAAAAAATAAAATAAAAAAGGTGTTCTCGTAGCGAGTTTTTTAGACTTTTTAATATTAACGTGAGACACATTTTTCAAAACCAACATAGTAACATCGTTTGCGTGATTTAGTAACTGGTACAACGTCGTCTATCTCTATACACTTTTTCAAAACGTTATAAATATGAAGGAGATCTACGGTATGAAGGAGAGCGTACAAGGTAGCGCTATCTTCTCGCGTAGCTTGAATCATTAAAGAGAACCCGCGTACAAGCAATAAAAACTTACAATAATATGCCACTGTTGTTAACGATCCGATATTATAGTTACCAGAAAGTTATTTTCCTTTCTCATAGGTTACTTTAGTTTTAGAGTTATCAGCTATTAAGGGTGTGTGCACCATGTAAGTATAACGATAACTAAACCCAAACTACCCGTCAAATCATTGACGTTTCACCGTTTAAGCTATGGTAGTAATGACGTCACAACTTAACGGTAACGTTTACTGCTAGATTTTGGCCGGTTAAAGCTATTGTTATTGTCAAATATCAAATCAACTGAGTATGACCTTCACCGCCTATTAAGAGGCCGTATACGAAATTTTGCCGATTTCGCTGATTTAGCTCATTATATACAGGAGATTTTGCAGTTAAAATACATTATTTCCATAAGTTTTATTGCACAATGTGATTGATCATTTCAATAATAAACTATTAAATGAGCCACTTTTTAATTTTTGTTTCGTTATTTTGCTTAATAGACCTGAAGCCGGTGATAGTTTTGTAAATATTACTGTAATAGGTATAGAATATCACATTTTTCTGGATCATTTTAAAGTCTAAACAGATCGAAAAAATGACATGTATTGCTGTAAAAATCATATACATAATGTATGAGCCACTTTTTGCCACTCTCATACAAAAAATATTTGTAAAAAAACATTGAACTTAGTCAATTTTCAGAGAAAATGGGCCAGATATTGCATTTGATTTCGGCAAATTGGAATAATTTTTCGTAAAATTTATTTAACATAAATACTCTTCAGTTTATAATCAATCCGTTTCCTGAAAAAAAAATCTTATTAATAATGATGATTCGGAATTAAACATCTTTTAAAGTAACCTAAATCTCGCATTATAATTCTTGACGCAAGCTATAAAAGTGTCTAATGTATTAGATTATTAATGAAATTAAAAGTTATATTGTGCAATGATATTTGCAGAAGTACTGTAATTTATCTGCAAAATCTCATGTGTTAAATGGGGTAAATAAGCAAAATCGGCAAAATTTCGTATACGGCCCCTTAACTTTAACAATCAAGAAAAACGTGATGGTGAAACACACTATTGTAAAATTCTATAGTCGTCGTTAAAGTTACGTACCGTTAAAGTGAGTTTTGACCGAAACTATAACCAGGCCTACGGTGCAATCCAGCCTAACGGCCACGACTTGCATTATTTTGAAAGGTTTCGTCTTGTAGGTGAACCGCGCGGGGCTAGGTCACGGCGCTGAGGGCGGCAAGGCGCAGCTGAAGCGCGCGGGGATGGCTCTCCTGCGCGCCTGGCGAAGCGACTTCGACGCTGATCTGGTGTTCACCGCCGAGTTTACTTCGGAGGAGCGCGCCATACTCCACAGCTGCGCCAGTACGTGCGGTCTGCACTCCAAGAGCTACGGGCCTAAGGGCAAGTGAGTAACGTCCACTTTCAATAAGTATACTTTCATAAGTAATCTGGCAACACTATAAACAGCTAAATATTATCTGTGCATTTGTTGTCAAGTCAACTAAGATCCGTATTACACTACGTGTTCTACCGGGCTCGGTAGAGAGTGTTCTTGGATTTGGAAATTTGAACGCTAGAGAGCGCCTCTATCGTCTCTATAATAGAATCTTTGTCTAACTAGCAAGTTCAAAATCAAAAAATCAAAATCAAAAATCATTTATTTCGTTTCAAACGGTTTAACAAACAAGTGGCAAGGGCCCCTGTACTGGGTTGGTGAAACCTGTGTTACGGGGTACCCCGCTCTTCCAACAGACAAATTTTTTTTTTAACAATTTGAAACATAGGATAATAATATTACATATTATATTAGTGCTCTAACAAAATTTTTAGATACCTATTTAAGAAAGAGTGAAAGTGTATATGCTGGAACGCATCCAAAACAAATTCTGTCGGTTCCTGTACTCAAAATTGTATGGTGTGTATCCTGGGTATCCACTGCTGTATCCCACTTTGTTTGTGCTCGGCATGGTGGGATATAGTAAACTGGACACGAGACGTGAAGTTTTCCTCGCCAAGTACCTCTTCAAGGTACTACGAGGGAAAATTGAAAGTCCAGCCATCCTAGAAGAGATTAAGCTGTGTGTGCCGGATGACGCGGTAGGGCGGCGTCGGCGTGTTCCGCTGCTAGCGTTGCCGCGCGCGCGCACTAACTTGCTGCGCGAGGCGCCGCTCACGCGAGCGCTGCGCACGCTTAACGCGGTGGCGGACCGTATTGACATATTCAGCTGTACACTGAATGAGTTCACGAGGGTCGTTTATAGTGTTGCATCAAATTAATTGTATTTATTTTGTAATTGTGACATGTAATAGCATTTAATTTTTAATCTAATTACCTATTTTATTTGATGACATGGAATTATGTATTGCTTTGTTTCAATTTTTTTAATTTTTTAACTGATTTATCTTTGACTTTTTGACGATACCTACTCATGTTGACATTGAATTATTGTTTTTATTGTTAATTTAATTTGTGACATTGTTTTTAATCATTTAATTGTAAGTATAATCTTATAATCCATTGATATTTGCATGACTTTTTTTATTTTATTATTATTATTGCTTTATAGCCGTTTGTGATGACATTTAGAAAAAATAATAATGCATTATTGTAATAATGTAGGGAATTAGGTGCACTAACGACTTGGGGCTACCTATTATGTTAGTTTTAAGCCTATGTATGTATTAAATAAATAAATGTTTGTGTATAAATGTGTGTATATGTGTGAGTGTGTGTGAATGGGTGTGTGTGTTTAGCGAATAAGCAGTTCTGTTTCTTCATAATTGAGGCTAAGCAGAGTTGTTGTTAGCAAATTTTTCAATTGAACGCAAGTCAGGGGATACATATTTAGTCTACTATTTAACTATATAAGTTAGAATCTATATTACTTATTACTATTTAAGTTAGAATCTTAACTCACGAAAGCTAGTCGCAAATATACTTAATGTATTATTTTTTTTCAGAGATCGTTTCCTGGTGATATCCAACAAGGTGGAGCCGTTCTCGTTAGTTCGCGCCGTGGTTCAGCGTGGCGGCGAGACCCCCAAGTACAAAGTGTTCATACCCGAATCGCTTCGAACAAAGAAGTAATGTTTGGTGATGTTTGTGCAAGAATTACAGTGTTAGCAAGATTTTAATTACATAATATCCATCTATTAATATAAATAAAAGGTGAAGATGTGTTATATCCACTCAATAAATGTGACACATTCACACGTTCCATGGAACTGTATGTTTTGTTTTGAGGGTAATTTTTTTATCATCAAAATAATAACTAAAAATAAAACTGTAAATAAAGTTGATTTCTGTAAATAAAACTTTAAATTTTCATTCTACTAATAATCTTACTAATTATAAAATTTCTAAAGTTTGTGAGGATGGATGTTAGTGTTAATTTGTTTATGCAAAAATTACTGATGAGATGAAATTTGGCACAGAGATAGATTTAAGTCTGGAATTTTACAATAGGCTACTTTTTATCCCAAAAAAAAAGAACCGTTAATGCAATGCATACATTGGTGCTATATTGGTGGAAAGCAGGGCCGGATCACTAGTAATACTAATAATTTAATTTATTGTATTTTCATTATACTTAATTTTGCACTGATGCCTTTTTCTTAGTCTGACCAATTCTCTACCGTAAGGCAATCTGGAAGAGATCTCCATCAGTTGTAAGGCCGCCTTTTGTATACAGTAACACTGTGTTTAAATTGTATTGTTTGATTTGTACATTAAAGAATTTATTACAGTAGAAATCTGTTATAACAACATCGAAAGGACCACTATAATAAGTCGCAATAGCCTGTTCGTTTTAATAACTGATGTTAATTCTATAAGAAACGTTGAAATTGGCACTAACATTCGGTCATTATAACCAATATATCATTATAAATGATGTCGTTGTAAGAGGTTTTGACTGTATTATAATTATTATTAACAATCATAAATAACATTAAAGAATATAAATAAATAAAATAATAATAAATACCTACATAAAAAGGGAATAAATAAAACACCAGGCAAACAATCAAGGCAATTTAATCATCTTTCAGCATGGTCAATTCTTTCTTAGCCTGGGGGCCAGCCCATCTGCCTTCCACCGATAAGATGAACATGCAAATGGTACACACTTTGAGCCCCATGCCTCCCATCGTTGACAACAAGCCTGAATCCTGATTCATCCAGTTTTTCTTGTTTAGCTACCTTCCTCGCCACAGTGAGCAGATGACCTGAAAAATTATATATCATTGTCACCACCCAGATTAAGAAGAGAAATTATCTCATCATTCTAATTTTTACTTCAATCCCAATTTCGAATATAGGCCGGGACCCTGCAATGGCAGTCCTGCATGGTAAGGGGTTATCATCCTGTCTTTTTCCCCTACACCTCATAACTATCAGTTTTTACGGTGTAGGGAAAGTGATGATCCCTACGATCAGATGAGCAGCGCCAGACTATTTATTTCATATTAGGTATACAAAATATTCGCTTAATGAATGTTATTTTTTCCAGTCATCGCCTTTAGGTGCCCATTTGGGCTAGATGTTCAGCTGAGAGAAAAAAGGTGGCAGAAAAAAACTACCAGCAGCACTATAATAACATGTTTGCAGAAAAATAAATACAAGTTATATTATTATATTACTAGACCTTCCCCCCCCCTCCCCCCTTATGATATTTCGAGATTTTTAAGGACTTCCCTTCGAGCCTCACATGATTAATGGACAGCACCTAACCATTGTGCCGCAGTGGTGGTTGTCATTAATAGATTTCAAAGTATAGAGTGAAATAACATTTAGAAATGGCTAAAGAATTTTGTTTTATCTACAGTTTTTGTGCACTTACCAAGTAACTGCTCATCTTCATCTTCAGCCTTGGACAGCTGCGGAATTGGCTTCCTTGGGATGATTAGAATGTGGGTAGGAGCTTGAGGGTTCACATCATGGAAAGCAACACACTGAAACATGGAAACTCACACATACATTATAAACTCTTTTTCATTTGACAGCTCAAATCAAATAAAAGAGTAAAAATGGAACTCTGCAAACAATGAAGTGAGGCCAGTTAAAACTGCACATCGCTGTATACATCATAAACATTACATGAGCACACTTACAATAAAATTCACAAGAAAAAATGCAAACTTGTTTATAATTTCCACACACACACTCTTTTGTTTTCAGGTTTATATCTTTTCTTTATTATTTAGATGAAGATGCCTTTGGGAACAATAATGTAAGGTAATGTAAGTGAGCAGCGATGGCAGAGTGGTAAGAAACCGCAGTCATCGATGGGACCCATCCCAGGTTCAAATCCTCGGCGCGCACCTCTGACAAAGAAATTTGTAATATGCGTATATATATCTCTGCTCCACGGTGATGGAAAATATCGTGATATTTAATTGATTACGGTGTTCCCCATCGCTGTGCATGCCTGAGAGAAATTAATTTTTCGAAAGAATGACGTCCACCAATCCGCACTTGGCCAGCGTGTTGGACTATGGCCTAAATCCCTCTCACTTGTGAGTAGGAGACCTGTGCCCAGCAGTGGGACATAAAAAAGGTTGAAAAAAAAATGTAAGTATCTTGCACTATAATAAGCTTGGCTTGGCTGCTTTTAACGTCCAACAGCTGGTCACTGTTCTCTTCGCATTTTTGAGGAAGGAGACCTGGAGCTTACTCCACCAAGCTTCTCCCAATGCCGATTGGTGAAGAATGGACATTACCGGGAAGCCTGGTAGAAAAACCTTGGGTCGGAGTGTCTCCTTAGGGGCGGGGAGTTAGAGTTACTGTATACGCTTAGGGGCACTATGAAACGCAAAGAAAACACAAAACAATTTTTTTGAAAAAAAATTTTTTTTTTAAGGGGTCTGGGACTTAGTCGTTTTTTCGATGAATTTTTTTTTTAGAATTTTAAATATTTCGATACGCCATCGCGTAGGGCTCATCAAGAGAAACATTTTAGGTCATGTTAATTTTTTTCGTAGCACGCACCGTTTTGGAGAAAATTAAATTTTTTTCTTCTCGTTTTTCAATGTCGTCGGGACTTAGAAATTTTTTACACGAAATAATTTTTTTTATTATTTCTTTTTTTTTTCGCTTTCATCAGAAAGACCTTATCCTAACAAACACTTTTGGTCATGTACATTTTTTGATACGACGAACCGTTTTCGGGAAATATGAGTTTAATTTTTTTTCTTGAATTTTTCAATAAAATATATCTCGGAAACGGTGCGTCGTACGACAAAAGTTCATATCACTTAAAATGCTTATATAATCTTGCCTGACACGATGGCAAGTTAAAAAACAGGTTTTAGCAAAAACAAAATTTTCGTCAAAAATTCGTCTAAGTCCTGCGCCCCTAACGATATACTTCATACAAAACTAACGACACTTAGAATTTTTTCGATGATTTTTTTTTTTACAATTTCAAATATTTCGATACGCCATCGCGTAGGGTTCATCAAGAGGAACATTTTGGGTCATGTTCATTTTTTTCGTAGCACGCACCTTTTTCGAGAATTATTTATATTCGAAAAATACCCAATAATTAACTAGCAATTTTATATCATATCTTCCAAGGCTTAGATAATGTAACAAAATAAGTGGCTCTGTGACATCTCCGGCGCTGCGGGAAGACCACTCCCTCCGCCCTAGCGTAAGAAAGCGCGGTACCTGCGCTCGCCTTCGCAGCTTCGGCTTTTTGGTCGCCTTCGGCGACCAGCCTCAGCCGCTACGGCTCTCTTGATGCCTGCGCTTTCCTACGGCGGGCGGGGAGTGGTCTCCCTCCGCGCCTCCGGCTTTTTATATACACTCTAGGGGTAGTACAGACAAGACCACGTGGATAGTGGGGTGCTCTGATTCGGTTTGGGTATTTTTCGAATATAAATAATTCTCGAAAACGGTGCGTGCTACGAAAAAAATTTACATGACCTAAAATGTTCCTCTTGATGAGCCCTACGCGATGGCGTATCGAAATATTTGAAATTGTAAAAAAAAAAATTCATCGAAAAAATTACTGTGTCGTTAGTTTTGTATGAAGTCCCGACGCCATTGAAAAACGAGAAGAAAAAAATTTAATTTTCTCCAAAACGGTGCGTGCTACGAAAAAAATTAACATGACCTAAAATGTTTCTCTTGATGAGCCCTACGCGATGGCATATCGAAATATTTAAAATTCCAAAAAGAAATTTTTCATTGAAAAATTTTCTAAGTCCTTGGCCCATAGTGCCCCTAAGGGTACACCCCAACCAAACCTTGCCTTCTCTGGATATGAACAAAACTTAAAGAAGGAAATTGGAGCCTTCCGGCAACAAAGAAAAGGTAAAAAATAAATACCTGGTCATCTTCATAGGCAAATTTGGCTGGTATTTCTCCTTTTAATATCTTGGAGAATATAGTATCGCCAGTTTTAGAAGCAGTTTGCGCTAAAGTTACTTCATCTGCATTGGTCGCCATATTTGTATGAAAAATTTATTGACATGACAGCTGATACCAGTGACACCTGCCTGACACTTGTTTTTTTTTAAATAATGGCATCGTAAGCTCTGCGCATATTGCCAGCGTCAAGTATAATTTTTTCATCACTTAGTGGTCCGAACAAATCAGTAAGTCGTCAGGTATCAATCAGACGTTCAAATAAAGCGATGGCTACTTTACCAAAACGTGTCCAATGGAGTTTTGGAGGCAAGCCAAAAAAAACATGTTTTCGCACTGTTATTTTATTTCACAACAATCACAACACTCATGTCATTTGCTATTTCATTGCTTTATTTCATTTTTTAATTCATATTAAGCATGTTACTTGTATTGTGATGTTAGTCTGTTAACAATTACCGGTGTGTTCTTCTCGATCTCAATTTTTCAAGGTTGCATTGGTGGCCGCCTAGGGAGTTTTAGTAATTGTAAATCCTACAGTGATCTATTTTAAATCGGATATATTTTGAAGATTTTCTCCGTCATCAAAATCAAAGAGCTAACAAGTAAAATAGGCAGAACCATGTTCAAAATTAATAAAAACTTTAAGTAAAAAAGTTAATATAGACTCTCAAGAACTTACACAAATACAAATTGCCTTTATTTTTAAATGGAAACATAAAATGCATTTTTATAATCTGCTCCCAGGACCCATTGGCCACACCATATGATGTAGAGCTCTACCAAATACATGAAAACTCTTGAACCTTTCAGCCCGAAAGTCCTCGTCAACAATAACATGATATCCATTCCCAGTGAGTCCTTTATTATATGCTACGTCCTTTGCAACCAACAGTAGATGACCTGAAAAGATAATATTTACTGTAACAATACTTATAATTTTAGTGTGTAGATATCCTAGGCATCCTAGCAGGGCCTGAATTAAATCAACAAAGTCTAATTAAAAATAAGTTAGCCAATGGTCACTGTTTGAAATTTTGATTTTTGAGATTTAGATATGAATTTATTAATGGTAATTAAAATAAAACACGTCGGTAATAATATCTCAATTTAATTTAATTTATCCAAAAGGCCAGCCCATCTGCCTTCCACCAAACACTTGAACATAAAACTGTTCTATCGTCTGCCCTCCGTTTACACCTTCATTCATAACCACTCGGAAACCTTTTTCGTTCAATCCTTTTTCCTTCGCCACACGTCTTGCAACGTTCAGCAATCGTCCTGTTTACAAACAACAAACTATTTCTGCATAAATTTCTTGACAAGGTATACCCCAACTATTAATAAATGCAAAATAAATAAAAAACTACCAGTGGTTTTCTACAATTTTTACCTAACCTGTATAATTTCTACTAAATTAACGTAAATTTTATGGGTGGTTTATCGCTGCTCCACGGTGATGGAAAATATCGTGTTATTTAATTGATTACGATGTTCTCCATCGCCGTGCCGTGCATGCCTGAGAGAAATTCATAATTTCTCGAAAGCATTTCACGACGGCGTCCACCAATCCGCACTTGGCCAGCGTCGTGGAATATAGCCTAAACCCCTCTCACTTGCGAGAGGAGACTTTTGTTCAGCAGTAGGACATAAACAAGGTTAAAGCGTGGGGGCTTACCCAGTAATTTTTCATCTTCAGGTGTAGCATCCGATAAGCGAGGAATAACTTTTTTAGGAACAACAAGGAAATGAACTGGAGCTTGAGGTCTGTCTTCTTCATCAAATACTACACACTGAAAAGACCAAACGAAAGTTGTGTTAAATGTATAAATAATAATTATTATATGTAATTAATAACAAATTACATTTAATTAATTAACCTAATGTGATCATCGCTGTATCGTAATCTTATACCTTAAACTGTATAACTGTAGGTAGCGAATAATAATCTACCAGAGGTATGGCACTTTAGTAGAATGTAGTGTACTAAATAGTAGCCAGATGGCTACTAGCTGGTAGCCATCCGCCAGCGGGCCCGCCTGGACCCGTTTTATGGGTCCCCGACGTCCCCGTAGGATAAAAAACGACGTGAGACGGTATAATTCAATCATAGGCGTTTAGTCAGTTGCTTCAACCGCGTGGACCCTAGATTAATGAATTATTTTTTTACTCAAATCGAACGGATGTGAAGATTCGAGACCGTGTTCTTTCTTAATATCAAATTATCAAAACATACAAAAAGAAAAAAAACATCGTTTCCGTCAATTCCATATATATTTTCAAAATATTTTATGTTTTTTAGGGTTCCGTACCCGGAGAGTGCCAACGGGACCCTATCCCCTGTCATCACAATCTCATTCTTTGAAACAAACTTTTTTTTCTACATAAGTTATTCTCACCTGATCATCTTCAAAAATAAACTGTGTCGGTGGCCTTCCATTAAAGAAATGTTTGAAATTGTCCGTAGAAACAGATGCAGTAGCCATTTTAGAGATTATTTCTACTTGAACCACAAGGAAAACATAAATAGGTATACAATACAACTTCCTTAAAGGTGTAGGCTAGGCGCTATAGAATCTTGTTATCAAACAGACCTCGTATCGTATCTTTCGCGCTCCACTCAAGGTTATATTTTATTATAGTTGCTTTGGAGTCTATGGTCGCAACGCGCGAAGATACAAACTAGCTCATTACTAGGTACCTTAAAATATTTCCAAAAACCACCGTACACAAAACAGCTTACAAATAACGACTACAATGAATTAGGAGGCATCAACTGAGAAACAATAAAATTCAATTATATTGATTGTCTTCTTTGACTAGACTGTTAGCTTACTAATTTTATCTGCGATAAATAATTTTGATAACGTCCATTAAATACGATGAATCAGATGTGATGACTTCGCATTTTCGCATCACCGTGACAATTTGTAAGAAAGAACCTAAACAAGAGTTTTACTATTATTATTTGAGTTGGTGGGGAAGGGTACAACCTTAAGGCCACTGCGACCAGTAAATGATCTATTGTAGCCTAGCCCCGGGTTTATATCTGATTCCCAAGGCCGACGGTTGTTAGGAACCGTACGATGCGCTTGGGATCTAGAAGTTTGACATCTTCCGATGTTATAAAGTTAGCCTGATTCTATTAATCTTCCGATGTGACTAGGCTGCCGCCCAGTATCCGACTTCTGCTATGTGCGAGTGCGACACAGTCGCAGAGGATGTGGATACCCGATTCCTCTTCACCATTGCAGAATCTGCAAATAGCAGTTGAACTTAGGTTAAGTTAGAACATATGCTTGTTTAGTTTACAGTGACCAGTAAGAATTCTTACAAGTAGACTTATACAAGAAGTTTTATCTTCATCGCTTGTTTTATCTTCATCGCTTGTTTTGGAGCTACGGTCTCTAATAAATAGTTTTTTATTTAATCTGAGGGTACGGTGGGGTTTTTTGTCTCACTGTTTTACCATCGACCCATTTTTTATTTTATTTATTTAGGACACCCAACACTATCATAGTAACACTGTGTTTATACAAAAATAGTCTTCAAATCAAGTTTAGTGTTCCCGCAATTACAGGGTGCCACAGCGTGCACAAATACACAATTAGACAACAACAACGTTATAATAAATTAATTACTATATTATTTAGGTTGTAACAGTAATATGTATAACAATATATTGGTACTTAAATATATTTAAAAGAAACAGAATGAAGTGGGTAACATAATAATATTTGTATATATATGAAAGTAAAAGAAGAAAAACTAGAGCACAAGACTATTTCTGTCCATAAAAGTCAGTAAGTATCTAATCAATTTTTTTTTCAAAAATTTCTTAAATTTGATAAGGGGAGCTGTTAAATCTAGATCACTGACTGAGAATACAATCTCGAGCCGAGATCTCGTGTCGGAAATTGAAAGTCGAGATTCAAGAATTTCGAGATCTCGTCAAATAATCCTCCCGAGTAGTCCCGAGCTTTCGATTTCATCGAGATCAAACTTATTTTACGGAAAATGTCGAAATTTTATCAAAAATTGTTAAACTGTGGATTATGAATTTAGTATAACTGTAACGTTCAAATGAATCTACATTCGATGGCACTGGCTCGGTCACTCGATGTGCGCAGGCGGCACGCCCGCTCTCACCCCCGGTTCGCACGGTACCAGGCAGGCTGGCGAAACTCCCATACAAAAAACCGATATATGAAACGGGCGTCCTTTTTAATGGCGGCTATAATCCGATAAAATTAAGAAGAACACTTAGAACTTTGGGGCTATAGCGGCTTATGAGTCTTCAATACTTAGATGGATTACATCGACCGCAATTTTGACTGTCACTGACTGTCACTACTGTCACTAGTAGCGTTTGACAATATAAGTTTGTTTGTATTCCGAAGTTATTATTTTCGTGTGTTTAATGCTTAAAAGTGTACAAACAATCATTTTGTTGGAAGAAATTTGTTGTCCGTTTGTCGATGACAATTGTGTCTCTAAAAATCAATATGAGAAAAATAACGTGCGAAATTTGTGGTATAAAAACATGCCGGGTTGGTGATAACAAACGTGTTTTTATGGCTAAATGTCTGTTAAATGCAGAACGGTAAGCATAATTAGTTATTTTTTTCTATAAAGAAGTCAATTCAAGTATAATTTGTAAAGTTTTAGTGCATTTTAACAAAAAAAGAAAACGTTCAAAACATTACATAGTGTTTACCCTGGTATCAACCTGGATTTATCGATATCGATATTTAGTTAAAGAAATGACAGAAGTCTACGTTTAGCAGTGGACATACTATAGATTATAATGGTAAAATTTTGGCATATCTTAATACTGTATATTGTATAAAGTAGGTATTTTGGTCAGGGGGTCGTCTTAGGGGTTTGTTATATTCTAATAATATGTAATTTATATGTAAAAGTAACTCATAACCCACTTTTTAGGTGCAAACACTGGGTCAAAGCAAAAGGAAAAGAAGACTTAGTCTATGTGCCAATAGAAAAGCTGCATCAGTTGAAATACATTTGTGAAAAGCATTTCGGAAGTAAAGATTTCAAGAAGAAAAAAACTCAACTGAAGAAAACTGCTATTCCATGTCTGGAAATCTCATCTACACCATTATCTGATGACATTTTAGTTGGATTTCCCCTACATTGTATTGCTAGCAGTCAACCTTTGCCAGCCAGAAGAACTGATAATATGCAGCTCTCATATAGCGTTGAGATGTTTATTCATTTGTAAAGCACATCCTGATATCATATTATATAGCTTTGCTATAGTGAAATAATTTATGTTCACAGAATTATTGTCTATTTTACAGAAGGAACATAACTATCACCGCGGTTTTTTGTGTGAACCAAGTTAGTATAGTTTAAATTATTTTAACGGATATTTTAATATGTTTTCTGTGTATGATGAACGGCCATGTCTTGATATATTGTTTTTATGTTACAGAGCCTTCAACATCAACATCACAAACAGACATCATACTGGAAACGGATTCTTCTACTGCAAGTAAGTGTGGTTGTGTATTTATTTACTTTAATTTTGTACCAAATGGTATTGTTTTATTAAAATATAATATCCAAAATGAATCCTTTTCATTTTTGTAGAAACTTCAACATCAAACGAACATGGCCCTGGACCAGTAAATTTAAAAAGGAGATCATGGAGTTCAGGTCAGTACAATTATAAATATTGAAAGTTCTCGTAGTCTCAACTGCACTGTATGACTTTTTATCCCAGTTAACCCGTCAAATAAAAATTATATTATTGAAGTGTCTGTTTACGAGGTAGATAACTGATTTGTGAGGAAGTATTTTAGGCAACTTTTTGTAGATTAAATTCCTTGCGGGCGAAGTTACATGTGGCAAATAGTCATTGAATAATGTTCATTGAAATAATATTTTAACCTGTTGTGTTACAGTACCGTCCACATCGACATCAGATCCTTATCTGACTTCCCCAAAAAGAAGAAGATTTTTCCTAGTGAGTGCTATACTTACACATTTTATTTTATTTGAGTATGTAAGTACAATAAATTAATACCGATTTTCTTCATGTTTCAGCACCATTACAGTCACCAAGAAAACATCAAGACCGACAAGCTGTCCCAATAACACCTCGGAAGCGCAAGTTAATCAACAAACTTAAATCAAGTCGAATTCTTATAAGAAACCTCAAACAGATAGTTGATAAAATAGAAAACACAAAATCACCTGTCTTGAAAAGTTTAATAGAATCTTCAATAGCCAATCAAAGTCGCAAACCTAAAGGCAAACGTTGGACTAAATTAAATAAAACCGTGGCTCTAGCTATTTACAAAGGCGCCTAAAGCTTACAGATATTTGTCCCAACTTTTACCTATACCTTCAAACTGTATTAGAAAATATGGAAATGGATACTATACTGAGGTAAATATGGTGGACCATTAAATGTATAAAACAACTTTTGTAATACCCATATTCGTGCAAATAAATAATTTGTTTTTGTCTCTTTGTCTTTGTTTGTTTTCCCTAACTTACTAAATAAATAGCATGATAAGTTGTTTAATGCCTTGAATAAATATGTACTAAAACTATCTGAGTTGAAATTTTCTTTCATTTATTTCCTGAAAATAAAATGAAATCCAGAACCTGTTGTAGCCGGTATCGATATCGATACGTTTTTGCCAGTCACCACACAGTCCATCACTAATAGTGTCATCATGTTGGCAGCATGTATTACGTCGTAGTTCTGTTATGTTGGTATTAGTCTAGAGCGCACGTTTCATACATCGTTTTTTTTGTATGGCACTCCCGTCTCTTACCGTCAGGTTTTACATACTCTTTGGTACCAGGGTGCACAAACTAAGTACAAAGGAAAGGGAAATCTGACAGATGCTATGATATCAATTGAAGAAGTACCTTTAATTTATTGCTGGATGTAAGTAGGAAAAGGTTTCTTAATTTATCATCATAATAGTTATGAGGTTAACTTACCAACGAGGAGATGGCAGCACATGCTTTTAGTTTTAGTTATTTAGCATAGATGGAGTTATTGCTGAAAAATGTGGAGAGTACAGAGTCATTGTCACAAATGTCAATTTTATGTCATCTATGACATGTCGTATGTCATCAATCATCCATCCATCATCCCTCACATCAAGGTCAACTAATCAACTTGTGTGTTTATGCCGGTTGTGCTTGAATGTGATTATAAGTTAGTAAAAACTGTGTGTACGTACTGTGTTTTGTAAAGGTTTACCAAAGTGTTTTACGCTTTTTGCAACTCGTGTTATACTGAGACAGGACTCTATTAGTTAAGTGTACTGCTGAGACAGGACTCCATTTGTTAAGTTTACAGCTGAGACAGGACTCCATTAGTTAAAGTGACTCGTGTTAGTTCTTTGCATATTGCAATATATTTGTGTTACAATGTCTTTTATTCGACGTTGTTGTGTACCTGGGTGCAAAGAAAGTGGAGGTAAGATTATGCTACGTATAACTCATTATTGCATCATGTTATTCATGTTTAAATAACACATAAACTTGGACTGTAAAAAGAGTGTAGATTGGGTCTGCCTTTACGGTATTTCTAATTGTATTATGTTTGATAAAAAAATACCTACCTTCTATGTATATATAGATGGGCCCATGTCATACTAAAAACGTTAGAAAAATATTTTCGAAATTAACACGTGTCATTGCCGAAAATAACACGTGTCATTGAGGCCATAGTGGTCCAGAACCCACAGATACTAAACCAAATGTTCTGGGCTTGTTTTCCATCCAGGACAATTTTTTGTATGATGGTCACAAATGTTCTTTGTACAAGTATGTATTTAGAAATAAATATGTATGTTTATCAGTTGCCTGCTTGCCTGATTACAATTAGAACCTATCTAGTTTAAACTATGTTCCTAAAGTAAAACTGGTTCTTACTCTATTGCTAATCTGAAGAAATACAGTAGAATCTAGCTATAACAATGGCTATGGAACCAGTGATATTACACATACTAACTGGAAGTTGTATTAAAAGAAATGGGCAGTTATTGTTGTTTATTAAAATAATTACATATAGGTATATAATGTGTTTATTACTATCAACATTTACCTACATGACCACCAGTGAAAAAAACATTTAAATCAAAATAAACCTACTTAGTACAGTAGAATCCTGTTATAACGACAGCCAAGTCATACTAACTGTACCAACCGGATGCATTATTACCCATTACTCACAAATTACTGTCATAATCTAAATACTTGCATTCAAATCAGTGGCGTGGACTAAATACACACTAAATACGGGTGTTACCTAAATATTTTGTGGTTTTTCTGACTTATGTTTTTGCTTATATTCCAGAAACAAATTTACCACTGCACCGTTTTCCAAATCCTGAATTGGAAAAAGATAGATTCAATACCTGGCTGTATGCAATTGGTGGTGACATCCTAGGACTGAAAAATGAATTTATTTTCAAACATTGCAGAGTGTGTCGTAAACACTTTGAAGTAAAATTTCTATGCCGCAACAGCAGACTTAACAATATAGCAATACCTACATTGTATATGCCAGGTTAGTAATTTGCTACTTTTTTGTACTAATATTATAATATTTGTTGATTATGTATCCTTGTGCAAAGAAAAAAATCAGAAATTTATTAAGTTAATAAAATTGAAATAACTACTATGTCATGTGTAGTTGCTGTACATTTACCTTCATTTATTATGTTTTGGGCTCTATTCCAAGTGTGTTAAAAGTTTAGAAAATTCCTGTCCCTATATAATCCTTGCATGTAATCTAGCCTAGCCTGGTGTATCTGGTGTATCCATGGTATAAATGACACATTGAATAAATAGATGTTTTATTTATTAATGAACTTAATATTTTGGTTTAGATTTAGATTATTAAGATTATTATTATAGAAGTCTTATGAGCTACCTACTTAGAATATCATTAAAATTTCTGTTTCAGACCTTAAATCCCCACTAAAACACATTTATGGAGTAAGAAAACCAATGCGAGAAATCCAAAATTGTGCTTTAAAACCATGTAATGTAACAGGTAAATAATATCTGCAAAGTTTTTTTTTGTATAATAAAATATACATTTCTTTCTTCTCTTTCTCTATATTTAAAAATATGGGTATAGAACATAGGTAATGTCATAAGTAGTTCTTATTTTCATACTCATATTTTAACAGGGTGTAAAACAGATTTACAGATAGAGTTTTATAATAAGAGATTTTTGAAAACACATGAAATCAAAATACTTTGTATTTAAACTAGCTTTTTCCCACAAATTTCTGTGAAACAGCAAATCAAATTGTAACTATAGGTACCTTCTTAACTGGCTTACATTTAGCTAAGACAACAGTGATGGTTTCATCCAAATCAGTTCATTAGTTTCCAAGTTATCAAGTATAAGTGTGTTGGCCTGGCTTAGTGATACTAGGTATGGGTGAAGTGCCAAAGGAAAAATGTATCAAAAACTAAATATAAGTGCATGTTAGGAACATGGTTGACCAGGGTTTTTGAAGTTTTTAACAATTTAATTTAGTATTTCTTATATGTTATCATTTTTCTATATTATTATATTATGTTATCATAAGTAGTCAATATTCATCTGACATTAAACATTTATCATTTGAGTTTACTTGTTTAAAAAATTGTATTCTCATAACTTTTCAGGTTTATATATGGATTCATTTCCTGACATGCATCCCATGCCATCTACAAGTAAATTGCCAGCTGTTAACGAGTACACAACAGAACCTAGTGAGCCCATGCCATCTAGATCTACACCCTCAGCTGTTGACGAGCACTCAATAACTGAGCTAAATCTGTCCATACAATGTACAAATACACAGTCACCTGCTGAAAGAACTCATGGTGGGTAAAAATTAAATTTCAAGTAATAAAATTAAAGTAGAATCTTGTCCACTTGTGGTGGAAAAGAAATTTAAAGCCATAGTTGACCTTTACTTAACATTTTATGAATGTAACTGGTAACCTAAGACATTTATGCTTCAAAATTATTTAAATTAATCAGTAACTTAAAATTATTTAGAGGTTTAATTTTGACCTAATTTTTTAGTTTAATCTATGTACAACTTTGAACATTTTTTACATTATTTGTATGTATTATAAAAACTGATTTCTATTTATGACACCTTTATTTTATGGAATAAATAGAGTCCTTTTGAGTTGTTTTTATTTTCTAACAAAATAAATTTACAAAAGAAACAACAGAACTACCCATAATTTCCCCTAAAACTCAAATTTTAATTTATCATGAATTTTGGGTAACTGAGTATTTTTTTTAGAATGTTAAAACCTTAGTATTTTAAGGTTTAGGTAAAATAAAAAGAAGATATTATAAAATTTAAAAAACTAATCTATAAAAATGACATCAACACTGACATACAAAATTAACAAATAGCTTGGTTTTGTTATATGAATCAAAGTGGACTAGTTTACTCTTCCAAATCAGAGCACAAAAACTTCCAGCAACTTCACCACGGAAAAGGCGGGAATTTTCAGAATTATGGCATTAACAGTTTATTTTTTAATTTTCATTTGGTACAAAAACATTTTGGCAATCCATTATACACAGTTATTATATTGAAACATCAAAAAGTTTCGATTTAATAAATTGTTAAATCTTTTTTCCAACTTTTTTCAAAGTTAAACGTCAATTCAAAGTTACCACAAAATGACTGTACATAAAGTTCTCAAAAGAATTAAATTTGCAGAACCACACTGCTCATATGGTGGACATAAGACCTTAACTTCTTACATTTGAGAAATGATCTGTGCCTAGCATAATGTTATGAAAAGGCTAATTTACGATTTTATTTTTCTTCAGATCAAAATGTTACACCAATGGATCAGTCAGGCAGAACTCATAAAGCTACTGAAGGCATTATAGGTTAGTATATGGTTGCAACCCTTTTTACGTCCCACTGCTGGGCACGGGTCTCTCCCCATTATTGGGGAGGCCTGGAGCCTGCTGCTGCTCCACCACGCTGCTCCAATGCGGGTTGGTGGAGAGGTTAGTATATATTCCATAAAAAATAGCCCCGTTGGCAGTGTAGATCGCAAGCGATCTCACGGTTAAGCAACGTCGGGCGCGGTCGGTACTTGGTGCGGTGACACCGCTAGTGGTAAATTTCATGCGCGCATCCGTGCTTCGGATGGCACGTTAAGCCTCATTATTACGCACTGTCGACTAGTCGCTCGGCGACCAAAACATAGTCAAGCGACCAACGACCAAGTGCGTAACCACCTATTTAAACTGTAGTAAGTCACAGTCTCCAGCGACCGAGCGCCGGCGACTAGTCGACAGTGTTGCCAAATACCCTTGCGTGAGGTACATGACGAATATCTGAATATGTATACATAATGATCACGTAACTACATCAATCCGAACACATAGTAATTATTTCGCCGTATCAATACAGGGCTGGTTCAACCTGATTGATCTTGATAATTGCTTGGTACATAAAACTGATAGTACACTGAATCCACTACACTGATACTGAATATATGGGGCTGTTCCCCATGGCAACTGAATATATGGGGCTGTTCCTCATGGTTACAGGAATGGAGCTGTTCTCCATGTACAAGTGTGGGGGTGGTCCCCAATGTGGCCTCCATATCCTCCCCTACAGCCACCTCGAACCTCGCTTTAAACTGGTCTGAATCTGTCACTGTTAACTGGTATCTGATTCTGCCTGATCAACGATTTATAACAAACATACTGACGCATCGGTCACTGGTACACAAAAATGGTAATATTGCAATCTGATAATGCAAGCACTGATAAATATAACTTATTCACTTACCGAACTGTTCACGGCAACGTCTCACCTGCGTATGCTAACTTGTACCCACTTATTTCAATACTGATTATCAACTTATTATTTTTCTACCCTCATTTTTCTTCGCATTTGCGACAGACAGTGCGTATGGCTCTAAGCCTTCGGTCCCGGCTATTAACGACAGATAACAATCGTAAAACCTATTCGGAGGCCCTATGGGCGGTTTGAGAACATCCGACACGGGTTGGCTACTAAAACGTATATCTTACAACTCGCATTGGAGTAGCGTGGTGGAGTATTAAGCCAAGCCTTGCCCGGTTATAAGGAGAGACCCAGCTTAGCTGTGGGCTATAAAAAAGGGTTGTAGGCATGCACATTTTTGTGTCTTTTAATCCTAACCTAACTATATTCTAAAAAAATGTTTTTTTTTCAGGCAAGAAAGCTACATGCAAGATAATACAAAGGAGATATAATAAATTGTATCTTACACGGGCTGAATCAGAATTACGCAAACAAATTATTGCAGCCAAAATAAAAATTTGTAAATACAAAAATAAAATCAGAAGACAAGCAGCTGGAAATAAAAGCCGCGAAAAAAATTACCACAAATACTGCCCTTTTAAATATTATTGAAAAATGTTCAGCTATGGGAAAACTATTAATTCAGATGCAATGGCGAGAAAATAAGAAAATGGTTAAAGGTCGACGATTTTCAATACAAGAAAAAATTGCTTCTCTTTCCATTATGAAACAAAGCCCTAAGGCATATCGTTTCCTGAGAAAAGTTTTTATTTTACCAGCACCGCAAACGTTAATTAAGTTGATACAAAGAAGCAACATCCAACCAGGCATCAATAAAAATTTGTTTACCCAATTAAAAAAGAAGACTGAGAACATGAAGCCGCATGAAAAATTATGTGTCTTACTTTTTGATGAGATGTCCATTAAACCTCACATTACATATTACAAAAGAAAAGATTTAATTACTGGATTTGTCAACAATGGAGAAAAACAGTTTCCCGACTTTGCAAATCATGCTCTAGTTTTTTTTATTCGAGGTTTAGTTTATAATTATAAACAAGCTGTAGCATATACTTTCGCAAATAACTCAACAAAGGGCCCTGAACTATTAAGGCAAATTAAATGTGTGGTCACCAACCTTCAAGAGGCAGGCTTTGTTGTTGTTGCGTCCATATGTGATCAGGGCACGAACAATAGGCAAGCAATAAAATTGTTACAAGATGAGACAAAGGGTATCTATTTAAGAAGAGGAGAGGCTCCTCAAGACAAAATTCTATTAATTAATAATCAGGAAATGTTGCATATTTATGATCCACCTCATCTATTGAAAGGAATAAGAAACAATTTAATAACTAAAAAATTAAAATACTCACAAAATGGAATCACTAAAATTGCAAATTGGTCACATTTGGAATTATTGCTCAAAGAAAATCCTATTTTCGAAGGAATTAGATTGATATCTAAATTAACTGAAAATCATGTTAAACCTGAAAAGATAAACAAGATGAAAGTAAAGTTTGCTTCACAAATTTTCAGCCGTAGTGTTTCATCTAATATGGGATATCTTGCAGGTAAACTTGGCCAAGTCATGTTATTTTGTTTATTTAGGACTTATTAATTTATGTAATAATACTATTTAAGTGGCCTATTCCTCAAATTGAAAAAGTTAACCTTGAACTATGTATTTTAGGTTTTAAGGATAATAAAAATATTTTAAAACTTATAAGTCAAATTCATTAGTTAGAAAGAAAGGTAAATTTCTTTGCTTCTCTTTACCACTTGACAAAGATCGATAGTTTGATGGATCGGTAAAAAAATATTTAGGCATATATATATTATATTACTGTAAATTAAGCTTTTTGCAATTACATAATTTAGTATAAATAGGTATAGAAACATGAATAAGAAATAATTACTTAAGTTATTTTGTAAATTAATAAATACTGGTACATATTTATACCATTAAGAGGACTTAAATTTAAAGTTGTCATTATTCGAAATTCTGTTATATTTTGCAGTCCAGATCTACTTGACAATAAGGAATAGACAAGCTTAATTACCAGCATGTTCAAAATACTTTTTTAAGTTATTTGTTAAAAAATTATTTATAATACATCATCTTGGTGTTTACCACCAACCACCTTCGTCCACTCATGTCTTCACTTGAGATTTTGCTCTATTGTGTTATAAAAATAGTTAAATGTTTATTTCAGATAAAGGAATTATTCCTGGCGACTGCAAAAATACTGCAAGCCTACTCTTATTTATGGATAATGTATTCGACTCACTGAATGGAAGTTATAGAAAAAACGGAAATGCTAAGCCCCTTCTGAAACCAGTGACACCAGTTTCCTTACACCATAGAATATGGGCAGAAGCAATTCAAGTTTTTAAATCAATGAAATTTATAACTACGTCAGGAAAAGAAGAGACTGTACCAAGTATTCAAAATTGGGTGTGGACACTAGAATCCATAAAAATACTTTTACAAAAGATTAACACAAAATTTGGGGTTAATTCTGTGTGGATGCGGCACCTAAACCAAGATCCTCTAGAGAATTTTTTCGGGTCAATAAGAAGTCATGGGTGCCGCAATAACAATCCCACTTGCGATCAATTTCAAGCAGCATTTGCTACCCTATTAATAAATAATTTAACCAGTGTCTACACCCATGGAAAAAATTGCGAAAGAGACTATTGTGAAGCGTTAGATGCCCTCGTCATCGATGATAATTGTGAATCACCAACGTCGACCAATTTTATAGATCTCGCTAGTATATTGTCAATAAATTGCCCAACAATTGAAGCTATTCAAAATGATCCCAGAAAAATAGCGCCACTTCAATACGTGAGCGGATATTTTTTGAAAAATTTAAAACAAAAAGTGTTCAAAACATGTGATTATTGTTATGAAATTTTTGTTAATAAAGACCCAATTGAATATATACAATGCAGAGAATATGCTGGTCGACGTTGGTTACATTCTCCCAGCCAACAATTTATTGAAATAATAGCTAATTTTCAGCATATAGCAAATATAATATTAAAACAAAATTTAGAAAAATCCGATATAAAAAATAATATTACAACAGCCATATTAGCAATAACCGATTTTAATTTTATAAATTGTGCACAGCACAAATCAAGGGTACTAAAGTATTTAGTGGATTTTGTTATTAATTTCACAATTTTATTGCAATGTAAAAATATGAATAAAATATTGGCTGGTAGAATGGACAATTACGACGACGAGGATATTTATCAAAATAACGCTAAAAAATGTTTTATAAGTGTTTTAAAAGGAAACACTAATAAATTTATACTGAAAAATGGCTACTTTATTTTTATTCCTGACCTGTAAAAAATGTAGGCATAGCTGGGTAGTAGTAATACTACTGCATACATTTTTATATATACATACACTAGTGTGAGTTAATGTATATGTGTGTGTGTACAGTGTGACTAGTAGCTAGTAGTTCCATTACCAACGAACAGAGGCGCCACTTATGCACTGCATAGAATAATACCGAAGATTGGTCTCTATTCCAGGTATATAACAAGGTATATAACAAGGTACTCTGTGCACGGTACTAACGCTGCACGCCCCGCCACACCATGAGCACGAGACAGTGTTTATAGCTATTTCAATAGTTATAGTTTACTACAAACACTACATCCCTTTCTTATCAAAAACTTTATTATTTTTACTTTGTAAGTAAACATACTCCCAATGAATAATTATTAAATTTGTTTGATCCGTTCAAAATCTCATTAAATTGTTTTCAAGATTTCCAGTTTCACTCAGTCTTCACCTACAGCTTCCCATTAGCCTTCTATTCTTTTTATATACCCCTTGTCTTCTTCATTCAAATCCGAGTCTAATGTCTTACATCTTCTACCTCCATAATCCCTTGTCTTTTTCATTCAAATCCGAGTCCCACGCCTTACGTCTTCTACCTCCATAATCCTTTGCCTTCTTCATTCTAATCCGAGTCCCACGCCTTACGTCTTCTGTAATCTTACTTTCTTAAATCTTCTTTTTTTTCTTAATTCTTAATGGGGTAAATTTGTACAGAATATTTCCAATTTAATGGGGGTACTTTTGTACCATGCATTTCCAATTTAATGGAGGTACCTTTGTACCAAATATTTCCAATTTAATGGAGGTACCTTTGTACCACATATTTCCAATTTAATGGAGGTACCTTTGTACCACATATTTCCAATTTAATGGAGGTACCTTTGTACCACATATTTCCAATTTAATGGAGGTACCTTTGTACCACAAATTTCCAATTTAATGGAGGTACCTTTGTACCACAAATTTCCAATTTAATGGAGGTATCTTTGTACCAAGTTTTCCAATTTAATGGAGGTACCTTTGTACCACATATTTCCAATTTAATGGAGGTACCTTTGTACCACATATTTCCAATTTAATGGAGGTACCTTTGTACCACAAATTTCCAATTTAATGGAGGTACCTTTGTACCACAAATTTCCAATTTAATGGAGGTATCTTTGTACCAAGTTTTCCAATTTAATGGGGGCACCTTTGTACCAAGCAATGTTTTCAAATTTAATGGGGGGTGTTTTATTATAAACAACAATGGTGTTGTTACGACTTTGTACACCCAGATCCCGCCAACCAAGCGTCGCACAGCAAACCTCAAAACGCGTAAACAGGTACCAAGTCCACCATCGGTGACAAGATCGCGGCTTTTGTTCACGACTTACATAACCACACGTGCACACAACGCAAGCAGTAGGTTCGGAACGGGCCTACCGTATCAAACAGTTCGGGAAAACTGTAGAGAACCATGGGCAGCCGCAACCAAGGCACGCAGCCCAGCTCCACAAGTGAAATCGAAACGGTCTCTGCCCAGCGACAAGAAGAAATACTTCTACAACTACAGCAAATAAACTGGGCCATAGCGACTGCGCTTGGCGATTTGGATTCCGCTAAGTGGACCCTTGCAAAAGGGGACAACAAACGCACTCTACATTACAACGGTATTATAACACCCATGCGCGCAACTGTATGCGCACTTTGTTCTTTCTCAGATGTTTCTTTAAATACTTGCCTACTTACACAACCATAGGCAGCACAGAGATATTCACCACAATACTACGTGTAAGAAAACTACGCACAATATTACATATTAGCATTTAGATAATCTTTAATTTTGTAGAATCGACCCCATATTATTTTATTTTTACGGGTATACTCCGTTTGCCCCCCTGGCGGTGGCTCCGGCAATGATCCCGACACTGCTACATTGGAATATAAGTTCCAAATCAATCATTAGTATATTCTACCTTTAGTGGAACAAGATTTAAACTTTATTTACTGTATACCCAAAATAAACTACAATAGTGGTTTACAAACTAAAAGCAATAAAAAAACCCTGTACCCCATAACTAAACTGCCCTGTTTGTTTCAGATAAATAATAAATATCTTTTATTTAGACTTATCAGATATTAAATTTAAGCATATAGTAAACTGTAATTGATTCTGTATAATTAAGTTATTTACAGTCATAATGCTCACTCGCTGTTTGAACTACGTGAATACCAACAGGCTACACTGAAAATCAGTGTTGTAGTCTTTGGCTGCAAGCAGGCTGAGTGCAGTCCTTTTTCTCAAATAGACTACAACAATGCCACTGTTATGTTTGTGACCCTATATTATATTTTTATTGTATGCATTTTGTAGTTTTAAGAAGAAAGAAACATTTTTCTATTCTATTCTATTCTAAAATGAGTTGTTTTAAAATCCTTCCATTCAATCTCCATTCAATTTCCGAACCACAATTCTCAACAACAAGACGCTGTACGGGCGTATACCAAACTGCACGCGAAGAATAAACGGCTTATTGACTGTCGTTACTTTGCCGTGTGCGAGTACCTAACGAGTTAAGCTACCTAGCTTAACCACTAGTAACAAATGTAAACACTTAACTCGCATACTGTATCAAACTCGTAACATCATAACCAAAACGTATATTAGTTTTTCGCTTAAATTCCAGAATTTCTAACAAGATTTAAATATTTTGACTGTGCCTTATCTAATGCCCTATTGATATGTAAATAGGTATTACCTTTGTTACCTTGAATCTCATACATTTATTTAGTTACTATAGTTCATTCGCGTTAAGAAAATAGTGACTCATCAGTGCAACTGCAGGGTAAGGGTGTATTCATAATGGAGAAAAAAATTAAACATTTTTTTTTCAAAACATTAAATAAGTTTAATAGAAAAATAATAAAGTATCAATGATTTTAAACATGTTAAAATATTCCTATTAAGGTAATTTTTAATGTCAACTTAAACGCTATATTAGTAGAGTAACACATATTTGGATTAATGGTAATAAAATAAGTACTAAGTAAAAAAATACAAAATTGTCTTAAAACTAAGTACTTAAATCGCTAATCAGTATCGCTAGATTCTCCCGTTACATTTATTACGAATGAATTTTGTTCTGCATGTTCCATGACGTCATCCAAACCCCACATGGTATTTTCTTCGCGTATCACGTGGTCGCAGCATTTCTTCCACCGATTGGCGTCTACTAACGCGATTGCGTCATAAAATAATTTTTTTACGTCACTCATTTTGAATGTAGTATTATTCGCAGCAATATAATTTTTTATTTGGGCCCACACCATTTCAATCGGATTTAATTTACAATGGTAAGGCGGCAGACGAAGAATTGTAATGCCATTGTTTTTAGCAGTCTCATCTACTAAATATTTATTATATTGTGGGGCGATTTCGGCGACTTTCAATAATAATTATTTTTTCAAATAACTCATATCCATAGATAATCAATCAAACAAATCAATCTGTTTGAAATACTTATAAACATTGTAAATTACGCGTCTCTCTCCGCTATGTATAATTGATCCACTTTTATTTTTTTTAATAGGTGAGATATCCATTTTCCAAATTTAATTTTAAACAAGTAGTACGCAAAATACACAACCGATCAGTTCGAAGGTCTGACTTCAACTGAGCACTGTGAACTCGCCTTACTAATTTCTAGCGTTTTAATTGGCTAGGGGGCGTGGCTTGGCCGGCAGTCGGTGATGAGTCACTATTTTCTTAACGCGAATGAACTATAGCTGTGCCCGCGACGTCGTCCGCGTAGATAGACTTGTACAAAAGGCTTGATTAGGCTTGGATTATTTGTTCCTCCTCCTCCTTAGTCGTTCACTCTTGACAGAGTGGTCGTGGCTGATGAGGTTGCAATTTCGTTCGTGACCGCTTGCCCTCCACTGTCCCTTGGATTATTGTTACCTTTTATGAAATTACTTATGATACAAAAGTTATATTTATTATATTGAGTAATTATTATGTTGAGTAGATACATTCTTCCTGAGTCCTTACAATTCTTACTGTACTCCTCTTATAATATCGACTTTTCAGTCGTTATCTTCAGTTTCTCTTTACAAATTAAACGTATTATAATAGCATGTTTTTAAACTGTTTAGATAGTACTGCTGTGCCCGCAGAAAGTATCATTATAATTAAATAATTTGTGCTGCAAATAATGCATAGATTCATTATCATTATGTAACTTAAATATATTGCAGAAAGGTGGTGAAATGTCTACGCTATGTCAGGCGTGGTTAGTAGTTGGGAGTCAAATTCTTGGTTGCTTACACGTTGGTTGCAATTGTCGTTAACATACTGTCGTTCATACTTAATGGAGGTCTTTCGAGCGATAGCGAATAAAACTTGCGACAGCAGTTAGGCCACTAACAATGAAGACGTCATCAACCTGAATTGGAGCAGCGTGAGAGGATCAGGCCCTACGCGATTAAGAGTCAATTAGTTCTATTAACAACCCTTCACACAGCATCAGAAATAAATATATCGATTACTAATATTAATCTGGGCGTGACCACCATGCCGTGCTGCTGCCGTGACGCTTTATTATATTAGTGTAACACCAATGCCAGTACTGCGTATGTATGTAATAGCTCTTATTAAATTAACCACTAAAAACGTCTGCTCATTTCAATACATTTTTTTATTAGTGCCTCTGCAATTGGTTATTCGTTTATTCGAAATCACTTTTTTTATAAGTAAACCGAACAAAGAGGCAGAAAGGCCGCGTGGTTAAGCGATCACTGTCGCCTATGGAAACGGGCAACCCCAGCGGAGCCACCCGAGCACTGCCGGCTTTCAAGAAGAGCTTTCTTTACAGCATTCTTGAAGAACCCTATGTCAAAGTCCACTGGAAATGCCTCAGCTGGAAGGTTGTCCCATAACTTAAACATCCGTTCAAACATCAAAAGGAGCGTGCAAAGCGGCCTGTGGAACTTTAACCTTCGACTGGTGGTGTAATCATGATATGGTGACATAGCTATCATTTTGAAAAGATCACTCAGCATAGTAAAGTCGGTAGAACACTTTGATTTTCTTTACGTTTCACACTGATAGCCCCAGAATACGGTAAATATACACTGTGTAATGGGTACCATGAGACACACAGAGACAGAAATACAAACACTTAAACCGAGAACAGAAAATTAAACTCATCATTCAAATTTCTGCTTCGCCGGGAATCAAACTCGAGACCCTTCGATTGGCAGTCCGGCATGGTAACCATTGCGCCACGCGAGTCCAGGCGCGGTCGCAGCCTTCAATTTTTCGCCAAGAAATTTTGGTGGGGGGTCACTAAGAAATTTGGGGGAAGAGGTGTCTCAAATTGGCTTGTTTCGCCTTCCATCTACGCATGAGGGATTTTGGGGGGGGGGTCATGTCCCCTATGACCCCCCCACTGGGACCGCGCCTGCGCGAGTCGATAATTATTATTGTCTATTAAATAAGTTCGATACCAATAATATGTGGATGTAACCACCGCGCCGCGCCTCCATAATGCTCTACCACAACCAATTGTACTCATTGTCAGTCAGCGCCAGTTCCAAAGGTCTCTAAGTTGTTATTTTTATTAGATATTTTATTAAGTAAATATACTCGTAATTAATTATTTGAAATAATCTCCATCAATCCACTTTGTAATAACGTTATTGCGTAACAATGACATCTATCGTATAGCGTGTAAACTAAATTGTCGATATACCGAATTTGCAACAGAGCACTAAATAGTTCTGAATATGAACATAGATGTCGGCAGTAGCCTCGTTTTGTTAAGGTTTTGTACATTAATTTTGTATTGAGGATTTCTTTGAATATGTATGGTTTTTTTAAATATTTAGAGATGAAATCTAGCATAAGTGATTGAAAACTTGCTATCAGAATATTAAGACATGTTAGTAATTATCGAAACTTGTGGTGTGACCGCTCGCATTAAATTTATTCTCTTACAAAAGTTACACACTTAAATTTAAAAACCCGTATTGGAGCAGTGTGGTTAACTAATCTCCAGGCCTCCCCAATAATGGGAAGCCCAGGAGAGGAGCGAGACGTTAAAAGGATGCAGCTATTTAGTTTGTATCGGTAATGATCGCTTCAGTCTTTAATTCAATTCTTGAAATTGACGTAACTTTTTTGTTTGTTAACCGATTTAAATAAAACAAACCCTAAATGTTAATCCAAAAAAATACCAATACATCAGTGAAAACCGTATCCTTCTACGTTAAGCCGTTCCTGAGATTAGCGCGCACAAACGAACAGATAAACAGACAAACAGATAAACAGACAAACAGACAAACAGACAAACAGACAATAATTCTAAAAATCATTGTTTTGGGTTCTATTACGCTAATAAATAGCCCTAGTGACAATTTTTTTCAAATATCTTCAATGTACAGAAACAGACTTGTTACAGATTTATTATATGTATAGATATAGATGAGAATACTTTGTACTATTTTTATTTTTATTTTTTATGAACAAGCTTTAAATATTTTGAGAGTGTTTTATCTAATGCGCTATTGATAAATAGGTATTACCTTGAATCTCATACATTTATTTAGTTTGAGAATACTTTGTACTATTATTGCCTTGGGTAACATTATACAAATCATTTGTTTCTAGACAAATTTTGTATTTTATACATATTTCCGAAAATTTGATTGATTTAATACAAATAAAATCAATAAACTATTCAAAATTTTTCATTGTTTGTTAACAGATATCTTTTTAGAATTTCAGCTAGGTATATTATGTTATGAATAAATCATTTGAATAAAGGTGTAGTTATTTATTTATTTATTTACCAGCTGACCCCGCACCACGTCAAAATGTCTGGGGCGGCTACCCTCAACACTTAGGGGTATAAAATCTGTTATAAACATATTCTCATATACCTACTGAATATAGGTATATATTACATATTAAACCTCACCAAAATCCGTCAAACCGTTCCGGAGGAGTACTTAATAAACACAAACTGTGACAGAAGAATTTTATACCCACATTAGATTATGAGTTTGAAGACATTTGTCAATAACCATTGCACTAATTTAAAGAGTTAATCAACTGACAATACAGTTCCCTGCTATTATCCTTTACTTAATAGCTTCTTGTGATTAGCACCTAATCAGTACGAGCTAACAGAACACTCACTCACTCAGCACTGTCCGCTTTCATCTTTTCCGAAAACCAGTTTTGATTTATGACATTGTTGCTATGTCCGCTTAAGACATACAGTAAAATACCATGGACACCATCAACGTCTCCACCACTAAGGGAAATGTTTTTATCATATTACCTTGTGATAAATGGTATTCATTACAGATTTCCACTTACCGCCCTTGACAGTCAGTATAGGTATTAAGATTTTAATAACCACCGATCTCCGCTGACAATCTTCAAGGTGCCTTTTGAGATATTATCTTTCACCAATCTACTCACGTATACGTAGGTGCATTATAGCCTATTTAGTGCCTGTAAAGACTCATCATAGTTAATATAAAAACTTTATAGTAATATGAAACTTTAACTGATATGAACTTTTGTTAAGTTTAATTTATTAAAGCGTATGCTTTGTATATGAACATGTATATGAACTCTGTACATCTTTCATTCTATTAAATTTCTAATTGCATTTCACGATTTAGCTTTATTCTTTAATACGAATACAATAATAGTATGAGTAGTTATTTTAAAACCTGCCTCAAAGGTTTGTCTGATTATAATTTAACTAGAGATTTCACCCGCGTTAGAAAAGGTTAGTAAATTATCAATTTTTTATTTAGTGTTGGTTCACTATTTTGGCTATAATGGCTTACACACTTTGGCCACATTGGCCTACACAGATACACTGTGCGGGCTTCCTTGCAGGACCATCCAAGACAACACATCCATCACACACCACACATGTACAACTCCAGCGGCTTTGGCAGCGCACACCAGAATAGATGGTAGACTTTTCTTACCCTCCTGTCACCCATTGTCATACTTTGGGCAACTCACAAAACATCTTTACAAATTGTAGCCTATATTTTATTCCGCTGCATAAGCCATATTATTGCAAAGCCTCACTTAAATCCAATCAGTCGCTCCTACATGAAAGAGCAACAAACATCCATACCTACAATCTTTCGCGCCTGCAATATTAGTATGAAGAATGATTCTCCATTTCTTATTGCTGATCATTAAAATTTTGTAATTTCGTACACCCTAATATTTATTTTAGCAGGTGTTTAATGTTCAAAAGCTAGTCACCATACCGTTTCTTACCCGTGATATCGAATATTAATTATATATAATATCGTAAACGATATTTTAATATTGTTATACCTACATGTTATGAATGTTATGAATTCACGTTTAACCAAAAACCACAATCTAATTTGTATATAGATCGTTATAACATTATATTGTTTCTTTATGAGTTAGGTATGTGTAATTTGTAAGCTTATATATAACGCATTACCATATTGATTGGTGATAATTAATGATGAATAATTATAGTGATTCTAAAAGTTTATTTACATCATTTATTCACTCAAAGGTACATCGACTTACGTACCAGTTAAATGTTAGAATGTATTCGTCTAGTCTTACTGATTGAATCAAACAATATATATTATACAGGGTGTCCCGTAAATAGTGGATCAACGGGTTATGGGGGGCAGTGAGACTTATTATCTGATAAAAATACTAAAATTTATAGTCCTAGGACTTGTTGTTATTAAGTTATGCTTTGTTTACAAAATTTGGTGAAATTATCATCCACGTAAGCTAAATATTAAATTTTACCATATCTGCTTTGTTATTTTGTTGTTATTTTTGTTCAAGGTAATTAATAATACATAAGTCTTCCTAATTAAAATGATATTCAACCATAATTAACAACACAAAAAAAAATACAACCCATAATAGTTGCAAATTTTACGTTCAAAAGTTTTCTAACTGAAGTTTGAACAACGCTGGTGTAAAAAAAATGTATGGTAACCTTGTGAAACTTTATTTTAAAAACATCTGCATTTCATAACAATTACAAAAACGTATAATTATTAGGTATAAAGTAGCATATTTCTTCATTTATTCAATATCACAGGATATTTTTGGGAGAAAATAAAAAGACGTGACATGATACGGGCGTAAATTATTCCGCTTCAATATGCGATGTACTGTACTTCTTGGGATACCAGTGCGTCTAGAAATACGGCGAGTACTAGTTGAAGGATCTTCTTCTACTTCTGCCAATATCTGACGTTCATCGACTGCTCTAGGCCTTCCTTCATGGTTTCCAGTTCCAACTACACACGTGTTTAGCTCGGACCCGTCAATTCGATATTACTATTTGTTAAAGTGCGCTTGAATTGGACCTTGATTTTGCTTGTGATTTGGATATTGTTCGACTTGGTTTTTTTGAAGATAAATGCCTAATACATACACTCCACGTGAATATGCAGAAATGTTTTTTCTTTATGGTCCCTGTGATGGGAATGCTTGGCAAGCAGCACGTACGTATCGTGAGCGCTATCCCCACCGGGATCGCTATCCCGATCACCGAATTTTTCTGAGAGTGAATAACGCTTACCTTGAAGGTCGAATTCCTGGAACTTGACATGAAGGAAGGCCTAGAGCAGTCGATGAACGTCAGATATTGGCAGAAGTAGAAGAAGATCCTTCAACTAGTACTCGCCGTATTTCTAGACGCACTGGTATCCCAAGAAGTACAGTACATCGCATATTGAAGCGGAATAATTTACGCCCGTATCATGTCACGTCTTTTTATTTTCTCCCAAAAATATCCTATGATATTGAATAAATGAAGAAATATGCTACTTTATACCTAATAATTATACCTTTTTGTAATTGTTATGAAATGCAGATGTTTTTAAAATAAAGTTTCACAAGGTTACCATACATTTTTTTTACACCAGCGTTGTTCAAACTTCAGTTAGAAAACTTTTGAACGTAAAATTTGCAACTATTATGGGTTGTATTTTTTTTTGTGTTGTTAATTATGGTTGAATATCATTTTAATTAGGAAGACTTATGTATTATTAATGACCTTGAACAAAAATAACAACAAAATAACAAAGCAGATATGGTAAAATTTAATATTTAGCTTACGTGGATGATAATTTCACCAAATTTTGTAAACAAAGCATAACTTAATAACAACAAGTCCTAGGACTATAAATTTTAGTATTTTTATCAGATAATAAGTCTCACTACCCCCCATAACCCGTTGATCCACTATTTACGGGACACCCTGTATATTTACGACCTATATTCACTGCTGCTGTACTGTGTACTGTACAAATATCCCACAAAATAGCTGTAAGACGAATTAGATCTCTCATGAATGTTGTAGGTATTTAGTTAGTAGTACGACATTCATGTAAATTAATTATTAACACATTCACGAAACCAACTCATAATGATACCAGTAACTTGAACGATATATGTAATTATTTTTATATCCAACCAACCAGAAGAAAATACATAGATTTACTTACTTACTTGCAATATTCATATAATTATACTTGTCAGGTGTTATTCCATACAATTCCTGAAATACTTTTTATACCGGTTAGAAATAAGATCATTCTCTTGAATAGTAACTATGTGGGTTTCTTTTGTGAGCCCTACACTGAAATTCTTTTAACAAATTGGTAAATTTTCAAATCCAAACACTTTAAAAATAAATATTGTAAACAAATCGTCATTTTAAAGTTAATATTTTATGGGTAACGTACACCGGTTTTATACTTAATACATAATGACAGTGTATAACAAAAAGAAAGTTAATTATGTCACGACAATTATGTATTGAAATTGAAATTGTCTTTTAGTTTTAGATAAATAAGCTTTTTTAGTTAAATTTTTTGAATATAATGTAATTAATGGACTTACTCCCGTTATGATTCTTCCAGTTATAAACCAACAATCCAATGACTGTATTTTATGTTTACTTACAATTTTTTCCACTTCCTTGTTTCCTTCCCCTTTTTATTATTTCAATGTCCAGGAGGGAAAAAAATAATATACTGGTAGGATTTATACTCGTCGCCATTTGTAACGTTCAAATGAATCTACATTCGATGGCACTGGCTCGGTCACTCGATGTGCGCAGGCGGCACGCCCGCTCTCACCCCCGGTTCGCACGGTACTAACGCTGCACGCCCCGCCACACCATGAGCACGAGACAGTGTTTATAGCTATTTCAATAGTTATAGTTTACTACAAACACTACAATAACCATAGCGCTGATTTATAATCTTTATTTCCCTGATTTTAATTCTTCCATTACTTACCTAATGTTAAAAAAAAATTGTTAACTTCCAAAGGATATCCGACGCCCAAGAGATACAGAGTCATGTGGGATTTTCACCTCACCAAAAACGCCCTCGCTGACCTTAGTACTTGGGAAGAATTACGGGATCTCTCTCCGCGCGCATTGCGCCTAGTGTCCTCCACGCGCGGCGCACCTAAACGTACCCATCGTCCCATGAGCGATCCCCATGACTTTCCTACCTTGATAGCGATTCCGCACCTTCCAGTGCTCGCACACACCACCGTCCTTCCCGGGACCGTAGACTGTAGGTTCGAGCTTCACCTTCCGCCGTCCGCAAACTCTGAAGCCCCTTTGTCAGGCGGGATACCGTAGCTATTCTTAATCCCAAAACTACAGGGACATAATACTTATATCTAATTTGTAGGTAGGGTGCATTGGGGCAATTCCGATAGCAATTTCTGCGAGATGACTAGAGGTGAACATTTCAGTTCATTTTTCGGGAATGCTTTATTTTACGAGTCTTATTGTTCTAGATCTGCATAGATATTGAAAAGCATTTATTAAACATAAATTAGACTTAAGTACGTTATGAATTTTGAATGGCATCGGAAAAAAAATCTTGTAAAGTATATGCTTTATTTTTGTTTTTTTAAATAAGTTCGAGGCATGATGAAGCTGAAAAAAGAAATAACTTTTCACAATAAATGGGTTATTATGCAATAACCCATTTTTTGTAATAAATTAAAAAACATAGTTGGAACCTTATATTTCTATTATAATTAAGCACAATACAAAAACGTATCATAAAAACAAACAACCATTGAAATAACTTACTAGAACTCCGAGAAAAATATTTTGGGGTTATTACGAATCACCAAATATTGGCGCGAAATCACTATTTTTGAATTATTTGACTATACTCGCTTGACGTTAGCGCGAGTGACATGCGACGTCTGTCGCGACAAGTAAATCCACAGATACACTTAGTAAATCTGAAGGCGCTTTGCCTTATAATGTTGCTAGTAGGATAATATGCCTGCGTTTGGTACATTTTTTGCATTTTCGGAATAGCCCTAATGCACCCTACTACGTTGCTTTAAAGCTTCTCTGCCACGGTAAATAAAACGACGTAATAACAAATCAATTGTATATTTCATGACAAATTTAACATAATAGGTATATTTACATTACAGCGCATTTGGATGATGTTATACATAAATGAACCAACAAAGTATCAAATAAATTTAAATATGCCTTATCCACATTTTAAACTCACAACACATTTAAAAATCGAATTAAAAAATATTTTACAAGTACATAATGGAAGACACAAAATAGGACGAGTTTGAAGTAACTTATAAGCAAAATACAATTTAAAGTGAGTGACTTTCGTTCAATAGATAGTTTCTATTTACAAAAAGGAAAGGGAGGACTATTTCTGAACGACTGAATATAACGTGTTAAAAGAAATGTAAATCCATAGAAATTAGACTGCCCTAACATGTTTTTTTAAACTAAATACAATTATATTTATAAACAAGAAGATTTAGATTTTGATGTCACGTCACGAAATTAGACCACAAACACCTTGTCACACTTAGTCAACCCTTTAACTCTCTTAAAATAATATAACGTAATTAAATTATTTTGGGGTTCCAAATAAATTTATGATTGTAAAAGTCGCAATTTTGACAAAATTTCAAGGCTATTTGCCCAAATATTGTGCGAATGTGCCCAAATATTGCAGTACCCAAGTGTTGAAGGGTAAAATAACAGTGCCAAAACATGTCTTCTTGGATTACCTACCTACAAAAATTCCACCAAAAACGTTTCATTTAAACGTTAATATACTGACTCGCTGATTTGTACTATTTTTATTACGCGCAGTTTTAACGAAACAAGCAAAATTAGGATTCAAACATTTTACTTGACATCAGTAATAATGCACAGAGAGTGCGAAGCCATTACTAAATTTAAAAAAGTCATGTATGCATAACAACATCCTGAAATAATATATACAGTGTAGATCACAGTCTTAAAAGATTACAGTATATAATAATATAAATTTAATTTTATAAATAATAATACGTGATACGTACAGCTACGCATAAAACAATATTTTATTAAACTATATTAAATTTTATTACTAAAAAATGGAATAGGTTATGTTATTTAAAATTGCACACTACAAACTTTCATTAGAAAATAAATAAAAGTACTAACAGCATTAACGTTTCATAATAACGTTTCACACTCATAGCCCCACAGTAGGGTAGATATACCCTGTGTCGTGGGTACCATGGACACACACAGAGGCAGAAACACAAACACCCAGACCGAGAACAGAAATTTAAACTCATCATTCAAATTTCTGCTTCGCCGGGAATCGAACTCGGGACCCTTCGATTGGCAGTCCAGCATGGTAACCATAACGCCACTGGGGCCGTCGAATAAAAATGGAAATAAAATGGAATTTTCATTACAAACAAATTCAAAATCAATAGTTAAATTAACATACATCGAAAAAAAATCACACAAGTTACTTAGTATGAGAGTTTTCAAAATGTTATTGCCATACAAAAATATATAAACAATTAAGAATGTTTAGTGCAAAATAAATATTTTACCAGTAAGTATATGTTTATAAAAATATGAATGTCATGATTATTTAATTCCTGGATTTTTAAAGTTTATCTTAAAAGTAATATTTATTGCTTCGGCCTCGTTCACCATCACCAAGTAAAGTGTTGATTAGTTACATTCCAAGTAAAGTTAATTGGCAAGTAAAAGCTATGAGTACGGGTCAGTTTATCATATGATTAGTGATACTCGAACATCGTGAAATAAAAATTGAGGTTACGGGTGACTTTAATCGACAATTAGCTTGTCACTTTACTTGAAGGTGGTGAAAGAGACCGTAAGTGATTTAAACAAGAATAAGAAGCATATTATTATATAAATAATTATACGTTTATAACTTTTGAAAGTAAGCGTGTTCTACGTCTTTGGCAACAAAAAATAGTCTCGAGCAGTTCAAATCGAATGTCGAACGAAAGAAGTCTATACTATACTATTGACACCACAGCACAGAATAGCAAGATAGATGTTTCAAAATATATTATTAAGAACCTTGGGCTAGGTATTTTTTACACGATTATTTGTGTAACGGAAGGATTCGAGAGGTATGCCAGTCAATAGATAATCGGTGAGCGTAGGCGAGGAGGAAACAGAAGACTTGTTGAAGACAGTAGTGGAGCAGAGGGGAGTAGTAGAGGAGACGAGAGGAGAGTAGAAGAGAAGCGTAAAAGGTTGTTGGGGAGTTTTGGCGGGAAGTCGAAAAAGACATATTGTGCTTTTGTTTTATTTTCATTTTCTTGGTGTATATTTGAGTTATATCGGATAAAGTTGATGGCATTTTGTTTGATATAGGTTAATTACAGTGCACGAGTGTTTGTGAAATAGAATAACAGTGCTAAAATATGTTTTTTCTGCTTGCCTCCAAAATTCCATCGGACACGTTCTAGTAAAGTAGCCATCGCTTTACTTGAATGTTGGACTGACTAGACTGACTGATTACTGACGACTTACTTACTGACTTTGTTATTGCTTCGTCCAGTTTCATTGACACTGGCAAAAAATTGATGCAAAAATTATACTTGACGCTGGCAGTATGCACAGAGTTTGCGATGCCATAAATAAAAAAAAAAACTCGTCACTTACGAAACGAAATGTTGTTTTTGACGTGACAATGTCTTATAATTCGATGGAGTCGGCTGCACGCACGAAAAAACATGACTCATGCGGCGTTACCTCGCCCTGAGGTGTTCCATTTAAGGCTTGAAGTGCAAGCGAGAGCGCGGAACGAGCGATAAAGAGGCACAATCGGCCTCCGCGTTCGGCAGCGTTCGACATCTGTCTCTCCCCTACTTGCGTGAGCGATGCGTCCGCGTGGACAGCTGCTATACAAATACAATAATACATTTCCATGTTTTCGTCAAGTATGCAACCATTCCATCAGTATTTTCTTATGACGTTGTCACGTTCAACTATGGTCAGTAAAATAACTTTACAGGCAACCGATTTCTTAGGTAATAGCATCTTTTTTATTGAAATATAAATAAAAACTTGGTTTAGTATTATTGTGATCGTTGTCCTATTTATTTAGTTAAGTACTTGAAACATCTAATACGAGGTCGTATGCGGTTGCGCGGTTACTGCGACGGCTGATGGTAGCCACATATAAGTCTATGTGTTCTAGTTGAACTCATAAAAAATAAATAATAACGTAATTGTAGTTTACTGTAAAAAAAAAGCGTGGGGTGTTTTTTGAAATACTATTGACACCATGCACCCCACGCTTTTTTTACAGTAAAATACATTTTCTTCTTATTTTTTACTTTTTAGTTCGTAATTTACAAAAGCGTGTTTTTTAGTTTTTTAAACTACATTATTGATTTTTAATTTTTAGTTGGATTTTTTTTTCATATTATTGCATTGTTATCGGCCCTTGCTTTGACCCCTGTGCAAATTTTCAAGTTAATCAGACGCTTAGAAGTAGGTGAAAATGAAGTTAAAAGATTCCACAAAAATCTAACATTCCTTTATCGGTGGTTTTTCAAAGGCATTCTCATGGCAAGTTTTTAGCTTCCATAATAATAAAATACACAATAAAACCGTTTAAAATAATTGTGATGATACAATATAATAATAATTCGGTAACAAATTTATCTATCTGGTGATTTATAAATGTATGTACAAAGTAGTGAAAATACGAGGTTTTGAAAACGCAAAGCAAGTTTTCATCGAGACATGGATCAATTTTGTAAAAAAGACGTTTGTCTGATGAACACCTGCATGTCGCAGTCATCTGGTTAAATCAGCAACTTTGTTAAAATGCTAGCCCGTTCATTATACGACGGCATTCAATTCAATGCCTAATTCATTGATTTTTTGCTATAAAACCTTTCTAGGGTCTATAATTAGGTATCTAGGAGTCGGTAGTCATAATTCACTGTCTTATTATTAAATCAATGTCACGCTATGGGCCAATAATATCCCCAGGTCTGGATCAGGTTTTAAAATTAAGGTAAGTCCCGTGAAATTGTCTGATTATTTTTATAACGTAACTATTCACAGTCACTGCTTGGGGTCTGTAATACCCCAACTTTTAACCGACCACTCGATAATATTATTAAAATTGCACTAAAATATCCGATTACATTTAAGTATTTCACGTTCACAGTGTGGGGTCAATAATACCCCAGTGTATTATTAAATCACTTCACCAATAAGTCTTGTAGTTTTTATCATATTTGCGGTAAAAGGCCCAGGGGAGTCTGTGTTACCCCCACGAGGAGTCATATTTGGTCCACTCGTAGCTAGGCGCTAGGTAGACCCTGCGGCCTTTTATGAAACAGGATACTATACCGTTGTATGCCGTTCTTGGGATGCCACTCTGGAAAAAAAGTATTGTTAAATTCACTGTTTAAAAGTTTTAAAACACTTATTCCACATTCGAATAATAAAATTAATATGAGAAATTGATATTTCAGATGCACAGACAGCAGCAGTCTGCTGTTAAAATAAAAATAACACACCGTTATGAATGCTTGACTGAATAAATATTTAATGTAGGTGGTAGATCTATTATGGTTCGCCGGGTAAGTACCACCGCTGCACCCACTTCTGCCGTGAACCAATTCTATTGTTTTTCGGTAGAAAGGTGCAGTTGCCGGCCACACTTACTACTACTAAATGAATGAGTGAAAAGTAGAATATTTGAATTAATGATTGAATGAAAGAATATATAGGGATAATCCTACCATTAAATATTGAACCCCTTAAGAAATTTGTTGATTGTCAAGATTTAATCTTAATTTTTCGATTTCTTTAGCGAGTTGAACCAGTGGCATTCCAGTAAGATGGAATGAATGAATGAAGAAATGAATAAATGAAAGTTCAAATGAATTAATGAAAGAAAGAATTGATGAATATAAGATCTAAAGAACGAATGAAACATCGAATGAATGAACGATAGAACGATAGAATATAAGTAATAATAAACGATTCACACTCATAGCCCCACAGTAGGGTAAATATACCCTGTGTTGTGGGTATCATGGACAAACACAGACAGAAGCATAGACACCCAGACCGAGAACAGAAATTTTAAACTCATCATTCAAATTTCCGCTTCGCCGGGAATCGAACCCGGGACCCTCCGATCAGCAGTCCGGCATGATAACCATAACGCCACGCGGGTCGTCAAATACATTGAATGAATAAGATGTAATGAAAATTCGAATATCTGACTGAAAGATCGAACGAATAGGTAAATGTATTCTCTCTCACCCTGAAGTCGTCCATGAGGCCGAGCTTCTTGGCGGCCTTGTGGTAGGAGTCGGCGTCGGCGTACGGCACCCGCACGGCGCGCGCCGCCCCCACTCCCGCCGCCGCCTCCCCCGCGGACAGCTGCGGGACGCCCTCCACCACCTCTGCTAGCTCCTCATCGTACACCGCCTGGTATGAGTAATATTTAACTATTAAATATTACTCATACACAGTAACATAATACCGTAGAGCGTCAAAATTGACAGGTATGACACCCGTCGGAGGAGTGGCCTTTACGGGCGAACCCCTCGACCCAACGTGCATGCACAATGTGCCTTCTAATTCAACAACTAGTGTGTCTGTGTGTGTCGGTGTCAGTGTTGACGATGCATAGAAAATGACGACTGTAGCGATGAAACCATATTTGTGAATGTGTGACAAAATTAAAATGTGTGCGTTCTTTCCCCGCACCAGATTTGGCACAAAAATTATGAATTTCTCTCAGGCATACACGGCGATCGAGAACATCGTAATCAATTAAATATCACGATATTTTCCATCACCGTGGAGCAGCGATAAATGCGCACATTACAAACGGTCGGTGTCTTTTTCATTGTAATGAACAATGTACTTAGTTTAAAAAACTAAAAAACACGCTTATGTGAAAATTTATACAAACTAAAAAGTAAAAAATAGGAAGAAAATATATATAACTGTAAAAGAAGCGTGGGGTGGTTTTTGAGATACTATTGACACCATGCACCCCACGATTTTTTACAGTAAAATACATTTTCTTCTTTTTTTTTACTTTTTAGTTCGTATTTTCACAAAAGCGTATTTTTTAGTTTTTTAAACTACATTATTTATTACTCCACCAACCCGCATTGGAGCAGCGTGGTGGAGTAAGCTCCAGGCCTCCTCAATAATGGGGAGAGACCCGTGCCCAGTGGGACGCAAAAAAGGGTTGCAGCCAAACTACATCATTTATTTTTAATTTTTTAGTTGGATTTTTTTTTGCATTGTCATCGGCACGTGACCCCTGTATACATTTTCAAATTAGTCAGACGCTAAGAAGTAGGTGAAAATGAAGTTAAAAGATTCCGTTACATACATACATACCTACATACAGTTCAATTAGCTTGACTATAAGGGTGTTAAAAAGATTCTTACCTTAATTAGGTAACTCAAGTCCAACTTGGTAAACTCCACGAAGTCTTCGTTTAGATGCATATAACGTAAGTGCTTATCGAAGAATAATCCTTTGCTGACGCCCACCTGAAAATTATTTTTACACTATATGAGAAAAAAATTTAAAAAATATTGCTACGACTTTGAGTACCTACGTCTCGTAAAAATAGCGTCGTACAGTAAAAACCCAAAAACGCATAAACAGGTACTGTCAACTAGATTTTTGAAAAAGGAGAAAATAAACTCCTCCTACGTTTTTTTTCTCAATTATGGCATCGCATACTCTGTGCATACTGCCAGCGTCAAGTATAATTTTTGCATCAATTTTTTGTCAGTTTCAATGAAACTGGACGAAGTAATAACAAAGTCAGTAAGTAAGTCGTCAGTAATCAGTCAGTCTAGTCAGTCCAACATTCAAGTAAAACGATGGCTACTTTACTAGAACGTGTCCGATGGAATTTTGGAGGCAAGCAGAGAAAACATATTTTAGCACTGTTATTCTATTTCACAAACACTCGTGCACTGTAAATAACCTATATCAAACAAAATGCCATCAACTTTATCCGATATAACTCAAAAATACACCAAGAAAATGAAAATAAAACAAGAGCACAATATGTTTTTTCGACTTCCCGCCAAAAAACGTCTCCTTCTACGTTACAAACGGCATTTTATTACCCATTAACTTAGAGCATTACAGGTACTGACAGGTATGACACTCGTCAGAGGAGCGGCCTTTACGGGCGAACCCCTCGTCCCAACGTGCATGCACAATATGCCTTCTAGTTATACAACTAGTGTGTCTGTGTGTGTCGGTGTCAGTGTTGTCGGTGCATAGAAAATGACGTTGTTAATTGAAATTGTATGCGTGTGTAGCGATGAAAGAATATTTGTGAATAAGTGACAAAATTAAAATGTGTGCGATTTTCCCCCCGCACCAGATTTGGCACAAAAATTATGTATTGAAGCGAGGCGCAATGGCCTCTCCACTGACTGGTGAGTCAGTACCTTTGATGCTTTAAACATCTACGTTACAAACGGCATTTTACTACCCATTACGCATATCAATATACAATTGAGATAGTTGAGGCAAAAACAGTAGGAAAATGTTATTAAGTATTAGCTTTTAAAACAACAAAATTAATTTTAAAATCCATTACGAAATTTTCACTTTTCAATATATATTTTTTAACGGGAACAGTAGTCGCCATGAAATGGCATTATACTGACAGTGCAGTAAACAAAAAGACGTGAAGTCATCATAAAGAATAATATCAGTGCATTGTTTACAATGACATGACCGAGTGACGTCACCAGTGTCACCACAGACTAAAAATGATATACAGCGTTTTCGTCAAATAATGCGCGAAATTTCAAAATGTAAAATTATGTGACCTAAAGTAAAATAGAATATTTATACCAAGTAATAAATAGAAAACACGCGGGTGAAACCGCAGGGTATAATGAATGATCGCTCACCTTTCCAAATGAGTAAGTCCTTGATATCTCGGGCCTGATACAAGCCCTTCCGTGAGTGTTCTCAGGGTTACGGAGCCAGTCGTCGAAGAAACTGCAAGGAAATAGTTAAGTCACAATCTTGTCATGACGAAAGTGACTTTTTGAATTCATTTTCAATTTTCTGTAACTTACTGATAGAGATCTATACATTCTATACATTCCACTGCAATTTTTTCTAAACAGAATACTTGTTAAAAAGTAAATTGGCAAAGTTGAAAAACTATACTACGCAATTTTTTATTTGGCTCCTGGTCCCTTAATACTTACTTGAGACCACATACATAGGCTCCAGCTGTAAACTACCCAGGCCTGAGAAGAAGTCTCTCCGCAGGAGTTCAGGTTTGGACAGATCTTTCTTTCATTAGCACTGGAGTATCAAGCAAATATTTTTTTACTATACTAACAGCAGTTTTTCGTTGACGACTTCTGAAATCTTTCTGACCTTGGTTGTTTATGATTCTGTCTTTGTGCGTAGTCCCGCACGCAAACCTAGTGTTAAGTAATATTCTGGACCTGGGGGCCAGGGTATTTGGGAACTCATCACAAAAGGGTTACTGCCATAGTCACCGCGATTGACATTGTATGTTTGTGACCTCAGTAGATGGTATGATACTCAGGAAGCCGCAGCAGTACATCTCTTGGAATTTGTCCCTCGATCACCTCTTATAACCTCCTGGGAAGAACAGGAATCTATAACAGATAGGTAAGAAAGGCGAGGACCTTTGGACTGATGGTGACCACGTCTTGGCAAAAGGTGCACGGTTGACCCTCCAACCAGGTGGACTGACGCCTTGAAGAAGTCAGCGGGAAGCCGAGATTCTGGACTAGAGCTATAAGTCAATCTCTTGCTTAAAACTTGTATACTCACGCTTGAGGCCATTTAGGCTCCAACTGAAGCCAGGTCTTTCTCCTCATCATCCAGCCGAGGCCTGGGAAGAAGTCAGTTCTATGCAGGAGTTCCGGTCTGGACAGGTCTATCAGGTTTTTCTTGCCGTTGTCGTTCCACGCTGATATACACCTGGTGAAATATGTTTCACAATTACTTTATTATTAATGTTTCGTAGCTGAATGGCAAAAAACGAAGTTTTTATAGATTGGGGGGGGGGGGGGGGTCTCTACCAGAAATTGGGTCTGAGATTGTCTATGAGATTCTAAAGGTTATTTTTTCCTGATTTCAATCTTAGAATAAATAAATAAATGGCGTTTCACATTCATAGTCCCACAGTAGGGACTATGATGTACACAAAACAAAATACCCAGACCGAGAACAGAAATATAAACTCATCACTCAAATTTCTGCTTCGCCGGGAATCGAACCTGGGCTATCCTATCGGCGGTCCGGCATGGAAACCATTACGACACACGGGTCGTCAAATATAACCGATAGATAGAGAGTTGGCAAAACGTATTTATAATATTAATGGCCTTCTAACTTTTAAAATAACAAAGTGCTAATATAAAATTGTAATTCACATTGCACCATTGTAATTTTATAAGTGTTAGGCAATAAATGATTTTATTATTATTATTATTATTAAAAAAACAATAACATTTATCTGTGTCTGAGGTAAAATTTAACATTTACCAAGTGTATAGCTTATTATAATTCGAAATAAACAATGATTCTGGGGACAACAATGAACAATGATTACAGAAACACATGGTATCCAGGTACACTACTTAATACATTATCTTAGGAATCTCAGTTCCGTTTGTTCTTTGTGTGTGTAATTTAGTCACAAGATAAAAGCAAAATTTGATACAAAATTTATAATGTTGCTTACCATATGCTAGGATCTTTGTACAGCAACGGATACGTCCCCAAGAAGTATTCGAAGAAATCTGGCGATATGTCCAGGTCATCTACGGAGAAAGACCAATATTTTGTAATAAAAAAGCATATGCTTGAGACAAAACTCATAATTTTTCAAATACATGATGTCCGCCAATCCGCACTTGACCAGCGTGGTGGACTTTGGCCTAAATTCCTTTCACTTCAGAGAGGAGACCTGTGCCCAGCAGAGGGACAAAAACTGTTGAAACCAAAAGTGGACATGTCTACACGTTCATTTACGTTTATAAACTATAATTGTTTGCATATTATACATCTGCTCCGACATAGGGTTGCCAGATGTTCGGCATTACCCGGACAGGTTAGGCTTTTTACAGTTGTGTCCAGCCAAATGTCCGGCTTGTCCGGCTTTTGTTCGGCTTTTGACGAGTTTTCCAAAAACCTAACAAAGTTCCCGCCAGCTTCACGCGTGCGCAAACGACTATTTTGAAGACACGACTCGCAAGGCATTTTGTTTATAAAACCAGTGTGTACGGCTTTTAGGTAAAAATGTCAGGCTATAAATGAATCAGCGCCCAGCTTTTTGATTTTTGGGTCTGGCAACCCTACTCAGACATGACATGATAGCTCATATTTTTTAATCCCATTGTATTTCAATTTTTGATTCAACTGCCTTTTAATTATTGTTTTAACTAAGTCTTCGAACTCTGTACACTTCTTACCTTCAACTATGATGACCGATTCATATTTCTCCTTCACCAGCACATGGTTTAGCGCGAACCTGCAACAATTAATAGATTTGTACTTTTAGTAGAAATACTTTATTTTGCATGAACGTTTTTGAGCTTTTTATAAGACTGTGACAAGTTGTAGTTCTAAGTACATAATATAAGTAGTTAGTATAGTAACACACTCACAACCCAAAAGCCCTCTTTTAGTCGCCTTACGATAAAACGGCATAAAGGAATTCCATAAAAACCTGGGAGGTTTTTTTTCCGCCGGCTTTTTTTCCTCTCAGTGTACAAACACCCTGTGATATGGGTACCCAAAGCTGACGATCGGAACCGATCCGAAATATAAATAAATAAATATGTTTATTTATAAAAGGCGCAATATGGGACAAATAAAAATAATATTAAAATAGATGTAAATGTACATTTCGTAATTGTATTATAGTTTAGTTTTTTTCCTTATAAATTTTTATCATTGTATATTTGCATACCTCATGGAAGGTAAATATGGCGAACTAAATATATATAAACAACTTTGTAAACACCCATATTTGTGCAAATAAATGTCTTTGTCTTTGTCTTTGCCTTTTGCGACAGACAGAGAGTCCTCTGCCCCCTTAGTTCGTATTCTGGTCCCGAGCCAGGGTCTTCTCGCAAAGAAAAAAGTTAATTTGCTCCTTTTCTGGTTTAATTTGGCAGTATGAGAAGTATTATCTGTTTTCCTTGAAAATAAAATTGTTGAACAAACCTATAATGCCTTGCGATCTTGTAGTAGCCCCGATACTTGACCTTCGCACTCGGCAGCGGTATCTCGCTTAGGTCCGGCTGTTTCACCACCGTGATGGAGGGGTCCGCGTCGGTGAAGGACTTTATCACTTGGTAGGTTGCGTTGTGGCCGCAATCCTGAAACAGATAAAGAAAACATGAAATTCTCTTAGCAGAAAGAGAAAAACGAAGAACGAATGGAATGATTTATAATCATCTTCATCATCAGTAAATCCACGGCTGGACATAGTCCTCTTCCAAGATTTAGAGTGGCCAGGTAAACTAAATAAAAAAGCATCTTGTCCAACGTTTCGTTTCGCTTTAGTTTAGTCAAATGAAATTTTTGGATGGAGATAACTTGGGAGTTGGAGAGTGATAAAGGCTATTTTTTTCTAGGATTAAATAGTAATATTATTAAAGAAAAAGTGTGCTTGTTTGTTTGTCCTTTTACGTCGAAACGGAGCTACGTACTGACCTTATTTTTTGTATGGAGATAATTTAGGGGTTGGATGAAAATATCTCATTCCTAAGGGGAAAATTGTGTAGCCCACGAGAGCGGTGCCGCAGGCCGAAATCTAGTCACAAACATCACATAAAGAACCTCACCTGACTAACTATAATAGGAAAAGTGTCCTTGTTGGGCCTGAACTTGACAAGGTTGTCCAGGCATCTCTTGACGGTAACTCTATCACAGGCGATCACCAGAACTGGCAGGACTGGATTTCCACCTGAAAATCAGGATAAGTGTACGTTGTTTTAGTATGTTAAAAGTTACGAAGAATTTTCTCATCCTTGTACGTAACGATGCGATTAGATTTGAGCTATAGTAACATACCATATAAAGATGAAGAGTTTGTTTGTCTGTTTGTTTGAACGCGCTAATCTCAGAAACTACTAGTTCGAATTGAAAAATTATTGAAGTGAAAACTTCTTTAGCGGCGTTGTGCATTTTTTTGGGATGGGTAAAAAATGTTAAACTCGCGTCAGGACACGTGGCCTGATCGAATATTCGTAAAACGGAGGGGTGACGGCTGATGACGGCTCGACTGTCTATACTTGTAAAATTCGTTTCAAGTATTTAAATATGGACATTGAAAAAAGTGCGTCTTTGTCTTTTAATGAAAAAAGTGACGAAGAAATAGTGAAAGAAAATGAGTAACTACTTTATAAAATACTGGATGAAAACCTACTGAAAATGCTAGACGAAAAATAATACTGATAATTAAAGTAATTCGTGCGAAATTATTCCCTAACCATTCCAAAATATCAAAAATGCACAACGTTAATGTTCAAGTTTTCACTTCTGCCGGCACTCCCGGAGTGCAACCCGTTTTTTTTTTTGTGTTGGATAGTCCATTTATCAGGGAAGGCATTAAGCTATATAACATTATTACATATATGACTAATACCGAAGTCCACGCGGAAGATGTCGCGGGCGGCCGCTAGTTTTTGATATTTGAGGCAAAGATTACGCCTGGCAGGTGTACTATTTTCAATATCTATAATATAGAGACCGGCATGTTACAATTTTATCACAATAATATGTATAGTATTAGAGTATGTTTATCCAGTTGCCGACCTTCGCCATTATAGCATCCATCACAAAAGAATAATTTCATCCTATTTACTGAGCGTTTTGGCTTTGTCGTACGTATGTAGGTACATAATAATAATATGCAGTATGTGTGTTTTGACGTGTAAAATCCGTGAACGACTATTGTCTAACAGTCTAACATGCTCTTTGAATTCAAGTATAGTATTACTTATGTGATATTGTGTTACTAACGTTGTTGTTTAGACACAATTTTGAATAACAATGTATGAGACAAACTTATGTATGAAACATAAGCTTATGTATGTTGGCTGGCTGCAGTGGCGGGGCAAGACCTAAATTTGATGTGGGCAAGATATATTTTGCGAGGCCCCCTGATGGATGACGCTAGACGACGGATTTTGTTTAGAAAAAAAAAAATTGATAATCTAATTTTTATTCAAAAAAATGCCTTCTTCATTTCGGTCCTAAACAGCGGCCCTCCAAAACAAAAACCGCTGTTGTTTAATACCGTCATCAGTAACAGAACTACCTAGTGGAGGAGAAGCGTGTTGATTATCTTGAGCATCGCGCTTCTGAGCCACGTCTATAAGCTGTTATCGAGGGTCCTTACTAATCGTATTGCGTGACGGCTAGACGATTTCCAGCCTTCCATCAAGCTAGATTTCAAAAAGGCTAGAGTACAATATAACTACATACATACGATGCGACAGGCGACAGGTTACACAAAAGATCGAGAAGTCGGAGAAGTATAACCTGCGACTATGAGGAAGCTTTCGATTCCTCATAGAGACCTCTATGGTGCTAGAGTCTCTCCAAAGGTGTCAAATTGACTACAGGTAGGTACATCGAGGTGTTGAAGTGTTTATTCAAAGCCGCACCCATGACCGTCCCGAATCCACGATGGAAGCACTGAACCTATTATAACGCGGAGTACGATAAGAGGATGTTATATCCCCGAAACTGTTTACCACTGCACTGGAGGACGTGTTTAAGCTGATGGAGTGGATAGAGCTAGGTATTAACATCAATAGCGAACACCTCACACACCTTCGATTTTCGCAGTCAATTATGCCGCAATACCGCCGACGATATAATCATCTTGGCGGAGTCCCTGAAAAAACTTACCTAGCACTATGCTAGGTGACCTCCGTAGCGCCTTATAACGGGTGAGTCTTAAGATGAACATGGACAAGCAAGACTAAGATTACTACTAATAGCCATGTCACACCCATACCGGTCGTTTGTTGATGGCGCTACTCTGGAAGTTGTCGACAATCTATCTGGGACAAGCGATCCGTATTTAAGGAGATTACAAAGTGTGTGTGTGTTGCCATTGAGGCGAGACATGGACATGGTCTTTTACAATTAGTCTATTCCAGAAACTCAAGGTCGCTCAATGAACTATGGAGAGAACTAAGCTTAGTATTTTTTTACGCGACAAAATCCATAACGACCAAGTCCGTCGACGAATAAGGGTTACCGACATAGCTCTCAAAATCTGCAAGCTGATATGGCAATGGGCGGAGGACTGACAACCGATGGGTCTAGACAAAAGGAGCACGGTTGGCCCTCCAACCAAGTGGACTGACGACCTGAAGAAGATAGCGGGAAACTGCTGGATTCCGCGAACGTAGACGGAGCAAACAGAATGGGAAATCCCCAGCGGGCGAAGCGAGGATTCCTCGGGTCATTCATCGCCCGCAACGCCAGAAAATGTGGCCAGACTAGATCTTTAAAAAACGAATGTGGTAGGTTAGAATTGACAGATACTTGCTAGGTGGTTTATTTTTTATTATTTATTGCTAGATAAGTAATTGTATCTATATTTGCTTTCGCGGGCCTTCGAGGCGCGAGGCCCCTTGGACCGCGAGGCCGTAGGCGATGGCCCACGTCGCCCACGCCTTACGCCGCCTCTGGCTGGCTGCAACCATTTTGTGTCCCACTGGGCACGATTCTCTTCCCATTATTGTGAAGGCCAGCTTATATCACCTTTTTTTGGGGGGGGGGGGGACCTTCAAAAGGTATCCGACACCTTGGGAGAGGATACCGGGTTATGTGGGATTTGACCGCACTAAAACCCCCTCGGTGGCCTGCCTCTGCGTTTGTGAGGACTCCGGGATCTCCATAGGAACGCACCGGTGTCCTCCACGCGCAGCGCCCCAGAACGGGCCCATCTTCGGGAGAGCAGATGTGCTCTCCTGCACCTTCAGGTGTTCACGGTGCCACTGCATACGCTGCCGTCCCTCCCGGGGCTGCTAGCTGGACGGGTCAAGCTCCCACTCTCACCGTCCGCATCCCCGGAAGCCCCCTTTTAGTCGCCTCTTACGATCAGGCAGGGGATACCGTAGCTATATTCTTAATCCCGAAGCTACAGGGACTAGCTTACTTCACCTTGCTGCTCCAATGCAATTTGGTGGAGATGCGGGTTAGTGGCCAACCCGCTGTCGGATGTTTTCAAACCGAAAACGTTTAGCGACTGATACCTATCGACTGAATATCGATAAAAAGTTTCTATAAAAAAGATTTTGTATGAATCGTTTGTTTTTTGGATCCAAACGAGGTCTTAAGGAAAGTAATCAATTCAGTCAATTTCATATCTACCATAATATATAAAAACTATGTACGAGAGAGGAAGTGAGACTATGGGAGCATGGAGAGTGGCCCCAGGCATAACCTGGCGGCACATCTCCCTTTGAAAAAGTTTCAATAAAAAAATAATTTGTATGGATCGTTTGTTTGTTTATTTGGATCCAAACGAGATCTTAAGGAAAGTATTAAATTCAGTCAATTTAATAATATTTTTAAGTCGAAAAATAATTTACTTATATGCGATCAAAAACCAGAAAATTATCGGCTGTACCGCGGAGGTATGCCCATCTGCATTGTTATCACAAAAAAGTTATAAATATTTTGTAGTCTGTTGTGCTTGCGTATTCTATTACCTACCCATATGACCGCGTTATTAGTAGGTAAAGTAGATAAGGTATTTTGAAAGTTAATTTTAACATTGTAACCATTGTAAGTAGGTACTTAGTATATTCTGGAAAATATAGAAATATATATGAAAAATGCGGGGGTGTAGATTGTTATCATTAATAATGATTTAAGATAAAAATAAAAACCGACACGGTGAAATCTATCAGTACCTACCTAACCTAAAGATTAATTTTTATATTTCTATATCTTGTTAGTATACTGTCAACTTAACTAATAACTTATTGAAAATATGTACATTTGTTATATTCAAGATGTTTGGTATTTTATATGCGCAAATTAAAAAAAAACATACATAGTATAGATGAACTAAATTAACGATATCGTTCACAAAATTTGCAAGCTTAAAATGTCAAGGCAAGTAACATTGCAAGGAGGACCGATAAAATCAATCGTGAAGAAAGGTCCTCAGATGGCGACCGCATTTCCACATGTAAGAGTAAGAGAAGAACAAGCCGCCCTCTAACCAGGTGGGTGGACCACCTGATGTGAAAGACTGCGGGAAGCCGCTGGATTCAAAGCGCTTTCTCTGTACGCAAGGCTGCCAACCATACTGTTAAAAACAGTATTATACTGTTTTTCACTACATTATACTTTTTAATGTTGAACTAAAATAAAGTACTTATACAAAATACTGTTTTCAGTATCAACATCTCGGACGAACAATAAGTTAGTGCAGCGCAGTCACAATCGAGCGTTATAGAACAAATATGACTGAATCTGTGCGAGTATGCACGTTTGCGTGTCGCGCGTAGAACTTAACATTTTTTCGTGTACACCTTGCTCGCCTTTGTTTTTTCAATTAGTGTTCTTAGTACACAAAAGATGGAAAGTGGAAACGGTTCACCTTACCTTAAAAAAATAAAATACTGTTCATTTTTGTAAAATACTGTTAGTTTATTTATTTTTAAGTAATGTTTAAATTGTTGTATTTTAATATCTATTAAAATATATTTCGTATTTTGCATGCCTTATTTAAGGTAGCATATAGAGAAGCTTAAATTGTTGTAAAACCATCTATGTAAATCTACATATATTCATCAAATAACATGGCTGCAACCCATTTTGCGTCCCACTGCTAGGCACGGGTCTCTCCCCATTATTGGAGATGTCTGGAGCTTACTCCAGCTCGCTGCTCTAATGTGGGTTGGTGGAGATGCGGGTTAGTGGCCAACCCGCAAATAAAATGATTCAAGGATGCGTACAGTAGGGTTGCCAACTTTTTTTATAAGAATTAAAGTATATTTAGGTCTGAGAAGGAAAATAATAATAGAGATACATATTTCAAAATTACATTACATCGTCAATAATAAATCTTCCGTAAATTCTAATATTTTCGGAATAATTTTTGACGTTTAGGTCCGGGATGACCACTTCCTAATTATTATTTTTTTTATAAATAAACCTTATAATACCTTTCTCACAAAGTATCTACAAATCTAAGATCAAAATCCGCAATTTGGGGTATATTATAAGAAAGTTAAATAAACAGTGAATGTCCATTGAACTTATTGCAATTAGCACGCGAGATGTTTCAGCTGTGTCATGCTGCACGACTGTGAGCGATGAGCGAGAAACCATAGAAAATATGCGCAGTTAATAAAACAATAAAATAAGTACTGTGTAAATATGTATATGACGACCCGTGTGGCGCAATGGTTACCATGCCGGACTGCCAATCAGAGGGTCCGGAGTTCGATTTCCGACGAAACAGAAATTTGAATGATTAGTTTTAATTTCTGTTCTCGGTCCGAGTGTTTGTGTTTCTGTCTTTGTATGTGTCCATGGTACCCACGACACAGTGTGTATTCCCCTAATGTGGGGCTATGAGTGTGAAGCGTTATATGAAGCGTTATTTATTTATCAGGCCTCAGCATTTATAAAGGTGGAAAGGTTTGGTCAGGGAAGTACCCCACTACACCCATTTATGCCGTGAAGAAATTCTATTGTGTTTGGCTTCCGGTGGAAAGGTGTGATTGCTAGCCACATTTACATGAGTCGACCATCAGCCCCCAGAGCAGCAGTAGCCCAACTGAATAAGTTCAGTTTTATTGAAACTGGGCGAAACTACATATAAACTAAACTAAACTAAACTTATAGTCAGTCATAGCCAAATAAATTGTCACATCAGTAAAGTCAGTCAGATCAGATATACAATACAGCTGATATGGCTGGCTGCAACCCTTTTTGGGTCCCACTGCTGCGGGTCTCTCCCCATTATTGGGGAAACCTGGAGCTTACTCCACCACGCTGCTCCAATGTGGGTTGGTGGAGATGCGGGTTAGTGGCCAACCTGCTGTCGGACGTTTCAAACCACCCATAAGGCCTTCGACAAGGTTAAACGACTATTATCTATCGACAACAACTGGGACCGACGGCTTAACGTGCCCTCCGAAGCACGGAAACAGGCATGAAATTTTTTGCCACTAGTTGTCACCTATCTCACACTCGACCGCGCCCGTTTGGCTTAGTTGCATAGATCGCTTGCGTTCTGCACTAACCGCCGGGCAATGCGCGCTTCTAATACAGATATATAAGTTATATAAGCACCTATAAGTTATATAAAGCGATGGCTACTTTACTAAAACTGTGTCTGATGGAGTTTTGGATGCATCTTTTGTAGGTATGATACTTTTTCTTACAAATGAAAACTGCACTAAATGATAATTAAAACTATTTTGAAGCTGTGTCCTAAATAAACTGGCGTACTTTTAATTCTAAATGGATACTGACTGACACACTTATTTTAATGAGCGTCAATCAGCAATAACTTACTCATCTCTCGCTCACAGTGACACAAGTCTCTAATGACCTATTATCACGCTTATCGCGTCTTATTACATATTTATATGGCAAATAGATGATACATAGTAATAGATAACAACATGTAAATCATATGTAAATTGTTTTGTTAGAATGTTTTTTAACCTTTTTCAAAAATCATAGATACAGATGTTATTGTGCTGAATTATTTTTGAAAATGTTCTGACCACACATCAATGTTCTTTAATGCTCTAATAAGAAATAATGGATTATGATAATTCTTTTTTATTTGATATAGTCTTCGATTAAAACAAAAGTAGTGAGATATAGTGTATATCTCCTTGATCCCATGTAAATATTTAAAAAGATTTGTTGAGATAAATTAAATAACTAATAAAAAATCAGAACAGACTTCAGAAGTAAAAATTTATAGAAATGGTGATATATTCACAGATACAATAACATCTAGGAACACCCATTGAAATGAAATGAAATAGTTTATTATATCCTAGGTAACAATATACACTTGATGTTTGTCATTGTTGTACGGCCATCAGCTGACCGTCATCCGCTTTGGGTGCGCTAAGGCATATATGGGCTAGGAGAAAAAAGCGGGCGGAAAAAAACTCCAGCCCTGTTTTAAATAATTTTTTTCTTTGTATCTATCCACAGCTAGAACATAAGAAATTTCTAAAATGGACAGCACCTGTTTAAGGTGCGAGATGGCTGACAGTGGTCTTCAGTAGTATGGTCCTATTATCTTTTACTCATGCTGAAATCTAAAAATTGCTACCAATATTCAAACGATTCAATAACTTCAATAATTTTCAAGCAATATCCCTATTGTGTGCTGCTGTTCAGACAAAAGAAGTCAGTATAATACAAGTATGAGAAATTAAGCTGCAAACACCTGTACAAATAAACAAATTCATGTAGCATACATTATAATGTGAACAAAAGGTGCTCAACTAATTTTGCAGAAATTTTACTTAGACTACTTAGATATAGAGCTAAAAATGAAAAAAAAAGAAAAAAATTATATTATTCAAAGCTCTATATCTCCGAAAGTATATCACTTTCGACATTTCATTATTTAACACTTTTGTTTTGTAATATTTTTCTCTGTCGATTGCCGCAAGTACCATCAAAGGCCGCCAACATTCTCATGTCTCCATATTGGGGTGATCACCTCACCTTAAAGTTTAGGTATACCAGGCTTCATACAAATATGTTTGATGCTCTTTGTATTTCAATAAAGTGTGAAGAAGCACCAAGAATGTTCAATAATATTATGAAGTAAGAAAAATGGATGGCAGATAACTTACTTGGTTCTTCATCCAATTCATTTTCATCTTCTTTATTTTTATCTTCAGCAGTCTTCAACTGCTCTTTGACTTTTTCCAACACCTTATTACTGTCTGATAACTCCTTGTCTACTTTGTGCTGCAACTTTTCTATTCTATGTTCTAGTTCTTCTACATTATTTTTATTACTTACAGTAGAAACTTGTAAGAAAGACGAATAAGATATTAAGAACCATATTAACCCTAACACCCCGCATATTAGGGTCAACTTTCGCAAATTTATACGCATTTTAAAATTGTATTTTTATTTACGAAATATAAAATATCACGACCACGAACACAGCACAGTTGATTACTTTATTTATTTTTTATTATACTGAATATATGTATCCACGTACTCGACACGTCGGAATCCAGAGGAAAGGCTTAACATTGCGGAGTTTTCCGAAAATCACAACAATCGACCGACAATTATTATGTATTGAAATATAAGACACGTAGTCACTTTATAACAGAAACTATGTCCTATAATAGTATTTGGAACGTTGCTATTGTATCACAAAATTTATCAACAGTTAATTTAAAGAAATAAAACAATTTATTCAGTTATAAAAATCACAACAACGATCCACACTGTACTCTGCTCCAGCGACAATTGAATTGACATTTGACAAACAAATGACAATTTGACTGACAACAAAAATGTCATTCACTAGAAAGCGTAAATAAAATCATTGCTAAGAAACATGCTAGAAACCCTCTATTGTTCTTAGTAGAAACCAAAGACCAATAATCCTAAAGACAGCGATGACAGCGGGTCGGTGTAACCACTTTGTTGGCATCTCTTTTTCGCAGCCAGTGTTACCCACTTATCATATTTTCCCCCAAATTTGGTAATCTACAATATCAAGCAAGTAAACTATAAACATTGGCAGTCCAAACTGTGAAAGGATTTATATGCTTGTGCATTATGGTTGGTTGTTTGTGAGTTTAGATTGGTTGACTGGCATAAAGTTAATTGGGTCAGCAAATTACAGGACATACATATAGGAGAAAATAAAAGACAAATACAAAGATTTTTAATGGCACCAATATGGGTGTTTACAAAAGCTGTTAATACATATTTAGTACGTCATATTTACCTTAATGAGCTATGCAAATATTACAAAGATAAAAGTAAACACTTAGTTATAACGCAATATATAAAAATGTACATTTGTATCAATTTTATTATTATTTTTCTTCTCTTTATCCTTTTGGTCAATAAATGGCTTTCAAAATAGACCGAACAAATTCGGAATTAAATTGATGGTTGCCAGTCAATACGTCCAGTGGCCTGAATCCATTTATTTTCGGCAAGAGCGTCAGTTGGAAAACTGAAAAAAATATGACAGCAACATGAGATGAAATTCGTCTGGTAAACTTCTCATAATGTCTAATACAAAATGTATGGAGTATCTTTTTATAGTCTGTGTGAGTGAAATTTAATATGTCGGGAAAATCCTCATAACGTGCACCCCAGGCGCGGTCCCAGGTGGGGGTTCACAGGACATGACCCCCCCCCCCCAATCCGTCAGTCATGCGTACATGGAAGGTAAAACAAGCGAATTTGAGACACTTCTTCCCTCAAATTTCTTGGCGACCCTCCCCCCAAAATTGAAGGCTGCGACCGCGCCTGGTGCACCCAGCCTATAACATTTTACTGGTCTCCACTTAAATAGTTATATATAAACAGGGGGTATTTGAGCCTCCCGCTTGAAATGTAACTAACTACTAATGAGGTAACACATAATCTTTGATATTATTATTGGCACTGTTTTTGTTAAAAATAATTATATTTAAATAAGATGGTTAATTTTTTACTAATACGGGGAGGATATTTTGATTCGAGATCTGACAACACAATTTCGAATTTGACAATGTTTGAAATAAACAAATATAAGTTTATTTTCACGAATTTCACTATAATTACGTTGAATGACTAGTTATAAGACAAAAGTAATTAAATATCTATATATAAACAATACATATTTAGTGATTTTTAAGAGAAGTATTTAACTTACGCGTAAAATGTAATACCTTCCGGCAGCCTTCCTGTTTACGCTCACTGCGGCTCTTACAACCTAAAATACTGCAGCTCACCATATTATGGAACTAGAAAAATGTTATTTGCTTTTAATACAACACAATTTACAGCTGTGAGAATCGTTTTTAACACATAAATATTATAAAACAACAATGTCACCCCGACTTCCACAGTTTGCCTGCCACATAATTAAAGGGCACTGTCAAAATATGTGGTTACACCGAAAAGGACAGAAAATCTCGCTCCCATCTCTTTTTAACAAGTACTTTAAGTATATTTCGATCTCGCTTTAGCGTGCCGTAATGAAAATATGCCTCTGTCTATAGTACGTAAGTACATTTTTTTTTTCAATTATGGCATCGCAAACTCTGTGCATACTGCCAGCGTCAAGTATTATTTTTGCATCAATTTTTGCCAGTTTCAATGAAACTGGATGAAGTAATAACAAAGTCAGTAAGTAAGTCGTCAGTAATCAGTCAGTATAGTCAGTCCAACATTCAAGTAAAGCGATGGCTACTTTACTAGAACGCGTCCGATGGAATTTTGGAGGCAAGCAGAAAAAAACACATTTTAGCACTGTTATTCCATTTCACAAACACTCGTGCACTGTAATTAACCTATATCAAACAAAATGCCATCAAATTTATCCGATATAACTCAAAAATACACCAAGAAAATGAAAATAAAACAAGAGCACAATATGTCTTTTTCGACTTCCCGCCAAAACTCCGTAAGTACATTATTCTTAGTCTACTAAGCTAGAAACATGTGAATATGTCACGTCACTGTCAAATCGATGGTTTTTTTTATTTTTCAATTGTAGCTTCAAAAATTCTGTGAATATTGCCAGCATCTAGTAAAATTTTTGGCATATTATTTTATTTATTTATTTAATTTTTGTAGCACCTTATGGCATTCTCTGCCAGTCAACCCTGGGTGACGGTGAGAAACTTAAGGTAGGCAGGAATACTAAGAGAAGGTTTTTTAAGTGAAAGTAACTAACAATTCTAATAATTTAGTCAAACATTCTGGTAAGTATATGTATATGTATACATACCAACATATATAAATACATACATACACACATACATACATACATATATACATACATAAATACATACATACATACATACACACATACATACATACATACATGACTATATAAAGACACTCGTTTATAATACCAAAAGGTGGCGGACAGAAAGCGTATTTACACTGACTCATCATTTAGTCGCTAATAGGTATTTACGTAACATACCCTTAAATGCAGTCCTTGTTCGCGCCTTTCTGATATTTTCGGGCAGGGCGTTCCAGAGCAGTATAGCCTGAACATTAAATGAGAATCGGAAAAAATCACTATTATATGGCGGAATACAAAGCTTAAGGTTATTAGAGAAACGAAGACCTTTGTCGTGTGTTGAACACAGGTACTGAAATTTTTCCTTTAAATATTGTGGAGACGTTGGTTCTTGTAGGATAGAATACAGAACCAAAAGAATTCTAGAGTCACGCCTCTGACGAATAGTGAGCCATTTAAGTTGACTTCGATAACTTGAGATGTGATCATACTTGCGTAGATTGAAAATAAATCGGATACAGCTGTTCAGTCAGAAGGCGCTCTAGATTATTTAATAGTTCTTCACTCAGGTCTCGGTAGCGCACATCAGCATAGTCTATAATATAATTATACATTTTGTAAAATATGTATACAATTTTTTCCTTTTTTATGTAGTTTTAAATGCGTTTGTGTTTGAATAAAAATATTAGTAGTTTAAAAAAATGCGTCAAGTTTTTGCAAGTTCCGTTGAAACCATAGATTTGTAAGCCATGGTTGAAACTCGAAACTGAAGGAGTCATCAGTCATCAGTGTCATCACCTTAGAGCATTACAGAGCATCATAGAGACCAGAAAACCAGGCGTCACTGTATTTGAAACGCAGCATAGGTCTCCATACCCCTCTCTTGGCGTTTGCAATAGTGCCAAGCAGAACACGGAGCGGTAGACGAGAAGAGTCCATTCGGTGCCCTAGCCACCGCAATCGTCTCTGCTTAAGCATGGCAGTAAAGCTAGGCAGCTGTGCAATTTTTAAAATCCACTCGTTTGTGACTCTGTCCTGCGAGGCTATAAGCAAGATGTTTCGAACGCAGCGCATGTAGAATTTATTGAGTCGACGTTCCTGTTTTCTGACAGAAATTATTTCAATTACTTTGATTGAAATAATTTCTTTCAGAATTAAAAATCAGCCAATCGTGGGCGAATTTTGTAATTCTGATAGGAATTTGATTGAAAATCAAAGTAAATGAAACAATTTCTGTCCAAATTATAAAATCAGCCCTCTTCAGCCCCGTACGTAAGTACTCGTATGCTCAAAACATAAATTTGGTAGACAATCATTTTGGTTTTTGTGTTCAGCTGTTTGTTGTTCCATATTCTTGTACTCAGTCTGCCGAACATGGTCGCTGCTTTGCCAATATGTGCATTGATCTCAGCGTCGAGCGTGAGATTGTTTGACACAGTCGATCCTAAATAGCAAAACTTGTCGACTACAGTCAAGGGAACATGATATTTGGTGCTTCTGCGCCTTGAACTAGCTTCTACAGTTTAGCATACTACAGTATAGTTTACTACAGTTTTCTTAGCGTTAATTAATGAACTTTGAGAACAGAGTACATGTGTGGGAAAGTTTATTAACAATGTCGTGAAGCTCACGTTGGGAATTGGCAACGAAAGCAGCATCTTCTGCAAACAGGCTATCAACGAATAAGTCTTCCCGATTCCACTTACGCCACTTAGACCTAAGAAGCTGGGATTTATCCAGTTAAAAATAACAGAACCTTTCATATCCTCATAAAAAGATTTCACAAGGCCTTTTGGAGGGCACCCAAATTCACCCAATATTGAGAAGTGCAGTAAAAAAATATTGGGTGCAAAAAATAAATGAAAAACACGGAGACCTTCATTTTATTTTAATTAAATTATCTTTCTAGGTACTAAATACAAAATAAAATAACATATTACCTACTTATATTAAGAAAACTATGTCATTGTTAAATACTAAAATTTTCCTCCAACCGCCTCAAATGATCAACGTTGGGTTCTTGTGATGAGCTGTTATGGTTTAAAATGTTGTTTTTATAAATGTCCATATTTCTTTGTGCAGTTGCCATGTTACTGTAAACTTCCCTTGGGATCGGCACCAAGCGATTATGCGCGGGAATTTTGACGTTTGCTGTTAAGTTGACATTTCGATCGAGGTATACTCTGTCGTTCGGAAACGTAGCCGGTGGGGGTGGGATCAGGTAAGGTAGTTCTGGTTTGGACATAGATCTGTATAAGTTTCGCTCAATAATTTGACTAGGAGCGTTTACATTAGCTATGTTGTTGAGCGATTTCATCCAATTTTGTTGCTGAGTCGGTGGTATTCTGTTGGGGTAGTTGAAGATCCAAAGTCTGTCTCCTACGAACATAGGCCTTGGTGTGACGATGCCCAAGCTACTGTAATATTGTTGAGCGAGGAGTTCCACGTCGTTTGTGTATTTTCGTTTCCATTTAGTCCGACGGTTTTGAAACCATATTTTAATCTGTAAAAAAATACAAATTAGTTTCTAAATTAAATAAATTCATTGTTCATTAGCGTTCGTTTAAAAAGAGACATGGATTTAAGTACACGTATTATAGAAGTATTGTTTTGTAAAGCCTATTTAAGTTTAGTTTAGTTAGTCAGTTAACAGAATGGCCGAGATCTTATCTTTCTCAGATTCTATGTAATAATTGTCTAAAATGGAATGGGCTGAGAAACTGGTACCAGGGGCGCAGACCTAGTGGGCGTGGCAATAGTACTTTTCCGATTGAACCATAAAAATTCTATCAATTCACTGTTAGGGGTCAACCATCTTACTTTCGACCGTGTCCATTTTAACTAGCCTTGTAGATCGCTTGCATCCAACGACGTAATGATTTTTTATCAACCTGATCATGGGCGTACCGAGCTGCCCCTCCTGGATCAAGGTACAGATTCAGGGATTCAAAAATCGCAAAAGATCTCCTAAACGAAAAAAGAAACCTATAAAATCTAGATATGATCTCCTGCTGTTTCCTTTGTATATTTAATATTATGTGTGCGTGTCTTCGTGTAACGTGTAAGGTAAAATTGCCCCCCCCCCCCCGACCAAGTACTTGCCCCCACCCTGACCAAAAACCTGGGTACGCCCATGTACCTGATGATTGATGTAGATGAAGATGTATATCTACCTGAGTCTCAGTCAACCGTAGCTGCCTTGCCAGCCTTCCTCTCGCAGCGACGGAAAGGTAACGATTTTTTTCGAACTCGGCCTCCAAGCTTTTGATTTGTTGCGCGCTGAATGCCGTCCGAGCTCTTTTGCCACGGGAGGAGCAGGACCCTAGAAAATTAACAACAAAGAAGCCGTTAATTAAAGGAAACTCTTTAACTAATGACTTTAGAAAAAAAGTACTATACAATATCATTCCATCTCAGAAAGAAAACAAACACAACTGACGGCCAACTGACTGCGACGATAGTTGACCAGTTTCAAAGAAACAGCCAAAAACACGATACCTATACTTAAATAGAATAAAAAATCTCGTACACTCTTAAGAGTTTGTAAAGGAACCGTACAGTAAATAAAGAATATTTAATTTAAAGGCATATTTCATTTCAAAATGTAATAAGGTGCAAAAGGTCTGCAGGCAAAAATGGAATTCAAATGTTTGTACTTGACACCACTAGGACTCCCTGTGTCAGTCCCTGTAGAGCTACGGTATACCCTGCCCTGCCCCTGCCGGATACCCTGCGTGAACGTAAGAGAGTAAGAGGCGACTAAAAGGGGGCTTCCGGGGGTGCGGGCGGTGACACTCACCAGACGGACCCCCGGACGGACTAACCTAAAGTAACCTAATGGTCAGTTTTTTTTTGTTTACAGGCTAAGAGTACATTATAGATAAACTTAGTATAAGTAGGTCGTCTAAATAGCTCTAAGTACTAATTTTTAACATCACTTAAGCAATGCGAGTTGGTGGAGATTACTGGAGATGCGGGTCATTGCGGGAACACTTCCGACAAGATTTAATGACTGTTATTACAACTGGGACGGGTGCCCTTCGAAGTACGAAACGTGTCGCACTAGCGGTCACCCATCTTATTCCGACTGCTTAGCTGCGTTCTAGAAAGGCAGGCGCTCCTCCCTGTATTGTGGCTGCGTAGACCACTTACGTACCGCCTACCGCAGAGCCATACGCGATCAATTAGTAATGTGAGTAGGTACACACCAAATATTAGTTCTTTACCATCTTCGTGTCGCCAATACGGGTCGGAGTGTCTCCGGGACGTTTACCTATACTGCCATACATAATATAGGTACCTAGCTAGGAAGACGCTAGTTTCTATTATTGAGCTAAGTTAAACAAAAGCTATCGATCAGGACGATTTATTGCAGGTAGACAGTTTCAATCTAGACATTTGGCAGTGATCGTACAATTTCACTAACAATTAACAACTGTTTGAAGAGACAGCGGAAGTCATGCCTAACAATCCTTACCGACGAAGCGGACACCGCGCATCGTCACCTGACAGTTATTTTCAATAAACACCTCGCTTCTCTGAGTAATTAGTGGCAATTTATCAACATGTCATTCCGACGCCGTTGCAGCCATCTTGGATATCAGACGACGGCAGCGCCGCTTCCCGCGCTAATGAGCCCGCCAAAATAAACGTCAAACCTAAATTTTTATTTTACTATAGACCTTGCAACGGGAATCTTAAAGTCCATTCTCACTTAAAGTTTATTAACACAGATGAAAATGTTTTAGATACAGAACAAACGCACAGACGATTTATTACGTCTACGACGATCGTCAAAGAAATTACGAAGAACATACAGTGGTGGAACGGGTTGTATTTCAGTTTTAATGATTTAATGAGTGTGAGTGTCACATTTAATGCCTCAGGAGTGTTTTACAGCTGTAAAAAATTGGGATCCGGTGGGACGAACAATTTTAATATTTCAAATGAGATCAAACTGTTGTGTAGTTATTCGTCATTTTCTTTCTGAATTATCTTAGAATAATGGTAATATTTATATTTTCTCTGAGATATAGCTTTACTTAGCTAGATACTTAGTCATTATTTATTAATCTTCTTTAATTTAACGACCCGTATGGCGCAATGGTTACCATGCCGGACCGCTGATCAGAGGATCCCGGGTTCGATTCCCGAGTTTAAATTTCTGTTCTCGGTCTAGGTGTTTGTTTTTGTCTTTGTCTGTGTCCATTGCACCCACGAGTCACGACAATGGATATTATATCTACCCTACGTGGGGCTATGACTATGAGTGTGAAACGTTATTTATTTATTTAAACTTCTTTTATTGAAACAAGAATTTGAATATATTTTTGGAAGGTATATAATTTATGTATTAGCCTAGCCTAAATCTATGGCCGCGATAGAAAAGAGATTAGACACTTGTCTTGGAGAAATTTGTTCTTGTATATTTAACTACTTATAGCTGGTGGTGAGTTAAAATATTAATATATGTACCTCCCTATATATATAATATTATTAATTTATTAATTACAATGTTTTTCATCGCCATGCAAAATTACTCAAATGCAAGTCATGTCCAGTGTCCACCAACCCGCTTATGACCTGAACTATGACCAGCATTATGATATAATCCTTTTGAATTACGAGAGAAGATTTGTACCTAGCATTAAAAAGCGTTGAAAAAAACCAAAAGCGTACTAAAAGCCTTTTATACTACGTGAGCTCTTAACTTAATCCAACAATACCCCGAAAATGTAACAAAATTAAAATTATTAATCAAATCTGTCGCAATAAAGAATGTAATAAATTAATTAGTGCCTAAATAATTCTCTTGTTAACGAAAACAATTAGAGAGAAACGTTTACCGCAAAACATTGTTAGATCCATAAAAAATATACGAAAACGACACTCGCAAAGCAATTAATGTCAATATATCGTCACTTGTCAACGACTAGTGCCTTTGTTTCGCGCCTCTTTTTATTCCAAACATAAACCATCGCGATACAAAGACACAAAATATGCTTTAATACGACTACAAAAGATTGTTTTTCAAAAATAACATTTCACCCAGTCACAGATAAAGAATACGTTACAAACATTTGACACTCGCGATCGCGTTCAAAAACCTCATCCGCTGCTGCTAATAGAATTTTACAGCTTTTTAATGAGCTCCGGCCACTTACTTTTCAGAGGCAGTCGCTTTTTCATCTTTATTTCGTTTTTTTCTGCAGCGTGAATAATTGCAGGGGAGAGAGATTTAACTAACAAGAGTCGGGAGGTGCAAAGATTTATCTTTTCGTAACAAATTTAGAAAATGAGACATCATAGTGGACTTGTGTATCGAAAATGTTTTATTTGTTTGTGGAACAACACGTCAAGGAAACAATTGAAACGGCTAATTTGAGCCGCAGCGTGCGCGACTGGAGTCGTTACGTTGACAGGACAGATCGTAAATAAATTAGCGCGTTATTTTTCTGCAAGTTCTTTATTTAAATAAACTTTTTTTTAATTATTTGTTTGGTCAACAATCTCTATTAAAAAGTACGTTTGGTAATTTTTCTCTAGGTTAAGTATATTTATTTGAAGAATGTTTCAGGCTAAGTGAACGAAGGATTACGAAACCACATTGGAGCATCGTGGTAGAGTAAGCTCCAGGCCAAATGGAGTAATTAACACCAACAAATATTTAAAGACTAGAAGATTTGTCTCCTAAGACTGAGGTTCCGCTGTAACCGCTCAAAAAATTTGCCGCAGATCATTGCAGTTTACCGCTGTATTTTGTTTATTACTCAATTTGGATCTGTATCACGCTCACACACTGAATACTCACTGCTTTTGCAGGCAGCTCTTATATTATAGGAATCATTGAAAAAATAAAAGAACGAATTTTTAGGCCTAAGGCCTTAAATCAATCTACTGAGCTTTTACTTCTTGTCCTACCTATCTCCATTGCATCCATACTATCGCTTTTAATTTCTGATAATGATAGGCCTTTGACTTTAAATCATGGTCAAATTAAGTACCTAGGTTGATCTTATATTTTTTCATCAATATAACGTATCGAACGTATTCGACATAAAACTACCTACGATCCGTATAATAACGTACGATCATAAATAAGTATATCATATCAGATCATAATACGCAGCTTCAGCTTCAGTACCTATATCGTTGATACTCGTCGTAAAAAAGAGAGATACAAGTGGATCCGTACAAATATTATTGATTACCAGATTTTGGATACTTTATACAATAAGCTGGGAGTAGAAATGCATATTATGATAGCCTTAATGTTAAATAAGGTTGCCATTTAAAAAAAATTGTAGAAATACATATGATAGCCTTAATGTTAAATAAGGTTGCCATTTAAAAAAAATTAAGTATATTTAGGTCTGAGAAGGAAAATAAACAGTATTTTACAAAAATGAACATTAAGTATTTTATTTTTTGAAGGTGTGGTGAATCATTTCCATCATTTGTGCACTAAAAACACTAATTGAAAAAACAAAGGCGAGCAAGGTGTACACAAAAAAATTTTTATCTACGCGCGACACGCAAGCGCACATCAGATTCGTTCTAAAACGCTCGATTGTGATTTATTGTTCGTCCCAGATCGAAATTTTGATACTGAAAACAGTATTTTGTATAGTTACTTTATTTTTGTTTAACAGTAAAAAGTATAATGTAGTTAAAAACAGCTAATCCTGTTTTTAACAGTATGGCTGGAACACATGCATGGGCGTACCGAGGGCAGCTGGATCAAGGTCCAGATTCAAGGATTCAAAAATCTCAAAAGATCTCCTATATGAAAAAAGGAACCTAAGAAGAATAAGCTAGATATGGTACCTCCTGATGTTTCCTTTGTATCTACATATACTTACTAATTAAAGTTGAAGAGTTTGTTTGTTTGTTTGAACGTGCTAATCTCAGGAAGTACTGGTTCAAATTGATTTTTTTTGTGTTGAATTGATTGAAAAAAATTGCCCCCCCTCGCCGCGCCAAAAACCTAAAAATTAGCTCCTCCCGCCCCGACTAAGAACTTGCAAACTCCCCCCCCCCTCCCACAAAATTCTTGCCCCCCCCTGACCAAGAACCTGGGTACGCCCATGAACCCAATGCCCATGCCATGGAAACGTTAAGTTAAACGGCCTAGCCAGTCGGCCACACTAAATCAGCAACGGCGATCGGCGATATAGTCGCTAACGCCTTTAGTACACCTATGCATTTGTATACGGTCGGTAGCGAATCTATTGCGGTACTACTGCGGTAGCGAAATATCTGCGGAACGTTTTTTCGCAAATAAGTAAATGTCATTTTAATTTTCGTTCGAGAATTTTTCTCCGTATCTTTTTTATACGCATTTTTATTGTGCGTGTTCAATTGCTTATTTATAATAATAAGTACCTGGACGCCCGAGCGTTGCTCGGATATATACAATACAATACAATGCAAAAATACTTTATTGCACCAGATTTTATACAATGAGATAACATTAAATCGTTTATTTTCTAAAAAATATTTTCTTGGTTTAGTTTAAAACGTAACAATCATTTACTTCTTGTTACTTAACAAAGCCATCTGAAATAGCTCCTAATAAAAAAAAGTTACTTTCATAAAAAAAAATAGACACAATATGGTTTTGATCGAGGTTTGAACCCGGGTCTCTAGTTCCGCAGTCAGCTCACGCAACCATTCGACCACGGAAGCTACTTTTTTTTTTTACTTTTCAATTTTAATAATGGCGTCGCAAACTCTGTGCATATTGCCAGCTTCAAGTAAATTTTTTACATCACTGTAGTCGTAGAAAAAAGTCAGTTAGTCGTCAGGTATCAGTCAGTCTAGTCAGTCAAATGTTCAAGTAAAGTGATGGCTACTTTACCAGAACATGTCCGATGGAATTTTGGAGGCAAGCCGAAAAAACATGTTTTCGCACTGTTATTTTATTTCACAACACTCGTGCACTATCATTAACCTATATCGAGCAAAATGCCATCAACTTTATCCGATATAACTCAAAAATACACTAAGAAAATGAAAATAAAACAAGAGCACAACTTGTTCCTTCAGACTTCCCGCCAAAAACTCGACCACGGAAGCTTTAATTCAATGAACGAAATTTTCATAGAGCTCTTTCAAATCGACGTTGTCATTTCTTTGAACGTCGGATTGGCGGATGGTAGTAGCGGAGCCCAAAAGGGGATTTTCGGATTAACTCGAGCGCGTCAGATTAAGATATGGGGTACACCTTGCATCCTAAAATAAAATAGCAAAATTTCTTGGCATTGAAATCGACTCAAATTTAAATTGGAAAAATCATGTAGAAATAGTATGCCAAAGAATAAATAAATTCATATACGCATTACACCATCTTTCAAAAGTAGCAAATAAAAAACAGCATTGATGGCTTACAACGGATACGTGTGTTCGGTCCTAAGATACGGATTACTCTTATGGGGGAATTCAACTGACTTCAATAGAGCATTTATTATACAAAAGAAATGTGTTAGGGTCATTTAAGGTGCGGAACCTATGGACTCCTGTAAGCCAATATTTAAAAAAAAACGACGGGTTGCACTCCGGGAGTGCCGGCAGAAGTGAAAACTTGAATATTAACGTTGTGCATTTTTGATATTTTGGAATGGTTGGGAAATAATTTTGCACGAATTGCTTTAATTATCGGTATTATTTTTCATCTAATATTTCCAGTAGGTTTTCATCTAGTATTTTGATAAAGTAGGTACTCACTCATTTTCTTTCACTATTTCTTCGTCACTTTTTTCATTAATGGATGCACTTTGTTCAATATTTTAAATACTTGATATAAACGAATTTTAAGATAAAATTATACTTGACGCTGGCAATATGCAGAGTTTGCGATTCCATAATTGAAGAAAAAAAAGTATAGACAGCCGTCAGACGAGCCATCATCAGCTGTCACCCCTCCGTCTTGGTTTAAGAGCCGGTGAAGATATTCACTCGTTCGGTTATTACAAGAGTGAAGGTGATATGAAACAAAATTGATTAAAATTAATTAAATTAAAAATAGCTATGGACACTTTTCGATAGTCAAGTTATCATAGGCATATATGTTTATAAATTATATTTGGTAAAAAATATGTCTCATCGAATTATCAGATCGGTGAAGGTCGATCTTCCACGTCTCCTCTACTATCTTACGAAATTTTTCGATCAGCACACGTGACCTCGCGCGAGTTTTACAGTTTTTACCCATCCCACAAAAGTGCTCAACGCCGCTAAAGAAGTTTTCACTTCAAAAACTAAATCTCCCGCCATTGCCATCAATGTACATCTACGAAAGTCTGATATGTGTCAAAAATAATCATAATCGATTTGATACCAAAGATGATACATTCTCCAATCGGCATCGGGGTCAATTGCATAGACTATTATCTTATACGGCATGCTATTCGAGAAACAGCTTTGTGATGTGCATCAAACTTTATAATTTGCTGCCATCTCGGTTAAAAAAATGTAACATTAAATCGGTTCAAGGGTTTTATTTTTAAATTATTGATTAAGAACTGTTTTTATTCCACAAAGGAATTTATAGAATATTGTCATGCTGGACACCTCAAACGCTTGGCTAATAAATTATAAATTTTTATTCAATTATGCAAATATTATCATTAGTATTAATATCTAATATTATTGTTATTAAATTATTATTGTTATTATTAAAAAAAATGACATGTACCTTCGGATATGAAATTGCATTTAATATCCTTAAATTAAAAAAGTAAATTAATGATTTAAACTATAGATTATGGATATACTGTTATCACTAAAGACACGATGACTTTATCTTATTTATTAATGAATATTTGCCCACCGACTAGGTCGGTAAGACACGCATGAACAATATTGTAAGATTTTTATCGTAAAATGTACCGTGTTTTATGCAAATAAATATTTCATTTCCTGTTGAGTACTGCCACTATTAAAAAAGACCTTCTACATAGGTACAACAATTTTTTATCTTACTTCCGGATGTCAAAATAGTCAGATTAGAATACGCCGTTACCGTTGAACCGTGAATTTTAAATAATAAAAATCTCTCTCCACTGGTTAAACGCAAAACGTCATAAAATATAATAATATTAAATAATATAATATTTTAAACTGCCTACCATCTAACCAATATAAAAAGCACAAAGTCCTGATGACGCTTGAGGAAATCCACAATGAGCCTCGTGGGCTCCCCCGTTTGACAGCGTTTACGCCACAATATTATTAATACTCTCCAATAGATGTCAGGAAGAGTCGTAATTTTCAGTTTATATTTAAATTGATTATCATTGAAAATATTTTTATACAGTTAAAATTTCCAACAATAAAAATTTTGTGGATCGATTTATCACCCCCGAAACCAGGGTACTAAATTTCATCAAAATATTTGGAGCCGTTTCCGAGATTCAAAAAATATATTTAGATACATACAAGAATTGCTCGTTTAAAGGGATTAGATTGTCTCGAATAATACTTAAAAACAATTCAATTTTTGGGATCCATCGCTGTGAAAGTCTGCCCTCACAAGGCCCTCACCGACGGACCATCAGCCGCTTTGTGATGTGAAACACCACACCATTAGCGAAATATCTGCGTCTGTCTAACGACCATTTCGCAGTTCTTTGCGAAAAAATATCAACAAGGTCACAAGTACATATTCAGTCCAGATTTGTGCTAGAGTGAGACATAAAATATGCGAAACCCGGCCATAGTAAATAGGAACTTACAGTTTTTTTGTCGTTTCGCAACCGTATATGAACACATACTTAGGTATAATAAAGGCGTTCGAAATCCGAAAAGTGCGATTCCAATGCCGCGTCCACACGCGTAAATCACCGATATGAGGAAACTAATGTGACCTGGCCGTTATTGATACAAACGAGTAGAAAAATCAAGCTATCGCCAATACTCGTTAACAAGTAGGTACACTAGCGCGTGGAGGACACCGGTGCGTTCCGCAGGAGATCCCGGAGTCCTCCCCAAGCGCAGAGGCAGACAACGAAGGGGTTTCAGTGCGGTCAAATCCCACATAACCCGGTACCCTCTCCCAAGGTGCCGGGTACCTTTTGAAGGTTTCCCCCCCGATACCAAAAAACAGGTACCCTGACGATAGTTCCTGTAGATTCCGAATTAAGAATAGAGCTACGGTATCCCCCGCCTGATCGTAATAGGCGACTAAAAGGGGGCTTCCAGCGTTCCGGGCGGTGAGAGTGGGAGCTTGATCCGTCCAGCCAACGGCCCCGGGAAGGTGTGTGCGTGGCCGCATGCCGCCTTAAGCTTCGGAAGGTGAAGGAGAGCACACTTGCATTCCCGAAGCTGGGCCCGTTCTGGGGCGCCGCGCTTGGAGGACACCGATGTGTTCCACTGGAGATCCCGGAGTCCTCCCCAACCGCAGAGGCAGGCCACCGTTTTAGTGCGATACAAATCCCACATAACCCAGTATCCTCTCCCAAGGCGTCGGGTACTTTTTGAAGGTTTCCCCCGATACCAAAAAAAATGTACCCTGACGATAGAACATTAAATTACCAGCTCAAACAGTTAGCAAATGTTGAAGACTTGAAGATGTGCACTCTGAACAAAACACTTATAAAAAAATATACAATAAAATAAATTGCTTTAATGAAATGTTTAAGATGTTTATTTTCTTATACATTATATGTATTTATATAATTCTTCTGTACGTGTGTTGACAGTGAACTTCTAAGCGGCTGGACCGATTTTAATGAATTTTTTTGTGTGTGTTCAAGTGAATTCGAGGGTGGTTAAGATTCACAATTTATTCCACGGGAAATTGTTTTTTTTTATTATAAGTAATTTTCCCATATAAATTGTTCCTACTTGTCACTCGTCTGTATTTCGTTCCGTGTCGTTCTAAACTTTGACACAGTCAGAATAACAGGACAGTTCGTATGTCACTGTTAGTTTTATATTTTTGTTTGACAGTAACATGAAATCTCTTTAAGATAATAAAAAAACAAATCCTCTTTCATTGCTTTTAAGGCAAGACAACGTCTGCACCCGAGCGGAGCTAGGCCGGGCCACTAGTCCTAATGTAAGCTAACTTCTCTACGTATTATTTTGAAGGTACAATTTTTTTTGTGTTACAGGCAGCTGACTTCAGGATCATATTGTATTGCTCTCTCTGTTCATTGGCACAATATAGATCTCCTTTCTTAGATTGTGCCAATGGTCAATTTGAAACGTTCGTCCTTCGTATCTTGCATAGGTATTTTTGATTTGTGTTTTAATCCTCTTATTAAAATGATTCTTCGATTGAAGTAATAACAAAATTTTGTCTACATCTCTATTAGCTATTATAAGCGCCAAAATAGAAGTGAAACCGTCGCAGGCATATCCGTGACACCAAATGGTCCAGGAAGGCGTTAATGGTTATTTATATTTTCTTTTCACGTTTTTTAAAGGTTTCAAATTATTGATTTTACATCTAAGGTGCAGTGTGAAACAGCAAGTTATTTAGCGGGTTGTGCGATTGTATTTTTTTAGATAAGAAAAGAAAAAAAATGTTTCATAATAGGAAAACAAAATATTCGCTTTATGAATGTAATTTTTTCCCGTTCATCACCTTTAGGTGGCCGTTTGGGCTAGATGTTGAACTGAGAGAAAAAAGGCCGCGGAAAAAACTCACAGCAGCACTCTTTAAAAAAAAAGGACATTATATATTTGAGATAACAGAATGGCTATGGGTCGATTACGGGCACACGTGACAGCTGATCGTGTGAGACACTATCAACCCACTTCCGCTAACTTTTTTACTTACTTTTAGTAGCTGCAACCCCATTTTAGGGGGATGCGGGTTTGGGACCAATCCTCTGAACCCTCTGTCTGATGTTTCAAAACGCCCATAAGGCCTCCAACAAGGTTTAACGACCACAACCGGGCCGATGGTTTTACGTGACGTCCGAATTACAGAAAACGGGCAAGAAATATTTGCCATAAGCGGTGCCCCATCTAGCACCTGACCGCGCCCGTTTGATTAAGCTACGTTGCATTCTACGCCAGCCGCGTAGCCGCCAGGATTTGCGCGCTTCATGGTATACCTATATAGGGGCGTTTCACGTGAAGTGAACAACCGACAAAAAGTTTGGTTCTGAAGTTTGATCATATTCTGGTACCTAGTTATTTTCATTTGTTAACGGATAAACCTTGTTTGTTAAATACAATTTTTAATTAAAAAACTTGTTTACCAAAGTTCTAGTCTGAAAAACAAAGAAGTCGATTGAACTACTATTATAATGCACAGTAATAGAGTACTGGATGAGGCGAACTTAGAGCATATTGACTAATATTGAGTACCTTCATTCATGCCATGATGCTCTAAGTCCTTAACTATCGGAGATCACTTTTTTGTGAATATTAAGCATGGCTGCAACCCTTTTTGCGTCCCACTGCTGCGCACGGGTCTCTCCCCATTATTGGGGAGGCCTGGAGCTTACTCCACCACGCTGCTCCAATGCGGGTTGGTGGAGTTGCGGGTTAGTGGCCAACACGCTGTAGGATGTTTTCAAACCGCCCATAAGGCCTCCTACAAGGTTTAACGACTGTTATCTATCGACAACAACCGGGACCGACGGCTTAACGTGCCCTCCGAAACTCGGAAATGCGCATGAAATTTTTTTTGCCTCTAGCGGTCACCCATATCACACCCCGCCCGTATGGCTTAGTTGCCTAGATCGTCTGCGTTCTACGCTAACCGTCGGGCCATGCACATTTTATAAGCATACTTATCTCTAAAGCTTCAATACAAAGTTAAATAAAAAAAAATTGAAGTTAAGTATTTGAACTAAGTAAATTTTTAAAGACTCATAAATCGGCAAAAATGCACCATATGAAAAAAAAGATCGACCTTCACCGATCTGATAACTCGATGAGACATATTTTTTATCAAATATAATTTATAAACATACATGCCTGTTAAAAACTATCAATTGAGATAAAACTCATTCGGTTATCACAAGAGTGAAGGTGATATAAAAGAAAATTTATTAAAATTAATTAAATTAAAAATAGCTATGAACACTTTTCGATAGGCATATATTTTTATAAATTATGTATATTTGATAAAAAATATGTCTCATCGAGTTATCAGATCGGTGAAGGTCGATCTTCCACGTCTTCTCTACTATCTTACGAATTTTCGATCAGGCCACGTGTCCTGATCCTGACGCGGGTTTAACATTTTTTACACATCTCAAAAAAAGTGCACAACGCCGCTAAAGAACTTTTCACTTCAAAAATATGTGGGCACATACCATGTCTACTAGAAGTATAACAAACATAATCAAAATTCTGAACCCACTTATTTAAGGTTGTCCGCTTCACATGGATTATCCCAAAGATATTGGAAAATACATGTAGTATGTATAATATATGTAACTTCAACCACATATTCTAATTTCAGCAAATATTTTTGTTCGTCATTTCCACAGAACATATTAAAAGCGGTTAGAGTGGAAATGTGGGCGGGGCAGACGCGCCAAGGATATGAGCAAACGCTCGTATCTCTACAGAAACACGCGATCGTGCTGCGATATGCGTGCTTGTGTGCGTGCTTGGGTGTGATTCGTTTATTTGAAATCGTGTGATTGTGCGGCGCTAAGATTGGCTAGATTTGAAATTGCAAATACGTGTGAAAGGTGGGGCTTGATCGGCGACACCAGTTTTCATACGAACGGCGCATTATTGCCTTTCGACCTCTATTAATATGTTCTGTGATCATTTCATTACGAAGTAGTAACTATGAGTTCGCATCATTTTAAGAAAATTATTGGTTCATACTCGTAGAAATTAACGAATTTCATATTGAATAAGTATATTACTGGATTCCTCCCGGGGACTAGTTTCGTTCACAATAGGCATGATGACACTATTAAAGAATCAGAGAATAAACAGTTTTACAGAAAATTATATGCTGAAAAAGTTCTAAAATATGATCCCGTTTTAATATAAACATTAAGATTAAAAAGATTTTCAATAAAATAAAAGTTATAAATACAGCAATCGGTCATGTTACCTGAAACGCCAATCAAAAGGAATGACGTCACGTCTCAGTTAATGTCATCGTGTTGCTTGAAGTTTGACGAGCAAGCCGACGCCATGACACCTACGAGCGTTCAAATTACATAACAGAAAATACATTAATTTACGTTAAAAGTTGAGTTTATTACTGAAATATTTTTTTTTTCGAAACTAGGAGACGTGTACCTACAATAAGGAAAGGTATTTAAAAATCTGTCATCATGCCCATTCCCAAAGATTAAATATTACAAGACAACCATCGCACATTATATTAGAATCTAAATTCGTTAACTGGCTCGGATAACCGAGCGTTGCTCGGATAAATACAATTGTTTTTTTTAGTCTTACCTAAAACCTGTGCTAAAACCAAACACACATTGGCTTAATGTTTGCTTAATAACGCCATCTGCTGAAGTAGCTCTCAATTAAAAATATTAATAGTAATAGGTAAAATAGTAATACATTCTAAGTATTATCGTTCGCCCGGGGAAGTACCACCGCTGCACCCACTTCTGCCGTGAAGCCGGTGAAGCAATTATATTGTTTTTCGCTGGAAAGGTGCAGTTGCCGGCCACACTTACATGAGGCGACCACCAGCCTCCGAAGTAGCAGCGCAACTGCAATTAACTGCATACGCATACGACCTCAGAGCAAAACCTACCTAAACCTACCTACCTATGCTTCTCCATTCAAATAAAAAAACTACTCGTCAATACATGTTAGGAAGAGACAGTTTCTAAAAATGAAACTTAGCTAATTAAATTTTGTTGCAATCTAAATTTAAGGAAAGCCATTGGAGCCATTTCCGAGATTCAGATAATATATACAAAAATCGCTCGTTTAAAGGTATTAGATTTGTGTCTGAATACTTATAATATGTTAACTTAAGTGATCTGATGATGTAGGTATTATTTAGGCTTTTGCAGCTCAAAAACGACTCGTTATATCTGAATGAAATTCCAACGGCAAAGCATCAGCTTTTAAATAAAATAAATATTGTAGTTTAAAAATCTGAAAAACACGTTTTTGAGAAATTACGAACTAAAAAGTAAAAACTAAGAAGAAAATGTATTTTACCGTAAAAAAAAGCGTGGGGTTATCGTTGACAAACATTCGGACGCAAATACAGGTGTGAATAGTAGGTATCTCAAAAAGCACCCCATGCTTTTTTTACAGTAAAATACATTTTCTTCTTAGTTTTTACTTTTTAGTTCGTATTTTCACAAAAGCGTGTTTTTTAGATTTTTCAACTACATTTTTTTTGGATATTATTTTCATATTATTGCATGTATCGGCCCTTGACCCCTGCGCAAATTTTCAAGTTAATCAGACGCTTAAAATTGGTGAAATTGAAGTTAAAAGTTTCCGTTACATACATACATACATACAGGTCAAGCTAATATAAGCGTGTTAAAAATAATAATCTATCAACAGTCGGTTCATCCCAAAAACATCTGAGGAAACATAAGTACATAAAAAAATATTTATAGTTGAAATAAAACAAAAAAAAAACACGCTGTAATTGTTATTCCAACTAAAGAAAAGAAAAATTACTCTGTTTACTGTTAAAAAGCATGCCTAAGTAATTTGGCATCAAGCATCAAGGAGATAATGTTTGAGTAGTTGATATCGCGATTTAACGGGATGCTCAAACCCACAGAGCAACGAATATTCGTTGCTCTGTGCTCAAACCTAATTGACAGTTTTTTTGGATTTTACTGCTATTAAGACCTGATAATTGTTTAATTTACCTGACTGTTGGTATTCAGGGGATTTCAACTCCGTGAACTCTTGCGCATCGTTCGCATTGGAGCTTTCCACATCAACCTGTTCTGAACTGCTACTGCCTTTGTCATCATCGTCTGAGTCCAGAATATTGTTGTCTTTTCCATAAACGTTATAATACTCTCCATCCGACAAACTAGTAGACGCGATTTCTTCAGGATCTTTTTGAACGAACTTATCGGCTAGCAAATTGTCGATGGAAAACGGTAATTTTGCATCAACTCTGTCACTTTTCACTGTTTGATCTCCGTCCACGTCCATCGAATCACAATTTGAACCCGCAGCCATTTTTAAACCACTTTCAAGTACGTACTTAAATTTTATCTAGATAAGCACTGTTCTTTAGAAGATATTCACTTGGTCTTTTGGCTTGGTCTCAACTGAAGTCCAACCGTTTCTGAGACTCCGTTCACTGATTTACCGAGAGGCAAGTCAAACGCGATAATAATTTAAACTAATTTCGACTAACGACGCGTTTTTGTCAATTGGCCCGCTGAAATGACTGAGCCGAGAATGTTAACTGCCGTTCTGAAAAACATCTTCAGTAGTTGTATCGTGCTCCATATGCCTCTTATTACCATCGGATTAAGGTATATTTTGAGGAGCCCCCTAATTATGATCTGGCGAGTCGAACGGAGCCAAATGAAGATGGAAACGTTCATCTAATGGGCGTATTTTGGTTGACAATTCTGTTTGCCGCATTTAAGACGGGTGCAATCAGATTTAAGCTCTATATTTGTCAGTTAAGGTTGGTTTTCAATTGGAGACCGTTAAACGATGCAAATAGCTCTTGAAGAGTTAAATCTGTGATATAATTAGCCATAAACCAATCAGAGGCGGTAGGCGTGGTTAACGGATGCGCTCGCGCAGTCTCCTGTACCAAAGCAGTATTTATTTAGAGCGGGTGAATTATTGGGCTGTTCATTAATTGTGATAATTATTTAGTTTGCTCGTGTAATTGGACGCGTCAGTATTAGATCAAGATGTGGCTTTATGAGGCACGGATTGGCTTCCTACTCCTTGTTAAGATAATTGTTCTATAAATAGGTTTTTATATTTAAATTATAAGTAGACTTGCGGGTGTCGTGTAGAAAGCAATCTTTATAGCTAAGTAACGTTGCGCACGGTCGGGAAGTCGATGGGTAATAATCAATAGTAACTGTGGAAATGTGGGCTTCTATTCATATTAAGTAATTATTAAATTTGTTCATAATAGTTGTTCATATTAACACCCTTACCTGTTTTCTCAATAGAACCCTTGAGCTTCATTGCTTTAATTAAATTAAGTATATTTCTAGGTATAGGTACCTGGCTGGCTGGCTGCAACCCTTTTTGCGTCCCACTGCTGGGCACGGGTCTCTCCACATTATTATTTTTTATTTGAATGGAGTAGCAGACGAGCATGCAGGCCATGTGGTGTTAAATGGTCGCTACAGCCCATGGACATCTACATACAACCTCAAGCAAGCATAGGTAAGTCTTGTCTGAGGTTGTATGCAGTTGCGCTGCTACTCCGGAGGCTGGTGGTCGCCTCATGTAAGTGTGGCCGGCAACTGCACCTTTCCACCGAAAAACAATAGAATTGGTTCACGGCAGAAGTGGCCCAACAAACAAATACGTCGTATAAGTCTTGACTTGTACGACTTAAAGTTGGATAGCAGTCTTACAATGGTAATGATATGACTACCAGGTCCTATATACGTTTTTAATGTAACTAATTAGTCGTGCGACAAATATGTCATAGTAAACTGGTCTTAGCAACGTTGGGGTGACTTAACTATATGACGTTATATTACGTCTTAGCTAAAACGTTTGTACGACAACGCAATAGTCATACTAACGTTATAGTCCGATAAATGTTTTGAACTGACCAAATTATGTCTTTGGAAAACCTTTATATGACATTTATATAACGTGCATATCGTATAGACGTTTTCACAGAGACGTTTATATAACAACCTCTATCTTGTTTTATAGCGGTCAATTAAAGACTCTTAAATGACTTGGTTGTTTATTGACGACTCAAATATAACCTTTATATTACATGATGTCCGTTTAATGTCATGTCCTGACTTTAATCAAACTTGCAGTCGCATTTAAATCAGGTTTTGACTTTATAATGACTAGGCGGCCATATTTACGAACTTTTGATGAAATTTTGTTACGAAAATGGAATCAAAAAAATCGTAGAGACGTTAACTAGACTTAGATTAACGAGAATTTTGGTGAATATTCACAATATGAAAAGGGTTTTTTTATGTTTCTTGAGGAACCCTAATAGCTAGCTGTCATGGCGACCATTATCATCATCATCGGGTCGTACAGAGGTAAGTTTGCGACAAAAGCAACATGTCGGACATTTTTAGAAAAAAACCTATGTTTATTAATAAAAATCTATTGATTTTAACACAAAATTACGAGGGGGCATGAAAATCTTAATAGTATTCACATAGGTATATTATCATAAAACTTCAGTCCCCAGTCGAACTCAATAGCATAAGAGACAGATAAAGTAAGTAAGATATGAAAATGAAATAAACTCAGCTAGCATTTATTTCCTTGTAATTATTTATTTTACACTAAAATCTTGAAAAGAAACCACAATTACGCGTTGCCACGAACAAGAATACGAATAAGTCTTACAAGTATTGTCTCTTGCTCTTGACTCAAATAAAACGTTTTAGTAATTCAGTAACACCTGTACGACCACAATACAACAAAGCGACGAAAGTTATTGTTATCCCATAACATTTGTACGACTTTTGAATGACGTTAACGAAGTTGGCTCGAGACTTCTGTATGACCATTATACGACCATTGAGGTCGTATAATTGGGGCCATTTTCGCGTTTAGTAAACGTTATTATAATGTTAGTATGACTTAACTATTGCGATGTATGGTATTCAGATGACGTTTACTAAACCTTTATACGACATTAAATTGTTACTTGGGGGGTGCAGTGGTGGTAATTCCCCTGACGAACGATAATAGTTCCACCACCTACAATTATTGGGGAGGCCTGGAGCTTACTCCACCACACTGCTCCAATGCGGGTTGGTGGAGATGCGGGTTAGTTGCCAACCCAATGTCGGATATCTTCAAACCGCCCATAAGGCCTTTGACAAGATTTAACGACTGTTATCTATCGACAACAACCAGGACCAACGGCTTAACGTGCCCTCTGAAGCACGGAAACGAGCATGAAATTTTGCCACTAGCGGTCACCCATCTCAAACCCGACCGCGCCCGTTTGGCATAAGTAGTTGCATAAATCGTTTGCGTTCTACGCTAACCGCCGGGCCATGCGCGCTTTGCTTTATCCGATTAATGATTACTTAGTAATTTTACGTAATATGTACCACAATACAGAAATAGAGGGTCAATGGCAGCTAAAGAGGAGAAAAAGGAAGAGAATGTAACAAAGACAATTAAAGAGAAGTAATTGGTGAATTACAGCTTCTTCCAGTGAACTTCAAAGGAATACCAACTATTACCAACCATCTAATTATTAGTGACTGATTTATTGAAGACTAGTTTATTGCATGCTTTTTGCGAAGATTTGTGAGTTATAGTTGTTTCTTTTTAATCGACTTCAACAACGGGATCTACCTTTTTAGTAGGTATGTATGTTCACCAATGTTAACCTTAACTGATTTCCTTAACTTTCCCTAACTGACTACCTGCGGATTGGTTCCGTATTAATTTGGATGAATTCTGATCACGGGATCCATAAACCACCATGACCAGTTTCTGGAGTAATTATTAAAAAATGTTATTAACAATTAATAGAATCACAATGTTGCCTCATTGTTATCAATAACTAAATTTTTTCCATTGAATCAATAATTGAATAAATAACAATGTTTTCCATTGAATCAATAATTTAATTACAATGTTTTCCATTGAATCTATAATTAAGTTACAATGTTATCCATTGAATCAATAATTGAATTACAATGTTTTTCAGTGAATCAATAATTGATGACAATGTTTTCCATTGAATCAATAATTGAATGAATAACAATGTTTTCCATTGAATCAATAATTTAATTACAATGTTTTCCATTGAATCGATAATTAAATGACAATGTTATCCATTGAATCAATAATTGAATTACAATGTTTTTCATTGAATTAATAATTAAATTACAATGTTTTCCATTGTTGTGCATGTCTAAGATAAAACTAATAATAGGGTCTTGGACACTATGCACAAAAAAATTCAAAATCCTTACCTTAAAAAGGTTGCACTAAATCACGCTTGGAAAGCAATATAATTGTTAATTCTTTTTAACACGTGATTTTTATTACCGCTTAAAAATCAATAATAATGAAGTCAATTGACTATATATGATAAGTGACGTCACTTATCATTTTCTCATACAAAATGTATGGGGATACGTTTTGACAGCTCATTAAAAGTATCTCAATTGACTTTGTAGTCCAAGACCGGATTTCTTGAAGACATGATCCGCACTTGGCCAGCCTGGTGGACGTGGTCGACCTAAATCTCTCTCACTTGTGAGAGGAGACGTTTGACCAGCAGTGGGCCATACAACCATCGGTGGCCTGCCTCAGCCGAGGGACTCAAGGATCTCCAGTGGAAGTGGAACGCACTGGTGCGCGGTGTCCTTAACGGGCTCATCTAGGGAGAGTGATGTAACTGTCTTTATACTTTCCTACGCTCTCAGATATTTTCGACGGCGTGCAGCCACCGACCCTCCGCAGAAGTCCTCGTAATCGCCTCTTACGATCAGGCCTGGGATACCTCAGCTCATATTCTTAAACCCAATAGTGTTGCTTGTGTTGGGTGTCTCAATAAATAAAATAAAAATAGCGACCAGGCAGACGATACTTTTAATCATTCTTGTCCCAACTTACAAAGACTACCGTTTTTGTTGCCTAAGATACAAAAGTGTATTTACATAGCAAATCAGTTTTATCAATATTTGTACTTACACACGACCGTCCTTCCTGGGTGGGACCCAGCCGCTGACTGGACGCATGGGCTCCCATTCTGGCCGCTCTCGATCTAGCAGTAAACACTGTAGGTTGAGAAATTATATTTTACGAATTCGGATCAGCTCTGTGTAGAAGTGTTGTAGAAGTGATGTGTGCTGATAAACGTACTACGTGTACGTAAAGGTGCGGTTAAACGGCGCGCAAACACGCGAGCCGAGCCGCGCTCGGCTCGTGATTCATCACACCACGCGTCGTTTAAACAGTCACGCTCGCCGCGCCTCTGCTCGGCTCGGCAAAGTTTGAACGATCCATCGCTTGTCGGTTTTTCAACACGGATCAAAGGCGCGCGCGCCATCTTCGGCTCGGCTTGTGTTAATACGCGCCGTCTAAACAGACGGTACGGAGCGCGTGCCGAAGGAAGTTACTCATATTGAGTATTTTAGCGATGTTGTGACCTTGTGACCCTCGTGCCGCCGCGCCGTGTATACGAGCAGGCTTGCGTTCGGATTTAGGCGAGCCGTATCTACACAGACAACTCGGCTCGCGAGGGATCGTGCTATCCCGCGCCGTTTAAACGCACCTTAAGCCTACCGCCCAACGGCGGCGGAGCGAAATAACCAGGAGGCAGTGATCCTTATGTGTCTGCCCGCGTGAAGAGGTTACTAGCTCCCTTAGTCCCTAACGTTTGAGCATTCAGTGTCCCACATAAAAAGTCCTCTTTCGTCAGTCCATAAATATTTATTTTGTGTCTGAACGCTGTCGTTATTACGCACACAAAAAAATGTAACTACCTACATACATGTGCACGCCCTTCCTTTATCTTGAGCTTAGGGAAAATGTACCCGAGCATTTTGGGAGACGCCGGCTTATGTGGGATTTGACCTTACTAAAAAACACCTCCTCAGCGCTTATGGAGGACCCCGCGATTTCCTGAGGAACGCACCGGTGACCTCCTTGCGCAATGTCCAAATACGGACCCATCATGGGGAACATGGCTCTCCTATGTCTCTCGATCTTACGACGGTGGTGGCCACACACACCGCTGTCCTTCACGGGGCCGCTGGTTGGATAGTTCGAGCTCCCAACTCTAACCCCCCCTGTAATATGAGCCCCCTTTTAGTCGCCTCTTACGACAGGCAGACGATACCGTAGATCATATTCTGGTCCCGATCTACAGGAACTGCTAGGCCTAGCCTGAGTGAATCCACTTTCTCAATTCTCTTCAATCCAATCAATACGACTAAAAACTCCATTCATCATTCTTTTTTATTTATTGAAAAACTCACAAAACTTTAAGGCCGCCGCTGTCGTAAATATCAAAACCAAACGCCCAAACTAATGTTTTTCCTAATAAAACCAATAAATAACATTCAAAATGGTGCAGCGCGACCGGTTGTGCCCTTTCAAATAACCGGCATATTTTGTCATAATTAACTCACTGGCGCTAGATTTTTTTTCCATATTTTTTTGGCGCGAGATTGATGTTCGCTCTATTTTAGTGAAGCGTGAGCTGGTTTTAGCTTTTTGCGACTTGAAATTATTTTTAATCTAAATGGTGGAGAATGAAATTATGTAACTTTGCAATAGGTTATGGGCCCAGAGAAAGGAAATGTTCGGAAGAAATATTTTAAAGAATTAGAAGAAAATATTTGTTAGTAATTTTAACGTATTAATTTTGAAAATACCACAATGGCAATACATAGAGTTTTACATACATTAAATACTTTAACATTATGGAATAAGTACTGGTAGGAGCCGCTACACTTTCATGACTTTCGAGTTTTTCAATTTGCTCCAGATTTACGATAAATTGAACATTAAATTTTTCTGTTGGCATCTGGCTGCAACCCTTTTAGCGTCCCGCTGCTGGGCACGGATCTCTCCCCATTATTAGGGTGGCCTGGAGCATACTCCACCACGCTGCTCCAATGCGGGTTGGTGGAGATGCGGGTTAGTGGCCAACCCGCTGTCTGATATTTTCAAACCGCATATAAGATCTCCGACAAGATTTAACGACTGTTATCTATCGACAACAACCAGGACCGATGGCTTGAAACGCGGCTTCAGCCGAATTAGAAAAATAGGTATTTTGGAGTGACTATTGCTATCGCGCTGCGCCCTGCGCTATCCGCTGCGTGCGATAGGGACAGATGCAGCTCAGCCCGATTATACCTACAAACTTTCTGACTAAATCGAGGTTTCGTATTCTCCTGTTTCCTCCTTCAAATTTGAGTTTATTAAAAAAAATCACGAATAGAATAAGTCTATGCCTCTATGTTTTTATTTGGTTGTAAAAACCTTTCAAATTTGTTTTGCAGTGGTTGGATTAGGGCTGTATGAAAGAGGCATTTTCTACGATTTTTGAAGAGTCATATTTTCTGATCTAATTTGTTGATTGAAAAAAACAAAATATAGGGGCATAGCTTTAGCAGACTTAGATATTGTCACAAAAAATCATTCCTCTAGAAGCATTATCCAGGGAGGAAATAGGAGAATACATTTGTATGGGAATACGGCCAAATACGTAGTTATACTGTCCACACAAGGTGCATTTTATTACCAAATATGCCAAATAAGTTAAACCAAGTAGCCATGTGAAGTGCCAATCAGGCGCGGCACCAGTATGGGGGGTCACAGGGGACATGCCCCCCCCCCCCCCCAAATCTATCAATCAAGCAATCCAATTTGGACAGACGAGACGAGATTTGGGAAGACGAAACAAGCCAATTTGGGACACATCTTCCCCCAAATTTCTAGGCTGCGACCGCGCCTGGTGCCAGGATAAAATAAGTCATTTTGTACTTAAGGTTCCCAACCCATTCCTTAAGGACCCCAATAATTAAATAAATATTTGACAAGTCCACACGTAATGTTTCCGCATATTTGGATCTGGCATGCGACCCTGCGTTAAAATATTTCAGCTTGATTGCCGAAAGAAAAAAAGTGGTTTCCCTCATTTCCAAAATGTTCATGAGCTTAAATCGTTCCGGCATGCGGCGATGTTTTACATCTGTGGGAGGACCCGTTTTGTTTTTAATTAGAGTCTGTTAGTTATACTTACGGCTATTATTTTCTTCTTCTTTACGAATGGCGTATCGTTGGAACAGGGCGATTTAATAATAAGTCAGTTATTGACCGTATCTCCACTGGGATAAACAGTAACAGAAGTCACAGATGACACAACACAATGACCTAATAAACACACATGAACACATACTATCACATACACAGACATAAACACACACACACTATACATTCATATTATCCTTCTCTACAATTGAAAATGGGCGTGTGATTTTCAATGTTGCTGCTACTAAATATTAATAATACAGTATATAAAAAACTGTACCTGCTTTTGTATTTAATCATCGATATTTAATACTTTGTAATTTAACACTAATTTTAAGACTGCTTGTGGGGAAGAAACTGTGCCTATGCAACACAGCGAAAGCTAAAGCATAGGACAGTGATTCCAAAATTGTAAATTATTTATATGAAAATAAACAAATTTGAAATTTGAACAGATGGCTATGGCACGGTATTATATATTATGTAATTATGTATTATAGTATTATATTACCGTGGCTATGGCTACTTTACCAGAATGTGTCCGATCAGGAGCCGCGCCGCCCCTATGTGCGTACTGTGCGGCGCACACAGGCGCCAAGACAATATAGGGGCACTATCGAAATTTTATTTTTCGCAGTAATTGGCAAGCGGTAACGAACTGATTTTACCTATTTAGGAAAATATTATCTAATTATATAAAACTAGAGAAAATTTAATTCGGTCAAAATTAACAAATAAGAAATAAAAATAAGTTGAAACATAAAGATTAGTGAAAAAAAGAGGCGCTTAATAGGTTTCGCACACAGGCGCTGTGGGGTCGGCGCGGCCCTGTGTCCGATGAAGGCAAATGGAAAAAATATTATTATGTTTTCGTTATCTCACATCACAAAAACTCAGGCCTTCTAATTTGCCTAAGGGCCTCGTTCACCATCTCCAAGTAAAGTGTTGATTGTTTACGTCCCAAGTAAAGTTAATTGGCAAGTAAAAGCTATGAGTACGGGTCAGTTTATATATGATTTACTTGTAGACGTACTTGTCACTTTACTTCAAGTAAGACCGGTGGTGAAAGAGAGAGGCTCTAAGTACCTATATCGAACAAAATGTCATAGGCCGTATACGAAATTTCGCTGATTTAGCTCATTTTACACAGGAGATTTTGCAGTTAAAATACAGTATTTCTATAAGTTTTATTGCACAATATGACTGATTATTTCAACAATAAACTATTGAATGAGCCACTTTTTAATTTTTATTTAATTATTTTGCTTAAATAGACCTGAAGCCGGTGATAGTTTTGGTAATTTTACTGTAAGTAATAGGTATAGAATACCTATCACATATTTCTGGATCATTTTAAAATCTAAACAGACCTAAACCTAACCTAAACTGCCACTCTCATACAAAAAATATTAGTAAAAAAACATTGAACTTAGTCAATTTTGAGAGAAAATGGGCCAGAAATTGCATTTGATTTAGGAAAATTGAAACAATGTTTCATAAAATTTATTTTACATAACTATACTTCAGTTCATAATCAACCCCGTTTTCTGAAAAATAAACCAAATTAATAATGAAAATTTGGCATTAAACTCTTTTAAAGTAACCTAAATCTCGCATTATAATTCTTGACGCAAGCTAAAAAAGTGGCTAATGTATCAAGATTATTAATGAAATGATCTTGTGCAATGAAACTTATGGAAATAAGTCCATAAGTTTCATTTGCCCTGCTGTTTCCTATGCACTTATATAATATTATAAAGCAGAAGAGTTTGTTTGTTCGTTTGAACGCGCTAATCTCAGGAGCAGGGACTACTGGTTCGAATAGAATTTTTTTGTGGTAATTGTCCATTTAGTATTTAATAAACAGGGACTACTGGTTCGAATTGAAATTTTTTTGTGGTAAGTAATTAGTACTTATTTAATATTTTTTTACGTAAAAACTGCCTACAAAATTTGCTCCTCCCACCCCAACTAAGAACTTGCCTTCTCTGACCTAGTACTTGCCCCCCTGACAAAGTACTTCCCCCTACTGACCAAGAACCTGGGTACGCCCATGCCCACCGGTGTAACGCGGTACGCGACTGAGGAAATTACTGAGGAAAACTTAAATTTATAGAGAAGTATGAGATATGGGTTGCAGCATCCATTTACCACCACGTGGCCTGTATGCTCTTCTGCTACTTAGTACATATAAGCATGGAAAATACAGTCCATCCATCCACCCATCAGCCTTTTATAGTCCACTGCTGGACTTAGGCCTTCCTCGTATTAGTGACAGCGCAATCTCTGTCGGAGATTCTTAGCACCCCCTTCCCCGTCGTTACCATGGCCGCCGTCAAAATCTGTAATAGCGGGGCCGCTGGGGACTGGGGGCCGGGGTATAGTTGTAGCTGATTGGGGTTTTGCCATAGTCACCACGCCTGGCATTGCGGGTTGGTAACAGCAGTGGACTTAGTTTTTTCTCAGGAAGACGCTGCTGCCCATCTCCTGGAATATGTCCCTTGGTTGCCTGTTACGAACTCCTAGGAAGAATCGGATTAGTGCTATCTGATGCCGGGCACCGCACGGCCAATACGGCCACGGAAAATACAGTAAGAAAATGAAAATAAAATAAGGTGACATGGCATGCCATAGTCCCTGTAGCTTCGGTATGAAGAACAGATTCATACCGAACTCATTGTTTAAATTCTTGCTTAGTTTTGTCTATTGCGCCTTTGTAAATTTTATTTATGATACCTACCACAATTTTTACCATCGCCAAAGGTTTATTGATAGAGAATGCCATCAGTCTCCACAAATTACAAATTATTTCTTCAAAAAATGTGGAACGCTTCACGATTTTGCGTGTCATCCTTGCGCAGGGGCCATGCTAATCTTCTCTGTATCGTTCCAATTTTAGTATATGTACTGCCGAAGCAAGTACACTAGAAGTGTCTTGGCGTTTGTATATATATCAAGCGAAGTAAAAAAAATCAATAGCGTGAGTTAGGTTTTCACCTAAAATAATGTTGTTTAACAAGTTTTTTTATATCATCAATGTACAGTTATAAAGAGGTACACGATAGAAATGTTTACAGATAGAAAATTTTATACAATATGCTTGCATTATTCTTATTTTGACAAAATAAGAATGCTTCAAACAATGCTTGCTACATACTGCCATCTTGTAACAGATATGCGTACTAAATGGTTGGATAATTCTGTACTTTTCCACTGGAAAGTGTAGATGGCGTTACTATGTTGTTTATATTTCAAAGTCCGTGAATTGTGTCGAGTTTTTTACAAAAACCAAACGTGTTTCTGAAATTAGGTTTAGTGTCTTTGTACACGGTAATGATTTAATAATATAATCGTATTTTTTGAGTACAAATGTAACTTTAAGCAGCGCCATCTAGTAGCAGTTATTAAAACTAATTATTGTGCCAAAAACAACACAATGTATAGTGTAAAATTTACACTATATTTATAGAATACTATTTAATAGTATTCTATAAAATAAAATCCTAGTAGTTATGTAAAAAGTATTAGGAGTTTTGGCGGGAAGTCGAAAAAGACATATTGTGCTCTTGTTTTGTTTTCATTTTCTTTTCGTGTATTTTTGAACTTGAGTTACATCGGATAAAGTTGATGGCATTTTGTTTGATATAGGTTAATTACCACAGAGTACCTTGTTATATACCTGTTAATTACAGTGCACGAGTGAAATAGAATAACAGTTAACAGTGCTAAAATGTGTTTTTTCTGCTTGCCTCCAAAATTCCATCGGACACGTTCTAGTAAAGTAGCCATCGCTTTACTTGAATGTTGGACTGACTAGAACTAGACTGACTGATTACTGACGACTTACTGACTTGTTATTACTTCGTCCAGTTTCATTGAAACTGGCAAAAAATTGATGCAAAAATTATACTTGACGCTGGCAGTATGCACAGAGTTTGCGATGCCATAATTGAAAAAAAATAAAAAAAAGTATTGAAAGGATAAATCGACACACCCTACGTATAACTGTGCATCTGTAAAAATCAAATTTTACAGGAGAACGTTTTAAAGGTTCCGAAAAATTAAAATCGTCATATCTTTGCAACTGTAAAGACTTTTAATCTGAAATTTGAGGAGTTGCTTTAAATTGACGTGAAGTTAACATAGGCAATGAAATTTTATTGGAAAATGTATAGGTTTTTGTGTTTTAGCACATACATACTTACACGTTGTTCCGAAAATATTATCAACTTGTGTATGTACCTAATACATATTTTAACATTGGAATATTCTTAAATTTTAATCATGCAACTGCCAGACACACAGTTAAACCGGGTATAAAAATATGAAATATATTGTGTAACTGTAACAGATAATATGTTATAATCCGAATACAATAACGATTGTTATGTAGCGACCTTCCGCTACTCATCAAGAGATGGCGCCACGGATATTCCTGAATCACGCTATCGAAGTTTTCTGAATATCCGAGCATATATACAAGCTACAAATTGAGTCAGTTGGAGCGTGACCGCTCCCCGGGCATGACCACCTCGCCCGGCGGGAGATCTCCGTTAGCCAAACAGCGACCCCGGACAAGAATACGTCCCTTCTGATCTTCATCAGTCGCGCCCTGGATGGACTGCAGCAACACTTCACCAGCTCTTCAGGGTCATCGCAGCGCATCGTGATAACGCTTCCTGATCCTGGTCCAGCTACCTCCTGCGACGTCGTGGACGGCTCGAGTACCCACTCTACTCGCCTCCACATTCCAACCTACCCTCACATCTCGAGTCACTGAAGATAGAGGTCATCTCCACACTTCGCTACACCCTCACATCCCGACTCACCGTGGACAGAGGGCGACACAAGGTCTGCACCCTCACATCTCGACTCACCGCAGAAAGAGGGCATTCAAGGCGCTTGTTAGCGAAGATTAGTCAAGCATGGATTGAAGATATCGACCTCCGGTCTGAGCAGGGGGTGATGTGATCAAGAGGTGTCGCCACGGATATTCCCGAATCACGCTATCGAAGTTTTCTGAATATCCGAGCATATATACAAGCTCCGAATTGAGTCAGACAGGCATGTCACCTCGACCGGCGGGAGATCTCGCTTTGCCAAAGTAATACGTAAGAAGACGAAAAGTAAGATTTCCATCTAAATATAGCTTTTTTGTTCGCTCTCGAACATAATGAGACTCTACAAGTACAAAACTGTTTACGTGGTCACACACACTCGCAATAATTTCCTCAGTAATTTTTTTTTGTGTGCTGATGGTGACCTCTTTTATCCTGCATGACAGTACCTTGCAATGAGAGTTTATTCAGAGCGGAGTAGACCATACCTTGTTTAATGCCTAAAGTTCTTAAGAGCATGGTCTTGCAAACTTGTATTTTCGACTCATCTCCACTGGATCTATTACCGACTTTTGCCGGCAAATAATACCATAGAGTAAATTCTCTTCTGGATGCTGACTCAGTAGTCATACGACGTTTTGGCATTTTAGCACAATATTTGGCTATAAAATCCCAATGCCGAACTAGCTCACCTAATGACCAAAACGCCGCGAATAGTAAATTTCGATCAAAGTCTGTAAATTTTTGTCAACATATTTCTCTACATGGCAATCCGATTTCTTTTTGTTTCCTAACTTTCCCATTCCTACTTGTGTATTCTTTTCCTAAATTTTTGTTTGTCTTACGTTTAACATCTAACCACTGGTCGCGATGTACCTGCCTTATTCGTCCTTTATCTTTTCTTTGGCTAATGTGGCGCTTTTTTGTTTCATTTAAAGATAGGGGGGATTCTGTTGATTGTTTTTCTGATGGAACAAGTGAGCTAACTGATAAAGTCATAGGTGTTGAAGGAATTGTTGAGCAATTACAGCCTAGTTGAGCTATTTTTTGAGCTATTATAGTTGAAAAATTTGGTGACTCTAAGCACAAATTTTTTGATGCAACGGAACTACTATTTTGTATGACAGGTGAATACAGCAATGTAGGGTCATTAAAATTACAATCTTTCGACAACAGTAGGTACTGAAGATGGCTTTTCATGAGTGAAGTCGTTAAACACTCTGTTTCCATTCGCTCGTTTTCAGTACCACTTGGTTTTTCGTCGTCATCCTCAACCATTTTCGTGAGCTGTTGTAAGTCTTCTTCAGAGAAATCTTTGGAGAAACGTATTGGAGATTCTGTAACGGAAAACAAAGCGTGAAGGTATTGAGAAATTTCAAGCCAAAAACAAAACAATCAAAACTGAGGTTTCACGTTAATAATGCGAGAAAAAAACACTAAAAATTAAAAATAAATTATTATTTAAGCTAAGTAAGCAAAATAATCTTGTTAATAGTATATTTACAAATAGAAAACTTTTTCTATTATTAATAGTAAATAAAAAAAAATAATATTATTTGGCTTTACTTAAATGATTTATTTCTTACATAATTTCGATGTTTAAGTAGGTAACTACTAATATACTTTTTTTCTATTTAACATGATTCCAACGACTAAATGTTTAACTATCCAGATACATTTTTTCATCTAACGGGATTCCAAAGACTAAATGTGTAACTAGCTAGATACATATTATGTTTAGAAGGCACTACAGCGAATAAGTGTGTATCTACGTAGATACATACTTAAACATCGAGATGACACCAAATAAAATCTAACAATTTTGTTATATTCAATTTCACTATAGTATATGAATTACTTGTAACAAGAAACAAAAACAATTGAATCCTAACTATAATAATAAATTTAAACAAGTTTGGACAAATAAAACTTACCTTGCCTTGATGGTACGTATACATTTCGGTCTGATGAAGAGTCTTCATCTTTATTACTGGGAGAATTTTGTTCTTTAATTGCTTCTTCTTTTAATGTAGCCAAGAACTGTAACCTTTTACTCGACATTTTTTAAATCAAAGCAGAACGCCTCGGGTTGCGCGATGCACAGCTCGGTTACCGCGGTATAACTAACCAACGGGTAGTTGCCCGTCTCCCGTGCCCTTCTGCCCCGCGACTTAAAGTGTAACGGGTAGTTACTTATTTTAACAGCGACATATTTTAACAACTCAAGTAGATACATACTAATGCGTCTGCCAAAAAAGTATGTTGGGGTAAAAAAAAAAATTTGTAATTTTTGTATAAGGTACATATAAGTGCATAGATGCTAAAAATGAAATAAAACCAATTTTGTGTATCTGGCAGATACAGCCTAATACGTAGGAGGTGTCGAAATATTATAATTTAATATTATTATAAAAAATTTCAAAAATTTCACTTTTCAGATAAATGGGTAGGTAGATTTGAATCCGGACGAAAGTGCGCTTATTCTGGCTGTCCGGCTGCTATGGCAAACGTGGCGGGCACTTATTGGCCGTAAAATCACGGCACAAATTGTCCCTTCTATCTACGAAATAGACGTGGAAGCTACTGCTGCAATTACTTTGTCTACTGTGGCCACATAAATATACCTATTTGTACTTAACAAATGAGAAAATCAAAAAGCTTCGTAGAACAAGATTCTGATGATTGATGACTGAAATACATCGTAACCGAAAACAATACGCATAATGCGAGCGGGCCGTGCGTGAATATAGCTCGTGAACTCTATCGCAGGACAAAATATCGATTTTTATCAGGGAACAGGCGTGAACTAGCGTTAGTTATGTCCATGAAACTAACTTGGGACACTTACATAATCCCTGTAGTGTAGCTTCGGGATTAAGAATAGAGCAACGGTATCCCCTGCCTGATCGTAAAAGGCGACTAAAAGGGGGCTTTCGGGGTTGTGGGCGGTGAGAGTGGGAGCTCGCTCCGTCCAGCTAGCAGCCCCGGGAACAGCGGCGGTGTGCGTGGCCGCATGCTGCCGTGGGCATCGGGCCCGATCTGGGGCGCCGCGCGCGTGATGCACCGGTGCGTTCCACTGGAAATCCCAGAGTCCTCCCCAAGCGCAGAGGCAGCCACCGAGGGGGTTTTAGTGCGGTCAAATCCCACATAACCCGGTATCCACTCCCAAGGTGCCAGGTACCTTTTGAAGGTTCCCCTCCCCCCCCCTCCCCCCGATACCAAAAAAGGGACACTTACACGTCCATATACACTACCTCTCGCAATTATCCTCTTCTCATACACTGAGGTGTTTACTATGATAAGCTCTGTTTTTAATCCCAAATTACAAACCCACCGGTACCATTTTAATTTCCAAGTTCTGCTAATGATGAGGTCACAAGAGAAATGAAAAGACCACACATACTTTAAATACATAATTTATTTCTATGGTACAATATGCTTTGAATGATCTGCCGATACAGTGAAACATTACAACAAATGTACAAGGGGCCCAACAGGAAACGAGCCCAATTTATACTTTCACGCTTAGATTTTAACAGTTTAATATTTTCTCATTACGCAAAATATACGCACTGTACGCCACAGAGTAGGTGCCTCGCAATAACAAAGAACTAGTATAATTTATGAATCGATCGTATACATAATAGACAATAATAATTAGGAAGCAAAATTAGGTTTTTTTAGATAATGTACAGTTTATTTATTTTTGCTCCTTAGTTTTTCGTCCGAAATGTGATATTTTTCTATTGGATATTAAAACTATGTATTTCATTAAAGTGTTTATTGATGTTTTAGCTGTTGCTCGAATAAATAACGTTTTTACTACGTTATTATTAGGCTTCATATGGCTACACTGATCTCCCTAAAGCAAACTCCAATCTCTGCTTGTCACCTACTCTGTGGTTAGCTTATACCACCATACCATACAAGACACTGCTATTTTATAATTATTTCATCATATAAACATAAAAAATAACAAATGTTACGGTGCACACTTCCAACTTTTCATATTTTACACTTTTTTATCAAGACAGTTGCCATTTCAATCAACAATCAAAAATATTCGCGGACTTACAAATAACTTTTAATTTCAAAATGGCGACGTTTTTGTGACGTGACATTTCCCATTCTATTGAGAAGTCGAGGAAAATCACTGTTAGGCATTTTTATTGTCTACTTTTTCCGTTTTTTTCTATCTTTTTTTCTTTGAAAATGCTAATATAACCAAAATATAGTAGTATTAAGTAAAGCTCTGGAAATATCATAAAAATGCCGTTCTTTCTAGCAGTACTTAACATGTTTTTTAAGACCACAGCACCTTTTTACAGCAAAAAATTAAGCAATAGATTTTTTTCCATTTAGCATTTACATTCATGTTTTACATATATTAAAAAAGTAAATTAAAACGAGTTGTTTTTCAATAAATTGCTATTTTCTGATAGCAAAGTTGTTTTGATTGTAAATTTTACTACAAAGTCAAAATAATACTGGAACAAGGTGTAGTTTGAAAGTAAGGCTGGCTCACCTACTGTCCGCCATTTTGTTTGTTTTTATAATCACGATCACGGATAATTATTTAAAAATGAAATACCTAGCTATAGTCCGCGCCAAACTTTATTGCGTATCTGAAGTGAGCTGCAAGTGCTTGTTTGCGCGTGTGTTCACTTAGTGACATAACTAGCTAATGCGACGCGTCTTGTTACTAAATTCAGATCCGCAATAAAGTTTGGCGCGAGCTTTAACATCAATACTATTAAAAAAATGTTAACAAATACTCGTGTCACATTTCGAAGATACATTTTAAGATGGAGCATAGAAAACTTGTTTTTTTTTATTTAATAATATTATTCCCATTTCTGAGAGAATTATCAGTCAATACGATTTGAAAAAAAAATGGCGAACAGGGAAGTAAACCAAAACCCTCATAGCACTTTACATTGTATCAAACTTCAAGGGGGCATTTTTGATATCTACCTTTTATTTCATAATAATTAATAATCATTGTTTACAGACTGACTTTTTAAATTTTTGCTTAGTTCAAAATTATAATGAATCCCTCAGTGTTGCACCCAGTTAAAAAACTAATATTTTGTATGTTTATTCCCTAATACAAGAGCGTTTTACAAAATAATATATGAATTATATATTTAAGACTTCATACAGGGTGTAAATTGTGTTAGCAAAATTACTTAAAACGCTGTAATAAATTAACAGACAGTATAGTTTTATAGCTTTGTTTCTTAAATTATTCATAATAAAAGGTGAAGAAAATATTATTACAATATTTAATCTATGCTGGAAGAGAATAGACGCAGACAATTTTTACATTTTACACATTTCAATGAATATCATTCAATGGATTATTTATTAGTTCACATAATGACTATGCCTATTATCATTTTGAACAACTGCTGCAACTTTTGTTGATTTCACACCCTGTATAATTCTCAATCATCAATCATACATCAAATTTGCACATTAAAAAATCTATAAGAACCATGCAGACATGAAAACTTTACATTATATATATATAACATTTACAGACAAAGAAACACTTTTTATTTCCCATTTTAATGTAAGGATAAAATATTTTAAATGTTCATTAAAATTTCTTCTAAATTTTGTCTCAGATACTCAACTGTTTATATACTTTTTCTTAAGTTACAGCAAGTGTTCACCGCAGATGCACTGATAGTTTAGTAACAATTTGATTGGTAATATACAGGAAGTGTGCTTGTTCTGTCTGTATGTTCGTGTAGGTGTTTTATAATGCCTGGCTTCGCTCAAAGTCCTTAAAAGACACTTCACTTTACTATAACGCCGCCTGATTCCGTCATGGTTTGCCTGCAACAGAAAACATTAGATTTAAGTGTCATAATCGAGTTGAGATCCTGTAATAAGTTGTACAAATTTGGTGATTGAAGACATCAAATTACATTTTTTCAAGGTTTTCTTGATGCCCACAGCTGGGCACAGGTCACCTCTCGAACGTGATATAGGCCGTGCTGCTTGCAGCTGCTGGCCAAGTGTGGATTGGTGGATATTGTGCCTTCGAGAAATTAAGGGTACTATCGGTGCATTCCACCAAAGATCTCTGAATCCTCCTGAAGCGCAGAGGTAGACCACTGAGGGAGTTTTATAATAATAGCCTTTTATTCCTAAACATATATATATATATAACATACAAGGGGTCCCTAAGTTTGGTGTGCCTTTTGGCATAGGCCTTCCCCAATTCCTTCCAATGAATCCTGTCCCTTGCTACTCTCAGCCATAATGGTCCCTCTGTCTGTTTCAAGTCATCTTCCCATCTCCTGACTTGACGACCCCTACCTCTTCTGCAGTCCCTTGGTTGCCAGAGGGTGACTTGCTTGCTCCATTTGTTGATGGGGTGGCGTGGTGGGATGAGCTCAGGCACGGTCAGCCTTCAATTTTGGGGGGGGGTCGTCAAGAAATCGTCGTCGTCGTCACTAAGAAATTTGGGGGAAGAGGTGTACCAAATTGTCTTGTTTCGCCTTCCGCCTACACATGACTGATGGATTTTTTTTGGGGGGGTCATGTCCCCTTTGACCTGGGACCGCGCCTGGATGGGCTTTAGTAGATGGGTGTTAGGGCTCTCCCAAGGTGCCGGATACCTTATGAAGATTCCCCCCCGAGAGCTACAAAAAGGTACCAGCGGACACACTCACCCGGCTAGCTGTGGTCCTGCAGCTCGGTGAAGCGGTTGCCGAGCGCGAGCGGCGCCCTGGAGGCGCGCGGCGGGGCGGAGGGCAGGCCGGGCGCCGTGCTCCAGCCGCCGCCGCGCTTGCCGCCCGCGCCCAGCACCGGGAAGTAGTCGTCGTTGTGGATGTCCGGCGCGTGCTTCTGCAATCAACAACGAGCAACATAGTTGTTTTTTCTTGTTTTTACGTTTTAGTTCCCTTTTTCACAAAAGCGTGTTGTCTATTTTTTTTAAATTTGATCGTAATCATAATCTTCATTTGTTTTAAGACTGAGTACAATATAGTACCTATAGAATAAAATTCTGATATGACAATTCAATGTGAAAATCGCCCAGTTTATTATTAATTTCAAAACTGCAAATCTCCTATGTTAAACCAGCTAAATTAGCGAAAGCGGCAAAATTTCGTATACGGCCTCTATGTTGTGACCCACGCTACTCACTTTCTCTACTTTTTTACTAGATGGCGTCACAAGTCTGTTAATGTTATGTCATTTCATTGTCAATACAAGACTAATATCATTATTTAAAAATTGTCATTGGTTCTTGCTAAGTATGAAAAGTTTTAAAATAATCCGACGTTTCGATGTGGGTCAAAATAAAACTGTAAAAATCTTGTTATATTTTAAATCAAATCAGTTTCGAAAGCTGAAACAATGCTGAATTTTAGGCACATGTCCAGCAATGGACTAAGGCTGATGATGGATGGATGGACAGATGGTTAAATAAATACAAGTACTGACGGCCTGGTTGCGGCGCACGGGCTCGGCGGCGCGCAGGCGCTGCGAGGGCGCCACGTAGGCGGCCGGCTTGCTCTCCCGCGGCTTCTCCTCCGGCGGCGGCGGCGGCGCCTGCTCCGCCTCCACTTGTTGCTGGAACGACAAGCCGCTAATTGTACAAAGGGGTTTTTGAATTTGTCAAAAACCAAAAGGATCTGTTCTTGACTGCAAATCCAGTGTATCTAAGAAATACGAGAAACTCCCACAGACTCGTGTTAGATAAGGCACCACGTACTTCCCTCCTCCATTGCAATATTCGCAATACTTATGGAATTTATATATAATCTATATAATAAATTGCCCGAATATGTACAAAAAGTGCCATTCAATAAATTTAAAATAAAAATAAGTTGCTTAACCTAAATGTATATGATATTAAATAATATTTAAATAAAAAATCAATTGGCTTTGATTTATTTAGATTTAAATTTAGTGTTCCTGATGACATTAATAACTTGTAATCATTATAATAATGTATGTAAATTGTTTTTAAACTGTTTTGAAGGCAATAAATGTTTATTATTATTATTATTATTAAATGTAATATATTGAACAACACTATGTTATTTGCTTAGCATGCAAATCAGTGGCTGAACAAGAGAATAAACTAATTGTAACACCTATTTATACTGTTCAAAGCAAATAAATAAATAATCTTTAATCTTTGCCTATATGTTTGGTTTTATTTTCCTTTTCAGTTCTGGGCTACCTGACCCTACCCTACAGTTGAGGAGGCCTAGGGTTTACTAGAAGATGCTGCGCCAATACAGGTTGGTTAAGTTAGGCATGTGCTCCGGGAAATGTCATTTTGTTTGGGTTACAAAGTCTAAATAATTCAAAATACTGCTTATTTAGGGGTTCAGCGAAAAGGTAAAGTATCTTTTTTCGATTTACTGAGGATTTTGACTAACAGGTTCGAGTTATAGAGATTCCATCGTATTAGTTCATAATAAATTATATGTTATTTGTAAATTAATCTGGCCTAAGTAGGCTGAAATGAGCAAATAAAAATAAATAAAACTTACAGGTTTATTCCAAGGGCCCTTGCCCTTGCCGCCCTCCGGCACGTAGTCCTCCGCCGCTGGGTCGCGACCCGACTCGGGCGCTCCGCTACCGCCCTGTAGCACCTGGATCTTGAGCCCAGTATAGTCCTTCACCGGCTCCTCATACTCCTTCCATTCCTCCTCTTCCTGCAATAGGCAATGGAGAAAACATTTAAGCTGTTTGTAATCTCTCGGAGTTTATTGTGATTGTGTCAATAATTAAAATTAAATGTCCTAATGTAGGCTCGTCTATATTAATATTACAAAGCTGTGGAGTTTGTTTGTTTGAAAACGCTAAATTGGGGAACAACTGGTTGGAAATACAAAAATATTTTTGTATTGGATAGACCAATTAATGCTATTAACAAGATACATAACAAGTGTGTTGATTTTTTAATTAATAAGTTCTATTTTTTTTTTTATAATTATGTAAATGTGAAATCTATGTCAATGATAATATTTTTAATTATAGCTTTGAAGAGTTACAAATTTAAATAGCAGATGTTCATGTACACAGTGATTCAGTGTTCCAATCATGATCAATTCATGTGTTATTGATTAAACTAAATTGATATTGGGAATGACATATCAATTATTTGAACAAAGAGTATGTAATATTTCTTGTCAAAGCAGTTAAGGTAGGTAGCTTATAAACTGATGAAGATTATGAGTCCAATAAAACTAATAATTAATATAAAATTAATAATTTATTTGTTCAAATGAAAGAAAAGAAAGAAAGGGGTGCATGGTGTCAATATAGTATCTTAAAAACCACCCCACGCTTTTTTTTACAGTAAAATACATTTTCTTCCTATTTTTTACTTTTCAGTCTGTATTTTCACAAAAGTGTGTTTTTCTATTTTTTTTAAACTAAATTTTTTTTTATTTCGTATCCCATTCAGCAAACCCTTTCATTTAATACCCATATCATAGAGGTGCATTTCAAATGGCCTGCCTGCCATCTTGGGGAGGCCGCTATATTGGATTTGTAATGATGTTTCTTAGCTAGTCATGTATTGTCATCAGAACTCAGAGCATGTGCAAAATTTCATCCTAATCAAAGTCGGGGAAGTGGGTCAAATTAAGATTCCAAGATTTTCTTACATACATAGTTAGTTACAAGTGAAGCTAATAAAAGCGTGTTAAAAAGTTAAAAATAATCATTAAGGATTAAGCAGGAAAAAATAATCAACAAAAATCTAGTGATTTTTACACCTTGTATTACTGTGAAAAAAGTATGGGTTGCTTAATATACAAAAAATATGACACAGAGCGCCCCACACTTTTTCCAAAATAATACTAGTATTTTTTGTTCATTATTATTTTCTGCTTATACCTATTTAGTACTACAGTAGAGCCTCGGTAATCAGGACTGCCGCTTGTTCGGTGATTGCTATAATCCGGTTGGACAATGGGGTTCACGGGGGAGGCGAGCGGGTGTAGGTTATGTTCTGATAACCTCATGGACTCATTAAAATCAATTACTTTATAGGGCACAGTTTTTCTATTGGCTAATTGGGATCTTTTTAAATAAACAGAAGAGTATTACAGACTTTTCAAGAAGAATTAACATTTTTTATTTATTTAAACTTACTGTTTTTCTTGTATGGTTGTAATTTTGATTTTTATGCTTTAATTTAAAAATTTATTACATAAAGTAAGATTAAACATGTGTTTTATTACCATTAAATAAGACATACTGTAATCCGGACGCCTTGATAATCCGGAAAGGGTCTTCTTTTTGCCTTTCCAGATTAACAAGGCCCTACTGTATTTTTCACTTTTTTAGTTTGATGTGCTTCAAAAGCATGTTTTTAGTTTTTTTAACTATATTTATTTTCATTTCTTAGTTTTATTTATTGTTGATTATTTTTTTTGAGTTCTGGGATTGAAGGAGGACTGGAAGTAAACTCATGAAATTATTTTATTGCCACAGATTCTTGATAAGTGTCCAAAGTTTGGATTAAATATGTCCGTTGCAAGTGGGTTAAAATTGAGTCCAAAGGAGAGTTACAAACAAGCTCACAAACTCACAAACATACAAATGAAGGTAATAAAAGTTTGTTAAAAAGAGATGGGGGAATAAAGACCTTGCAAGTACCATTATGTATGTATTGGTGTCATAAATATAGCTATCATTCTATGAGATTGTGTTTGTTTGTAATATATAAATAACAGTCAACTGACAGTCAGTTGAAACTATTATTGTATTTACTACAAGATCAATATGGGTGTCTTCTTAATAAGATTCTGTAGTCTTGATAACATAACAAGTAAAGCATATTCTATATAAATAACACTGACAACTGACATTCAAACTAGCATACACCAGATAGCCTATTATATATGTATCTATGGCCTAAATATGACAATCATCTTAATACCATTCTGTAGCCATGATAAACTTGTTGGTAATATTGTGTTTTCAAACAAACAATGAACAATCAATGAATAATAGTACATGTATGACAACATAAATACAGTAACTATGTATACATATATCTATACTTGGAATTTATCAGTCTTTTGTTTATTCATTAAGATTACACGATTAAATTAACGATGCAATACGTCATATCGAAAGCGGAGATGAAAGAATGTAGCACGAATAAGGCCAATGTCCTTATTAAGAACGTATCAAAGGACGTACAACGGTGACACTGCCACACAGACTTAACCTGTAACTGCCCTACATACTTACGTACTAATGTCAGAGAAATAAACCATGTCTTCAATACCACGCCATTACTAACCTTACAGTAAAAATAAACTTTAAAGACTGGAAACAGTCTTTCCAGCCTTTAAATGCATGCGTAATTGATTTAACACTGATTTGAACTGAAATAATCTCATAATCAGCCACCTGCACCTCAATGGACAATTTTAAAGCATGTTTTTCAGTTGAATGTTACTTACCACAGCTCTACCACCCTCTTCTCCTTCCGTGGCTGGTCGCTCCTTCTTCGGCCGTACGTCTGTATTCTTCTTTGTATCTTCTAATTTTTTAGCGAGCTCATCCGCTGTAGCGAACTTTTTCACAGACTTCTTTTTCCGGTCCTTCTTTGCAAAGAAATCGTCCAAATCGGCCATATTTAATTTTGAAGCGGTAAGTGAACGGTTTTGTGGTTACTTTGTAAATACAGTAATATTGGAATGAATGAAATAATCGGGGGAAATTAAAAGACGGAACCCCCCGAAATGATTTTTGAGGCAAGCGTGGCCGACTGTTTCTTTTTTTTAAATAGCACAAGTTAGTGCTGCCACATCTTCGTTTTAAAAACCTACCATAAATTCACACGTAAGCAAAATTGTGTTTATTATCTGTATTCAATTACAGTGTTGATATTATTTTTAAATTATAATATTGAAATTAAATAAGAGTTTTGGCGGGAAGTCGAAAAAGACATATTGTGCTCTTGTTTTATTTTTACTTTCTTGGTGTATTTTTGAGTTATATCGGATAAATTTGATGGCATTTTGTTCGATATAGGTTAATCAAAGTGCACGAGTGTTGTGAATCAAAATAACAGTGCGAAAATATGTTTGTTCGGTTTGGCTCCAAAATTCCATTGGTCACGTTCTTGTAAAGAAGCCATCGATTTACTTGAATGTCTGACTGACTGAATACTGACGACTTACTGATTTTACCTACGGTTTCAACGAAACTGGCAAATACTTGATGCAAATATTATACTTGACGCTGGCAGTATGCACAGAGTTTGCGATGCCAAAATTGAAAAAAAATTATTATAAAATAAAATAAAAAAATTAATTTCCTGAGTTATCTTAATCCATGAAATATAAAAATACATAAAAGAAGCCAAGTAACTAAAGATTTTAAATACAAATCCGCGTGGGTACCTGAAAAAAGATACGTGCAGTTATTACACGAATTTATTTTTAGAATATTTAGCTGTAATTCCATCTAGATATATATTATGTAAAACGGCCCAAATGGGTCCTCATATAAAGAGGTATAAACAATTTATACCTCTCAAACCTCAACCTTGATTTATTTATTTATACCTCAATACCTCAACAAGGTATAAACAAACATTTACATGCACATTAAATTAATTTTCTTTTAATATTATTCACCTACCTGATATTGCAAGTATTTTAAATAATTTACAATCTTATCCTTTTATACTAACTTCTGTTATACAATATGTCCCGTTAAAATTCATTTTAGTTTTTTTAATTTATTTTTAAACATCCTACTCAATAAAATTAAAATTGCTTTTACTGTTATTAAATCTCTTTTGGCGCGGTTTATTCAATTTGTGTTTAACAATATCAGTCGAGGCTTATCTCTGAACGGGCTAACCACGCGTACCTATCGGGAACTTGTCAATAGTTTTATCTTATCTCCCAATATCTACCTGATACGTTGACCAAGGGACTTCGGTACTTACACCTATAGAAATCAACATGATTGGAACAGTCGCACGGGCTTCTACCTTGTACGGTAGAAATGTGATGAGAAACTTCATCAGAAATGGTTCCTATGGAGGTATACCTGGCCAGGTAAGTTGATGTAGATATTTAAAGAGATTTAATATTGAAAGGGTACCAAGACTTATTTTATATCATGGCATACTTAAGTTTTTCATATCTTACGTAATAAAAGACATGTGTTGTGCGTTGAATCACCATTTTCATGAATTTCATTATACATAAATGCATCATACAAAAAATAACTAAATTGCATTATAATTTTACGTTTATATTTTTTCCTTAATATTATTATTAAAGTTTTTTATTTATTTATTTAACAATTTATGTACACAACAACATATTGAAATAATGTACATTACAAGAAAGATGGTACAAAGGTACTGCTTATTCCTAATAGATTTTTTTTTCAGCAGACCTGTAACTGGATTACTGGATCTGAATGTTTCAGTGTGTGTACGCAAAGATAATATATACCTAATACACATACATATCAGACATATATATATAAATTATATAAAGAATAAATTTATAACTTATATAAGAATAAATTTTAATATAATGTTAAATAATAGGTATATTAAGATACTCCAAACTAAAGTAAGTCCTAGTTATTATTACCATAGAGCATATACTTACGTAATTACAACAACGAAATTTCGATTACCGATTATTATAGCATTCAAAATGATCCATGCTAAGCTAGTGTTGGTAGGTGAAAATACATATCTTTGAATTTTTTACTTTTCTGGTGGAAAATATCGCTTTGAATTATTACAATTTTTTTAGAGTGGACCTATTGATACATACTTACTCACATAAAAACGTCATGTTCAGTTTACACTCCTGCAATTTAACTGGACTCCGATATCTCAACCAGTCGAGGTTTGCAAGTGCAAGGTTTTTTTTTATTTAAATGGTGAGGTTCGGGCCGTATCAGTCCAGGATATTTCAACCTTTGTAGATTGGTTGTACCCAGAGTGCAAGGTTACGTATAGGCCAATTAGAGAAAGACGGCGAACTAGCACAACTCATATAAATTCAAACACAACACTCTGCTATCACTCATCTTAAAGATAATTTAAATAATTACAGACCTTGCCTTTCAATATCAACAACAAGGCGCTCGTAACCTGGAACTTCATCTGGTTTGGCATCACCGGTATTGGATCACCCTTCCTGATCGTGTTTTACATGATGTACAAGAAATGAGGTACACCTACATTATTCATACTATTTACTATTTTTATGGGGTAGCGGGCGAGACTTAAGTGGTCTCTATAGCCCATGGACTTTTTTCATGGATACGCAACTTTGGCTGAGGTCGTGTGCAACTTAATTACTACTCTGAAGGCTAATAGTCGCCTAAAACCTTGCCAACGAAATAGAAGATCTTTACGACTTTAGGTACAACGTGGGTACAACGGTGATTGATACTGCCCCGGTCGTACTATGAAAGGTCTACCCCCATTAAAACTTCTATAAGTACTCTATATAACCTGTTTAGCAAGGGAACAGTGGTTTTCATGTGAATGGACTCTACTAATAACGTCAAGATGAAGAGGAAAAGGTTTTTTAATAGACTGAACATGTCCTTTTTGTTCCGTAAACCACATGCGTTCTATACGCAATGTGGACCAGCCGCACGGCAGTGCCGGCCAAGCCCGCTTTACCTACCAGTTAGTTTATAAAAATTATTAAATGTTTATTTATGTTTTCATAGCTAAAATATGTTTATTTTTCTTAAGAGTGGACCCAGTATCAATAAAAAATACTGAATAATACTCACCTAATATTTTCATGTATAAAATGGTAACATAATAATTATACTCAGTATCTATTTATGAGAAGAGCATATAATTATACTCAGTATCTATTTATGAGAAGAGCATAAAATTTGCCTATGAAAATAACACTGTTTATTATGGCTTCGAAAAAAACGGCTACACTCGATATGTAAATGGCATTGAATTGAAGACATTACGCTCGCATTTCATACAGGTATGCTTTAATAGAAAGAAGTGTACTGTACATTGTTTCTATTAGACAGTCAGTCAACATTGATGCTTTTCGCTATTAAATATTCATAACTGGCTAACAAAAGTATGATACAAAAATCTGCTATGACGAACTCAAATATATTTTTGTGATCATTGTAAAATAAATAGATTTGATTTAATTCATAAAAAAGAAAATTGACCAATCAGTGGCAAATCCATATAAATATAGAACTCGTAACAAACTAAGAGCAAATCGTTAGTGCAAGACCAACTAAACAAGATTACTAAACAAGAGACTAAACAAGACCCTAATAGACAAATAAATGACCTATATAAAAAAAAAAAACTACACAACCTAAAAGCGTATGGACGATCTAGCTACTTTATATCTAAATCAAGGATTCACGCGAAGCTACATTCAGAGGGATAGTCGAATGTTGTTTACATGGTTTCAACCGCGCTCATTCTTTCGATATGTTCCAAGCTACACAACGTGGAACAATGGTTGAAAATATGTCAACATTCTGACTATTACTATTCAATACTTTATTGTGTCTTTGAACATAAAAATATTACGTGTATTCCATTGTTTTGGTTAATGACGACCCGTGTGGCGCAATGGTTACCATGCCGGACTGCTGATCAGAGCGTCCCGGGTTCGATTTCCGGCGAAGCAGAAATTTGAATGATGAGTTTTAAATTTCTGTTCTCGGTCTGGGTGTTTGGTTTGTGTTTCTGTCTTTGTATGGCATGGCACCCACGACACAGGGCATATCTACCTTACTGTGGAGCTATGAGTGTGAAGCGTTATTTATTTATGAATCTTTTAGGTTTATTGGCGTCATGTTAGGAGATCTTGGTAACGTCATGTCGTGACATTACCTACCTATCGAAATTAATGCGTCCTGCTGGAGGTGGACCGATATGCTACATGCACTCATGTAATAATTTTAAATAGGTACTTAACAATCATATTCATCAATTATTTGATTGATGCTTAGGGTTGATGTCGGTGTTATATACTTTTTATAATTTTGGTATTAGATAGAGGTAAGTACCTATATAAACATTATTTGATTTCATATTTCATTTCAGGTACAGACTACAGAGGTCGCCTAAATACTTCTCTATTGTAACAAATGTAGTGTAATATCTAAAAATATCTCAAATAAATTATTATTTCACCAGAGACACTTTTATTTATGCCCTTAAAAATATTTTATCGCTATCAACATGCGTTAAATTTATTTAATCTACCATTAATGTTTTATATTGAACGTACTAGTAGTTTTTCTTAAAAAGTTAGTGCCTGTCGAAAAAAAAAAAAAAAAACCGAACTTGCTTGCGCGAGGTTGAGAACGAGACAGAAAATCAACTATTGACCAAGGTACTGCAGAAGTCTTCTGCTGCAGCAATACTCCAAGATGATTTCTCCATTAGCTCGTGCTTCAAACCAGCTTGGCAGGAAGGTATTCACCACTACGGTGAGAAACCATTCTCATGGCGGTGTACCCGGCGAGGTGAGTTCCTTTTTCGAATTACATAACATTTATTTTATGAGGTGCCTTTTCTAAGCACCATGTTTTTAGAAAAACAAATGCAGTCTAATGCAATCTTAAGCTTCTTAAAATTATCGTAATGAACGTTTTGATTATTGACTTCAATAGCCTATATATTATTCTATCTAATTAGGTATTCTAATTCTTGTCTGGCATGATAGCATTAGAAGGTTATTGACTATGTCCTGAGTCTCCTTTAGGTAACTTTATTGCCAAAAAATTTTTTTACTGTTTAATTTGCTCTATCATGCATACTGATGAGTGCTGAAAATTAAAAGCATTGCAGTTAAATCCTTAACTGTAGCACAGTAATAAATATGAACATACTTTGTACTACCATCCAAAGATACTAAAGGGAACATGCATACAAGGGATAGAAAGAACTTAAATTCAAACTCAAATAAGAATGAATCTACTTATTATTTTACCACTTTTTTATTATTTCATATTTATTTCCTTTCATCAATAATTATTCTTATGGCCTTTGTATTTGCATAGTTGTTTTACATGTCCTAGGCGCCCTGTAACATATCACTGTTTATTCATCCATCATCCTTAATCACAGTGCTTTATGGAGAGACAAAATCTGAAAAAGTACTGCATGAGGCAGCTCGTGCTAGCAGAAGCTGAGACTTTTTCTTTGTCCACGAAAAAGAGTTTACTGTAGAAATCTGTTATAACAACATCGAAGAGACCACTATAATAAGTTGCAATAGCCTGTTCATTATAATAACCACTGTTAATTCTGTAAGCAACATTGAAATCAGCACAAATTTTTGGTCATTATAACCAGTATGTCAAAATAAATGATGTTGTTATAGGAGGTTTTGACTGTATTTCTATTTTATTTCATTTTTTTTTTGTTATTTTGTTCATTTTTATACTTTTCTACTGTTATGTGGCAATAATATTTATTTTTTTATGTTAATATTTTTCCAGAACCTGCCATTCAGCATTGACAACCGTTACAAGCTCACGCTTTACTTCATGGGCTTCTTTGGATCTGGACTGGCGGCCCCATTCCTGATTTGCCGTCATCAGCTTCTCAAGAAGTAAATCACTGTTATTATAGGTAAATGACTTGGTACTTTTTTATTTATTATTTGAATGGAGTAGCAGACGAGCATGCAGGCCATGTGGTATTAAGTGGTCGCTGCAGCCCATAGATATCTACATACAACCTCAAGCAAGCATAGGTAAGTCTTGTCTGAGGTCGTATGCAGTTGCGCTGCTACCCCGGAGGCTGGTGGTCGCCTCATGTAAGTGCGGCCGGCAACTGCACAGCTCCACCGAAACACAATAGAATTTGTTCACGGCAGAAGTGGGTGCAGCTGTGGTACTTCCCCGGGCGAACCATAATCGTTCTACCACCTACGCACACATACTTTTGTTACTTTTTAACATTCAGCAGCTATTGGGCATGTCACATGCAGAGGCATTAGTGCTCAACCACTATTTGAGCAAATTCTGTTTCTGTAGAACAGCATAAAGGAATTCCATAAAAACCTGGGAGGTTTTTTTCAGCTGGCTTTTTTCCTCTCAGTGTACACACTGTGATCTGAAAGCAGACGATTAGATCCAATCCAAATTATAAATAAATATTTTTTTTTTGTAAAAGACGCGACATGTGACAAATAAAAATAATAATGGCTGCAACATCAATTTTACTTCCCCTGTTGAACCATTAAAGTTCAAAGACAAAGACTTTTATTTGCACAAATGTGAGTGTTTACAAAAGTTGTTTATTTTGCCATATTTATTTATTTATTCATTGCATCAAACATGGTAATACATAATATATATTATAGATGTTACAAATTTCAAAGGTACAAACATATTTGGCTGATTTAAGCATGCAATGTCAATTAAAACTTAAAATTATATAATGTCAAACTAATTTTATCATAATTGAAATTGATTACTGAATATAATGTCAATACCTTAATCTATTCAAATTTATTTTAAATATTAAATGTCAAGTACGGAACAATAAAGTTATTTAATTAATATTTAATATTTAAGGTCCAGAACAAATTATTTAGTATTTAAGTATTTTTATTTAGTATTTAAGTATATTTAGTATTTAAGTATTTTTACATTGTTCAAAGAAGTCACTCAACGAATAGAAACAATGTTCAAGCAAAAAGTCAAAAAGTTTTTTTTTAAATATTGTTATAGGGCATGATTTCATACTTTCAGATAAAGAATTATAAATACGCACACACATATTGTAGCTATTCTTTTGTCGTAATTTAGTTTTTACAATACCTTCCACTACAAGCTTGGGCGGACCTCTGGTTCTGATTTTTTCTACGAATTTGCAGTAATATTTCTTAACAAATACAGACACTTCATAAATGTACATACTGGGAAGTGGTAAGATCCTAAATTTCTTGAATAATGGACGGCATGACTCCCAGGAGGGTAGTCCTGCTATGGCCCTTATACATTTTTTTTGAACTATAAACACATTGTTTATGTTTGTTGCATTGCCCCAAATTAATAGGCAATATTGTAGGTTGGATGCAACATAACCATGATATGCTAAGATAGCGGTATTTGTATCGGAAGTTTTTCTTAGTTGTCGAATAGCGTATACAAATTTATTTAATTTTGCACAGATGCTTTCTATGTGACATTTCCAGTTACAGTTCTGGTCAACAAATATGCCTAGAAATTGTGTTGACTTTACTAAATTATTTATAGCGAGGTGAGATGTTAAGCCGTTTGTCCTGGTTTTTGTCAATGGATAACAGTTGTTAAACCTTGTTGGAGGCCTTATGGGTGGTTTGAAAACATCCAACAGCGGGTTGTCCACTAACCCTCATTGGAGCAGCATGGTGGGGTAAGCTCCAGGCCTTGCCATTAAGGGGGACAGACCCGTGCCCAGCAGTGGGACGCAAAAAGGGTTGCAGCCGAATCTCAGTTTTCAGTCACTGTATTGGAGATTATGATTATTCCGTTTTTAATTACCTAGTACCTGAATGCCTGAGGTTTGCTCAGATAAAAATATTTTATTTTCTTAGTCCAACTTAAAACCAAACAGTTCTTCTCTTATAAGTTGTGCACAACGCCATCTACTTCAGTAGGTTCTAATTTTAAAAAAATGCTATTACTACTAGTCAATATACAATATGAGATAGTGCTGAAAACACTGATAAAACAAGATTATCTAAAAATAAAACCTACACATACTTACATTTATTAAATCGATTTATCACCCTCAAAGTCCCCTGCATACAAAATTACATGAAAATTATTAGAGCAGCTTCTGAGATTGAGATTATATATATAGTAATTTATAGTATATACATATACAATAATTGCTTGTTTATAGGTATTAGATTTATTGAAAAAAATATATCATTTTGTTTTTTTTTCTGTTTTCAGATGAAAAGGAGTACATATTTATAGGCTGTAAGCTGCACGTTAATTTAAGTTAATAGTGAAATATTAAAACAATAAAAATGTAGCAATACAGTACCACAATTTTTTTATTTACTCTCATTCCTATTATTTTGTTCAAATATGTACCTATGTAGGACATGCATGTTAAAGGTCTGATTACATTGGCCAACCTGCAGGGTACGCACGTACGTTGTCTGAGTACATTGTAATAAAATACTCCAAAGAGTTTAAGCCCCGTATTCATGGTAAACATTTGTTTAGGAACTTGATCAACATTGTTGGTGAGCGGCGAGAATGTTGCTAGCAACTATGTTTAAATCAATAGAGGTTGTACGCCAGTCTGCGTTAAAATGTTGCCCGAGGAGGTAGTGTTGTTATTTATTGCTTGAACTGCATCGATCTTTTTGTTTTCATCTTCTATCCTTGTATTATTTGATAGAAGAATCCCATAGTTACGCTTTAGATTGAAATAATTCTAATAATTGCATAATTTTATCGTTGCTCCACACTACCGCCATGTTTATCAGTTGCAAACACGTCCACACAGGTCAACATTTGTTGCTGATGAAGGTACTCTGTGAACTGATGTTTTCGCTCGTCGGGCGTCAACTCTGCAACATGGCGTGATCAACTCCGCAACACAAATGTTGCCCGCAAGATGCTGACAGCAACTCCGCAACATGTTTATGCAACCATGTTGCTAAACAAATGTTTACCATGAATACGTGACTTAATCACTACGTTGCTCAAGATAACCAGCAATGTATGACAAATTAGACCCTGCAAGTTGGTCAATGTAATCAGCCCTTAAATTATTGCCGCAACCTATGGTATGTAGTAGTTGAGGTCCTGAGGTTATTTCAAGCAACTTTGGCTGGCAACCACGCCCTTCTATCATCATATAAATACTTCATTAATTTGTAGCATGTGTGGTAATTCTCCACTCAAATCAGGCAAGTTCTATAACTTATTAAATAGGTTCTTTAGTTATAATTTTAAGTTTAGTTTTGTAAAGTTCAGAAAACACCTATATAACAAGCATAATATTAGATTTCCTTCTAAACCACAGATACTAAATTATTGCAGAAAATTAATGTTTTTCTGAGTCCCAGTTCCAACAAACTTAGTTCATGTTCATCATGTCGGTTTTCTTCAATTGACATTGGCAATATGGACAGATGCAAAAAATTGCTGAAAAAAAACTATGATATTGACACTATTGGCTATTGACATTAAATCAATGTCAAATCCTTTGATAGGGGATTCGTTCCTCATTGGTCAAATCACTCACGCGAGAATGTCATCCCCGTAAGGATTCCTCATTGGCATGCTCATTGGAATGTCAACCTGTTTATTCCTTCCTTCTTCCACAACTTTCATTAAAATTAAATCTAATGAAATAATATTCAGCTTGTAGTTTGTATCTTATTTCGTAAATATTAAGCTTAAAGATATGAGTGATGTGTTACGAATGTGTTAACAATGTGTAAAGAAAACAAAATTTAAAATTGTCTACCCGGTAACCTCAAACTCAAAATGTCTGAAACATCTTGTTATATTCTCGACAATGGAGCTTACACAGCAAAGGTGGGCTTTTCAATCTCAGAAGCGAAGGTTGTGCCTAACTGTATTATGAAAGCCAAATCCGAGAGACGGCGTCCTTTCATTGCCTCACAAATCGATGAGTGCCGCGACGCGTCTGGCCTTTTCTACATTTTACCGTTTCAAAAAGGCTTCCTTATCAACTGGGACACACAGAAAACGGTCTGGGACTTCATATTCAGCAAAGAATGTTGCCCTGTAAACTTTGCTGACACCCCATTAATAATAACAGAGCCAATATTTAACTTTTCCTCCATACAGGAAGCTATGACAGAGATATTTTTCGAAGAATATGAATGTCAGTCTTTACTGCGAATCAATGCGACAGATTTGGCCGAATATAATTATCGGAAGAACCATAATAATGAGTGTACAGTAGTTGTTGATTCAGGATACAGTTTTACTTACATTGTGCCTTATGTTAATGGTAAGAAATACAAGGAAGGTATTAGAAGGATAGATGTGGGTGGCAAAGTGCTCACCAACCATTTGAAAGAGGTGCTATCATACAGACAGCTTAATGTAATGGAGGAAAGTTATGTTATAAACCAGGTGAAGGAGGATTCTTGCTTTGTGTCTCAGGATTTTATGCGGGACATGGAGATAGCTAAAAAGAAAGGTATTGGTGGTTGTATTCACTAATAATGTAGATGCTATATGCATGTGGCTGCAGCTGTTTTTGCATCCCACTGCTGGGCATGGGTCTCTCCGCATTATTGGGAAGCCTGGAGCTTACTCTACCATGCTGCTCCAATGCGGGTTAGTGGCCAACCTGCTGTCTGATGTTTTCAAACCGGCCATAAGGCCTCGGACAAGGTTTAACAACTGTTATCTATCAACAACAACTGGGACCGACGTCTTAACGTGCCCTTTGAAGCACGGAAACGCGCATAATTTTTATTGCCACCCATGCGGTCACCCATATCACACCCGACTACGCCCATTTGGCTTAGTTGCATAGATAGTTTGCGTTCTACGCTAACCGCATGGCCATGCGTGCATCAACTTCAAGATGCTGTATGCATGTATGTTGTGTAAAGAATGCTTCACAGACAATACACATTCACACTGACTTATGTGAATGTGTGGTACACATGTGCATTCAGTAATCAACTTATAGAAAAACTAGTCTCTTCCGCAAGCGGCTTCACCTTATAGGTACCTTCTTATAGGATTAAAACTATCCTATTACGTTCTTTCCTAAGATCTACTCTATCTGTGTTCCACATTTCATTAAAATTGGTTCAGTTTTTTAAGCGGGATAGCGTAACAGACAGATTTACTTTCGAATTTATAATATTAGTATGGATTAATATAAATTTAATAAAGCTTTGTCAACTTACAGGTCCAGAAAACACTATAGTCAAGGACTATGTCCTACCAGATTACACAACTCTAAGAAGAGGCTACCTTAGGGATATAGTAAAGCCAGATGAAGACTTAGAACAACAAACTTTGAGGCTAAACAATGAAAGATTTGCCATCCCCGAGCTGTTGTTCCGGCCCTCTGATGTTGGTATTCCACAGATGGGAATTCCTGAAGCTATCATGCACAGCATAGATGCTTGTCCAGAGGAAAATAGAGAAAGTATGCTGGAAAATATAGTTTTGTATGGCGGAAGCACACTGTTCCCAGGTTTCCGAGACCGAGTGTACAATGAAGTACGATCATTAGCCTTAGACCACTTTGATGTCAATGTGACTCTGCCAGATAACCCTATTACATACGCATGGGAAGGCGGGAAGTTATTGTTCAGAGATCCAGACTTCTATTCGTTCTGTGTTACTAAGGAAGAGTATGAGGAGGAGGGGAAGGCGCTAGCATTTGAACGCTTTGATATATAGCGGCGTAAACGAGTGAGGAAGTCTTCAGAGTGAAGGCCTTGCTCGTAAAACTATGAAGCAGAGACAAAGAATGATAAAGAATGTATTACAAGAGGAATTTTGAATTCCTTTCCAAAGCTTAGCTCTGAAATGAAAGCGAACTGAATTAAGTCATATTTAGATAAAGATTTAGTGACCATTTACTTTGATTTCTGAAAATCAGTGTCCAAACTGTAATGGCAGATCAAAAATAGCAAAGTTTCAGTTATAACTCATGCTGACCATCATCAAATATTTGCAAGAAATGGTAAAGTTTAAGGATTGTGTGGGTGTTGTGATAAACTGGAAAACTAGTTTTACTATAGATTAACTGTATTGACATTTCTGAATTAGAACTAAGGAACTAAGGACATTTATTCATAGGACTAAAATAATGATAAGACTGATACAAAAAATTAGTCCAGGTTTCTCCGGAATTTTCCTAGTTTAGAGGGCGTCCGGGCCGGACTACATTTATAGTCCGGGTTTAAAAAAAAATAAGTCTTGGTCCGCCCGCGACACATGCACTGTGCCCATGTCGCGATCAACCGACGAACCGACTCGCTAAATTCACCGATCCCCCGCTGTTGACATGTCCGGGTTTTGGACTCTAAAATCCAGGGTTTTAACGCGTCTTGTCCTGGTTGACAAATTTTAGATATGGCATGGATGCTTTATATTACAGAAGTAGGATGGATGGCCAAGAAAACCACTGTATGAGTGTTGAGTTTTATTATGTTTAACACTTTTATACATGTATTTTACATCAATTTTTCGACGCAAATAATTTATTTTAACTCGATCTTTAGTAATCAGAAAGAATGACAACTTAGCCCTCCTATTTAAAAAAAAGTGAAGATCACAATGATTCTGCTTTCAGCTTTAGAACCTATTTTGATATCCAGCAAGTTGGCAGGTGAATTATGCTTTAAGATCAGTGTTGCCAGTATTTAACATTTATCTATCAATAATAACTATATGCAGTTTATTCCTTGAAGTAGTTTATCCTTGTACCAAGGCCTTGGGGAAAACCCAAAAACTAAATCATGGTGTTAAGTGGTTGCTACAGCCCATGGACACAATCGCAAGCAAACCTTGCGTATGAATTTTGAAGAGTATTTAGAAAAGTAAATTAATAATGGCTTTTCTTGTGGGAAATAAAACAAAATATAAATTAGCTTTTTCATTTATTAGTGCAATAAAGCATACATTAATTACATACCATAAGAGATACTTAGTAACTCACCAACTCAAAACAGAAAAAATTGTGACTGGGTTTAGTGAGAAAAATGTTTTTACCTGTTGCTCAACCCAAAGCAATTCAGGACACTACACTAAGGAAACTCAATGCCATTTTGAAAACATTTTACTGCCCCCCCCCCCCCCATTTCCTAGTTAACTCCCCGCTTTGAAATGAAATGAAATGCTGAAATGCGAAGGCTGCGATCGTGCCTGACTACAGCTGGGCCCTAATTGCTCAGAAAAACATTTTTCTAACCAAATACTAAAGTTCTGTAAACTCTAGCCATCTATTTATATAAATTGCTAACGAGTGGAGAACAAAAATTCATTGAACTAGATTTGTGAATACATAAAAAAATCTGGTCCTTCAAGGTGTCATTTGCAATAAAATACAGAAAGTCTAGCTCGCTAGAAGATTATAAATTATTTAATACTAAAATGCAATATAGTAACCACCTTATATTTTGTAAAGTTAATAATCCTGAGGATACCTCAGCAATTAAAGATGTTAAAAATAAATTTATTTAGCCTTCTTTTCGTACTATCAAGTTTTTCTGGTCGGTTCCATTAAAGTCTTAAGAAAAAAACAACATATCTTTTTTTAACACAAAAAACAGCACAATCATTATAACAACCAGAAAAATTGATAATATGTTTCCTAGCAAAGAATGTAAGGCAACCATTATTATTTACATTGTTACTAGCTAGTGGGAATTAAGATGCTGTAGTGTAACTAACTCCTGACTCGATTTTGACCCACTATGTTATATAGTAACAGGGCTTCCACTGTACTGCATTTTTTATCCACTAGCATGTAACAACCACAAACCTAGTTATTGTAATTTTCAGTGTATGTAGTATAATCCTTAATTACATTGTGCTCCTAAACACGATTGTAAGTGAGGGTGCAGGGGTCAATTATTTTAAACACTACCATTTAACACAAAACATACGACTATTCTGCAAGCACTGTTACCACAAAAAACAAAAAACGGAGAACAAGAGGCAAAAGGATACCGAACAATGCCTCCAAGAAAACAATGTGTCGACCACATACATCAGAGAAAAAATAAGTAATGGCCAACAAAAGTAAAATAAAATAATATCAACTCAATCGCTAACATATTTAGCTATTGCTAACCTCTCAACCTCTGACCTATCAACTGAACCAACAAATCAGCAATACACTTACGGGCTTACACTCACACACTGCCAAATTACAACAACTATGTCAACAATACTCGATCCTATCTTCACAGTTAACATTAAAGCTAATTTCAGACTACACTATACTACTATGCTATATAGTATAGCAAAGAAGGGTCTAATGCTATACTGGTATAGCATGCCGTTCACATTACGCGATATTATCGCTAGCATTTATAATACATAATAATAATTATTAATTATTTGTTTATTTCTCACCCACAATATAGCTTATATAGGTACTAACAGAGGCGGCTCGTGACATTTTTTGATGGGGGTTCACAAAAAAAAAAACTTAAGAGCTTACCATTTATTTTATTTATACAGAAAATTCATTCTCCGGTCTTTTTGACGAGCGAAGACATCTATGACTTTCTTGGGAAAATCAGATATAGAATTAATTAATCATTTTTCAATGCTTATCTTATCATACATAATGCATTGAGACGTTCTTGCGCCATAGTGTTTCGTGTAAACGTTTTGACTTTATTTAAAGTCGAAAAACAACGCTCACATTCTACTGACGTCATAGGAATTGTGCATACAATATTTAAAAGTTTTACGCTTTCAGAAAAAACAGATTCTAATGAGAATTCCATATAATGTTGAAGTAAAGCAACCGCGCCGTCAGCATTGTAAGTCTTCTCTGCTATAAATTACAAAGAACTCATTTTTCAATTTATTTTTTTGAGAAAAAATTGTAAGTGTTTACCACTTTTTTTAAATCATCCTCCGGAAAACTCTTGTTATAGTTCACAAATCTATCTGTGTAAAACAATTTAGACGCTATTAAATGGTCAGTATGTACGAATCTGTCTTTAATCTGCACTCTTATTACGTCACATACTTCTTTTCTCATAACTGAATGATTTAAGTTATCAGGCCGACGTTTTTTTTCCGGCGAAGGTGGTGGAACAGCATCTCGTAGCTGGTTTACGACTTTTTCGAATTTATTGACTTCATTTGTGATTTTAATCGAGTCAAGAGATCGAGACTGTAAAAATTTGAACAGCATTTCACAGTGGGGCATAAGCGTCGCAAAAGAGTTCAGCCAATACAAAAAATTGTCATTACATAAATATGAAAGGAGCGATTGAGCTTGATTATAGGTACTGGGGTCAGTATTATGATTCTCCATTATCACTTGCATACATTCTTTAAGGGCCTGTAAATTATCGTGTATAACTTTCACTGTACGTGTATTATAATTCCATCTAGTCTGTGGGGCGGCAGGTATTCTTTTATGTACGATTTCTTTTAAAATTTCGGATCGTTTTGGCGAACGCGTGAAAAACGATGGAAATGCATGCAAATTGCAAAAGAAGCTTCGTGTTGTGTGATTAATCGATGCACATTTTTCTAAAATTAAATTAAGTTGATGCGCGTAACAGTGTACATAATAAGCATATGGGTAGATATTTCTAATAATATTTTGGACACCGTTAGTACTTCCACTCATGACGGCAGCTCCGTCGTAGCTCTGTCCAACTAACTTATTTTTATCAATACTTAAAGAATCAAGTTCCTTCATAATTTCAGCCGCTATTATATCTGCCGTATAGCCTTTAGGTTGTATAAAGTTCAAAAATCTTTCATATATTTTACCGTCATATAAATACCTAATAATCAATACTAACTGCTGAATAGTAGAGCAATCAGTTGATTCGTCTGCCTGAATTGCAACAAACTCTGCATTTTTAATTTGTATCTGTATTTCTGATCTGCAAACTACATAAATAGCATTTAATATGTCATTCTGAATGGTTTTAGACGTACCTTTAAAAAAACTGCTGGATAAATGCTGCTTCATAGCCAAATCAATCTCTGACACGAAATCAACCAAACCTCTATAGATTCCGGGATTCCGTAGATTCATCATGCCCTCGTAAAGCAACTTGAAAACAAAATACCACACAATCTATCAAACGCCGTAAAATATATCGATTTTCATCAACGCGTTCATTGAACTCTCGAATAGATTTTCGATACGCAGAATCGAGCGCTTTATGAATATCTTGTCGGCCAATCGATGCCAATTGCACTTCACATAACATATGAAATCGAGATTGCGAATGTTTTTTCAGTTTTATTGAAAGATGCGCTAAATCGTCGACACCCGTTGTGATCCATGCAGATTCACCTCCACTGCCGGTGTCAGTTCCAAACACCAGACATGGAAAACAAAATAATTTATTGGTCTCTTTACAACCACACAACTTAAAAACACGCGTAAAAGATTTAGTTTTTGTATTACATTTTTGTGTAAGTGCAATTTGAGGACGTGGTGGCCCTTTAGCTTTTAGTTCAAGGCGTATTTCTATAGTTTAATGACACTTTTTAATAAAAGATACACTGTATTGTTCCATTTTTAAAACAAAATGTCGCGCATAAACTATTTTTTAATTTTAATTTAAAGAAAAACTGCGATATAACTGTCAAAGCCGACGACACGTTTGTTTGTATACATAAGAACGGCAACATCGCATAAGCAGGTTGTACTCGCGGTGCGCGGTACGGCCGGCCGAACCTTAAAGCATCAAGGTATGACTAGTATGACACCCGTCAGAGGAGTGGCCTTTACGGGCGAACCCCTCGTCCCAACGTCCATGCACAATGTGTCTTCTAGTTATACAACTATTATGTCTGTGTGTGTCGGTGTCAGTGTTGACGGTGCATAGAAAATAACGTTGTTAATTGAAATTGACATATTTAGAAATGTATGCGTCTGTAGCGATGAAAGGATATTTTGTGAATGTGTGACAAAATTAAAATGTGTGCGTTCTTTCCCCGCACCAGATTTGGCACAAAAATTATTATCTAAGCGAGGCGCTATGCCGTCTCTTCTGAAGGGTGAGTCAGTAACTTTGATGCTCTAAGGGCCGAACCCACGGTTTGGCAACGTCGCGCGTGAGCGGCGCTCCAGATTAAGTTAATTTCTCATACTAAATCTTTTGTTTCACGCGTCGGCTATGTGCTGCGATGTTTCTCTTTCGCACTCATTGAATACAGCGCTAGGAATCGTACTAAACTTCGTTTCATAGGAGCGCAATCGCTGGCGCTCCACTCGTACAATATGACGATAAATGTACGCGTAGATATAATGTAAGTAAGGATAGATGATAGACGTAATGTAAGGATAGTATGTATTATGAAGGAATATAGATTACCTATGTAATTTTCCTATGTAATATTTAAATTTTAAAGTGGGAGTGCACTGCACCAGCGCTCTTTAGGATGAGCCGCCACTGGGTACTAAGCATAACAAGCTCAGTTGACCGCGACCTTTGAAGAGTTTTAAATCTTTAAAGATCGAGATTTGTGATCTTTGAAGAGAATTTAAGCATGAACTTAGCGCTTCGCACCAATTTATAGCATATAGTAAGCCAATAATATATAGTACAGTACAGTGTGAACGTGTCCGTAACAATGTATGGTGCACAATATTGTTGCTGCTGTGCTGTGAGCTATATGCTATTATATTATAGCGTAGTCTGAAAGCCGCCTAACTAGCAGATACAAGACCTAAGCTAAACGATCCCTGGACACGGTTATTCGATAGCGTCAGCCGGGGAGCGCACGTCATCTATCTTGAGGATCATCTTAACCAGCTGCGTGGCCAGCGCGATCTGCTGCTTCTTCGAGTGGAGGGATTCGATCACGTGCAGTGTTTTCATGTCGTTTGAATCTGTCAAAAACAATAATGAGTTAGAATTTTCGGAAAAGTGCTGTATACTATCTACCTATACTAATACATAAAATAATAATAATAACATAATAATAACGTTTCACACTCATAGCCCCACAGTAGGGTAGATATACCCTGTGTCGTGGGTGCCATGGACACACACAAAGACAGACAAACACCCAGACCGATAACAGAAATTTAAACTCATCATTCAAATTTCTATTTCGCCGGGAATCGAACCCTCCGATCGGCAGTCCGGCATGGTAACCATTACGCCAAGGGGGTCGTCAATCTGATAAAATAAAATAAAATAAAGTCAATCTGAAAAAATAAAATAAAGCTGAAGAGTTTGTTTGAACATGCTAATCTCTGAATTTCTCAAATTATTTTTGTGTTGAATAGTCCAATTATTGAGGAAGGCTAAATATGCTATACAACATTATGCCATGACTAATACCAAAGTCCACACGGAAGATGTCGCGGGCGGCTGCTAGTTTCGAAATAAATTTGAATTCCTAATCTAACACAAGATATTTAATTTTAAAGTTGCCAGTAGTTTCACAATTAATGTTTGCAGACAATGACTTGTATGACTGTTATTAAAACTCTTTTTAACACAATACATACCACGTCCCATGCAGTCGATGCCAAGGTTGTGGTTGTTCTCGGCTGCCTGGCGCGCTTTCACCTCCGACAGCGCCTCTATCGGTGACAGCCCACTGAAACAACAAGTTGCCTCTGTGAATAAACACTATTTTTCTGTGTCTGGGTGTTAATTTATCTATTTAAGCATGTATTTAGAATTATATAAGTATTTTTATCAGCTTTCTGATTACCATAGCACAAGCTCTGCTTAGTATGGAACACAGAACATTATTAAGAGAGGTAGAACGGCAATAATGCGCCGTTCGTATGAAGACTGCCGATCAAGCCCCGCCTTTCACCTCCATTACATCTGCACTTACGAAGCTTACGCACATATTTGCAATTTCAAATCTAGCCAATCTTAGCGCCGCACAATCACGCGATTTCAAATGAACGAATCACACCCAAGCACGCATATCGTAGCACGATCGCGTGTTTCAGTAGAGATTTTGGGATTAATAATGTTCTGTGATATGGAATCAGATGGTGTTGTGTGGTATAGTATATCGATGGGCGTACCTGTTCTCGGCCAGCGCGCCCACTACTATAGTATATCGATGGTTGTACCTGTTCTCGGCCAGCGCGACCACTACTATAGTATATCGATGGGCGTACCTGTTCTCGGCCAGCGCGCCCACTACTATAGTATATCGATGGTTGTACCTGTTCTCGGCCAGCGCGACCACTACTATAGTATATCGATGGGCGTACCTGTTCTCGGCCAGCGCGCCCACTACTATAGTATATCGATGGTTGTACCTGTTCTCGGCCAGCGCGACCACTACTATAGTATATCGATGGGCGTACCTGTTCTCGGCCAGCGCGCCCACTACTATAGTATATCGATGATTGTACCTGTTCTCGGCCAGCGCGACCACTACTATAGTATATCGATGGGCGTACCTGTTCTCGGCCAGCGCGCCCACTACTATAGTATATCGATGGTTGTACCTGTTCTCGGCCAGCGCGACCACTACTATAGTATATCGATGGGCGTACCTGTTCTCGGCCAGCGCGCCCACTACTATAGTATATCGATGGTTGTACCTGTTCTCGGCCAGCGCGACCACTACTATAGTATATCGATGGGCGTACCTGTTCTCGGCCAGCGCGCCCACTACTATAGTATATCGATGGTTGTACCTGTTCTCGGCCAGCGCGACCACTACTATAGTATATCGATGGGCGTACCTGTTCTCGGCCAGCGCGCCCACTACTATAGTATATCGATGGTTGTACCTGTTCTCGGCCAGCGCGACCACTACTATAGTATATCGATGGGCGTACCTGTTCTCGGCCAGCGCGCCCACTACTATAGTATATCGATGGTTGTACCTGTTCTCGGCCAGCGCGACCACTACTATAGTATATCGATGGGCGTACCTGTTCTCGGCCAGCGCGCCCACTACTATAGTATATCGATGGTTGTACCTGTTCTCGGCCAGCGCGACCACTACTATAGTATATCGATGGGCGTACCTGTTCTCGGCCAGCGCGCCCACTACTATAGTATATCGATGGTTGTACCTGTTCTCGGCCAGCGCGACCACTACTATAGTATATCGATGGGCGTACCTGTTCTCGGCCAGCGCGCCCACTACTATAGTATATCGATGGTTGTACCTGTTCTCGGCCAGCGCGACCACTACTATAGTATATCGATGGTTATACCTGTTCTCGGCCAGCGCGACCACTACTATAGTATATCGATGGGCGTACCTGTTCTCGGCCAGCGCGCCCACTACTATAGTATATCGATGGTTGTACCTGTTCTCGGCCAGCGCGACCACTACTATAGTATATCGATGGGCGTACCTGTTCTCGGCCAGCGCGCCCACTACTATAGTATATCGATGGTTGTACCTGTTCTCGGCCAGCGCGACCACTACTATAGTATATCGATGGGCGTACCTGTTCTCGGCCAGCGCGACCACTACTAGAGTATATCGATGGTTGTACCTGTTCTCGGCCAGCGCGACCACTACTATAGTATATCGATGGTTGTACCTGTTCTCGGCCAGCGCGACCACTTATATAGTATATCGATGGTTGTACCTGTTCTCGGCCAGCGCGATGGGCGTGGCCTCGAGCGCGTCGGCGAAGGCGCGGTAGGCGTACTGGTCGAGCGAGGAGAGGCGCTCGGCCGCGCGCGCCACGGCCAGCGAGCACGAGATCTCCGCCGCGCCGCCGCCGTACACGACGCGCGAGTCCTGCCCGACAACGTCGTATGATAAATGACACATTAAGCTAAAATATTATTGTATACATATAGATAATTGAATATGTTTGTGTATAATTGTTATTATTATTATTTAAGAATTAACGTTTTAAATTATGTATAATAATCTTAATTCAAATTGACATTTTTATTATTTCTATTATTAATTATATTATAGGCATTATCATATAAATCATGCTCTCTTTCTTGTAAAATTGCACACCTTTATAAGGTATGTTACAGAGAAATATTATTATTATGCTGTGATATCTTTTGTACCTATATTAATGCAATTAATAAATGAATAAATAAAAGAATAAAAATGAATAAATAAATAAATGAATAACTACATTATCTATAATATTATAAAGAGGAAAGATTTGTATTTTGCGTACATTTCAAATTTTAATTACCAAGAAAATAAATAATATGGCGTCCAGGTTGTTGACGATCATGCTGATGCCGTTACGTAGGCAAAGGGCACCGCAGCCGCACACTGAGGCCTTTGAAAGGTACCCGGTACCTAAGCTGAGATAACGGGTTTTATGAGAGTTCATGTTCATGCTCAGAGTGCACTAAAGACTCCTTGGTGGCCTGCCTCAGTGCTTGTGTGTGGAAAACACAGCTGTCCTTGAAGTGCAGTGCCAAAAGACAGGCCCATCATCCAGTGGTGGTCTTCTGCACCTTCCAGTACTTGCGACAGCATGCGGAGGCGCACATAATGCCAACCTTCCCGGAGTTGCTGACTGAACGATTGGTGCTCTCATCGCTCACTTTTAGTCACCTCTTTGTATAAGGCAAAGGACTTAAACTATTACGACTGAGGTCATAAGCAGCTGTTCTGCTATTCCAAAGGACGATGATTGCTTCATGATAATCTTGCCGGCAACTACCCCTTTTCATTCTTTTCCGAAACAATAGAATTGCTTCAGCTCCCACTCTCACCGTCCGCATCCCTGGAAGCCACCTTTTAGTCGCTTCTTGCGATCAGGCAAGGGATAGACTGTAGCTCTATTCTTAATCCCGAAGCTCTCGTCACCCGCAATCCTGGAAACCCCCCTAATAGTGACCTCTTACTATCAGGCAAGCGATATTTTTGGCTACAGCTATAGGGACTGGGGCGGAGGCCTACCTGCACCAGGCTGCGCACGATGCAGAGAGCGTCGTGCATGGAGCGCTTGGCCTCCTCCACGATCATGCGGTTGCCGCCGCGCATCAGAACGGTGACCGCGCGCGAATTGGAACACTGCTCGATGACCAGCATCTCGTCCTTGGATGTGCCGAACGCTGCGGACAAAGTTTATTATTAGTTTCATAATATATACATCAATCAATCATCAATACAACATCAATGAAAACAGACATATTTTATTCCTTTTTCTCTTTGTGTCCCATTACTTGTAAGAAAGCTAGCTATTGTATACCCCATATTTTAAAACAGGGCTGAAGTTTTTCTCCGTCTGTTTTTTTCTTCAGCTCAGTATTGCCTAAGCGCACCCAGAGCAGACAGAACAAAAAATAACGTTCACTAACAGTTTGTAAAGGAACCGTACAGTGAATAAAGAATATTTCATTTCATTTCATTACTGGAAACAGGTCCCTACCTATTATTGAGGAGTAAGTATAGTAATGACTGACATTTTCCTGTGTTACGCAACAAACAACCTTGATCCACCAGCAGTCATGGTATAACAATTACATATGACTTTGCAAAGTACATACTGTAATCAGTGGCAGATCCACCTTGGGGGATCATGTGGGTTATGAGTAGGTCCTTAATTTGGCTAAACAAAGGTTTATTGGTATGCAAAAACAAAATCATACCATTATGTTATGCAAAGGAGATGTTTCAATCTTGGCTAGGTATTGTACACCATCTCAAAAATTCGATAAAAAACTCAAGACTCCGAAAAAAATACTTAAAATTTGTTAAAACATGTACTTTTTCGGTACAAAACCAATTTAAATCAACTATTTTCAACATTTTTCAATATGGCGGAACAACTGATTTCACTGTTAACTGTTTGTCACAGATTAATAATTTCAATTGTCAAAATGATATACTACCGCCATTATGATTTTCTAGTTTAATGTGTTGCAATTCTTACTTGAAATTCTTGTTTTGTACCAAAAATCCCAGTCGTTTATAACAAAACCCTTAATATAAAACAGCTATATACTATATTTGCAATTTATTAATATGGTGTACAAATACCTGGCCAAAGGTCCATACATTTTGAAACATCTCATTTGTATTAACATTACCATTGTAGTAAAACTTTTATCCAAATTCACGAAAATTTTGGAAACGAAATTGGGAAGCTTATATATGGACAGGGGTAAGTATTGTCATTTTCCATTCTCGATACGTGACCTCCCGTCACTCGAAGGCCGGATCCGCCCTTGAGTGTATAGTTTTTTTTATTTGAATGGAGCAACAGACGCGCATGCAGGCAACATGGTGTTAAGTGGTCGCACATCTACATACAACCTCAAGCAAGCATAGGTAAGTCTTGTCTGAGGTCGTATGCAGTTTCGCTGCTATTCCGGAGGCTGGTGGTCGCCTCATGTAAGTGTGGGCGGCAACTGCACTTTTCCACCGAAACACAACAGAATTGGTTCATGGCAGAAGTGGGTGCAGCAGTGGTACTTCCCCAGGCGAACCGTAATAGTTCTACCACCTACAATGATGCAAAGATTATACTTGACGCTGGCAATATTCAGAGTTTGCGATGCCATAATTGAAGAAAAAAAAGATATCATATCTATAAAAGAGAAAGTGTGTATGTATGTTCCTTATAGACTCCGAAACGGCTGGACCGATTTCAATAAAATTCTCGGAGAATCTTCAGATTGGTCCAATGAGTAATTCTGTAAAGTTTGGTTCACTTCATGCTAATGATTCTTTCTAACGCGGGTGAAACCGCGGGGCACAGCTAGTTATTTTTAAAATAGGAATTTGACGTCGCTCTCTTCTGTTTTGCGTCTGATTGACGTAGTTACTTTGTAGTTGAGCGTGACTCACTGAGCTCGCGCACCAGGCCGCAGGCGCCCAGCTTGTCGGGCGACAGCTCCTCGAAGCGCGGCACGATGCGGCCGCCGGTGGCGATGGCGATGAGCTCCATCTCGGGGCCGCCCACCCAGCGCACGGCCGGCAGCCCCTCGCTCAGCAGCAGGTGGTTCGCCTCGTCGTCGAAGCCCCACTGGCAGATCGCCAGCGTTGCGCCTGCGTCCTGATCAAAATTACAAACAAATCAAACTATTTATTCATTTTTGGAAAACAAACCTAATACCTTTAACTTATATACACCCTTAGAATAAATACGTATAGAATGAGTGTCTTCATACAAGCGCGCTGTCAAATTGAAGCACTAAATAGATTCCTACAGCTGTCACATCTGACAAACAAAATTTTTATTTTGACCAAATTAAGTTAATTAGAGATATAATTAACTATAAAATACTACAAAATATTGAAAACACTGTGAAAAATTAAAGTCTTACGGAGCGGCCCGTCGTTTGGTGCCATTAATTGCACCAATCAACATGCTTCAATTTGGGCGCGCGATCTTGGTTTCTATATTAATATAATGTAATTGTAATTATTCTAAGTATACACCTATATACTCGCTCGTATATATAAACTGAATATCAGAAAAAGATCAAACGATTTTCATGAAATTTAGATGCAGAGGTTTTCGGTAGCAATAAATCAATGTAATAATATTTAATTTTTATGTTTTTTCAGTCACAATCAACTTAAAATTACACTTAAAAATATGAGTCTTCCTGACTTCTGATATGATACTATTACTATTAGTGAGTTATGATACTATTTTGTTCTTTAGTGGAACATTTAGGTGGCTTAAATAATAGATTTGGTGGTAAAATATAAGTTATATTATTTTGCACATATTTTGAATTATTTACAAATTGACATTTATGTGATGGAATATGTATTTTAAAAATAAAATTGACAAATAATGAAAACTAAATGATATGAAATGAAATAATCTTTATTCACTGTACGATTCCTTTACAAACTCTTAGTGAATGTTATATTTTTTTGTTCTGTCTGCTCTGGGTGCGCTTAGGCAATGCTGAGCTGAAGAAAAGAGCAGACGGAAAAAACCTCAGCCCTGTATTAAAATATGGGGTATACAACAATTAACTTTATTACTCTTTTTCTTTCTTTCTTTTTTTTTTTTAATTTATTTATTTTATTATTCTTTTTTCCTCTGATACTAAAGTAACAAAAAATATTTCCTTCTTCAACCACCACAAACCACAACACTATAATTTTTTTTAATTGGGAGATACTTCAGTAGATTATTGTAATATCACTGCTTTCTTCAGACCACTCACCTTGACTTTGCGCACCATCTCCAAGAACTTGTCGTGCTCGTACTGGCGCAGCTCGCGGTACTCCTCGGCCGAGCCCACCTGCAGCTTGTGCTTGGTCTTCGGCTTCGGCGGCTCGAACGGGCACGTGAGGATCGCGAGTTTCACGTCCTGTAACAATCGTTTTATGTCAGTCAATTTGATAGTAGGTCAGCCCGGGATGCTAAATTTAAAGGTACTAAAGCAGTCGTTGGAAGTTCCTAACAGGAAAATATGTAGTTTATGTTAGGTAAATGTTGTGATCTGATGTCGTAATTTGTAATTGATGTTTATATATATTAATTCTCATTTTTATCAATTTGATTGTATTATTCAACATGCACAACTTGCTTTTTTTACAATATTATCGATTCAAATTAAAAATAATTTATTATTTCTTTTTAGTTGGTATTTTCACAAAGGTGTGTTGTTTAGTTTTTCAAACTACTATTGTATTTTATTTATTATAAATTGTATTTTATTTCGACCTTATTGAATGTCCAGTTTACAGGCCACTTTGCTACATTGTATGGCGTGTCCTATAAATAGGCGAACTCACCTTAAGAACTTTAGGCATCTGCGGGTGGCTCATGGTCTTGTCGATGACGACGCCTCGCACCAGCATGGAGTCCTCCATTCGGCCGCCGACCTTGCCCTCCACCTTGATCAGCTCGAAGTTTACGTCGCGCTTCTCCAGGTCCGCCACAGACAGCACCGCCTGGTAAAAGTTATCACGTTTCTTAAGAGGTCGCATACGAAATTTTGTCGATTTTAATGACAGTACATAATAAACAAATAATAAACATGAACAATAAACGTTACACACTCATAGCCCCACTGCAAGATAATTAATACCCTGTGTCGTGGGTACCATGGACACATACAAAGACAGGAACACAAACACCCCGACCGAGAACAGAAATTTAAACTTATCATTCAAATTTCTGTTTCACCTTGATACGAACCCGGGACCTCTCGATTGGCAGTGCGGCATGGTAACCATTACGCCACGCGGGTCGTCAAATAGATATCAAGTACATATTTCCATTAGTTTTATTACACAATATGACTGATCATTTCAATAATCCATACTTTTGTCTGTCTGGTATGCTTTCCCGCTTACTACTGAATCAATTTTAATGAAATTTGGAACACAGATAGAGTGGACCTTAGGAAAGGACATAGGATGGTTTTTATCCTACGGGAACCTTTAAAACGAGTGCACGCGGGCGAAGCCGCTGGCGGAAGGCTAGTAACTAGTAAATTAATTAGACATTTTTTAAGCTTGTATCGCGTATTATAATGAAAGTTTTAGGTTACTTTATATTTTTAATGCCAAACTTTTATTAATATTAGTCTTTTTCAGGAAATGAATTGATTATGAACTGAAGTTTATTTAATAGTTACTACACCTAAAAAGTCTATTGTCATCGGGCCTCTTTAATATGCTTTTAAAAAAATATTTATATCTTTGGCCGATATCCCACCAGCCACTAGTCTACACTAGTAACAGAGCAGGGGTGGGGGCGGTTACAGCCAGCATCCAATCGCAGAATGAGTTAGTTAACGTTGCGCATGCAATGCGATGCAACGCATGTTTTGTCTGTTGATACGTATCTATGAGCTAGTCCCTGTAGCTTCGGGATTAAGAATAGAGCTACGGTATCCCCTGCCTGATCGTAAGAGGCGACTAAAGGGGGCTTCCGAGGTTGTGGACGGTGTGAGTGGGAGCTTAATCCGCCTAGCTAGCAGCCCCGGGATGGACGTTTTGACGTTTTGGCTGCAACTCTTCTTTAATTCACACTGCTGCGCACGGGTCTCTTCCCATTATTTGGGAGGCCTGGAGCTAACTCCACCACGCTGCTCCAATGCAGGTTGGTGGAGGAGGGGGTTTTAGTGCAGTCAAATCCCACATAACCCTTTATCCTCTCCCAAGGACCTGGTAGCTTTTGAAGGTTTCTCCCCGATACAAAAATAAAGCTGCAGCAAACACTAAAAACCACAACTATATCTAACTAACGGCTACTCCAATAAATAAAAATATAAGCCTACTTACATCAACAGCAATTTCTGCCATCAGCCTGTGACACTTGACGACCACCTTGCTGCCCAGCGTGGTGAGCGCGACCTTGATGAGTTGCTCCCTGGCGTCCTTGCTAACCGGGAAGGGCTCGCTGATGTCATCCAGGTGGGCGAGCGCGTCGGCCGCAGCCAACTCGAAGCCGTCCGCGATACGGATGGGGTGGATGCCCTTATCGATAAGGTTGGACGCCTGCTCTAGGAGAGCACCTGTAATGCAAGAAATATTTATTTTATTTACTAGTTGACCCCGCGAACACTGTACCTTTTTTTTTGGTAAGAGTTCTAAACAATTCTCGAGCACTACCTCTAACCAGAGAATATAGTAAAACATTTGGTATTAGTCAAATACCCAACTGAGACTCACCAGCTAGCACAACAACTCCAGTAGTTCCATCTCCAATTTCATCGTCCTGACTCTGAGCCAACTGCACCATCAGCTTTCCAATTTGGTGCTCCACATCCATTAGTTTGAGAATGGTGGCACCATCATTGGTGACGGTCACCTCGCCATCAGAGGACACCATCATCTTGTCCAAGCCGCGAGGTCCAAGAGACGTGCGGAGGATGCCAGCTATCTGCCTGGCCGCTTGGATGTGTGACTGTCAAGGTTGAACAGAAGTTAACAACAGATGATACTTCTTTAATACAGTCCTGCCAAAGTTTAAAACTATTTTTTAAATTTATCAAAATATTCTGACAATATTGATTTTTTATATTTTTAGATTAGATTTTTAGGGTTCCTGTATCTCATGAACCATGATGGCTAGTCATTAGAAAATTTCACAGATGATGTATTGTTGCAGCTATAGCAACAAATACTAAAAATAGAATAAAATATATATTTAAGGGGGTTCCCATACAATAAACGTGATTTTTTATAGGTAATGGTATGGAACCCTTTGTGTGTGAGTGTGACTCACAATTTGCCAGTTTTTTTAGAATGACGATGGAATTGCCCCAGTACTGTGCTTAGTTATAATAAAGGCTGTTTTACATATCATCTTAGAAATATTGCTATTAACTTTACTTGTACTAACCTTTTCCTACCAACATCATAAAGAATACCTTTAGCTTAGATTTGGACATATAAATAGATGGTTTTTGATACAATCATACAAGCAAATGAAAAGACTTTTTTTTTATAAATAAACTGAACAAAAAGGCAGATGGGCTGCGTGGTGTTAAGCGATCACAGTTGCCTATGGACACGGGCAACCCCAGGGGAGCCACCTGAGCATTGCCAGCTTTGGAGGAGAGCTTTTTTTACAGCTTTCTTGAAGAACCCCATGTTATAGTCCACTGGGAAGGGAATGCCTCAGCTGGAAGGCACTTATAACAAGTCATCTTGAGTTTTACTGAATACCTCAGACACAGCCAAGGCAGATTTCATTATAAGATCAATACACCATGTGTTTTTAGTCATCATCAGTATTCAGGTTTAGATTTAATAATGTGTAATTTACTTGTAGGCTTAAATTTAAAGTTAACCTCACAAGAACAGTGCAATTTTATGTTAATAGAAATTTAAATGTAAATGTAAAAGAGCTTCCTGTCTATTTTGAAAAAAAATCTACTGTATTGACTTAGCGATAAGATGCAATAACAATAAACTTGATTTATATGTACCATGCTGCTGGCTGAAAATATTAAAAAGAAATGCCCATATAAATCTAATACCTTTAAACGAGCAATTCTTATATATACTTTTTATTTACATTACATTATTCTTAGTCTAAGGTATTAATAATATTGTGGCATAGAAAGCCGTCAAACGCTATCCGTCAATTAGATATTCAAAGAAATGACAATGTCAATTTGAAAGAGCTCTATAAAATTTTCGTTCATTGTTCTAGCTTCATTGGCCAAATGGTTACGTGGGTTGACTGCAAAATTACCGGGTTCAAACCTCAATCCTCAAACCACATTGCTTTTATTTTCTTGAAGTGAAAACTTCCTTAGTGGCGTTGTACACTTTTTTTGGAATGGGTAAAAAATGTTAAACTCGCATCAACACACATGGCCTGATCGTCTAAATTCGTAAGATAGTAGAGGAGACGTGGAAGATCAACCTTCAGCGATCTGATAACTCGATGAGACATATTTTTTATCAGATATAATTTATAAACATTATTATTATATTTTTTTATATACAAGAGTGAGGTGATGAAAGTAAAATTGATTAAAATTAATTTTATTAAAAGAACACTTTTTGATAGGCAAGTTATCATAGGCATGTATGTTTATAAAGATTTATAGATAAAAAACATGTTGGCCGGAGTGTCTCCTATGTCTCATCGAATTATCAGATTGACCTTCACCGGCTCTTAGACCAAGATGGAGGGGTCACAGCTGATGACGGCTCGACTGTCTTTACTTGTAAAATTTGTTTATATGAAGTATTTAAAATATAGACATTGAAAAAAAGTGTATCTATTAATGAAAAAAGTGACAAAGAAATAGTGAAAGAAAATGAGTGAGTACTTTATAAAAATACTAGATGAAAACCTACTGAAAATACTAGATGAAAAATAATACTGATAATAAAAGCAATTCGTGCGAAATTATTCCCTGACCATTCCAAAATATCAAAAATGCACAACGTTAATGTTCAAGTTTTCACTTCTGCCAGCACTACCGGAGTGCAACCCGTTGTTTTTTTATTGGGAGCAATTTCAGATGGTGTTGTTAAGTAACACTAAGCAAATGAGTGTTTCGTTTGAAACTAAGCCAAAAAAATAAATTATTTTTATAAATGCAATGCAAGTAAAGCATTTGTATTTAAATAGACTCAATAAACTCTAAAAGTATAATAATAATATTATTGGACCGTGAAGTTTAAATCCCCCTTCCCCTCGGATCTCACGGTGAACAGACGTGTCATTTGTTGCAAAGTTTAAATCTTAAATATTAATCATTAAATAGCTAAACAGTCAACCAATTAGCTAAGTATTATCTTTTTTGGTAAAACGTTAAACAGTTCTGAATACAAGTGCATATCGATATAGTGAGACTATTAAGAAAACGTAAGTCATCTTTTACTTATCGCTGGGCGTACGGTACGAAGGCAACGTGCAACTGCGGCGGCCATCCGCTCGATACTGATTATTATTACGGACTGTATGTATGTCTTATCTCTAAGCGAGACACGTGCAGTCACTGATCGCCACGCGCTGTTAATAATACACCCTACACTACACCATGCAGCGCACGCCACCCAATACTAAACCTGCGACGCTCGCTTCATCCACACCTAGCGCGTTGCATCGACACTTGTCTGAACCTAACATTAGTGCTGAAAATGTTGACTTGGGGCAATCAGACATGGATTTGCCAAGGCAATCTCTACGTCGTACCAAAAGAAAGCGCTCAGAAAATGATGATGATGACAAAATAAATATATTTATGCAGGAACTAAAACAGATGTTCGAGGAACTAAAAAATCACCAAGAAAAAAAAATAGACAAGCTATGTACAGCAGTAGAAGACATCAAGTCCTCAGTTGAGTTTCTGACTCAGAAATATGACACTCTCTTGAATAAATTTGTAAAATTAGAATCAGACCGTAATGAGGATGTGAAATACATTAAATCTCTGGAAGACAAACTGGAAAACCTTGAGCGGAGTGCCAGATCAACTTGCCTGGAGATAAGAAATATCCCCGTCTCAAAATCCGAAAACAAGGCCGACCTTCTAGGGCTTGTCTCCAATATGGGCAGTGTACTTAAAGTTGACATACAACCGCATGAAATCAAAGATGTATACCGGATAAAAACAGCCAAAGAGGACAACAAAACGATTATTTTAGATCTCTGCAGTAATATTCTAAAAGAAAAAGTTATAGAGTCGCTGCGTAAATTTAATAAATACAATAATGGCTCCAATAAGTTGTCATCTGAACACTTGAAAATCCCCGGGCCTTCTAGGCCAGTTTTCGTATCAGAAAACCTCACCTCACGTCTGAAACGCGTCTACTTCTTAACCAGAGACTTTGCAAAAACAAATGGTTATAAGTTTTGCTGGCTCTCACATGGAAAAATTCTCCTTAGAAAAAAGGAAGGTGATTCTTTAATACGAATAAACTCCGAAATGGAACTGGAGAACCTCAAAAAAAGGATATGACTAACCTTATATAGAGTTAGTCTATGGTTTTTGTCGTTTTTATTTAATAAGGCACTATGTATATCTGCGCTATGTGTTTCTCAGCTGTTTATTATAAATATCCTATTAACATGTAACAATCAACATACATACACCACACCACTTACACACTCACACCACACACATAGACTATACAAGTTTTTTAATTTCCTAGATCTAGCTACTGTTAATTGTAATTTAAACTACAAGAATCAACAAAATTATGCTTCGAATACAATGTTATTTCATAAATATTGTATCCACTCAGTTTATGTTCATGTGTTTACTTTTTATCACTTAGATTATGGATGACATTTTAACACTAAACAAAACAATTGAACAGTTCTCAGTGTCCAAATCGTACCTGTGCTCACCAGATGAATTAGGAATATATACGAAAAATTGCAATGATTCCTTAAAAATTCTTCATTTAAATATTCGAAGCATAAATTGCAACTTTGACAGTCTTCTTGTTTTGATACATAGAATTAAACTTCAACTTGATATGGTTATATTATCGGAATGCTGGCTAAGTAAGTGTCCTAATATTCCGTGTCTAAATGGTTTTGAAAAATTTGTTTCTACGTTCTCAAAACAAAATGAGGGTGTCGTTGCCTATGTAAGATCTAACCTTCAATGCACAGTACAAATTTCTGATATTAATGAAGCCAACGGACTTACTTTAAAATTCTCTAATGATACTGTTGTGTTAGCCTTGTATCGATCCCCATCATATAAAAATGTAAACGTCTTTTTAAACAGCCTTGACAACGTCCTTGTGAATCTCGCCACCTTCAAGAATATTATACTAGTAGGAGATATGAATATAAATATAATTCCCGGAACTAACGATACAAATTCAGATAATTATCTGGATCTTCTTGCATCGCATGGCCTGCTTCCAGCCCACCAGCTCCCAACTCGATTAAACAATTGCTTGGACCACGTCATCTTTAAATCTCCAAACTGTTCTTCACAAATCGCGCTTGTCCTGGATGTTGATATCACGGATCATGCTCCCATTTTATTTTTCTGTGACAATAAACTTAAGTCGCAATCTACTAATCGTACAGTCCTACGACTAAACATGAAAAATATTGTGGCTCAAATAGAGCAGACCGATTTCTCTTCTATTTCATCTTCATCGGATCCAGAAGTAGCTGCTAACACTCTAGTGACAATAATTTCTGATGCTATAAAAAACAACTCTCACAATATTAAGGTTTCTAGCAAAACTCGGATTATTAAGCCCTGGATAACTCCCGGCTTACTGAGGTGCATTCGCCATAGAGACAAATTGTACCGTAAACACAAAAAACACCCTTATGATTTAACATTAAAGTCGACGTTTATCAGATACCGTAATTTCTGTAATAATTTATTAAAAAAATTAAAACGCCAGTACGAGCGTAATGAATTTCAAAAGGCAAATAGGGACCCAGCCATACATGGAAGCTAATAAAGAATATTGCAAATATTAAGTCGGATAAATCCCACTCTACTGAACTACTTAAAATATGCGGTACACCTTTGGCGTCAGTAAGTAGAGTGAACAAGTTTTTCGTAGATGTAGGCAAGAGCCTTGCTGAAAATATAAACCCATTGCCAATAAATGATATAAATAAATACTGTTCCCCTACTTCACCTCCTTTAAAATCAATGTTCTTACTTGACACTGATCAGAAAGAAATAGAATCATTTATTAATAAACTTAAAGTTAAATGCGCAACAGGATGGGACTGTATACCTACCTCAGTAATTAAATCAGCCTCCCATATTCTCGTCCCAATCATTACTGACCTTTTTAATCTATGTGTAGCCCATGGCATCTTTCCAAATGTTTTTAAAAAGGCTTTAATTCATCCCATATTCAAAAACGGTGACAAAAGTTGTGTTACAAACTACAGACCGATATCAGTGCTTACGAGTTTATCGAAAATTTTTGAAAAGATTCTAAATAAAAGATTACTAAAATATTTGACTGAAAATAATATTCTTTCCGAAAATCAATACGGTTTTAGAGCCGGTAAGTCAACGGAAGATGCTGTACAGACACTGACCAACAAAGTCGTACAAAACTTTAATGATGCACTCAAGACGGCAGGCATATTCCTAGATCTTTCAAAGGCTTTTGATACGGTTTCGGTCCCAAGGTTACTAAACAAGCTTGAACGAATTGGTATAAGGGGAGTAGCATTGGAAATGTTTAATAGTTATCTCTCAAATCGCTCTCAATCGGTTGTTATAGACAACTTCACCAGTTTCGCAGAAACAGTGTATTTTGGTGTTCCTCAAGGTAGTGTCCTTGGACCTACCCTTTTTCTCATCTATATCAATGACCTCTGCACGATGCGACTTCCAAATTGTCATATCATCAGTTATGCTGATGACACAGCTCTTATCATAACTGGAAGGAACTGGGATGAAGTTTCTAAATACTCCGATATTGCTGTAAATGCCATTACGAAATGGTTAAACTGGAATCTTCTCACGCTCAATATTGAAAAAACGAAGTACATAACGTTTGCCCCTAATGCCTCTCTACAACCAGCTACTACATTTACAGTTCGCGTTCATGGATCCTGTAGTTTGGATTCTGCATGCACATGCAAGTCTCTTGAACAGACTTCCTGTATCAAATACCTTGGTGTATTATTAGACAGTACTTTATCTTGGAAACAGCACATTGAATCTCTTTCATCACGCGTACGTAAACTTGTATTTATCTTTAAAAACATTAGAAGCATAGTAGATTATGAATGCCTAAAATCCATTTACTATACCCTTGTTCAATCTATCTTATCTTATTGCATTACCTGCTGGGGTGGTGCGCCCAAAACGACAATGTTACGGATTGAGAGAGCACAAAGAGCTGTTTTAAAAGTAATCCTTAAAAAACCCATTTTATATCCTACGTTAGAATTGTACTCTTGTTGTAAGTTACTTACCGTTCGCCAACTATTTATTTTACGAACGGTTCTACGGAAACACTCTGACTTACCCTTCAAACCGCTTATAACAAGCACTAAACGTAGAACTAGAGTTCATGTAGTGTGCGCCACAAAACGATGGCGCTCGGCTATAGCGAAACGTCACTATTGTTATCTAAGCTGTTCACTCTATAATAAAATTAATAAACGCCTGGTTATTTATCCGCTCACTTACAATGAATGCAAAAAGAAATGTACAAAGTGGCTTTTAACCCTTTCCTATGACGAAACAGAAGAACTTGTAAAGTCTAATGTCTAAACAAACTTAATATACTACACACAGACCACACACATACACACACACACACGCACACACACACACACACACACACACAAACACATTACATACACACTTCTAACACATCCTTAAACATTACATACATCTTTTTATTTTTATTTAAGAAAGAAAAAAATTTATGTTCCTTTAATTTTCTGTTTGATAAAGTGTAAACCCTGTATCATAGGAGGGCGTTGATTACTGCAACACAGTTTTACAACTTTCGCAGGATCATCGTTATCATGCTTTTTATGTAATATCATTAAGTTTTGTGTGTCAAATAAAGATTATTATTATTAAAAAAAAAAAAAAAAAAAAAAAAAAAAAAATATGTAACATTTACATATAAAGCAATATTTTAATGTGATGGTTAAGAAATAATAAAAATATAAAAGAACTTGAAATGTAAAACAAAAAGTTACATTATTAATATTTTGTACAATTTTACAATTTGTATATCAATATACACTTTTTCCTTAATTTTAGTGTAAGTAATGAAAACATTAGTAAGTTAAAACTGAAATTGTCGGAGATAATAAATTAAATGCTATAGTAATCTACTTGTCATGTGACATCACATCTGATTTTCTATCTGCTAGAATACAATTTGTTTAAACTCTTTCATCAAGTTTTATCTACGTGAATAGATTAAATACGATGTAAATTTTTGATTTAATAACAGTTTAATTAATAAATATCAAGAATATGTTGTTTTTATTTTATTTTGAAAACATTTGTATGACTAACCTTAATTGTAAGTTTCGAAAGTGCCTTTTATACTACAACTTAAGTAAAAAATTACTAAGATCAGAAACTAAGCTCCATAAAGTATTAAATAGTGTAATTATTAAAAATTATTGAAATTAAAATAGGAATAAAACTTACCTTTAAGGCATCGATACCGGTGAGCCGTTTTTGCCTTTCTTGATCCCTTAAAATAATAAATGGACGCCCAAACTCATCAAAGGCAACAGTTCCTGGGAACATGGCCATTATTCACAAATTTTTATCAATACTAACACAAGATTAATTAAGATTTAAAATTCCAGAAATTATTCTAAATGACGGGATTCGAGCTCAAACCAAACACACGAAACTCAAGTTACAATAATTAAATATCCATCAATCAATCAATCGAATCAATCCGTCCGTCCGTCACACACAGGGTTTTTTTTTTCAATTATGGCATCGCAAACTCTGTGCATACTGCCAGCGTCAAGTATAATTTTTGCATCAATTTTTTGCCAGTTTCCATGAAACTCAGTCAGTCAAGTCAGTCTAAAATTCAAGTAAGGCCGGTCACAGACATGAGCGGCCTGCGGTGGCGGCTTGTTGTATAGTATCGAAAGTCTTGGAACTATTCACACTCACGCGGCCTGTCGCATGCCCTGCCCCCTCACCACCGAGTCGGTGTGTGCGCAGCTGTGCGCTCGCGCTCGAACCTTTTTTGTTCATCTTCACACAGTGCCAACAATAGCAAAGCTTCCTCTTCCCAGTGGCGGTCCCAGGCTTGGGGTGTCACAGGGGACGAAGGCGAAACAAGCCAATTTGGCCCCCCTCTTCCCCCAAATTTCTTAGTGACCCCCTCCCCCAAATTTCTTGCCGTATCCCGCAAAATTGAAGGCTGTGACCGCGCCTGCCTCTTCCAAGCATTGACGTCTATACATGATGAAGAATTGGCAGCAAATGGCGCTTACCAGTGTGACCATCTTAAAATTGGCGAATCTGCCACAGGCTCGGCCTAAATTCTGCCAAATCTACCACAGGCTGGGCCAAATACTGCCAAATACACTGCCATTTGAGTTTTTCGAGCCCTGACATGCTCCTCAAGACCTCAACCCTTCTGTTTTTGCACGATTGAGCAACAAACATCCAAGCTTTTGCGTTTTAAAAGCCCTTCTACACGGTCGGGACCAACCGCCGACCAACGGGTCCTTGGTCGGGCCAACTAATTTTTGTATTCGTTCTACACGGTTGGTGGTTGGCAGAACTAGCCAGTTTTTTCAGGTATTCAAAGCGTTAAAACGTATACCTTTAGAAATAACGTTTTTATGCTTGAGTGAAGGAGAAAAACGGAGAGAAAAAAGGAAATGTATAAAAAAGTGTCTCAAAGAGTGGATTACTTTGAGCCACCTTAATATTTTTAGAATTCTTGATTCCGAAGACTTTCGAAATTTCCTAAGAATGGATCAAGACACTTTTAATGTATTACTAATTGAAATCAACATCAACTGACAAGAACACACTGAGGCTCGCGTCGGCCGACAGCGTTCCAAACGGTCAGGTCCGACTGCGGATGAAGCCTGTCGTGAGGGATGCGCTCGCGACCAAGGCCGTTGGGATCAACCAAAATCGGTCGAGTCAACCGATTTCTACACTGTCCATTTTTACATCAACCCGACCAAGGACACGATGGTTAGTGGCTGAATCCGACCGTGTAGAAGGCTTTTAAATATTACGTTGCCAGTTCAGAGAAATCATTTTAGATCTACGTTATATTATTATACCAAATGTTACATTTATAAAAAAAATACACATTAAACATTTAAATTATGAGATTTTATGTCTCAAAATATCGTGATTCCTAAAATCTTCAAAATCTGCCAAAATCTGCCATTTTTATAATTCGTCAACATAATCTGCCAGAGTCAAAATTTAGGAGTGAAATCTGCCAAAATGGCAGAAATCTGCCACAAATGGTCACACTGGCGCTTGCTACTGCCTGCAGGCTATGGCCGCGGCCGCGGCAGTGTGTGTATGTAGCGGCTAGAGCCGCGGCCTGCGGTAGGCCGCCACCGCAAGCCGCGCCTGTCTATGACCGGCCTTAAGCGATGGGTACTTTTCTAGAACTTGTCCGATGGAATTTTGGAGGCAAGCAGAAAAAACATATTTTAGCACTGTTATTCTATTTCACAAACACTCGTGCACTGTGATTAACTTAAATCAAACAAAATGCCATCAACTTTATCCGATATAACTCTAAAATACACCAAGAAAATGAAAATAAAACAAGAGCACAATATGTCTTTTTAATAATATTCTTCTGATTGACTTTTATACTTACCTATGTCTTTTTTCTTCCCGCCAAAAAACTTTACCTCCAGTTACCTTGGCGCATATAAACTATTAGACTTACTGATTTATTCTACGATGCAGAAATTTACTTGACACTGGCAATATGCACAGAGTGCGATGCCAATATTTTAATAATATTATATACAAATAGCTCCATTAATACACTCCATCGGAAGTAAGTACCATTTGCGTTACTGGAATCGTAGATAGAGAAACTATCTGTTTATGACTGGATATTTGACTGACTAATTACTGGCGACTGCTTTGACTCATTTGACTGTGACTATTGTTATATCGCCCTATTTCAACGAAATGGGCATAAACTCATAAACTTGATACAAATACTTGATATTGGCAAAATGTTCATTCAACCGATGCGCTCTTTGTAAAGAAGTTATTAACCGTTAATCAACTAAAAATACCCTTCTCCCTCGCACGCTGTTTGTCTGTTTCTAAGAACATAATGGAACCTTAGACTAAGAATAATGTACTTAGATATGGAACAATAATTATAGGCATAGAAGCTTAAAGCATCTTATGATCAAGGTATGTCGTATGACAGTTATGACACCCGTCAGAGGAGTGGCCTTTACGGGCGAACCCCTCGTCCCAACGTGCATGCACAATGTGCCTTCTAGTTATACAACTAGTCTTGGTGTGTCGGTGTGAGTGTTGACGATGCGTAGAAAATGACGGTGTTAATTGAAATTGACATATTTAGAAATGTATGCGTCTGTAGCGATCGCAAGTACATTATTCTTAGTCTAAGGTAGCGATGAAAAAATATTTTGTGAATGTGTGACAGAATTAAAATGTGTGCGTTCTTTCCCCGCACTAGATTTGGCATCAAAAATTTATGTATCGAAGCGAGGCGCTATGCCGTCTCTCCTGAAGGGTGAGTCAGTAACTTTGATGCTCTAAGTAATTTACATAGTCGCCGCCGAAGTCTATTGGTCATCCCCACTTTTACACTCTAGTCTAGATTGCCCCTGCGGCGGCAGGTGTGTGAGTAGGCCGCTTATCTCTATGCTATGGAATTTATGGATGGTGGTTCCCCTTCTTCCGCGTCCGGTGTTCTCATAGAGTAAAGGCACAGAGTACTTTAATATATACGCCGCGGGAGTAAAGGTCAGTAAAGGTCATAAGGTCTATAATATTTGGTGCTGCATCTTTTTTTTTACGTTGTCCACAGTTGTCCACTTGAAAGTCTTGATTGTCTTGAAACTACGTCTTGAAACAAATCTAATTCATGAATTTTTGTGCACGTCTTTTGTTTGTAACACTTTTATAATATAAAGGTACGTATTGCATGATAGTAGAAAAAACTTTCGTTCAGTTTTTTCTATCTTTTCATTTCGTTAGCTTCCGCTATTTGCGTTAGCATTCGCTATTTGACTCTTTCTCTTAAAGAGTAAGTTAAGTACAACCTAACTGGTCTGACTTATTTTTGGCTAAACTTTCCATTATGGACCATCGATTTACACGTCCATTTTTTTTTTGTAGATAGCTAGCACTCGTAAAAAGAAAGCGTTTTGAGAATTTTCAAATTGCGGAAATGCACGGTTCACGAATTATAATTTTTTTTAGTTTTCACTTTTCATACTAATCGGAAAATATTAAGCCATGATTAGGTACCGTCGAAAGTCGTAACTTCGCCTGTGCTACCGATCTTCGCCTAATTTCGAATATGTTAAGTTTTCCAATATAATACTGTGTTTTAACTTTGATTTTTAACGCTGCCTGCGTTAGAGAACAAGTAACAGTGAACTTTGTATTTTATTATGACCTACATTTTATCCCCTTTCTTATGCCGTTATTATTTTCTATCTACTTCATGTATAGAAGTCACAATTGAATTAAATGCTATCGAGTTGATAGTGGCGGTCATCTTGTTGCCAAACTTCGCCTGCCCCTAGGGTTGTCGATTCTTTTGTTTCGTGTATTATCCAGATCCTACGCTATATGCAACTTTTTTTTTTAAAAATACGTATGGTTGTTTATAATTGAGTTTTCAAAAAGGCTTTTGATCTTCTTGGTTGTTATCTTCAATTCTGAAGGTCGTGTCCCTGAAAGCGCCTCGTAGCTTCTTGCACTAGTTTTTTCCACTTCATTCGGTTCTCAGCTGTTCTCAGGGCGGTTACAACAGGGAGTCCAGTGATGGTTGTAACTTGATCACACCAACGGCTAGGAGATCGGCCGCGGGGTCTCTTGCCCTCCACTTTGCCCACCACAACCAACTTGTCAAGATTATCCGGTTGGCGGCGAGCAATGTGACCAAAATAGCCCAAAATCCTTTGAAAGCAGATTGTTGATAGTCTTGTCTTAACCTCAAGCTGTTCCAGTATAGACTTATTTGTTCTTTTGGCGGTCCATGGTATGCGGAGCATCCGTCTCCAACACCACATCTCGAAGGCATCAATTATTTTCCTTTCCGTAAGTCGTATTGTCCATGATTCCGCTCCATAGAGGAAGATAGAAAAAACCTAAGGCTTTTGATAAAACTATCAATTTTATAATACTATATAGGGTGAATTTTAAATAGTTGGTTCTTAAAAGCTTTTAACTTCCCATACTTAGGTAACGTAACTCGTAAGTTACATAAGTATGTAAGTATGGGAAGTAAAATTTTTTTCGGCATTTTTCGACCAGTTTCTTTGAGTAAAATTTGTTTGTTATCACGAGTACGTTTATTTCTTTTGCTATCAATTTCAATTAAACGTCACTTTTTTGTAGATTCGCGAAAAATCTACATAGCTAGAACTATATAAGGTCAGATCTTTTAAAGCGATTATATGAACTGCAAATATTTTAAACCGAGTGTTCTACTCACGATTACAATCTACTATAAATTCAACTCTGATATTGCAAATAAGGTTTTCGACTTTCGATTTCAAAGCTGATTTCACACACACATGTAACACGATAACTTAATAATTAAAATGTTGTGAGGTGAAGCATATAAATAAATAAATAGTTTTTTGTGATCGTAAATAGAACACATGATTTCAATATTTGCAGTAGGTAGGTACCCTAATAATACGATCATATATTTGTCTGTCCTGTCATTAGCAAAGCTTGATTGCCCCAGATTGAGCGTTTATACAACGCTTAATGTAGGTAGGTACGCAATTTGCGCCGTTTCAATTGCCTACACAGAGTACATTTGTATATAGGAGTTGACTGAGTTCGAGTGAGTGGCCGGCAGTCTTGGTATGAAAGTTGCGAATCAACCGCTGACTGAATGAGTCGGCAAGCGAAACACCGCAAACTGAAGGGATTCAAAGAGTCAGCCGCAATCAATTTACCTAAGATAAACTTTAACTAGATAGATATCCAAAGGATTTTCGTGTTTAAAAATAAATAATTTACCAACTTAATTTGATTTTTCTTACTCCTCTCGTTATTTTGAAACTAAAATTATTTGTGGCAACCCTGTCGAAACTTTTCCTAATGTATGAAAACATCTTCAGACTGATGCTTAACTTCGCCTACTATACATTTTTCTTAAATTACGACTCTATGGTGCTAATAACAAAGTTCATATTCGTCTCAGATATTCTAAATTGCTTTATACTACATGTAGTAAATGTATTTTTTAACAATTATTGAGATTAAGTCACTTTGGCATGATGTAGGCGAAGTTAGGCAAAAAACGCCAAACTTCGCCTACTACCTTTGAGATCGAATTTTGCTTATTATTGCTCTTATTTTAAGACAGATTTTTGTACTTTTTTCGGCATGTATTGCCAAATAAGTTTTTAATTTTAGCGCAATCTGTAAAAATATGCCAAAACTTAGGCGAAGTTAGGGGATTCGCCGGTACTTACGCCAAATAATTGACATGTCAGACGTCAAAATACTCAAAATTCACTTCACATGTTCACACCGTCGAGTTGCATTTTATTCCATTTTGTCATGTTTTTTTTTTTACTTAAAATATATTTTTATTTTTTCATATTGTTACGACTTTGAGTACCTATATCTCGAAAACAAAGCGTCGTACAGCAAAACCCCAAAAACGCATAAATAGGTATTAGGTCTACTATCGAACAGTGAAGAAAGTTCTCGAAAAATCGGTCATAAGAAAAACATCGATTTCTACGAGTAAACAAATCCGCGGTGAATACGTACCTATATATAGCGTACATGTATAGGTTGTTTACATCGCGGGTCGCGGCTATTGTTTGACAGTACATAGTGTGTAATAATAACTAATAACATAAAGGAAGGTTCGGGACGGGTCTATTGTATTTGGTGGTTCGGGAAATTTCTAGAGAACCATGGGTGGCCGTATATAAGGCACGCGCCGAGCCGAGACTGGGCAGTTTATTTTCGGAAGTGAAACCGAAGCGATCTCTACCAAGCGACAAGGAAGAATTATTTCGACGACTCAAGCGAAGATATTGGACTATAGTGATTGTGCATTGTGATTCGGACTCAGTGAAGTGGATTTTTGTGGAAGCTGACAATAAACGCCTTCTACGTTACCAACGGCATTTTCATTACCCATAGCGCGTAACAATTGGTGTCAGAAGCGGAATGCCGTTAGTACAACGAGACGAAGAGGGGCGCACTCCGAGGACCAGGAGACAGGTCGGTATGGATGCTGCGCGACAACTTGCGGCTGAAGGGGAGGACGAGACCGCTGCGCCGGGGTCGTCGTCAGGGGCAACCGCAGCACCGGCTCCGACAATGGATATGGCAGCGCTACTGTCCGCCATACAGGGGATGCAAGAAAAGATGCAGGCCAATCTAGAAGCTAGACTAGAAGCTAGCCAACGGGAACAGGAAGCCATCCGCCGCGAACAAGAAGCCAGCCGTCGCGAAATCCAGGAACAGATCCAGGCCAGTCAAGAAGCCAGCCGTCGCGAAATCCAGGAACAGATCCAGGCCAGTCAAGAAGCCAGCCGCCGCGACCAGGAAGCCAGCCGTCGGGAAATCCAGGAGCAGATCCAGGCCAGCCGCGAAATTGTTATCGACAAAATTAATAGTGGGCTGACTGGACTTGGGGAAAAGCTCAAAGAGGTGCAGCAGGAAGTAAAGGAAATTACGCTGAGGACGGATCATTTGGAGGAGCGAGTCGAAGGCCATGACAACCGCCTACAACAGCTTACCAACGAGGTCGTGAAACTAAAGACTCGCGAGCCCGTAGTTGTTCCGTCGTCATCATCGGCGAGGCTCGACCTTCCACATTTTGATGGAAGCTCTTCCTGGTCGGCGTTCCGATACCAGTTCGAGACGCTCGCAAAAGCAAATGCCTGGGGGGATGATTACTCTTTTACTGCTCTAACACTGGCCTTAAGAGGAGACGCCTTGATGACTATAGATAACCTACCAAAGGAAGGCCGGACACTGGAAGCTCTAATGGAAGCGCTAGAAACTCGCTATGGCGAGAAACATTTAGAATATGTGTATCGAGCCCAGCTTCGAGAGAGGACCCAGAAGCCCAACGAGAACCTCCAGCAGTGGGCAACGGAGGTTGAAAGGCTTGTAAGGCGTGCTTACTCTTCGACACCAGGGAATATCGAAGTGTACTTACTGCAGGCATTTGTCGACGGGATACGAGATTTGGAGGTCAGGGCTGCTGTGCGTCTGGGCCATCATCAGTCTCTAAAGAATGCTTTGGCACATGCCCTGGAAGTCGAAGCCGTGAGACAGGATGCAAGGTACCACAAAGTAAGAGAAGTGGTCACGGAGCAAAAGAAGCCACGTTTTATCCCCACCTGCTATGGTTGCGGCGAAAAGGGGCATATTCGCTTAGAGTGCCCCAAGAAGAAAAAAAGATGGGTTTCTGACTCGGAAAGTTGCCGTTAAACTAGATGTCGCCAGGGCCGCGGGGCGGGCGCTGGTTGGTCAATTTAATGCCCCCTGTATTACAATCAACCAAGTTTGCAACGGAAACAGCTTAACACTTGAGGGTATTGTGAATAACCGGAATTGCCAATTCACTGTGGATACGGGAGCCTCTTGTTCAATTGTGAAGCCTGAGCTACTTCCTAGGACCATTCAGTGGACCAAGCGATCCCCAGCACACCGACTTCAAACGGCAACCGGCCAACCAGTTACCGTCCTCGGCAATATAGACGTCGATTTGAAGATTGGTGACCGTGTATACCGACATCCAGTTTTAATTGCCAGTATCACCGATGATTGCATATTGGGACTGGACTTCTTAAGGAAAGAACAGTGCGTTGTTGACGTACGGAAAGGGGTTTTGAGGTTCCCTGATCAAGAAGTATGTCTTAATGGATCTGAACCATGCAATCTTTACTGCTTGAAGGACACTGTACTAGCACCCAGATCGGAGTCTCTAGTGAAAGTGAAATTCCCCTCGAGGGTTAAAGTAAGAAGATGCGTGATTGTTGAGGACACCGGAAGTAACCATAGCTTGATTACTGCGAGAACTCTACTCATGTCCAAAGGAGTATCGACGGTTCGGGTTCTCAATATGAGTAACGAGGAAGTTCATTTAAAGAAGAACAGCTTAATGGGAAGATGCGAGGAAGTGAAACTTCTTAGACAGCTGAGAAATATCAGAGCAGTACAGCCAGAGAGACAAAATAGTGCTGATATTGTCGGTCAACTTCTTGAAGCTTCTAAGGAAAACTTATCTACTTCCGAGCGACAGCAGGCATGCGAACTCCTATCAAAATTTAAAGACATTTTTGCAAAGGACTGTGATTTCGGACGCACGGGACTCGTCAAGCACCAAATCGACACCGGGGATGCTAGGCCCATTAAACAAAGACCTCGAAGGATACCATGGGCAAAAGAAAGAGAAGTTACTGAGCTCGTCAAAGACATGGCTAGTAACGGAATTATCGAACCTTCTACAAGTCCGTGGTCTTCACCAGTTGTCTTGGTAAAGAAAAAGGACGGAAGCACAAGGTTCTGTGTAGATTACCGGATGCTGAATAACGTTACCAAAAAGGATAGTTATCCCCTGCCTCGAATAGATGACACGCTGGACATGCTCAGTGGTATGAAGTGGTTCTCAACCATTGATCTCAAGAGTGGATATTGGCAGGTGGAGATAGATCCCAAAGATAAGGAGAAGACAGCATTCAGTACAGGAATAGGAAACGGTCTATGGCAATTCAAAGTTATGCCATTCGGCTTGTGTAATGCACCCGCCACTTTCGAACGTCTCATGGAAAGGGTAATGGTGGGCCTTCTTGGAGACGTATGTTTGGTCTACCTTGATGACATTATCATCATGGGGCGTACTTTTAAGGAACACCTGCGGAATATGGAAAGGGTCTTTACACGGCTTAGGAACGCCAACCTTAAGCTAAGCCCGAAGAAATGTGCCCTCTTCAAGAAAGAAGTGAGCTATCTTGGGCACATAATTTCCCCGGAAGGAGTTAAAACCGACCCAGAGAAGATTAAGGCTGTGCAGGACTGGCCTACTCCGAGGAATAAATCTGAAGTACGTTCATTTCTGGGTCTGTGTACGTATTACAGACGTTTTGTAAATAAATTTTCAGATATAGCCAGGCCATTACATCGTCTTACGGAAGAAAAACGAGATTTTGTCTGGGATTCGACTTGTGAAAATGCTTTCAGAGAGCTAAAACGTTGTTTGTGTGAAACGCCTATATTAGGATATCCAAGTCGCGATGGGAGATTCATCGTGGACACGGACGCGAGTAATACTGGAATCGGCGGCGTTTTATCACAGATACAAGGCGAGCACACTGTAGTGATAGCATACTTCAGCAAATCACTCTCGAAACCAGAAAGAAATTACTGCGTTACTCGTAGAGAGTTACTTGCTGTGGTCAAGGTCTTGCAACATTTTTCGAAGTACCTTATTGGTCGCCAATTTGCACTACGGACAGATCACGCAGCGTTACAATGGCTCCTGCAGTTTAAAAATCCTGAAGGTCAAGTGGCACGATGGCTCGAGCAACTGCAAGAGTTTCATTTTGTTACGGAACACCGAAGTGGAAAAGGACACAGCAACGCCGATGCCTTATCAGGAAGACCTTGTCCTGAAGATTGCAAACACTGTCAGAAACAGGAAACCATAGGACATGTTAAATTAATAAGGACACAAGGTTTAGACGATGAATGGACCAACGAAAACATGAAGAAAGCACAAGAAGAAGATGATGACCTACGGTTAATACTGGACTGGAAACGAAGTGAGAACAAACCCAGCTGGAATGATGTGTCAGCATGTAGCCCAGTCACTAAAAGCTATTGGGCTCAATGGGACACCTTAGTCTTGGAAAATGATGTCTTACATAGAAGATGGGAATCTAACACCGGAAAAGAAGTAACCCTACAGATCGTAGTACCAAGAAGTATGGTGTCGTCCGTCCTAAGGCACATTCATGATGGAACTTCTGGTGGGCACCTTGGCGTGAAGAAAACGCTAGTAAAGTTGCGAAGAAGATTCTATTGGGTACATTGTCGCGAAGATGTGGAAGACTGGTGCCGAAAATGTACAGCTTGCGCTTCAGTCAGAGGTCCCCAAACAAGAAGTAAAGGCAAATTAAAGTTGTATAACGTTGGAGCACCTTGGGAGCGTATAGCTATTGACGTAGCTGGGCCATTTCCAGTAACCGAAGATGGAAACCGATACATCGTAGTTGTGCAGGACTATTTCACCAAGTGGCCTGAAGTATTTGCCACTCCCAATCAAGAAGCACACACCGTGGCTAAAAAGCTCGTGCAAGAAGTAGTCTGCCGATATGGTGTACCTATGGAAATCCATTCGGACCAAGGACGTAATTTCGAGTCGGGGCTTTTCCAAGAAATGTGCAGTTTGCTGGGCATGCATAAGACGCGCACGACTCCTGCTCATCCACAGTCAGACGGTATGGTCGAGAGATTCAACCAAACGTTGGAAAATCACTTGGCTAAGGTAGTGGATGAACATCAAAAAGATTGGGACCAATACATACCTCTGTTCCTTATGTCGTATCGTTCGGCACTCCACGACAGTACAGGATTTACTCCAGCAAGGGTGAACTTTGGCAGAGAAATGAGGCTTCCGATAGACGCCATTACTGGCACTCCACCGGATGGTCCCAAGATTGTGACGGAGTACGTAAGTGATCTTCAATACCAGCTAAATGAGGTACACAAGATGGTTCGGGAGAACAGCTTGAAAACCAGCACAAGCATGAAAACCCGATACGATAGGAAAGCCAATTCCAAGGGGTTTGAAGAAGGAGTTCTAGTGTGGTTTCACAATCCGCAGAGGAAAAAGGGGAAGTCCCCGAAATTACAACCTCGCTGGGAAGGACCTTACACTGTTGTCACAAAGATTAACGACATCACGTACCGGATTAAGAAGGGTCCCCGCGGCAAACTAAAAGTAGTACATGTAGACCGACTAGCAAAATACTACGGAAAGAATCATGCTCGGGACGAGCATGACTAAGGAGGGGGTAATGTTACGACTTTGAGTACCTATATCTCGAAAACAAAGCGTCGTACAGCAAAACCCCAAAAACGCATAAATAGGTATTAGGTCTACTATCGAACAGTGAAGAAAGTTCTCGAAAAATCGGTCATAAGAAAAACATCGATTTCTATGAAATGAAATGAAATGAAATGAAAATATTTTATTTGCACAAATATGGGTAGCAAAAAAGGTTTTACAAAAATATTTAGATCGCCATATTTACCCTTTAGGGTGTACAAATCTACGAGTAAACAAATCCGCGGTGAGTACGTACCTATATATAGCGTACATGTATAGGTTGTTTACATGTTACATTAATGTTAGTAGAACATTTATATTGCAAAAACGCAGTCTTAGAATAATGTATGGTAAAGCGAGCGATGAATCTATTCGCTCATTGTTTTCCGAAGAGAAATTTCTTACATTAACTAGTATATACATATTGGAGATTTGTACTTTCGTTTTTAATAACATAAATTCATTTGAAAAGCAAATAAACATGCGCATAAGAGATGTACCCACGAGGCAGAAAGATAGTGACGCTTTATATTTACCTCGAGTGAAATGTCAGATTTTCAAAAATAGTACATACATATTTGCTATTAGAATATTCAATAAATTACCCATACATTTCAAACAATTATCAGGTAATAAATTTAAAAGAGAACTAAAGCAATGGCTTATAAAAAAAGTATACTATAGTATAAACGAATTTTTTGATGACGTGCATTAAAATGGTTTGGGGAGCTTCCGCGTAAAATATTAACTCTAAACAATGCCTGAGAGTTTTTTTTCCGCCGGCTTTTTTTCTCTCATTGACCCAGTGGTGGGTAGGCATCAAAAGCCGATGATCCGTTAAGAATATTCTTAGCGGATCTTAAAATAAAACTATTTGACTACTTAGCTATTTAATTTTAATTAGTAATATAATATTGTATGCCAGAGCATGGTAGACTGTTTAAACTCTTATAATAATTTTAAACATCTAACTGTATGTATGTAAACAGTCAACAATAAAGTATTTTCATTTCATTTCATTTCATTACATCGCGGGTCGCGGCTATTGTTTGACAGTACATAGTGTGTAATAATAACTAATAACATAAAGGAAGGTTCGGGACGGGTCTATTGTATTTGGTGGTTCGGGAAATTTCTAGAGAACCATGGGTGGCCGTATATAAGGCACGCGCCGAGCCGAGACTGGGCAGTTTATTTTCGGAAGTGAAACCGAAGCGATCTCTACCAAGCGACAAGGAAGAATTATTTCGACGACTCAAGCGAAGATATTGGACTATAGTGATTGTGCATTGTGATTCGGACTCTGTGAAGTGGATTTTTGTGGAAGCTGACAATAAACGCCTTCTACGTTACCAACGGCATTTTCATTACCCATAGCGCGTAACAATATTAATTTTGTTGTATAATAAATATGCAATACTAACTAGCTTTCCGCCAGCGGTTTCGTCCGCGTGGATCCGTTTTATACGGATCCACGCGGGCGAAACCGTAGCGGGCGAACCGTTTATATATTCCCGTACGATAAAAACCATCCTATGTCCTTTCCCAAGGTCCACTTTATCTCTTCCAAATTTCATTAAAACTCAAACTTTAACCATGGATATCTCCATAACCATTGGGTTCCGCAGGGTGGGGATGGTACAGGGGGGGGGGGTAGCAGTAGCCTCCCCCTTCTCCTTCTCCGAAACCCCATAAATCGACGGTCTATAAAGGAAAATTTACGTTATTTTTTAATGATACGAGCTTATAGTTAGGTATCCATAGTAGGTACCTATATAATGTGTAGGTACCTAACTATAAGCTCGTATAATCAGGCGCGGTAAAAGGGGGCGAGGAACGTTACATACTTGGTCCATGTACCCTGTAATCCCCCCCCCAAATCCACCAGTCATGCGTAGATGGAAGGTGAAACAAGCCAATTTGGGACACCTCTTCCCCCAATATTTCTTGGTGACCACCCCCAAAATTGAAGGCTGGTCCATTTTGTGGTAGGTAGTACCTAAGATCTCATGAAGTTTTATAAATTTAACAAAAACTTACCTGTAGGTAAATCCGTCAAGTTAACATGCCACCTGTGAGTCTACTCTATATAGAATAGAATATTCAGATTCTATATAGAATATTCAGAAATAGAGAGACCTATATAATAAAGAGAATATGGAAAACTGGTGCCTTTAATATTACAATGACTTATATCGACACGAGATTTTAAATATTAAAAAAGTACCCATTTTACATTTTTTTTAAATAATTCTTAATAAACATGTAAATAATTAGTTTACAATCAAATTAAATCATATTTATAACGACTTTTATAGACTTTCAAACTGATTACCTCCATTAATTGCAAAAATCATAAGCGTTCAAAAATTTATGTTTTTTTATTATGTCATTATAATTCTAAGGGGGCCATATTACAATGTACATTTTGATGCGGCGAACATAACAAAATTTAACCCTTATGTATGCTCAGAAAGGAAAAAATGTAGAATATTATGCAACTTGGAAAAAAATCCAAATCCAAGATGGCCACCATAATGGTGGATTACTAATTACTTAATTATAATTATAACACAATTAAAAGTACATACATAAAAAGGATAGGATAATAAATATACATATTTTACAAAATGTTTATGCCAATATACTTAGTCCAAATTACCCCAATAATATAACAATTATTGAAAAAAAAAAGCAATTAATCATACTATTTTGAATTTCTTTTTCCCCTTTCAGATTGTTCATGTACAGAGCATCTGCTAAATAAAATGCAACAACAAAATGGTAAGAATCAATAAGTACTAAAAGTATATTTTTGTTATTCATATTTAATTTTTTTAATGGCTTTTCACTCATATGCATTGATTGATGTGTAAAGTTTATGAAGTTAAAGCATGCATTGTTAGAGTTTGGCTCCTTCGATCTGATAACTTTTTAACAATACAATCCGTATATAGTATGGTCTTGATGTCCTGTGGAATGTTCCCATTTTATAAGACAAGGCTTGTCTTATCATGGCAACATTTTTTTATGATTTCCAAAATTGAATTTGTATTTTTTTAAATTACATTTATAAAGTAAAATTGTTGTTTCCAGAATCTAGCCTTGTTTTTTTTATTTGAATGGAGTAGCAGACGAGCATGCAGGCCACGTGGTGTTAAGTGGTCGCTGCAGCCCATGGACTGCACACAACCTCAAGCAAGCATAGGTAAGTCTTGTCTGAGGTCGTATGCAGTTGCGCTGCTACTCCGGAGGCTGATGGTCGCCTCATATAAGTGTGGCCGGCAACTGCAGCTTTCCACCGAAACACAATAGAATTGGTTCACGGCAGAAGTGGGTGCAGCGGTGGTACTTCCCCGGGCGAACCATAATAGTTCTACCACCTACTCACTTTTATCTGGCAACATTTTTTATGATTTCCAATACATGTTTATAATGTAAAATTACACGTTCCAGAATCTATACTTGACCCGAACCAACTACACTTTGGTGGTAGTTTTTGTGATCAGGTTGCAGAAATTCTGCAGACTATAACAATGACACAGGATGAATGCGAAAAGGCAGAAATGATGAGAAAGGATCTGGAGGAAAACTTCAGTAAAATATTTAAAGGTACCCCTATATTTGTATTATAGCATAAGTTTTTCGTTTACGTAGCAGAAGGTAAAAACAACCCTCATACGCCGGTATAAAGCGTCTGTCTGTCCATATGTCAGCAAGTGGCTCTGACTATTTTTTTGCATTTAATATTGTTACGCTCTATGGGGGTAATAAAATTCCGATTGTAACGTAGAAGGCGTTTAATTGTCTTCTTTTACAGAAAAGCCAGTTGACAAATGTCAAATCACCAAACACAAAGACACTGCGCTATTTGTCTGAAATAGTCTTACTTCGACTGGCTACAGAAATCAAAACTCGTTGTTTCATTACATGTGATATGAAAAATACAGTGTGTGGCACGGGATGAAACACGATTTCAGACCAGGGCGATGACAGCCCGAGCCATAAGACTAATGTAGTATTATTTATTCTTATGCCCGAACGAAGTAAGAAATCGTCTTGTTTCACCCCTTGCCACACACACAATATACTATTGTTTAAAGATCCGTTAAGAATAATATTTTAAAGGATCATTTTGCATCGCATCTATACCGCTATATATTTTCATATAAATAAATATCTTCAAACTTTAAAAAAATTATCATTCGAAAATACAGGATAACAAACTCGCAAGCGTGCAATGCCTGCCCTACACGTTACGAGAAATCGTAACGTGTAGGGCAGGCATTACACGCCGTTTCTCGTCGCCGCCGCGCCGACGTCGTTTCTCTGAACAGATCTGTTTCTTCAGATTTATTGCCAACGATTTACCATCCACACGTGCGATAAATCTGAAGAAACAGGTCTGTTCAGAGAAAAATGAACGATTACTCGTAACGTGTAGGGCAGGCATAAGTAAATGACATTCAATCGTCTGTGTTGTGAGTTGTGAGGCTTGAAGCTTGTGGATTGTGCGCCAGTCGCACCAGGCCTAACCGGGGACTGGCGTCGGGTATAGGTGTCTTTACGTATTTACTGTATTAAAATATAAGATAACAACAAAATAACAGCCGATTTGAGAACATCGTCCGTTTACGAAGTTTTTTAAAATAAAAATGCTTTGATTATTCCTTTCAGGTTGCCAACTAAAACTTTTCGGATCGATACGTATGGGCCTGGCATTTAAGAATAGCGATGTGGACCTTTTCTGTGGTAATTGCAAAGAAGATCTCGAATACTGGCTCACAAAGTCCCTTGAGTACTTTAGTAAGAACACCAATCAGTTCCAGCTCATAGACCAGTGTACTTATAAAAAGAAAATCGCTGTTATAACATTCACATACTTAAAATTTAAAAGACAATGCGATTTTAGCTTCAATGGACCTAGAGCAGTGTACATCGCCGAGCTTGTCGAACATTTATTGCAAATGGATGACCGAGCCATCCAATTGATGCTACTAATAAAATATTGGGCTAAACTTCATGATTTTCATAAGCTGAATCTTCCTAGTAACGGACTCATATTTTTAGTTATATTTTATTTGCAAATCAAGCGTGTGCTACCGACCGTCGCAACACTGCAGGCAAATCTTTCGCATGAAATTGTAGATGATTGGAACGTCGCGTTTGAACGCCAAAGTAACAGAACTGATAACAAGGAATCCCTTTTTCGTTTGTTAGGAGGTTTCTTTGAATATTTCCAATATTTTAATTTTGCAGAACTCGTTGTTTCACCGTATGTAGGTTACCCAGTGGAAAGACAAAAATTTTTGGACGTAAGCAAAGTCCCGCCTGAATTTAAGCTTTACAAGGAACATAGCGACGCCCATATTCAAATTAAGGTTATGGATGTCCCAATGTGCATACAGGATCCCTTTGACCACAGCAGAAATATTGCCGATGCGGTTAAGGCTCATCAACTTCAGAAAATTACTGAGCACTTTAATTATGCAGCTACACGCCATAAGCTCAGTCGAAGGAAACCTAAAGTATTTCTGCGGCAAATTTTAATGAGGGAACAAGAACTGTTCCCATTGGTGGTACAATACCCAATGCACGATCGTTCGTCGAGACGGCTATCGATTTAATTGCAACGCGCAATTGATTTAATAGCAATTAAACTTTTAATTGCTACTCACAATTGAAATAATAAATCTTTTTTGTTTTAAGAAACAATAAAAACTAACAAAATAATTGCATGGGATGTTATGTTATTCTGAAAAAAAAAACTAACTACATAATTTTAAGCTGCATTGTGACGTTGCTCAACTTATTACGCCACCCGTCCAAGTCGCGACCACGCTCGACGTTGCTTAGCTTAGTTGGCAGAGATAAGCAGAAACTAATCAGGCCTTAAATAAATTAATATTATTTATGATTCATGAGTAAAAATATAAAATCTAGCATTCTAAATAGCTGTGTGGAACAATCCACCTCTAAAATAATAGCAAGGCTCCTAGAAAATTAGGGTATAATAAATCCTAAGTAATTTTATCATTTTATCTATCTTTTATAATTTTATGTATCTTTAATAACAGTTGGATAGGTAGCAATAGCAATGGCCTCAAGCAAACTTGAGTGCGGTTAAGAATTGGATGAGTGACATTTAAGTTAAGCAGTGTAGAGTGCGGTCACCAATGTAACTGGTGGTAATAGAATCAAGCAGAGCGGAGTGGTAATAGAGTTCACAAACGTCTAGTGCGGTCAGTAGTTGGGTGGGCAGCAATGAACACAAGGAAAGTAGAGTGCGTTCAAAAGTTTGATAGGTCGAGGTGCATTTATATTATATCTAAAATTTTTATCTACATTTTGTACGTAAACTTCCGATTTTTTATTATTTGTAATTTTCATACTTGTCTTGAAATTTTTAATATAAAAATAAGCACCTTAAAGGTGGCATTCGGTCGGTTCGTAGCAACCGCGACCCGCGACAAAGACGGTCGCGCGACACACTGCTTCGTCTGAATTTATATGTAGGACTAAACCATGAAGGTAGGAAAATAAACAAACCGCGCGGAGGTGCGGGAGGCCTTCTCATATAAATACATATTATTTTAACTTTTTGCTTAACATAGGCCGGAAAATGGCATTTTTGTTTATATGTTATTCATAAACGTTACATAATAAAATTCTGAAAATAATATGTTTTTTTATTTCAGTCTTTAAGGCTTAAGGATTTCCAGCGGCTGTGAACTTTGGGTGGTCGCTCCTAGGTTGTTAGGTGAAGCCTTCAAACGGCTTCTACTTTTTTTTTTCAATTATGGCATCGCAAACTCTGTGCATACTGCCAGCGTCAAGTATAATTTTTGCATCAATTTCTTGCCAGTTTCAATGAAACGACGAAGTACTAACAAAGTCAGTAAGTCGTAAGTAATTAGTCAGTCAAGTCAGTCCAACATTCAAGTAAAGCGATGGCTACTTTACTAGAACGTGTCCGATGGAATTTTGGAGGCAAGCAGAAAAAACATATTTTATGTAATTAACCTATATCAAACAAAATGCCATCAACTTTATCCGAAATAACTCAAAATACACCAAGAAAATGAAAATAAAACAAGAGCACAATATGTCTTTTTCGACTTCCCGCCAAAACTCCGGCTTCTACATAATCTTAGGGCACTTAACGCAAGGAGTCGCCTCCTGTTCATACGGGTGTAATGCGGTCTATAGCCCTTTATGGAGCTCCTTTTTGAGTGAAGGCCCTGAGAGCAAAAACCCGTAAAATTGGGGACATACGTGGATATCGCACCATCTCGTGTGAGGCGGCTTACGTTCTTGCGGGGTGTGTTCCCTGGGATCTGGAGATGGAGGTTCATGCATCCATATTAGAGATGATGAGGATTCCTCTTCCTCTTAATGAGGAATTTACGCATTTTTTGGTACTTCCACATCCTCTTCCGCTTCCTCTTAGGGAAAGTAGAAAAATTCCTCATCCTCTTTCGCTTCCTCTTAAATTAAAAGGAATTTATGAGGAATTTTCTTTTCGCATACAACTAAAAAGTTATAGGTACTTACTTTTTGTAACTGCTGTACTACTTAATGTACCTTTGATTAATAAAAACTTGAGTTGAATTTAAATACCAACTGCATATTTTATTTAAATCTTACTAAACTTTTTTTTTTAACTGCTTGACGATCCGTGTCGCCGTAATAACCATGCCGGACTGTTTCCGGGTGACTATTCTCGATTCCCGACGAGGAAATTTGAATGTTGAGTTTGAATTTCTGTTCAAGTTTAGGTTTTTGTGTATCTGTCTTGTGTGTGTCCATGGTTCACACGTCAAAGGGAATCACTAGGATTCCCTAACCAGCCTATTTATATAGTTTTTACTCTTTTTCCCTTACTCAAAACGTTCCTATTCCTCTTCCTCATGAATATATCCTCATCCTCTTACTTTGTGCTTGATACTTCCTTTTCCTCTTCCTCATAACATAACTCCTTCCTCTTCAACCCTAATCCATATACAAATGGCGTTCGGACCTCCGTCTCAGGGATGTGGAGCTCCTACCAAGTGAAAGGGAAGCGCGGAAGTCTGACGCTCGTCAATTAATAATTTCGAGGTGGAAGGGACGACTGGCTCCCAGAACTGGCGCCAGGAAGATGGATAGATTTTTGATATTTTGGAATGGTTAGGGAATAATTTCGCACGAATTGCTTTTATTATCAGTATTATTTTTCATCTAGTATTTTCAGTAGGTTTTCATCTAGTAATTTTATAAAGTACTCATTCATTTTCTTTGTTCTTCTGACTTTTCTCTTCACTATTTCTTCGTCACTTTTTTCATTAATAGATGCACTTTGTTCAATGTCCATATTTTAAATACTTGATATAAACGAATTTTATAAGTACATACAGTTGAGCCATCAGCTGTCACCCCTCCGTCTTACGAATTTTCGATCAGGCCACCATCCCAAAAACATTCTATACGTATTTATTCTAAGCTGACAGAGCTTTTGCATATTTTTATTTTTTTGACAAGCAGAATGACAAAGGATAACGGCTGGCAAAGGCTTATATAGAGACGACTCCCATCTTATTGGCTAGGGCTTGGCTTAAGGGAGACGTCATGACGGCATGGCTCCGATTGGCCAAGTATGGCCAAAGTATTCTTTTCTTGACAATATTTCAGTTAGAATAAAAAAATTAAACAAGACAAAACATAATTAATCATATTTTTAATGTGTTTCGACGTAAATATCTATATACATTCCCGTATCGTCACGATACATCATACATACTTGAGGCCAGAAGATGGCTTGCTTTGGATTTCATCGATAGGTGCGAGCGAGACAGACTGAGGTTTTTGTCCGGCCGCCATGTTAATTTTAAGAGACTTAAAGCTAGGAACATAAAATAACGCTTGTGACTCCTACACGCCGCCTACATAGTGAGTTCCTGAAAACAAAAAATAAAACATGTAAAAAAGTATGTAACACTACACTTGAGACAGCGCGAGATGTAGAACTTTGTTGTGGTATGTTCCTAAAAACATAAGACAATTTTTTTTGGTCGTTCATTTCTAGACATGAAAATAACACGTATTGCTTCATGATAGAAATGAGTGCTGCACTGCCACACATTGATATTTTTCCTTGTTTAAAAAATGGAGTAGCAGAAAAGCATGCCAAACACAGAACATATTAAAAGAGGTTAGAATGGAAATGTGGGCGGGGCAGACGCGCCAAGGATATGAGCAACGCTCACATCTCTACAGAAACAGGCGATCGCGCTGCGATATGCGTAATGGAGTTGTGGGCGGCGCAAACGCGCCAAGTGCTTAGGTGTGATTCGTTCATTTGAAATAGCGTGATTGTGAGGCGTTAAGATTGGCTAGATTTGAAATTGAAAATATGTGCGTAAGTTTCATATGTATTTATTTATGTACAGATGTAGTGGAGGTGAAAGGTGGGGCTGGATCAGCGATACCGGTTTTCATACGAACGGCGCATTATTGCCATTCTACCTTTTTTAATATGTTCTGTGATGCCAACCATGTATGTGGTGTCAAATGATTGCTGCTGCCCTTGAACTAACCACACAATAGAATTGTTTCTGCTCGATCCGGTCAACTACCAAATCATTTGAGATACTTTTAATAAGCTGTCAAAATGTGACATCCTCATACATTTTATATGAAATGATAAGTGACATCACAAGTCATTCGCAGTCAATTGACGCATTTTTTATTTATTTAATTATTATATATATTTATAAATTTATTTAAAAGGTAATAAAAATCATGTACAAAAATAAATTTACAATTATCCTGCTTTTCAAGCGTGCTTCAATGTCACCTTTTTGAGGTATGCATGTGTCCAAGACCCTATTATAGACTTGCATGAGGCCACTATCAGCCTGTGGAATAGCAGCACAACTGCACAAGATCTCAAGCAAGACTCAGGGTTAAGGCCTTGAAGCCTTGGATTAACAATACGATTACAGTATCCCTTGCTTGATTGATTGTAAGAGGCGACTAAAAGAGAGCCGCCAGGGTAGCAATATCACTCAAATACCACTCAAGTGGCACAGTCACTTAAGTATTCTTCTAAAGGTTGAGTCAATAAACACTTTTTTCTCTTTTAGTAATGTTTTTCATTGGCTGATCTTTTTACTTCTATTGCCAGAGTCAAGTAAAACCTTTTGATTTGACTAAATTTTGTGCCATTTCCTTAAAACCGTGAGTATAATATTAATATGATAAAGTTTATAATTTTTTTCACTTGAATACATTATTTTCCAATGTCACTGGAGCCACTGGAGTAAAAATGGACTCTAGTTGCATCACTCGTCACTCGGTCGTTTGACGACCCGCGTGGCGCAATGGTTAACATGCCGACTGCCAATCGAGGGGTCCAGGGTTCGATTCCCGGCGAAACAGAAATTTGAATGATGAGTTTAAATTTCTGTTTACGGTCTGGGTGTTTGTGTTTATGTCTTTGTATGCACATGGTACCCACGACACAGGGCATATATACCCTACTGTGGGACTATGAGTGTGAAGCGTTATCTATTTATTTATTTATCTATCACTAACTCACCATGATGGCGTTGACGATGTCCGAGTGGTTGTTCCGCAGCGCGCGCACGGCCCTCGCGCGCGACACGTTCGCCTGCGACATCACGATCTCGACGTCCTTCTCGTCCACGTCCGCGCCCGCCTCGTCGCCGCCCTCCTCGTCTTCCTCCTCCGCTATCGGCGCCACCGTCTGTTCAGAGTACAGGTTTCACGTCAATGTAAGCCTTATAAGTAATGACGACTACGTGGTGGCAGTGCCGGATTTATATTTTTTATGTGTAGGCCACTTTATTTCCGCCGCCCCATGTACATACCTAAGGACAGTGGGGGTTGCTACGTTGCCACTGCCGTCCGCCCGCCTTGCTGCTCTTATCTATCACTCACACGATAATATACCTTAGGTTTCGATACGAATGAGTTTCTATAGGAATTATTTTTAAGTATAAAAAACCATGAGAAAACCAGTGAACTGAAATCTCTGAAATCGAGGGACCCTCCTCTGAAATCTGCCGCCCCTAGGCCGCAGCCTATACAGCCTATTTATAAATCCAGGACTGTGTGGTGATAAGTATTTTTCTCACAAGTGAGAGGGATTTAAGGCATAGTCCACCATGCTGGCTAAGTGCGGATTGGTGAACATCATGCCTGAGAAATTATGAAAGGCATGCGCGGTGATGTAAAACATCGTTATTAATTAAATAAAAAATTTCCCTCACCGTGGAGTAGACATACATACGTACTTTACAAAAATTTATTTCGTGTGTGTGTGTTTTTCTTTATTTGAATGGAGTAGCAGACGAGCATGCAGGCCACGTGGTGTTAAGTGGTCACTGCAGCCCATTGACATCTACATACAACTTCAAGCAAGCATAGGTAAGTCTTGTCTGAGGTCGTATCCAGTTGCGCTGCTACTCCGGAGGCTGGTGGTCGCCTCATGTAAGTGTGGCCGGCATCAGCACCTTTCCACCGAAACACAATAGAATTGGTTCACGGCAGAAGTGAGTGCAGCGGTGGTACTTCCCCGGGCGAACGATAATAGTTCTACCACCTACAAAACATGTCAGAATGTCAGACATGTGTGTATAGGATGTGTTTGTGTGTGAATTTGAGTATTCAAGTACATATTCATGACAGGCTGTAAAACGTGAGAGTGAATGAGTGAGTGAGTAGGAGGCGGGGACACTCACAGTGCCTGCCTGCGCGGCGTCGCTGCCGGCCTGCGCGCTTTCCGGTGCCTTGAAGCGCTCGGCGGCCGCCATGGTCGCCTGCTGCGAGAGGTCCTCGATCTTCGCTTCGCCGAACACGATGTACGTATCAGAGTGTGGGTTCTTGTACACGTCTGGCGAGTTGATCACAAACAGGATGTTCTTAGACTTCCTAATAGTCACCCTGTTCACGCCTTGCACCTGCAGGTTAAATACAAAGTTTGTTATATTACTTGAATGGAGTAGCAGAGGACCAAGCCAGGTGGTGATAAGTGGTTGATGCAGCCCATGGACATCTACACCCTCAAGCAAGCTTGTCTTTCCTGTGGTTGTTTGCAGTGGCGTTGCTAATCTGAAAGCCACATGTAGGTGTGGTCGGCAACTTAACCTTTGTTTTGGCATCGGGAGGAAAACCTTCAAAAGGTACCCAGCACTTTGGTAGAGGGGATACCAAGTTATATGGGATTTGTGCCACACTAAAACCCCCTCGGTGGCCTGCCTTTGCGCTTGGGGAGGACTCCAGGATCTCCAGTGGAACGCAGCCGTGTCCTCCGCGCGCGGCGCCACATACAGGCCTATCTTCGGGAGAGCAAATATGATCTCCTGCACCTTCAGATGCTTACGGCGGCATGCGGCCACGCACACACCACCGTCCTTCTTCTCGGGCCGCTAGCTGGACGGGTCGAGCTCCCACCGCCCACAGCCCCGGAAGCCGCCTTTTATTCGCTTCTTAAGATCAGGCAGGAGATACCGTAGCTCTCTTCTTAATCCCGAAGCTATAGGGAATCGGCAACTGAACCTATCCACCGAAACAAAATTACTTGATAGTAGAAATGTGTGCAGCAGTAATACTTGTAATGCGATTGAAGTCCTACCACCTACAATATGTCTATATATTGTATTTAGAGACAAATTTTCTTTTTGCACAAAAACTTACAGGCTTCAGTCCAAGTTTGCTCATGATTTTGCGCGCTTTCTTTTCACCGCGGGACTGTTTAGCTTTTGACACAATGTCGATGCCGGCGATGGGGTTGGCAATACCACCTGTGCCTGGCGCTCCTGTAAAAAAAAACATTTATATTCTACTCAGTTGTCATTCTATATGAATTTTTATATACCATTTCTTCCTCGTGTAGAAATGTCAAAAACTAGTAAAAATATTTGTTTACTTCATAACCGTACGACCCGCGAGCATAATAATAAATACCGCGAGGCGCAATGGTTACCATGTCGGACAGACAATCGAGAGGTCCCGGGTTCGATTCCCGGCGAAACAGAAATTTGAATGATGTGTTTAAATTTCTGTCCTCGGTCTGGGTGTTTGTGTTCCTGTCTTTGTGTGTCCATGGTACCCACGACATAGGGTATTTATTACCTTACTGTGGGGCTATGAGTGTGTATCGTTTTATATCCAGTGCCTAAATACAAAGTTTCATGTTTTTATCTTCAATGAATCATCATTGGCATCAGCCAATTCATACAAATTTTCATCTCTTATTTCAACCACTTTAATAATGTTTTTCGCACAAAAAATAATAGAAAACAGACAGACACACACATATACAGAGTTACTTTAACACTTATAATACTAGCGGCCGCCCACGACTTTGTCTGCGTGGACTTTGGTATTAGTCATAGCATGTTATATAGCCTAAAGCCTTCCCCGATAAATAATAATAATAAACTTTATTTTCAAGTGACATAGACTCAATATTGTTAGTAGCATACTTAAGAAACTATGTTAGTACCTACTTAACCTAATCTTATAAACTAACTACTTATTATGTGTGCCACTACTTCTCCATCCCATTAGAGATAGAGCAGCAGTGACTCACATATCTGCAGTCTAACCTGCCACCAATCACCCTCAGAATGCTATTGGAGCTGCCCCTCAATCTGCGCACCAGGGAACCACATCTTTTGCGCATTGTTGCATAGAAGCAATCTATCCTCTCCCTTGCGAACATCTCTGATGCACTACAAAAACGAGGCAACCCCAACAACACCCTGAACGCATTATTATATTGGACACGGAGGGCGTTATAAGATCTCTGCGTATACCTGGCCCACAGGCTGCACGTATAAAAGCTTGTGCAATATGCTCGAAACAACGTTTTCTTAACGCTGTTTGAGCAACGCGCAAATCTGCGAGCCAGCATATTCGCCCTCACTGACAACGCCCTCCGTTCTCTTTCAATATCGGCATCGTCTTTGAGGTCGGGAGTCAACACATGCCCAAGATATTTAAACTGAGACACCCTTTCCAATATCTTACCGTTGAGCCTAATGGGTGGTAATTGTTTTGGTGTTTTACCCCCGGCCTCAAAAACCATCAACACACTTTTTTTATCATTATAGGTTAGGCCATGCCTTCCCACATAATCCTCACATATTGCCATCAATCTTCTGAGGCCACAAATTGACGCACTCAAAAGCACCATGTCGTCGGCATAACTAATGTTATTCATACAAACCCCGTCTATATAGCAGCCGACCCTGGTGCCGCTGAGCTCGCCGAGCAGTTCGTTTACGTACATGTTGAAGAGCGTAGGTGAGCTTAACCCTCCCTGCCTTACCCCGCACTCCAACCCGTACGGACGAGATAAGACTCCTGCCCACCGAACATTGTTGACCTGATTTCCATACCAATATTTGAAAATATTTATGAGTTCTGACGGTATGTTGGCTTTCTCCATCTTAGCCCATAACATATCATAGGAAACCAGGTCAAATGCCTTTGACAGGTCCAGAAAGCAGGCGTAAATTGGGGTTTTACGCCTAGCATAGTATGTGACAGTGACAGTGATAAATGCAACACAAAAAGAATTTTTCAATTCGGACCAGTAGTTCTTAAGATTAGCGCATTCAAACAAAAAATTCAGCTTCATATATTAGCATAGATATAGTGCTCTGGCCCAGCTTTGCTTGGGTGCAGTCAAATGGAAAGGTAAGAAGATTTTTATTTATTTACTTATTTATTCTTCATGTACCAAAATATAAATATTATGTACATAGGCGGACTTAATGCTAAGAGCATTCTCTACCAGTCTACCTGGGGTGGTAAGAGAAGCAACGAAAGGTGGTATTGAAGAACAATAGCGTTTAAATAAGATTAATCTACAATTTAGTCTAAAAAAACATGTTACTACTAAAAATAATTATATAAATACAAATAGACGAAATAAATGCTCTCATATATACATAAATAAAATAAATATACATATACAAAACTATATACATATTATTACATACATACCTATATACTTATGAGCGGTGAGACTTGAGAATGTGACACCACGGAGAACCTTAAGAAATAGAACTAAGGGATTTCTTCCAGAAGATAAGAGTACAGATTCTTCTTAAATATAAATTTACTCGAGGGTTTACGGATATTTTCAGGGAGCGCGTTCCAAAGTCGAGCGGCTTGAACAGCAAACGAGTAAGAAAGGAAACCTGAATGGTGAAGCGGGATAGAGAGAGCCAATGTCTCAGAAGAACGTAGCTGCCGTTCATGAGTGTTATGCAGAAATTGAAACATCTGCTTTAGGTATGCAGGAGAATGATCCAGAAGAAACTTACCTGCGTCTTCCAATTCTGGAATAGTGTCATCGGAATCACTGTCAGATGATGCTGTCTCTTCCTTCCTCTTTTCAGTCATGGAGGCGGTGGCCTTGTCCAATTCAGTCAGTTCTGGCATTTTGATGTTAACTTGGTCTATATTGGAGAGATTGAATTTCTGTAAGCAGAAAAATTAAATGTTTTTTCAATCAAATTCAGTATCAGATGGCAGGACTTTGTGGCTGGCAACCCAAGTCTGCTCAGCTGAGGGAAACCGTACTGCACAGTTGAGGGAAACCATAGCCGTAAGATGGGTGACAGCTAATGTGAAATTACCTTTAGGACTTACAGGTTTTGAAAATATCTATCTACCTAGTTTGTCACTAACTCACATCTCCAACCATTCACTGTGGATTAGCATGGCTACCAGCAGTGGGACATGAAAAGGATTGCAGCTATAGGTTTGGTTCCCACTATTCCAGACTGGTACATTTACCAGTGGTATAAAACTGCCCGAACAGTGTCTAAAGAACTTCTATAAAACCGTTCACATCATGCAAATCAAATGTTAGGGTCTGGCAAATATATTCGGACCAGAGTAGAGTGAACAAGTATGTATCTGTGTACCCCTCCTTCACCCCACCTGCGTTCTTTCCCACCATTTAATATTCACATTTTGTATGACTTCTATTCTCTCTCTTTCTATTTTCTAAGAGAAAAACAGCCTTTCAAATGACCCACAGACCCATGTGACATCAGATGATTACTGCAGCACACAACCTCAAGTAGGGTTAGATGCATTTGCCATGGTCATATAGGTGCTGATGATCACGTCATGTCTTATATAATTATAGTTAACTTATGATGCAATATCTTCTAAGTTTTGTTCATAACTTAAATAAATATAGGTGGACTATAGTAAAATACAAGTAATTATATTGAGTTATTGACACACTACAACACACCAATATATTTACATGCATTTCCTACTTTAAAACATGTGACACACATTATAAGCCACATTACACACTATGCAAAAAATCAGAAAAATGGATCAGGCAGCAGCTTTCTTATATATCCTTTGTTTTTATTTTAATGTGCCTAGCCTAGCCCTATCATATGGGCTAGCCACATCCACAGCCAGTTGATGTCCACTCCAAATTCAGTGATTGCAGAAAATGATATGATTTGCAGGACAAAGTTGCAACAATTTTGAAATCGGGACACACATCAAGAATGGGAGTCCTAATAAACTTTAAAGGTGAGTATGGACTTGTAAAGCCTTGGTCGAAGCCGCCGACGGAAGGCTAGTTTTTACAATAAAGTGTGGTGATACTTAAACAAAATTGCAATTGAAAAACTTGTTCAATTCAACATGCTAAATTTAATATGTTTACCTACATGATAATAGATGAGCGGTGATCACTATAATTTGCTATAAATGAAGTACTCTACAGTGTGTTCTTTTTTAACAGTTAAAAAGATCAAAGAAACTTGATATGTGTAGGTATTTAAAGTTATTCTCGCGCTGACAGAATATAACCAATATGTATACCACTTTTCAACAGCAATAACCATCTAAGTCCGCACAAAATTGATAAACATAATCATCACTATTAAAAGTAAAAAGGGCAGAAGCAAATTTAACAGATATGCCGCAAATTAAAAAGTAGGAAAACTTTACCATGCCTCTACCGTCCGACTCTACAGAAATCCTGGAAAACTACTACCTGATCCATAATTGAAATGTGTAGAAGTTATAATTCTATCTGCTATTATATCTCACTTCACAGAAACCGTATAATATTCATCACAATATAAATTTTCATCAATTCATAAGCCGCCGCTATATTAACGCGGATAACAGAAAAAATATTGATTTTATAGAAATATAGTTAGTACGAACACCTATGTCACATAAGAACACAGTAGTTCACTCTTTTTGCATTAAATTGTCGCGATTTTTAAACCATTTCTCGATTTATTACCTTGTGAAAAATTAAACTATTTCAGGAATGGACGAAAGAAAGAAATCGTCGATGAATTAATTTGACAAGAGGACATTTAATTTTCTTTTTTATCTGTATTGAAAAAAAACAGATACAGAATATAAAATATTACCGTATCCTAAAACGTGCCTAAAACTATAGCCGTCTCGCCCGTCTCTATCTACGATATAATTGTATTAAAATATCCTTAACGTATAAAAACAATTTTATTTTCAATTATTTTCGGATTTCAATCATTAAATAAACAAAATACTATAATATTATATAAATAAAGGACTTTAAAGTGTAAGACTAAAGGGCTGATTACATTGACCAACTTGCAGGGTCTGATTTGGCATACATTGCTGGTTATCTTGAGTATTTTATTACAATGTACTCAGATAACCAGCAATGTATGCCGAGCGTGCCCCTGCAGGTTGGCCAATGTAATAATAGTAAATGTATCCGAAAAGCATTATTATGAATAAATAATAATTACGAAAGTCTTGTTGTTGGCAACATTTCCTTAAATGTCGAAATTTAGTGATGTCCGATATGAAACGAAATTATGCGCCGCACCGTATAAAAATCGATAAGAAGTTTTAGCGGGAAGTCGATAAAGACATATTTATACTCTTGTTTTATTTTTACTTTCTTGGTGTATTTTTGAGTTATATCGGATAAATTTGACGGCATTTTGTTCGATAAGGGTTAATTATAGTGTACGAGTGTTGTGAATTAAAATGACAGTGCGAAAATATGTTTTTTCGGCTTGCCTCCAAAATTCCATTGGTCACGTTCTAATAAAGAAGCCATCGCTTTACTTGAATGTCTGACTGACTTGACTGACTGATAGCTAACGACTTACTGACTTTACCTATTATTACTCGTCCAGTTTCACTGAAACTGGCAAAAACGTGATGCAAAAATTATACTTGACACTGACAATGTGCAGAGTTTGCAATGTTCATAATTGAAGAAAAAATAAATCGATAAGAAAATTATTAAAAAATCAATCATTTCATTACTTTCAATTTATTAATTTTTTATAACCAAATTGTGTTCTTGGCAGATAATAAAATCAACAATCCAAAGAGGTCATTTCTGGGTGGGATTGTATGTCCCTATAAATTATATCAATCGAATATAATCAGATGAAGTAATTTTATGAAATATTTATAACTAGCCTTCCACCAGCGGCATTGCACGTGGACCCGTTTTATAGGATAAAAACCTCCCGTCGGTCAAGAGCGTAAAAAACACCCCTAAAGAACATATCCTTTTCCAAGGTCCACTCTATCTATGTTCCAAATTTCATTAAAATTGGTTCAGTAGTTTAAGCGGGAAAGCGTAGCAGACAGACAGACAGACAGTTACTTTGGAATTTATAATATTATTTAGATTTATGTTAATGTAATGGAATATTTATGATAGATATTATATATTTATTACAGTTATTTTACTAACATTCGCTATGAGTTGTCAACTACTAACATAATATGGAAACAAAATCCGAAACAAAGATAATTATTATTATTTAATTACAATGTAATCTGAAGAAGATAAAATTTACTAATTGTTAATAATATTTCATCAATTTATCAACTTCATACAAAGTACATATTCATTGAGATTCACATCACAGTTATGGCTGAGCTCTGCGGGCTCTCCGTCCTATTTTTAAAACGGTTGGGCGAATTAAAAAGTCCTATACAATACTTACTAAAGTTATTATACATGAGGAGCTCTGATTCAAATCGTCTTATGTCCAGTAAACATGATTTTTCAGAAAAGACTTTTTTTAGTTTTCTTTAAACAGTATGGACCAATAATATCTATTGTTCGAATTTCATTAACTGTAGTGTCATACAAGACTAAAAGGTTGCAATAAATAATCTTATTGGTTTAATTCTGAAAATTATAGCAAAAAAACTAAATGACATAACTGGTATTGCACCAATCACATGGACATAACTGTGTCTGTTACAAATAAGTTCCACAAACTCAGTTATGTCCACTGATTTGGATCAAAGTACGTTGCGTTCTACTTCTTAAAATTTATAATAAATTGGAATTATTTGTACATTAATAATGTATTCAACACAAAGGATTAATAAAACAATGATTTCATACTAGTTTTATTTTATTTTCAAAGGTAACAAAGTAACCAATGTAGGTAGGTAAATTTAATTGAAGTAGCAAAATTAAATTCTTATTCCGACATCATCCTCCAGACAGTCGCAACCTTCATTATCACAACCAGGCTCTTCTCCATCTATATTATCAAGTTCTAAAATATTAGAATAGAATGACAGCGATGGGTTTTCACACCATTGCTCTCCAAACCCAGCAGTTAATAAATTGATTACGTCCTTTTTCTTGGCGGCTGAAATATGTGAGGTCAGCGGCACTGGTGAGGGATTTGGCACACTATTCATTCTTCTACCCCTTTTTAAAATAGGGCCATATTTTATTGTGGGATCAGAATATCTGAATGTGGATTCCATTTTCACAGACACTGTCTCTTGCTTTCTTTTTAAAAAAATCCTTTTCATATCTCTGATTCCGTCCATAGGCTTGAAATATTCAGACAGTTCTTTAAAGTTTTGCAGTTCCCAATCACCACCAAGCTCTAAGACTTTTCCTACATCTTTATAGTAGATCTTATATTCCTCCGGATTTAATATTTCCTCAACTCGCCGAAGTTGTTTTTCTATAACCCCGAACACTCTGTCACACGGGAGAAATGAGTGCCCCCGTACAGGAAAAACAAGCAGAATATCTTTCAGTGACTGTGGGGCCTTGCGTAACAGCCACAGTGCTAAGGCGTGGACGAGGTGCATATTTTTATTTTGGCCTCCACAGCCATCTGAAAACAACCTTAACATTGTAGTCTCATCTTTGAATTTATGTTGAGTTAAAAAATGACACAGTGCAGAAGCAATTTCTACAGAACCCCTTCCTGCTTGCCCATCTGTCCATACATAAAAATGGGGATCCTCACATGCAACATCTGTTATACAAGAAACATAGAACCCCATCTGCCTAGAATAGTATGCTTCACCTATTGACAGCTTCGGTAGATTCTGTACCTGCTGTAGATCAAAGCAAAACGTTTCAGCATTGTCATAAGATTCTTTCATTAATTTGAAAAATGCCTTAGCTCTGGCCTTGTGTACAGTTAACTCGGTCATTGCTAAATTTTTTTGTGATGGTTCTACAGTAGATTTAATTTTATATCTCAAGCGAGCACAGTAACTGCAAGTGTCTGTTGCTGGTGTACCAAAACCCAAGTTAAATTTGTTTACAAAAATATTCCAAAAGAACCATTTCTTAACTTTCAGGTTTTCAGGTTTATCTTTGTTATAAATTCTCCATAACTTTGCTATGGATAAATGACTGGGCAAGTACAGTCTTCTACTTTTATTCCTGGAGTAGTGGCTTTCAACAGCTCTTAAACTGGAAATGAAATCAATGACACTTTGTCTTTTTTCACAATACATTTTTTCTTTCCGATTACCACCACGTTTTTCACATACAGATTCACATTTGCTCATAAAATTTGCAATTCTATTCAGCCGGCATTGGCCTACACCAAACACTTTCCGAAAAAAATTGCTGCAAACTGGAACTTGTTTACCATTTTCTTTCATAAAATATTTAACGCTGAACTTCTTAACTTGTCTCTTTCTCTGTTGTCGAGGTCTTTCTCTTTGTACAGTGCCACAATTCATTAGTAACGTCAATCTTCGGTCTTGTTCTGTTTTATCAGGGATTTCAAACACTTTCTTCTTTAATTCAATGAGACTGGATTTCTTCAATGATCCACACTTAAATCGTCCAGAACAATGGCTACAAGGAGGCCGAAATTCTGCTAACAACGGATCTTTGTCTCGATATCTGTAAGAAAGTCATAAAATAATGTTATTACTCTTTAATAAACAATGACTGTCTTGATTTTTGTAATCAAAAGTTGAAGTAGTAAGTACCTGTTGGATTTTTCAATTTTTCGTTTTGTGATAGCAACTTTCTGCCTTTTTCGTGATCCTATGGACCTATCACCGACTAATACACCATCCATTCTACAATATTCCACAAAAAAAAATCGAGAAAATAGTTCAACATGTTATATTAAAGCTCACAATTGAACCGCTAAAACTAACCTCAAAAACGTCAAATTGACAGCCAGCCATAGACTAGGACAAAATTCGTTTAGAAACGAAAGTATCACAGGACACCATGTAGTTTGATACAAATATGTCATTTGAATGAGCATTTACATCGGATATAACGGAATATGATACAATTGAGCCTTGGTATTATATTTTGCTTGTCTTAGACTGTCGAAAACCGTGTCTAACTCAATTTCGTCCCGAGACGGACATATTTCGATTTGATCCGGAGCTCCTCACATGTCAACATCATTGGAGCTTGTTACGTATACCTATTTTATAATTTGAATTGGAACCGAAAATAAATCAAAATTCCAGACATCGTCGTGTTGCAAACTTGTATATGAAAGATATCATAAATGCGAGGTTCTGTTGACATAGGACTACGGCGCGTGGGAAAGAAGAGGCCCGCAGCTGCACAGACATTCCGGTCAAACATCGATCGCGAATCGCTAGTTTTTAAAATAATTATATTGTAGATTTTAATGATTAATGCAATTTAGTTTAGAAAACTATGAGTTTTATTTCGCACCCTGCTGCGACCGCCCTAAATATAAGTAGCTATAGAGTCCGAGATAATCACAATAAACTGATATTGGTGACCTGTGACCTTACGACGCGCACACGAGATTTTATGAGACTTTTGATACACCAAAATGTAGCTATTATCTCTCATTTGGTGAATTTTGGTGGAGGTGATATCCTTATTTGACTGGACTAAATGTGTATAATATTATTATAGCGATATTATAGTATCGACACTATCGATATATTTAAGTACCTCACTAATATCTTATCGAAATATTAAAAATATCAGTGAAATTGTTGAATTATTGCCGAATAATGCTGATTTAGTTTAGTTTAGATTATTAATTTAGTGGACAATTTTATTAACTTGCGGTGTGAACTGAAAATAGCATTACAAATCACACAATTGTTTTATCAATAAGATTTTTGCATTGAAACCATCAGGTTTGTTATCAAGAGAAAAAAAAAACATGAGCAGTTTATGTTTGTACGTGTATTGAGGATGTCGTGTGCATAAATTCTATGCATAAATTAATGAATGTGCCTATCATATGTTGTGAATTCTGATAAATACAGGTCCAAAGTGCGTTATAGTTTAGTGTTATTTAAAGTGATAGTGCCAAAATGTCGCTTGAAGAGAAATTCAATGCGGCTGTCAACGTAATTCGCAGTTTGCCAAAAAGTGGTATGTATTTTTTGTATATTTTCTTTCGAAATTTTAATGGAAAAGTACAAGTAGACTCACTCAAGTAGTGACCGTCAATAATCCTATTCGTTGAGCATTGGTGCTATCAATATTTTGTTCTAGTCCGTGATTACAGATAATTGATTTATTATTTTCGTTTATTGTTTTGTAGAACAGAGATTAGAATTTCTTTGCAGATAAATCGTATTTTCTAGTGACCGCATGCTGCAATTTTATTATGTTGTAAATTGTAAATTTTGTAATTAGTTTTCTGATCTTTAGACATAGCTAGCAGACATAATCTCCTACTTTACTTATTAATTAATTAAGCTTACTACTCCGTCAAGTTAACATGACACCTGGGAGGCTATTCTGTATGCATCCGTCCATAATGGTTTAACATTTTCCAATTAATTTTTGGCACATTTAGACAGTTTTTTTTTCATGAATTTATAAGATAAGCCTTGTCTTTGATAACATTAAGCTACTGAATGAACAATATTACTATAATTTCGTTAGTATTATTAAAAAATGAGGCACAAAATTCATGAAGTTTCAGATACGGACGTTCAGAGTAGCCTCCCAGGTATCATGTTAACTTGACCGAGTAGTACATTATATTTTTACCTGTATTGTTAGGACGTTCTTATGGATTTTCTTTTTTGGTTGAGAAGAGAATACTTCTACATCCATGCTTTCAAACTATAAATGTGAAAGTGTGTTTGTATGTTTGTTTGTTTACATTTTCCCAAAAAAAAAAACACAAATTTGATTTATCAGTTTTTGTTCCGACGCTCCTCAAATGACATCACAGTTAAGTAAATATTGCAGTGTTCATAGTACTTAAAACTGTACCTATTATAATTTATTTTTTACTGAAACATAGTGTTTTTCATAAATATTAGGTGTATAACTTTATAATAGAAGGATACTTCAAACGGGCATTTCATCATGCCTATTGGTTGCCCCTGAAATCTGGCTGCATTTTTGTTGTTAAGCTTATTTTCAGCATAATATACAATACATTTAGTACATAAATGCGATTTTAAATTCTTACTACACTGCCTGTGTTAATGACTGGGCAAATAATGAGTTATGTGGTCACAATACTAATGATCTATTGTGATGTGTACTTAGCCATACAGGTTGAAACATCGTGTCGGTTAAGTAGTTCTAGATAGAGAGTTGCTTTCAATGAAAGATGCAAAATTAGGTACTGAGATTGAGAATCTAATGGTTATGCATCTGTGAGCAGGTGGAAGTGGGTTTATAGTGTCTCATACGATCAGCTGTCACATGTGCCCATTGTGGCATATGGACCCTTAGCCATACTGTTATCTCAATTATATATGTACTTTTTTTTAAAAGAGTGCTGCTAGGAGTTTTTTCTGCCGACTTTTTGCTCTCAGCTCAACATCTAGCCCAAATGGGCACCTAAAGGTGATGACCGGGAAAAAATGACATTCATTAAGCGAATATTTTGTATTCCTAATATGAATAAATATTTTTGATTTTGTTTTTGACTGGTTGCAACCCTTTTTGTGTATGACTGATGGGCACATGTCTATCTCCATTATTGGGGAGTCATGGAGTTTACTCCATGACACAGCTTTAAAGTGGATAGGTGGAAATGCGGGTTACTGACCAAGCTACTGTTAGATATTTTCAAAACGCTGATAAGACCTCTGACAATATCTACGACTGATATCTATTAATAACAATTGTCATTGACAAGGGCCTTACATGCAGGACCACAAAAAAGCACACAAAATTTGTCACTAGTCACCCATCTTACACCCTTAGCAGCGTAGATTGCTTGAGACCTACTTCAGCTGCAGGGCCATGCTTACTTCAAGTTCACGCTATATTAATGATGTGTACTTAGTTACTTAGGTTACATCCTGTTGGTTAAATAGCTCTAGAAAGAGAGTTGCGTAAATGAAAGTACCTAAGTACTGAGAACCTAGTGGTTATGCCTCCCTTTGAAACAAAATGCTACAGTTTTCTGATATGCATAAGAGTACACTATTCTAACTTATTTTTTTATTAGTATTAATTTATAAAATATTTATTAATATTTAAATGTAATGTAAATCTATTGACAAAAGTAAGTTTTTTGTAATGGTCACACTGTTCCGCTGCTCTCGAACATTCCATGTAGTATAATTTACTGTTATTTGTTGTTTCTTAAAATAAAACTAGTTTGGTCTAGTCTTTTTGGTTTAATTAAAAAAAAAAACAACAAACCTTATATGTACATGTATTTTTTTAGCTCCCATTGGATTTATGTGGACTTTTGGCTCTTTATTTCTGATGGTATCCCCAAGGTCTCTATCAAAATTCAGCTCTGTCAGGCTTTATGTTATATAATCATTATTTTTATGTCTATTTTGACTGGGCTATTACCTATTTCTGAGTTGTAAGGATGATTTGCCTCTTTCAATGTTTTTGTAACATGTAAGTTTTAAATTTTAATGCATGTAAATCAGTTTGATGACCTCTGTTATATGGTATTAAAGTTTTATTTAGATAGGTAAGTACTTATTGTTTTGTTTTTTGTAACAAGCAATACAAATTCTATCAATTTTAAGAAACTCTACCACAATACAAAGAGCTTCTTGTGACTACTTAAGTAACCAAGTATAAGTTATAAGGTTACATACGAATACATACATATCAAGTCATAACTATCATATAACAAACTAGCCTTCAGCCAGCGGCTTCGCCCGCGTGGACCCGTTTAATGGGTCCCCGTAGGATATAAAATAGTCTATGTGCTATTCCAGGCTTCCTTGCTATCTTAAAATCATAGGCGTTTAGCCAGTTGCTTCAACCGCGTTGACCCTATTACCCTTGCTATTGCTTCATTCCTATGTGAAAACTCACGTAGGAATGAAGCATTTTTCCGCTGTAAAAAGTAGCCTATGTTACTCTAAGTGAATGTAGCTTTCTAATGGTGAAATAATTTTTGAAATCGGAACAGTAGTTTTTGAGTTTATTCATCACAAACATAGGTACAAAAATACAAATCTTTCCTCTTTATAATATTAGTATAGTCTAACAAAATGTTTCACTAAAATCAGATTTTGAATAATTCAAAAATTATGTATGACATGTATGATTTTTGAATTGATGACAATACAGTGGCGTCATAGTGACGTTATTCCAGTAAAAATACGACATCACTGTACAGAAGCGAATTAGAAAAAAAAATGTAACGCAAATTAAGTTTGGTGCGCGTATTTATTTATTCTTATATGTAAAAATATTTATTTATAATTATACGTAAATATAGCTCGAATCGAGGTATCTGCAAACAATTTTAGTTGCCTCTTGTTGCCTTAGCCCTAAGTAGGGGCAATGACTTACGTTACCTGATACGCACCTCTTTAAATTAACAAACGGGCACATCCGACGAGAGAACATACTATAGCTGTGCCCCGCAATTTCACCCGCATTTTAAGGATCAAATATTTTATAAAAGATCTTTCCATGGAAATGAGACGTTTAACCGTAGCCTATGTCACCCTCCAGGTACCTTACTACTACCACCCTAAAACCATTCCATAAGATCACTCCATTGCGACGTGACGAAGGAGAAAGAAACACACTTTCGCATTTATATTATTGGCTGCAACCCTTTTTGCGTCACACTTCTGGGCACGGGTCTCTCCCCAATATTTACTACACCACGCTGCTTCAATGCGGGTTGGTGGAGATTTATATTATTAGCAAGTATAAAAATGGTAGAAAAGTAAATGAATTGTTAGCAGATACCCCATCTGCAATCAATTCAAGATATCTCTTGTTACCCTAACCCCAAGTAGGTCAATAAGGGCGATGGCTTACATTAACTGATAAGTTCCTCTTCAAATTAACAACATTGTTGTGTCTAGTTCTCTTGCGATCGAAGTATTTTCAGTATTAATGAAAGAGAATATCAACAATAGGATAATAAATAAATAAATAAACATCACACACGCTTAGCCCCACAGTAAGGTAATTAATGCCCTGTGTCGTGGGTACCATGGACACATACAAAGACAGGAACACAAACACCCAGACCCAGAACAGAAATTTAAACGGATCTTGGACACTGTGCCCAAACAACATTTTTGTGTCTTGTGATCGAAGTCTGTTAGGATTAGGGTTGCCATTTCTAAAATTTGCCAACCCGGACGAGACGCGTTAATACCCCGGATTTTAGAGCCTAAAACCCGGATATGTCAACAGCGGGGGGACGGTGAATTTAGCGTGTCGGTTCGTCGGTTGATCGCGACGTGCGGGCCACAGAGTACATTTGTGCGGGCACTGTGCGTGTGTCGTGGGCGGCCCAAGACTTTTAAAAAAAAATCCGGACTACAAATGAAGTCCGGCCCGGACGCTCCCCGGACGCCCTCTAAACTAGGATAAATCCGGGAAAACCCGGACGGATGGCAACCCTAGTTAGGATTAATGAAAGAGAACATCAACAACAGGATCTTACACGCTACTTGACCGAAAAAATGCTTAAAAAAAGGCTGCACTTAAACACGTTTGGAAAGCAGGATGATTAATTATTGTTATTTTTATACATAATTTTTATTGCCTTTTAATTAATATAAAATATGGGCTGATCAAATAAATAAGATACTTAATACATTATAAATTGTTTCGTTATACTTAAATAGGTAGTAAAATATGAAATTGGTTGTCTGTAAGTCGGTTTACGGACCATAGTATAACGTGACAACGTCATAACAAAACAATGAAAACCACATTAACTTTTCATTTCACTTCATAAACAGTCGATGATTTGTGACGTCACAAACCATTTTCTCATACAAAATGTATGAGGATGTCACGTTTTGACAGCTCATTAAAAGTATCTCAATTAAATTGATAGTCCAAGACGATGCATTCGCTCAGTGACAGTCTCTTCAAATAAATAAAAAAAAAACAACTTTTACCTAATATTGTACAGATAAAAGTGTCGTAATGGCTCGTAACAATATTCTTCTAAGCTAGAGGCATTATGAAATCGCGTTCACTTTCGTTTTAGCCATTAAAACTATATTACGAATGCGAATACGGCGTCTGCTTCCGAGGTTAAAAAAAGCTAAGTCGGCATATTATTTTAGGTTTTATTGTTTTTTCGACATTAAGTAACCAGATCACGTTCATTATCTTTTAAGATAACTAATGCAATCTTTGTTTATTGCATAATAATCATATCTATAAAAGAGAAAGTGTGTATGTATGTTCCTTATAGACTCCGAAACGGCTGGACCGATTTCAATAAAATTCTCGGAGAATCTTCAGATTGGTCCAACGTGTAATCTCTCATCACTCTAAATCTATCTATACTTCCATCCTAATATTATAAATTCGAAAGTAACTATGTCTGTCTGTTTGCTACGCTATCCCGCTTAAACTACTGAACCGATTTTAATGAAAATTAAAACACAGATAGATTTTTTTTGTTTTTTTAATAAGTAATGTTTTTTTATAGATTTTTTAAGATTGTTGTACTAATTTTTTTATGTAAGTAATTTTTTTATGTAAGTAAAATATTTTTTTGTAGATAATGGCAACAAAAAAACTTTCGTAAATTTTGAGACAGGTTTAATGGTAGAAGCTGTTTCTTCTAAGAATAAATGTAGGAAATGTTTAGATGCAGGCATTTAGTTGTATAGTGTTTGCGTCTGTTATATAACGCCGAGTTAATGTCGGTTGTGTAGTATAACTTTAAGTGCCCACTGCTATTGTGAACATAAATAAAGTACGTCTACACTTAGTTTCTTTCTTCGGAGACACTTAATTTCGACAAACAAAGCTACAAGCCCTGTTGTATATATTTTTATTATTAAAAAAAAAACAATAAAAAACAATAACATTACTACCGACTTTAATAAATAAAACATAAATACTCACTTATATTTTTTTTCTTGCGAATGGTATTAAATAAAAATAAAATAAAATAAAAATAAAAATAGCCTTTATTCTACAACAATCACTGTATGTGCAATTTATCCAAAATTAATTTTCAATTACATAGTTAATAATCATGCTATTTGATTTTATTCATTTAAGTAACTTATCAATAAAAAGTAATTCAATTAAATATATTATGATATTAAATTAACTCATTAAAAATATTTTTCGGTGTCTATTCAGAACGATGGAAATTGAATCTACCCATTTTACTATAGGCCCCAATAAATTTCATATTAATTAAATAAATAAATAAACCTTACACAATCATAGCCCCACAGTGGGGTAATTAATACCCTGTTTCGTGGGTACATTGGACAAAGACAGAAACACAAACACCCAGACCGAGAACAGAAATTTAAACTCAACATTCAAATTTCTGTTTCGCCGGGAATCGAACCCGAGACCCCTCGATTGGCAATCCGGCATGGTAACCATTGCGCCACGACGGTCGTCTTACTTACTATTTTTGATACTTTTCACATTTTTATTCACCCTGTATACTGCACTTATGTGCAATTCAGAAGTGTGACATAAATCTGTATTCACATTCTAATTCGCCGCGAATAAGGTCGCGGCTAATATTACAGCGACCGCAACTTGCGGTTTTCCTATATTTTTATTGTACATAGTGTTATGAATGACGCGATGACGTATGATCCATACTTACTTAATTTAATATTTTACTCAATGCGAAACTAACTCTGTCGGCATGTGTGTTTGTGTGTTACGTAATTTTAATGAAATTGGTACACATATAAAGTGGACTTTGGGATAAGGATATAGGTGTTTTTTTTTTGCGAAAATAGGCTTAAAATGGTTGAAATAAGGGATAAAAATTTGTATAGTGTTGTCATCGTTGAAGATAAAAAACATGGAACTTTTCGTTTATTAGCTACTGGATGGAAGTAAATAAATATTTTGTACTAGAGTTTTTTGACATTTCGACCTACGTACATGGGTAAGAAATAGGAGATCCCACCAAAAACATAAATGTAAAAATGTAGGCCAAGTTCTTGTACATAAAAAAAGAGTTGAAATCTAAACTACAGCCAAGTTAATAATAATCAGAACCGATATTAACCATTCCAACTTGGCATAATTCCACTCTCGAGTCTATAACTTTTTTTCAGTAATAGCTACAATATTGAAACTTTTTATTCAAAGTATATTAAATGGTGTTATTATGTCCGTAAAGTTTCATCCAGATCTATTAATCAGGTAAGAAGATACAGGGGGGGTCAAAAGTGGCTCGAAGCGGTTCGGGTAGGTAAATAGTGCACGGTGTGCGCGCGGCCTGTGCTTAGAACTTGGCCGGCGCACTTTCGTGCGCTTTGATAAAAATTCGTCGAGTATGGAATGATCGAAAGCTGAATTCCACGCGGTCCAGTTCCAAGTTAGTGAAGATGTAAAAGACACGTAACTTTGTGCAAAATACCGAAAAAGAAGGAGGATAGTATCATACCAGGCCAAAATCAGTCTCAAGAGGAGTTCTCTGTTAAGCAGTGGGACTTAAAAGAATTGAAAAAACCGGCCAAGTGCAAGTCGGACTCGCGCACGTAGTGTTCCGTAACATTATTTAAAAAAAATCACGTTTATTGTATAGGAGCCTTCTTAAATATTGTTGTTATAACGGCAACAGAAATGCATCATCTGTGAAAATTTCTAATGTCTAGCCATCACGGTTCATGAGATACAGCTTGATGACTCAGAGCGGAGGCTTACTTATAGGGTCCCGTTGGCACCCTTCGGGTACGGAATCCTAAAAAACCCAAGAAGAGCGTTTGTGCAAAAAGGCCGTAAACATTTTTAATTAAAATAGATCTTAAAGTTGTAAAAAGGTAAGTGATAACTACTTGCGCGCGTTTAAAGTTGACCTCTCCGCAACTGTCAAGTGTCAAGGCAAGTCGACGACAAGTATTATTAATAACAACAGCGTTCATGCTGAAAGGTTACTTGTTTAAATCCTCGCAAATTCCAGAACGTTTAATAAAATTTGCGGTTAATTTATAACTAGGGCCCTTTAAGGTTCGACCGGGGTACCTGCAACTTTGTATATAATATATAAAACTTGAGTCTGGCTTGAGGGTGTAGATAGTTAGATTGGACAAAATGGCAGATGGGCCGCTTGATGTTAAGAGGAAACGCTAGCGCCGTATTCCCATACAAATGTATTCTCCTATTTTCTCCCTGGATAATGCTTCTATAGTAAGGCCAATGAGACGAGATAAAGAATAAACAAACGGACCGTTACCAAGATACATTGCGAGAGCGAGCAACAATTATCTCTGTCCTTATCATTCATACGCAGTAATGGCGTCAGTTAGTCGATGACAGCTGTCGTTGCGTGTTTCGTGGTACAGGAAAGCAGTCAGTACCGTAGTTGTCAACATTTGGTCGAGTTTTGATTTCATGTTCTTGGTGTATTTTTGAGTTATATCGGATAAAGTTGATGGCATTTTGTTTGATATAGGTTAATTACAGTGCACGAGTGTTTGTGAAGTAGAATAACAGTGCTAAAATATGTTTTTTTCTGCTTGCCTCCAAAATTCCTACGGATACGTTCTAGTAAAGTAGCCATCGCTTTACTTGAATGTTGGACTGACTAGACTGTTTCATTGTCCAGTTTCACTGAAACTGGCAAAAAATTAATGCAAAAATTAAACTTGACGCTGGCAATATGCACAGAAATTGCAATGTCATAATTGAAAAAAAAACAAACAAAAGACACACGAACGCGCCGAGAAATACGCTGGTTTGACACCGCTCTTAACTTCTGACGGAACATGACACTGTTTAGGTAATTATTATAGACGACCCGTGTGGCGCAATGGTTACCATGCCGGACTGCCAATCGAAGGGTCCCGGGTTCGATTCCCGGCGAAACAGAAATGATGAGTTTAAATTTATGTTCTCGGTCTGGGTGTTTGTGTTTCTGTCTTTGTATGTGCCCATGGTACCCACGAAACAGGGCATATCTTACTGTGGGGCTATGAGTGTGAAGCGTTTATTTATTTATTGTCATGAACTTTTGAAATTAAGTTAAAATTTAGCTAAAACACATTTACCTTTTTACAAAAGCTAGAAGATGAACTATTTCATAAACATTAGCGCAATATTTTGTAATATGGAAGTAAGTATCACAACAAACTTCATCATATTACGCAGTAGGCTGAATGAAATATGAAATCAAGTAAAAAACCTTATAGGTACGCTGCGATGACCGACTGGCGAAGAATAACATTAATTGGACCTAGGGCTGCCTCGCGTGACACAAGAACACTGGTCTGTTAGTTGGCTTCTGCAACCCTATTTACGTCCCATAGCTGGGACTGGGAACGGGGTCACTCCCCGTTTATGGGAGGAGAGGCCTGGAACCTACTCCGTGCGAATTGGTGGAGGTGGGAGTTAGTGGCCAATTTGCTGTTGGATGTTTTCAAACCGCCTATAGTTTTCTGACCCATCTTCCTCGATTAGTGAGATTTAGTTCATACTCGATTTTGTCATGAAGTTTTTCAAATTATTGATATTAAAATATTGATTCAGATACATAAAAAGCCCCTAAAGTTCTCCGAAGTGTTTTAGAAAGATGTCGCTTGTTACACCTAAGAGGGCAATATATGGAATAACGTTTAACACACATAGCCCCTTAGTAGGATGAACACGAACAAAACACCCAGATCCAGAACAGGAACATTCATTCATCTTTTCACTATTTGCTTCGCCGGGAATCGAACCAGGGATCCCCGATTTCTAGTCCGCCATGGTAACCATTGCGCCACACGGCGCAACGGCACGTCCCGGCACGTCCTTGCCGTGTGGTGTCCAGCGTTAGAATTGCACCACTCCGATTCTTCCAAGGAGGTATTAGAGGCGATCAAGGGACAAATTCCAGGAGATGGGCATCAGCGTCTTCCTGAGTAACATATCATCTACTGCGATCACCAAGTCACCAACCCGCAATGTCAAGCGCGGTGACTACGGCAAGAAACTCCCTATGACAGTCTCAATGGCATGGTAACCATTTCGCCGCACGGTCATATTAAAAGTTTGGTTTTACAGAGTATATTCACTTCTTGCTACCGATACTTTCTAACGCAGGTGACACCGCGCGGCACAAGTACCATGTAATAGTCGGCTGTACAGACGTCTCGCGGATAACGACGACGTGCATTAAATATTAAACGCCTCGTTAAGGTCGATACGGCAAGGGCGCTGACGGTTGAGAATTGGACCAGGTGGCTACTTGAAAACTTGGCACAAAGAAACAGTTACGTAGTTTTAAGGGCTCCGTACGCAAAGGGTGCAAACGGAACACTATTATTATGACTCCGCTGTCCGTCCGTCTGCCTGTCACCAGGCAGTAGGTATCTCATGATTCGTGACAGCTAGACAGTTGAAATCTTTATAAATAAATTAAGTTTTTAACAAAAAAATAGAACCGACTTCAAACGGTAAAAAATAAAATTGTTCAGTACCTACTTCTTCTTGCTTATGGTAATGACTCTTAAAACTATTTCTGGAGTCGGGCCCTTAGTAAATGTCGTACCCTGTGTCGTACCATTCGTTCTAAATTGGCACCGACAGTACAGACAGTGGGACAGTACCTACTTCTTCTTGCTTATGGTAATGACTGTTAAAACTATATTGGAGTCGGTGCCCATTCAGAACGAAAGGTTATAACTATATTACTAATTAACACTATATTTACTAAGACAGGACATTTCACTAAGGGCCCGACTTCAAAAATCGTTTTAAGAGTCATTACCATAAGCAAGAAGAAGTAGGTACTGAACAATTTTATTTTTTACCGTTTGAAGTCGGTTCTATTTTTTTGTTAAAAACTTAATTTATTTCACTCTTTTTAGTAATTTTAATAATTTTGTATGTATTAGCATAATTGGAAATTTTTTCACTTAACTTCTAAACTTTAAACAGATTTACCTTTTATAATCATGTTTATCTAATAGCCATCTAAAAGTCTGAAAGACATACTATCAGTCCACCTGAACGTATAAATTAAAGAAAGAATTTGCTCTCAGCTCCTAAACGTTGAGGAGTTGTACCTTCAATCATCAGTTAAGCAACAGCAGGTGATAATTACCAGACATAAATATTTGTATTATGTTAAAAATATGACTAAAAGCATGTGTGTGCCAATTAAGTTTCAGTGTTTCCCTCGATTTCCCCTAATATCACATCATCAGATTTTGACATGGTGACAGTTGGACCACCTCAGGAATGTATGATTTCGAACAAAAAACCATTTATTGAAAGAATTTGCTCTCAACTCCTAACCGTCGTAGTACCTTCCATCATCAGTTCAGCAACATGATATGACGATAATTATACACAAATGTCTGTTTTGCTTTGTAAAAATATGAAAATCATTTTGTTGTGCTATAAAATTTGAATGTTCCCTTCGATTTCTCTGGGATCCCCTCATCAGACTTTGACTTGGTGACAGTTGGACCATCTCGGGAATGTAAGATTTCGAATAAAAAACTATTTATTGAAAGAATTTGCTCTCAACTCCTCACTGTCGCAGTACCTTCCATCATCAGCTCAGCAACATGAGATGATGATTTCTATGCGTAAATATCTCTTATGCTTCAGAAACTATAAGAAAATCAATGTGTGTGCGTATAAAATTTGAGAGTTCCCCTCGATTTCCCCGGGATCCCATCATCAGATCCTGATTTGGTGACAATGGGACCACCTCGGGAGTATAAGCATACGAACAAAAAAATAATTTTGAAAATCGGTCCACAAACGGCGGAGTAATCGGTGAACATATATAAAAAAAATAAAAATACATACAACCGAATACAGTACCTCCTTCTTTTGGAAGTCGGTAATAAGTATTTCTGCTGCCGCTGCTTCAACAAACTAGAAATATAATCAAATAAATATTCAGGGTGGGCTCCCATACACAATGATTTTCCCCCGTTTTTTTATAGATTATGAATAACTAGCGGCCGCCCGCGACTTTGCCTGCGTAGACTTTGAGTCAAAGCATGATGTTATATAGCCTAAAGCCTTCCTCGATAAATTGACTATAACACAAAAATATTTTTTCAATTCGAACCAGTAGTTCCTGAGATTAGCGCGTTCAAACAAACAAACTATTCAGCTTTATGTATTAGTATAGATAATAATAATATTCATAATATGAACCTTCAAGAATTCATCAGTAATATTGAATTTAATACTAACAAACAAAATAAAAAAATCTGGAGCAAATGATTAATCGTGACAAAAAAAAGAACAATCAAAACAACTTGACGTAAAAAAAGCACGGATGCCAAGTCTGTGGAGTTTAAACTATTAAAAATACATCAAAAACGACGTAACAACGTGCATTAATTAAATATTAAACGCCTTATAAAGGTCGATTCGGTAAGGGCGTTGGTGGTTGAGAATTGGACCTGGTGGGCACTTCACTTGAAAACTATATACCTACCTATATTTCTCTCTCTCTGTCTCTGTCTCTCTCTCTCTCTCTCTCTCTCATAGGGGATACCGTAGCCGTAATCTTAATCCCGAAGCTAAAGGGTCTTATTCATAGTCCCTGTAGCTTCGGGATTAAGAATAGAGCTACGGTATCGCCTGCCTGATCGTAAGAGGCGACTAAAAGGGGGCTTCCGGGGCTGCGGACGGTGAGAGTGGGAGCTCGACCCGTCCAGCTCGCAGCCCCGGGAAAGACGGTGGTTTGGGCGTGGCCGCATGCCGCTGTGAGCGCCTGAGGATGCAGGAGAGCGCATCTATTCTCCTGAAAATGGCCCATTCTGGGGCGCCGCGCGTGCAGGACACCGGTGCGTTCCAATGGAGATCCCGGAATCCTCCCCAAGCGCAGAGGCAGGCCACCGAGGGGGTTTTAGATTGGTACAAATCCCACATAACCCGGTGTCCTCTTCCAAGGTGCTGGTTCCCTTTTGAAGGTTTCCCCATACCAAAAAAAGGGTCTTATTCATGCCTCTGATCTGATGAGACTTCCGTATTCACTGCGCCTGCGTTTATTAGTAATATCCTTTATCATCATGATAATATTGGTACAAATACACAAATATGTTCATTGTAACACAATTTTTTATCTGAATAACTAATTTAAAGGTTTCTGTATGGTAATTAGTAGCAAAATTGTTTCCATCGGCCTTGCGTTCAAACAGTTAGCATACATACCGATTGGTTGGCAGATAATTTTATTATTTACATCAATTTACATGTTTTTATTACTGAATTTGGTGTGTTTGTTTACTAATTTTTTAGATTATAACTATTCGCTTTTTGCTGAAACCGAGAGGTTTGTTTCAAGCAGACCGCGGGATCTAAATTTGTAGTCTATTTTCGCATTTGGTTTTATATAAAACTAGCCTTCCGCCAGCGGCTTCGCCCGCGTGGACCCGTTTTATAGGTTCCCGTAGTTTAAAAATCATCCTATGGAATCCTATCGGAATTTTTTTTGATTTTCCGACAATTCCTAGGGTAAATTTGGTTGCAACCCTCGATTTTTTTCCTTTGTCGCATGATTTTTGTATGGCGTTGCGGAATAATGGATTAGAAGCAGTATTGAAATAGTATGAAACTGATGCCGTACAAAATCAAATGACCAAATTTACCCTGGAAATTACCGGAAATTCAAAAAAAATAATACCGACTTTGTGGCGCACCATTTTTTTACGACACTGCGCGTTTTCTTATTATTTTTCATGGATCTATCGATGGTAAGAATGCCGTACAAAAATATATGACCAAAATGTACTCACTCTACCTGTACCTTTGAATTCTCACCTGCACTCGGTTGGACAGCTTACAAGTGACGGCATAGTGCTGAATCTTATTATTTTATGCTCTTATATCGTTCTAGCTAGGTCACCTGGTGGTTCAAATGACCCACCATTTTTTTGACGCGGGCCTGTAGTCTACTTTCCTAAGGTCCTCTCTATCTGTGTTCCAAATTTCATTAAAATTAGTTCTGTAGTTTAAGCGGGAAAGCGTAGCAGACAGACAGACAGAGTTATTTAGAATTTGAGATAATGACACACGGAATCCTAGTGTGGGTGGGTAAAGTTTTAAGGCTTGCTTAAAAGTTAGGCGGCCGAAAGTTCACGAAGTTCCGGACGCTTGCTTACGGAGTAGGCCCTCTGTACATACATTGCATGTGAATATGGGCGATTACTAGCAGTCGAGGGTCGAATAATTATGGCAGCGCTCAAGGCCGGTCGGTGCGGCCATGTGCGGCTGTCTGGCTGTTTTCACTGGCATACGAACTTTTCCAGGAGCTAGATCATGTTATGTGAACTTAGAACTATCATGGCTCGACCGAGAAAGAATAAAATATTTTATTTGCATTGAATATGTTGCATCAAAGTTATTCTTGTATTAACAGGTGGTATGTCAAATAAATTTAGGATTATATATTCAGCTAGTCAATAGCATGTAAATTTATAATAACACTAGGCTTCCGCCAGCGGCTTCGCCCGCGTGGACTCGTTTTAAAGGTTCCCGTAGGATAAAAACAATCCTATGTCCTTTCCCAAGGTCCACTCTATCTGTGTTCCAAATTTCATTAAAATTGGTTCAGTAGTTTAAGCGGGAAAGCGGAGCAGAAAGACGTACAGAGTTACTTTCGAATTTATAATATTGTATGGATTAACGTATTCCTAATAATTTAAATTGAATTTCATGAATATAACGCTAATTTTAAACATTCTATAAATTAAATACTTACTTCTAACGCTATAGATTTATATACATACTACATTATATCTATACTAAGTATCCATACGAAGTACTATATAGGTATGTATATAAAGCTGAAGAGTTTGTTTGTTTGAACGCGCTAATGTCAGGAACTACCGGTTCGATTTGAAAAATTATTTTTGTGTTGGATAGTGCATTTACCGAGGAAGGCTACGAAAGGGAAATTACAAAGTGTCTTCTCGTCCAGAGTACCTCAGTGCCTGAAGTCGAAAGTTTTCGAGCAGTGTGTGTTGCCAGTGATGACCTACGGCGCTGAGACGTGGTCTTTTACAGTTGGCCTTTTCCCATATATATACATATATAGTCAAAATATTCGTTTACATTATAAAAAAATAATTGTAGAAGAAGAAAGTAGCTACTGCTCAAACTAGCTGCTACTCCCTTTTCTGCCGTGGAGCAATAATTTTGGTCGGTGATAAGGCGCGGCTGCTTACATGAGGATCAGACTTACATGAGGTCATTATCAGCCTCCTGACTAGTAATGCAAGTTCTTATGACCTCATGCAAAACATAGGCAGCTTAGGCTTGACGTGGGCTTACTTAAGGATGCCACGTTGTGACAACGTGGCATTCTTCTACACAACAAAATTGCCACCGATCTGCCTTTTGACCGTACTCGACGTTGCTTAAATTTTTGGCATCGTTTGAGCTTGACTTAGGCTTGCTTATGGTTGTGTGTCACAACGTGGCATTATCGGCTGAGGTCTTCAACACAATAAAAAATTTGCCACCCATCAGCCTTTTGACCGTACTCGACGTTGCTTAACTTTACATCGACGTTTGGCTATAGAGGGCTTAATGTATGTCAGCGCACAAGGTCGGCCGGTGCAACTAATCTGGCAGTTTCCACTGGCATAGAACGAACGCCGACTTTGTTTGGTACTAGGATATTAGCGGATTGCGGGTTTAGTGCAAAACGGTGTACTTTTGACAAGAGATCCTCTAGAGATGGATGCCACCATACAGCAATATGTTACTATCAACATTTGTATGCCATTGTGTGGCTAAGTGTACTGTGACTGTATTTTACATCATTAACCTTCACTTAAGAACAAATCTATACTAATTCTAGCTAACACGGTAGACGTTGTCCTGCCTTAAAGTAGGGTTGCCATCCGTCCGGGTTTCCCCGGATTTGTCCTAGTTTAGAAGGCGTCCGGGGAGAGTCCGGGCCGGACTTCATTTGTAGTCCGGGTTTAAAAAACAAATTAAGACTTGAGCCGCCCGCGACACACGCACTGTGACCATGTCGCTAGCAACTGACGAACCGACTCGCTAAATTCACCGTACCCCGCTGTTGACATGTCCGTGTTTTGGGCTCTAAAATCCGGGGTTTTAACGCGTCTTGTCCGGGTTGACAAATTTTAGAGATGGCAACCCTACCTTAAAGTATCAGAAATAAAATAATATTGCGACTATAAATTGCTATCTTTCAATTTGAATCAAACTGCACACGGTGTGCAATTTTTATTAAAATCGGTTAAATAGTTTAGGAGTCCATCGCGGACAAACAGCGGCCCCCCCAAAATCCATCAGTCATGCGTAGACGGAAGGCGAACAAGCCAATTTGGGACACTTCTTCCCCCAAATTTCTTAGTGACCCCCCCAAATTTCTTGGCAACCCCTCCCCCTAAAATTGGAGGCTGCAATCGCGCCTGATACGAAGTTTCTTAACTTTGCGCCTTTAGAGGCAATAAGGCTATAGAATTTCCCCCACTCTTATAATAACTATACGTCTATACATCGCTACTCTAACACGCTTTCGATCAGAAGTGTACTGCAATAACAAAGAAAAATATTCTTTCCAACAATGTTTGTCGAGACATTAGCAGTCCGCGAACAAAAATGTTTTAGAGAGGTAAGGCAAGATTGATATTTCCTATGTCCTAATGAAAATCTTCATTATGATGTCCAAAATAATTTCTTTCAATGATATTATTAAAACAAGAAGCATTGATTTCTTTGTTCAATAATACACATACCTAGTTGAATTTGGTTTAAATTATTTATTCGAATAATTCGATATTTTTGTTCAATGAAAAGTGGCATAATTATCTAGCTGGTCAAGTTTAATTTGCTTGAGAAAATTATTTCAATTAATTCAATCATTTTGCCTTTTCATATTATGAATAGCAATATTTTTTATAACTTAAAAATAATTATAAATTTCATGTCGGCCCACCTTTCCACAACCACCTTCTTAACAATGTCTCCGAACCTTAAAATCATTGAGCAGCAATGGCCGAGTGGTTGACTTCGTGGACTTCGTGGACTTCGACGCGGAAGATGCCCGGTTCAAATCCTCGGCGCGCACCTCTGACAAAAGAAATTTGTAATGTGCGCATTTCATCGCTGCTTACCGGTGATGGAAAATATCTAATACCTTTAAACGAGCAATTCTTGTATGTATCTAAATATATTTTTTGAATCTCGGAAACGGCTCCAAATATTTTGATGAAATTTAGTACCCTGGTTTCGGGGGTGATAAATCGATCCCCAAAATTTTTATTGTTGGAAATTTTTAACTGTATAAAAATATTTTCAATAATAATCAATTTAAATATAAACTGAAAAATACGACTATTCCTGACATCTATTGGAGAGTATTAATAATATTGTGGCGTAAACGCTGTCAAACGGGGGAGCCCACGAGGCTCATTGTGGATTTCCTCAAGCGTCATCAGGACCTTGTGCTTTTTATAGGTTGGGTGTTAGCCGTGTTAGGAAGTTTAAAATATTATATTATTATATTTTATGACGTTTTGCATTTAACCAGTGGAGATAGATTTTTATTATTGCTTTGAAGGGCACTTATAGGCGTGTGGCTCAGTTGTTTTCGATAGATAGCAGAAGTTTTACCTTGTCGCAGGCCTTACAGACCGTTAGAAACTTTCGACAGCTGTTTGGCTACTTACGCACATATCCATCATCCCGCATTGGAGCAGCGTGGTAGAGTAAGCTCCAGGCCTCCTCATGGTTCAACGGTAACGGGGTATTCTAATCTGACTATTTTGACATCCGGAAGTAAGATAAAAAATATTGTACCTATATAGAAGGTCTTTTTTAATCGTGGCAGTACTCAACAGGAAATTAAATTAAATGAAATGAAATATTTATTTGCATAGAACACGGTACATTTTCCGATAAAAATCTTACAATAATATTGTTCATGCGTGTCTTACCGACCTAGTCGGTGGGCAAATATTTATTAATAAAGTCATCGTGTCTTTAGTGATAACAGTAGGTATATCCTTAGTCTATAGGTTAAATCATTAATTTACATTTTTTTAATTTAAGGATATAAAATGCAATTTCATACCCGAAGGTACATGTCATTTTTTTCAAATAATTACAATAATAACAATAATAATTTAATAACAATAATATTAAATATTAATAATAATGCTAATATTTGCATAATTGAATAAAAATTTATAATTCATTAGCCAAGCGTTTGAGGTGTCCAGCACATCGATATAAAAAGTAGGTAGATTCACAGTCGCCGCATAAAAGTGGCACCGGCAAAAGAAGGCATAACGGCAGCGATATGCCTTCTTTCGCTTTCATTTCCTAAACCGCCACGGACGTGTCGCACGTCTGATGCGCTAGAGAACAAAGTCAGTAATGGAGTCTCCATTTGTCTTTTATTTAAAAAAGGCGTATTGTTATTTTAGTTTTCCGAAAAATGAAATTCAAAAAGAAAAGTGGAAGTGTCTTAAAACCCACGGCGGACATAATAAATTTCATTCATATACTCCGCAGATTTCATATGTCCTAATTGAAATGATTCGTAGGTGGGAGAAGCGTATAAATAATAGCAGCCAAACGCGACTTCATTCGCGTGGACTTTAGTTTTAGATTTTCCAAAAATAAAAGTAGCCTAAGTTACACCTTATTACATCAGCTACCTGCCACAGAAAATCCCGTCAATAGTGGTCCAGCCGTTTCAGAGATTAGTGGGAACAAACAGACAGATAGACGGGAATCAGACAGACAAAAATTGTAAAAAAATATATTTTGGTATATGTAGTGTATAAACATTCATATGCATGTAGTAAAAGGCGGTTATTTTAATATTACAAACAGACACTTCAATTTTATTCACATATGTATAGATGTAAAATGTGAATATTGTAAAAACTGTTTGCTAGCGAAACAAAAACTACGGTTCCATATATTGATAGATATTAAAGATTTAGGCGGATTTTGTTATGCATCAGAAGATGTGTATTTAATATATGAAAAAAGAGAATATGTTGTTAGGAAATTTCTACACACTGGTGAATGTATAAAAAAATGTGCATTTCATTTTAAAAAATGTATTTGGAGATATAATTGAACACTGTCAAGGAACAAACTTTGGCCATAAGATCGAGCTGTTAAAGGCTGTTATTGAAAAATATATTGACATACATTACGTCCTTATTATGCCGGGAAACTAAAAACCGCTGAAATCAAACGCAGATTGAAAAGGCAATTATTTAATATATTTTTGTATCAAGGTACCTAAATCTTTGCTGGGAATAGAAACCGGGACCCTAACACACACATGCGTATTATGATCACTGTGTTCATTTCATAAAATATAATGTTTATAGATTCTAAAAATTTTCTGTTGTCTGCTCGCATTAGAATTTTAAATAAATAAAAAAGAAACTCCACTCCACTGTCTATGTTCCAAGTGGTGTAAATATGGCGGTAAATTAATCTTGTAAACGAATTTGTGCTTTATTGTAATGATTTTGGTTTCATTTCTCAATAAACTCCTATTTCGTAAGTCTAAAGTCGTAAAATTTTATTGCCGTATTATAAACATCGAACCAGAAGGTGATAAGTAACAATTTAACATGGACTTATAGTCTTACTTATGTTAGTAACATAAGGTTTAAAATAGATAAAAAGTAAGATACCTTAAAACATTTTTTTGTTTAGAATACTTGTAAACATCTATAAACCATACCATGTAACCATACCATGTTCTGTGAATAAATGATTATGATTAAGTACGTTTTTACGCGGGGCCACCTTTTGACTCAAGTTTGTATGGGAACCTTGCATCTACCTACTTATTATATCGATGGTCCAGCATGACAATATACTATAAATTCCTTTGTGGAATAAAATCAGTTCTTAATCAATAATTTAAAAACAAAACCCTTGAACCGATTTAATGTTAGATTTCATAACCGAGATGGCAGCAAATTATAAAGTTTGATGCACATCACAAAGCTGTTTCTCGAATAGAATGCCTTATAAGATCTATGCAATTGACTCCGATGCCGTGTGGAGAATGTATCATCTTTGTTATCAAATCGATTTTGATTATTTTTGACAAATATCAGACTTTCATAGATGTACATTGATGGCAATGGCGGGAGATTTAGTTTTTTTTTAAATATTGGCTTACAGTATTCCATAGGTCCCGCACCGTAAATGGTCCTAATACATTTCTTTGTATAATAAATGCTCTATTTAAGTCAGTTGAGTTCCCCCATAAGAGTAATCCGTATCTTAGGACCAAACATGCGTATCCGTGATAAGCAATCAAAGCTGTTTTTTGATTTGCTACTTTTGAAAGATGGTGTAATGCGTATATGAATTTATTTAGTCTTTGGCATACTATTTCTACATGATTTTTCCAATTAAATTTGAGTCGATTTCAATGCCAAGAAATTTAGCTATTTTATTTTAGGATGCAAGGTGTACCCCATATCTTAATCTGACGCGCTCGCGTAAATCCAAAAATCCCCTTTTGGGCTCCGCTACTACCATCCGCCAATCCGACGTTCAAAGAAATGACAATGTCGATTTTAAAGAGCTTTATGAAAATTTCGTTCATTAAATTAAAGCTTCCGTGGTCGAATGGTTGCGGGAGCTGACTGCGGAACTAGAGACCCAGGTTCAAACCTCAATCAAAACCATATTGTGTATTTTTTATTTTTATGAAAATAATTATTTTTTATTAGGAACTATTTCAGATGGCGTTGTTAAGTAACACTAAGCAAATGAGTGTTTCCTTTGAAACTAAACCAAGAAAATAAATTGTTTTTATCCGAGCAATGCTCGGTCGTCCAGGTACTTTTGATATTTAATTGATTACGATGTTTTCCATCGCCGTGCATGCCTGAGAAAAAATCTTAATTTCTCAAAGGTATGATGTCCACCAATGCGGACTAGGCCAGCGTGGTGGACTATGGCCCAAATCCATCTAACTTGTTACAGGAGAGACCTGTGCCCAGCAGTGGGACATAAAAAGTTTGAAAAAAAGGTATAAATCTCTCTCAATTCCAAGAGAAGACCTGTTCTCTGCAGTGGTACATACACAGAGTCGCAAATACATTAAGAAAATTACCGTATAAATCGTCTTTACTTCTACATTCGTTAGAAGCTCCGTGGTGCACAATTTAGCACTTTCTCTTTCCTATCACTGCTTCACAAAAACAAGAAACGTTCGAGTATTCGACAGCCTCGATGCTCTAACGGCGAATAGCCGAAATCGATGGAACTACTTTTACTGTATCAAAATTTTCCGCTCCCTAGCCTACTCGTAGAAGTGCGTTTCCGTTCTTCTCAGGCACAAACAAGGACTTTTATATTTGCGCAAATATGGACGTATACTTACAATGGTTGTTTGTATAAATTGAGTTCTTCATATTTATATAAGCTATACTAACTACTCACTTAATATAGCTGACCCGGCGAACTCCGGTCCGCCTACTTACATACATAATAATATTATTATATGGTTGTTATTAATAACTAGCCTTCCTCCATCGGCTTCGCCCGTTTTATAGGTTCCCGTAGGATAAAAACCAGTCTATGTCCTTTCCCAAGGTCCACTCTATCTGTGTTCCAAATTTCATTAAAATAAGTTCAGTCGTTTAAGCGGGAAAGCGTAGCAGACAGACAGACAGAGTTACTTTCGAATTTATAATATTAGTAGGGGTAACAACTAATATTAACTTATTAAAAGTTGATGGTAGAAGGACAACAATTTAGGGTTGTATGCAATTTTTTGACACTGAATCATAAAAAAATAAAAACAAAAACTGTCATAAAAAATTGTCCAATAAAAAAATCGGGTGGACCACTTAGGTGTATAAAAATATATTACAACCTGTTCTCAGACCTACTGAGTAGGAGGAGTAGGTATGGTTACTAAGCTCCGGAAAGGACGTGATGTGTGCGTACCCGTAGGTATGCCGCATGCCGCCGTAAGCATCGGAAGGTGCAGGAGAGCATATCTGCTCTCCCGAAGATGGGCCCATTCTGTGCACTGCGCGTGGATGTCACTGGTGCGTTCCACTGGAGATCCCGGAGTCCTCCCCAAGCGCAGAGGCAGGCCACCGAGGGGATTTTAGTGCGGTCAAATCCCACATAACCCGGTTTCCTCTCCCAAGGTGTCGGGTTGAAGAAACCTGAACCTTTTGAAGGTTTCCCCCCCGATACCAAAAAAGGTATGATAACTTATTAGGTATGATATATTATGTGACGTTTTTGTCTTCTGACAGCGAGACCAGAAAACCAGGCGTCATCGTATTTTTCACGTCCATCGAATCAACTCGGCTAGAATGGCAGAACGGATCCGATTGAAATTGGTCACAGAGACAGATTATAGTCTGGATGTGGTGTTTATTGGTCGCTGCCGCATGGCCTCAAGCAGGTTTTCTTAGATTTTATGCAGTACTGTATGAATTTGTATGCACTGCTAACTGCTACTATTGAAGTTAATGGCCGCCTCACTCATGTAAGTGTAACTGGCAATCGCACTTTACTAACCAGGCGCGGTCCCAGGGGGGTCACAGGGGACACCCCAAATCCATCAGTCATGCGTTTAAATTTCTTAGTGACCAAAATTGAAGTTGCGACCGCGCCTGTTACTAACGATACACAATAGTTAGTGCAGCGGTAGCTGCCACCTACAAAAAACTTTTCATTGTTCACGTTTGTGTCTAGCGCCATCATAATACAAAATACCGTTCCATTGGGCTTCTGTGGCTTAAGCGTTACAGATCTAGGGTTGTCACTTGCTAGCTTCTTGTGTGTTACTTTAGGGTGTTCATTTTGTAAAATATAACTTGGTAGTTTGATTTTGAAATTAGGAAATTAAGTTAGTTAAATAAGAAACCCTTGCTTGTAATAATCACCGAGTTCCTTTGGCTACCTTCCGTTTCCATCATCATATCAGCTCCATGTCATAATAATTTTGCATTGTTATCCCATTGACATATGCATGCAAATTTCAGCTTTATCTGTAACCGAGAAGTAGACAAAAGTTAACTTGCAAGATTTCATCCGTACACACCTACCTACATAATAATACATTGCAAGTTAAATAAAAGCTTGTAAAAAGTGTCATCCTTATTAGGATTTAACGTTTTGTTTCATTAACTTCAATATTTGAAGCGAACTTTAAGCTTCTTAAAAGTGTCGAATGTTTGCTTTGAGAAATGATTGGAATATCAAAATGAAATACATTCTTATCAAATGCTCTAGTCAATACGGGTAATGAACCTCTATAGAACAGCGAAAGAATAAAACTTCCTAAGGAAAATTCAAGATACCTTATAGCTTATGTACAATAATAAAGTAAATTGAGAAAAAATGCACAGTCGTATAGCGCAAGCAATGGAAAAAAATATTTATTTATTTAAACTTTTCTACCGTACAAAAGCATCGGATAGAAGGCGGACTTAATGCTTAGAGCATTCTCTACCAGTCAACCTTAAGGTAGTGGGAGATCAATGAAAGCGGTAACAAAGAAACAGTAACGAAATGTTACACTCCTTGTAAGTAGTAAAAATCTAAGTAGGTAAATAACCGTGAATTTATAATTAGTATTAATTACTTAAAACGAAAAACCAGAAAATAGGAAAAATATATATTTTTTTGTGATCGAATCATTACATCACTTACAACGTTTGAAATGTTAGTTAAAATATAGGTATAATTTATTAATAATTACTTGCACATTTTAATTATTTTGAACATGTTATTAAGTTTGATTATAAGAAGTCGGATTTTTTTAACACTTATTCCCTAAGAAATCTTAAAATGATATACGGACATCTTGAAAGACACCATGGGATTTAATCTCACTAAAACCCTTGGCTTTGCTCCGCCGGAGTCCACCCCAATAGAACGCGCCGGTGCCCTCCTTGCGCAATGTCCAAAACAGACCCATCATGGGAACCATTGGTCTTTAACACCTCTCAGGCTTATACCGTTGACGGCAACACAACGTTATCTTTCACTGTCTTGTGTCTTTCACGTTATCTTTGTTTGGACGGTTCGAGCTCCCACTCTAGCTGCTCGCAACCCTGAAAACAACCTTTTAGTCACCTCTTACGACAGGCAGAGAATAATGTAGACGGTATTCTGGTCCCGAACTACAGGGATGGCAGAGATACCGTAGCCTCTATACCGGACTCGAACCAAAGGAACTTACTGACAACCCTTTTTTGTATCGTGAAGGAAACCTGCAAATAGTTATATGAGATTTCCTCCTCAATAAAACCTCGGTGGCCTACCTCAGCGCTTGGATCTTCATTGGAAGGCATCGGTATCCTCAGCGCGGCGCCCCAAAAGCCCCAAAACCCCAAACGGGTGACGGTTTCTCCTGCATCTTCCAGTGCTTACGACCCTGGCCGCTGGCTGAACGGTTCGAGCTCCCACTCTCGCCGCCTGCAACCCCGGAAGCTCTCTATTAGTCGCCTCTTACGATCAGGCTGGGGATACCGTAGCCCCATTAATCCAGAAGCTACAGGGACTACTGACAACCCTAGAGACCGCATAGTTAACCAGATAGTGGTTTAACCGTTTAGTTCTTGTTAATTTGCGGTTGCTAATTACAGCTTAAGTGTTTATAGACCCGCTTTCCGTTTGTTTCTTTACCTTATGAACTTGACGTCACACTAACCAGTGAAACAAGATAATATCTTGTATTATTGTGATGTGCGTTAAGTGCATTTTCCGGAACACATACTCGTAATTTGTTAGTATCTCATTACGTCTGCGCCCATTTCACTTTGCTCTCTGGATAGCTTCCACGAGTATTATTGGGAAGGCTTTTGATAAGTATAAATGAATTTATTCAAATATCGGAGCTTCGGTACCTATTTCCTGAGTTTGACTCAGGTATTATAAGAGGCCCTCAAAGCCCAAACAACCGGCCTTTGACTGCGAATTTTAGTCTAATCTAGGATATACTAATTTGTTCGGTCAATCGCCGAAACTTTATTTCATTGTTTGACCAGACAGACAGGCAGACCTCGATTAGATATCTGATCTCATATAAAAGCAGTGAAACTGCCACAGGATGTGAAGGGAACCATGCTGAAACGCTGAAGTTCTCACACGGATCTTTGTCTCTCTGTTAGCACTAACCTTCCTTGGACTTCTACAAATATTTCGAGACCAAAACTATTGTATTCAGTGCAACAGTTCAGAAGTTATCGAAATACTTCACTTTCTTCACACTTTAGCGATTCGTTTTTCTTATATAGAAGTCATTGCTATTTAGTAAAATAAACAATAACAAAAGACTGTTTAATTGATTTAGTGATCAAAACAATTGTAATAATGTAATGTAAATTTTCCTTTGTTGCATTGAGTCTTTGTTCAATGAAGTGTGTATGAGTAATGGAAACACGGTGAGTAGTGCAAAGCAAATAATATTGTATTACAATCAAAATAAGATTGCATTTGCAAATAAATATAAGATCAATTGGTAGACTTATCACTTATGTACACAGATAAAGATGCATGACTTTAAAATGGTGATGATGATCAGAGGTCATAATCAGGTCAGTAAATATGTACGCAATAAATAAAATATTTTTATTTGGCCATAAGAACAAAACCGAAATAGACCTACAATCAATCAACAATATTGACATTTAACAGTATATATATGTGGCAAGGGGTGAATCGCTCTCGTCAGAAATCGTCGTCTTTGTTTCATCCCGTGCCACACATTGTATTTTTCATATCACATGTAATGAAACAACGAGTTTTGATTTCTGTAGCCAGTCGAAGTAAGACAGGGCTGATTACATTGACCAACTTGCAGGGGCCGACACGGCATACATTGCTGGTTATCTTGAGTATTTTATTACAATGTACTCAGATAACCAGCAATGTATGCCGTGTCGGCCCCTGCAGGTTGGCCAATGTAATCAGACCTTACTTCAGACAAATAGCGCAGTATTTATCTTTTGACAACGATTTGATGACAGCAGTTGTCAATGCGATTCTGACAGACTTGAAATAAAGACGTAAATAATAATATATAAATGAATGTGCCGGGTAGAAACAACGTTGTTTCTGACTACAAATCAATGCGAATGTGACTTGACATGTGACTACACATTCGCTTGGTTTGAAATTGTCTTATTTCGACTGTCAAAACGGAGATCAAAACTCGCTATTTCAGTGCATGTGATATGATCATATGAAAAATATATTGTAATCGATTTTATTTCTACATTAATTTGAAATGTATTTTATTTATTTATTCCTTGTTATAAATTTTCAAATCTTATATGTAACGTATATTTTATATAAATTGCAGATTCTGTATATTAAATTAGTAACTATTTTATCTATTTATTAGGCTTAAGGATAGATTTTCTAACATTTGACATTTATTTCAGATTGACAAAACACAACTATCTCATTTAAAAAAAATCATAGTAAAAAAACCTACCCTGATCCCCTCTCTTCTTTCCAAATTGCTGTGCCCTACAGGGTCCATGTAAACTCAGGGAAACATAATATGTACCCCAATAACATGCATTGCATTAAAAAAAAAACTTTTTTTCAGTAATGTCATCGCACAATAGGTGCATTATGCCAGTGTCAAGTTAAAACATTTGAGTCCTAGTAAATGTAAAGGTACTTAAAGTACCTGGACGACAGAGCGTTGCTCGGATAAAATCAATTTATTTTCTTGGTTTAATTTCAAACGAAACACTCAATTGCTTAGTGTTACACAACGCCATCTGAAATAGCTCCCAATAAAAAATATTTTTACAAACAATAAAAAATAAACTCAATATTGTTTTGATTGAGGTTTGAACCTGGGTCTCTAGTTTCGCGGTCAGCCTACGTAACCATTCGGCCAAGGAAGCTTTAATTCAATAAACGAAATTTTTATAGAGCTCTTTCAAATCGACAATGTCATTTCTTTGAACGTCGGATTGGCGGATGGCGTTTTGGCGCCTCCACACGTTGGTCAACATTGTGTCGAAGATTGTGGCCCATAATTATTATGGCCATCGTGTGGAACGGGAGTTTATGCCTACCTTGGTCTTTTTTGGCATGATGGCCCACAATTTGGCGCGATATCATAACTTTCATATCATTATTACTTATGTATTGAATATACTAAGTCTGGTCGGCAGTAAGACAAACATTAGGCGGTGCGGTACGGAGTTCGCGAGGTCAGCTACTATGTATTTCTATAAAAAACACATTGTCAGCCGTGTCGTGACGACACCCAGACCGAGAATAGAAATTTAAACTCATTATTCAAATTTCTGCTTCGCCGGGAATCGAACCCGGGACCCCTCGATTGGCAGTCCGGCATGGTAACCATTGCGCCACGCGGGTCGCATATATACGTATATGTAAAACATATAATGTATTTTTTATTATGTAATAAATTATTTTTTTTTGAAACGCGCTAGGCTCGGCGGCGAGCATAGAACGCAAGCGATCTATGCAGCTAAGCCAAACGGGCGCGGTCAGGTGTGAGACGGGTGACCGCTAGTGGCAAAAATTTCATGTGCGTTTCCGTGCTTCGGAGGGCACGCTAAACTGTCGGTCCCGGTTGTTGTCGATAGATAACAGTCGTTACACCATGTCGGAGGCCTAATGGGCGGTTTGAAAACATCCGACAGCGGGTTGGCCACTATCCTACATCTCCATTAACCCGCATTGGAGCAGCGCGGTGAAGTATGCTCCAGGCCTCACAATAATGGCGAGAGACCCTTGCCTAGCAGTGGGGCGCAAAAAGGGTTGCAGCCAAATTAATTTTATGTCTATTTAATCCATGTCTCCATTGTTCTAGGTTCCTATCAGCCCAGCAATGAGTTGATGCTGAGGTTCTACAGTTACTTCAAGCAGGCCACAGAGGGCCCGTGCGATAAACCGAAACCTGGCTTTTGGGATGTTGTCAACAGGTGAATATTGACACATAAGGTACTTGCGGCAAACAAGGGCCACCTTATTTTAAATTTAATTATTTAGGTTAATTAATTGATAATAATAAAAAATGTATTATTAGGAGAACATTTATTATTTTAGCAACATAACTAAGTACAAATTTTGCCTTAGCATGTCAAATTTCGCTTCAGAATAAAACATTTTTCAAACCTCTTCTATGGCCCTTATTAAACATACGTATTTTAATAAGGACCATGATTTTGAGTCAATATTTAATTGGATAACCAAAATGAACACAATATTTTTAGATCCCTATAGCTTATACAATCATTTGGCATGAAATCACAATTATGAATATACATAAATTAACGAGAAAAATAGTGATGGACCTTATTAAACTAAAGAAACACAAAAAAAGTGAAAAAGCATATTTCCCAACAACAAATTAATAAAATTATCATATCCCTCAACAAAGTATCCTTTTCTCTAAATAAAGCTTTGATATTTAAAAAAAAATAAAGACATAAAATAAGTCAACAAATTTGGTGGACCTTATTAAACTTATGGAAAATTGAAACTGGTTTCACTACACATATTTAGTGTAGTAAAATAAGCAATTAGTCTATTTGCACATTGGACATTCAAAATCTAAATCCTCTTTCGTTAAGCCCAAGCATTCTTCATGAAACCATCTTTTGCACGCAGGGCAATTTCTCATGTCTGCAAAACGCTCTTCATTACACGCTTAACAGTACCATTTGTCCTCGGAATCTACGGTGTTGGGATTTTCTTTCGTTTTTTTTTATTGTTCACCTACTTCTGTTGTTTCTTCTTGATTCACTCATAGATTCTCTTTGGTTCTTTTGGCGTTCTTCTTTTTTATTTTCCCTGTCTCTAAATATGTCCTTTGTAACTATCCGGGCTTTGTAGTTTATAGCTTTACGTCGAGGTTTTTGTTTTGTTACAGCATAGTTGTGTACCAACACACAAACAATTTTTTGAAAGAAGATTTAGTTCTATTTTTAAGCCTCAGCCTTTCTAATGGAATATCCTCCGAATCGTCGTCACTCGTTTCAGAACCTTGCCGTACATTAACATTATTGTGACACAAAGTACTAATTTGTTTGATATTAGTACCTTGTTCTTGTAGCTTTGAAAGTGGCCCTTCATTTTCGTCTTCAAATGAGCTGTATACATTTAAAGCCTGATCTACAACACGTTTTAGTCGAGATCTATGATCCAAAATAAATGCTTCTTCATAATAATCAGTAATAGAAGTATCCGACTCAGAACTGTGAATTATTGGTCGTCTGACTGTAGCATGAGGCCCGTTTAGTTCAGCTAACACCTTATAGTTTCTAGCGTCGGAGTCTGATGTCGACTAAACGATTTTTATTGCTTCTATTCAATTCTGAACAGGCAGAGAAGGGCGTGATGAAAAATCAGCTTGAGTCAGCAAAGATGTAGAACTTGGTTTAAAGTCTTCAATAAATGTCTTCTCAGAATCGGAACTATTAGCGCTGGGAATTTCGCACCAGGAGTTGGTGACTTATGTCCAGTGATAACTTGCTCTAGAGGTTTTTCAGTCAGCACAGATGGTGCATATGCTTCAGCTGGAATTGCGTCCGGATTATATTTGGATAGAGTCCTGTAGCCCTAAACCCATTTACACTGTTCTGATGGCTCATACATTTCGACCAGACTTTGCTAAAAATTAAAGTAAAACGTGCTTTAGTTAATTTTTTGTCAGGAAATTGGTACAAAAACGTCAAAAACTCCTCGTTCCAATGATGTCCAAATGATTTAATGACGTTTTTATCTAAAGGCTGAAGCTCGTGCGTCGTGTTTGATAGTAAGTAGTATAATACAATATTTTATTTATCAGCTGCCTCCACAATTTTATAATCCAAGTGACAAGAAGCGCCATCAAATACTAGCAAACACTTGCCTCCCATTTTATATTTTCCTAAGTGATGAATAAAATCCACGACCAATGACGAGGTCATACTTCCTTTTGGGGCCATTCTTACAATCGATCCTACTGGCAAATTGTCATAAAATTTGGGTTTTGCTCTTTTGCCCTTAAAAATTATGGCAGTATGGCACTCCCTAAAGCTGCAACTGTCACGTTTTCAGTGTGTTCTGGAGCAACCATGCAACCTCTTGGATCCTTGTTTTGCTAAAACCATGGGCTGATTGTGTATTGTCAACCTGCAATCTTTCTCGTCCATGTTGAACAAGCGCTCGGGATTGTTGTTAATATCCAGCTCTTCATAAAAAAAATTGTATTCTTCAAAATGTTGCATAAATATATTTTTATTTAATTTTTGAGCCCTACCTGGATTCAAAATTTGTACTTTGCACTTTGAAATGTCGAGATGCCGTTTTAAAAAGAGTTTCAGCCAGTCTTTTCCAGCCTGCTGTAAGAATTTATTGAAATTATTAAGAATGTTGTTTTGTTCACAAAAAACGCATGCTTGATGTCGTATAACTTTAGGCGTTAACGGAAAACCTATGGCCGCAAGTCTTTTGATTCTAGATTCCAGATCATTTTCTTGCTCTGCAGTTAAAACTGTGCGACGGCCTATTTGTTTTACTATTTTTCCGGATTTCAGATGATTCACCAAAGTTCTGGGAATAGAATAACGTGCGGCCGCTGCCCGTTGAGACAACCGTCCCTCATTAACAGCTGCCATTGCAGCTTCTAATTATTGTAATGACCAAAGTCCTCGAGCTTTCTTGGCTCCATGAGTGCGATCTAAAACATTTAAAAAAGTCGATCAAATGAAAAAACAACAATAAAAAAATTAAACATTACATCCTTGTTAAACTCTGCTTATTTACCCTTGCAAAAGTTTAAAATAAAACAAAACTTTGATTATTAAAAGTACACATTCATAAGTTTAATAAGGGCCGGCCCATTTACCCGCCATTCTGCTGGCCCTTATTAGGTTTTGGTACTCATTTTACTCGATTCGATGTTAAATACACATAAATCAATATTTTTTTAGAACTTACCCTGCTTTAGTATCAATTAAAATGTAAGGTTTAAATTATAATAATAAGTTTTATAAACAACAGTATATTTCACACACAATTTCGTTCCATTCAAGAGACAATATTACTATTGAGTGGCACAGACCAATCCTTTGAACGGCGACGCGGCTACTGACAAAATGGCGGAGCCCGTGAGAATGCGCTGGCGTATATTAGCCTTCCTATTGGTCCTTAACGTGTGTGCGTAATTAGAATAAAATCCAACCGTTAGAAGTACATTATTTTAAAAGTGGCCCTTGATAAACACCGGCCCTTGTTACCCGCGGGTACCTTATAGTAGATTTTGTAGGTGGTAGAACTATTATGGTTCGCCCGGGGCAGTACCACCGCTGCGCCCACTTCTGCCGTGAACCAATTCTATTGTGTTTCGGTGGAAAGGTGCAGATGCCGGCCACTCTTACATGAGGTGACCACCAGCCTCCAGAGTAGCAGCGCAACTGCATGCGACCTTAGACAAGGCTTACCTATGCTTGCTTGAGGTTGTGTGTAGATGTCCATGGGCTGCAGCGACCACTTAACACCACGCCGGCATGCTCGTCAGCTTCTCCATTCGAATAAAATAAAAATGTCACGTACGCTCCTTATAGGCCAATGTGCCCATAGACTCTATATGAACGCAAATTATCATGTATGTATCCAATTTGAAAACAGGGCTGAATTTTTTCTGTTATTTTCCATTACCTAAGCACACCCAGAGCAAACAAAACCAATAATAACGTTCACGTAGAGTTTGTAAAAAATCTTACACTGAAATAAATATTTTCATTTTCCAATAACATTTTCGGCAACATGGCGGAGCCCTTTTTGTATCCTGCTACTGGGCATGCTTCTCAATCAGGGAGTCCCTTATGCCTGAGGCCCTGATGCCTGAAGCCCTGATACTCCATACTTTGCTCCAGTGCGGGTTGGTGGAGATGCGGGTTAGTGGCCAGGCCGCTGTCAGATGTTATCGAACAGCCCATAAGGCCTCTTGACAAGGTTCAACGACTGAAATCTATTGATAATAACCACAAGCCATCTACTGAAGTAGCTTCTAATTAAAAAAAATAGTATTATATGATAATTATATGCTACTGGCCAACAGATGTCAGGATGTCATATTTTTCAGATTTTGTTTATATTGATTATCGCTGAAAACACGGATAAAACGATAGTTTCTAAAAATGAAATCTAGCTGGATACATTTATCGAACCGAAACCCCCTGTATACTGAATTTCATGAAAATCGTTGGAGCCATTTCCGAGATTCAGATTATATATTTATGTATATATATGTATATGTATATACAAGAATTGGTCGTTTAAAGGTATTAGATAATGCACATTAAAAAAACATTATGCAGTACCTAAATCACAATCAAAAATGTTATTCATAAATTCTATCAAAATACAAAGTAATAAATGTATATTAAGTACATAACTTTTGTACGACTCATATTTGCGCATATAATATTACCAGCGGCCGCCCGCTACTTCGCGTGGACTTTGGTATTTAGTCATAGCATGATGTTATATAGCCTAAAGCTTTCCTCGATAAATGTACTAACACAAAAATATTTTTTCAATTCGAACCAGTAGTTCCTTAGATTAGCGCGTTCAAACAAACAAACTCTTGAGCTTTATGTATATGTATGTTAGTATAGATTTTGCTTGCTTTATTCTTCTTTCTGAGCGGCTTTTGTCAGTTGTTTTTCGTCTTTGTTACTTATCGATTTCTGTCTGTCTGAGTTCTCATTGTCTGACTTGCGGCTCACCGCTATTCTCTTGTCACTAGAGTCAAGTAGAGTCTAGTGTACAGATACTTCAACTCAGTTGTGCGCGCGGCCCTATGTGTGCGTGGGCTAGTAATTATGCAGCTTTAATTTGTGTGACAGTGACGCGGCCGTGATCGTCCGAGCAACTTCACTGTAACTCTTGTCACGCACACAAAGTCACTGTGTATATACAGGTTTACCCACACATAGCGCCGCGCGCACAACTGAGTTGAAGTATCTGTAATATCGGATATACTTCATCCGTCATCGTAATACTATCCGTATTATTACAGGCTTGTCAACAATCTTACTCCAATGTACTTTCCATGCACAAGTTTCGAATTGAAATTACATTTTTCGTTTTATTCATTAACCTATATGAAACTAGATGTAAGAAAAGAACGTATTATTTCATTTTATTAAATTTCAACATTATTGCCTCAAAACATACTTTTGAAATCCTTTGCATTACACACAGACGTAAGCACCAAACTACTATTCGAACGGAGAATTTTTTTCTTCAATTATGGCATCGCAAATTCTATATTCTATATTAATTTTAATTCAATTCTATATTCATTTTAACATCTAAATTACTTTGTGTCCTCACGCTGTCTCCAATATTCCTTTCCAATGAACCTTACAAGTTCAACCTGTTAAATATTGTTTTGTCATAATTTCAGAGCAAAATGGGAATCATGGAACAGACTGGGCAACATGACGAAGGAGGAGGCCATGGAGGCATATGTCGACGAATTACACAAGGTATAATACTACTCCTGATTTTTCACGTTGGCAATGCTTTTTGATGTTTTATTAGTTTATAGGTAGACGAGCAAGCAGACCTGGTCGCTGCATCAACTTCTTAATATATATAAATAACGTGTCACGTTGTTTGCCCGCGATGGACTTCTTCGCCGATTTTAATATTTGCACACAGTGTGCAGTTTGATCCAACTTGAAATAGGATAGCTTACATCTCAATTTATAATCGCAATATTATTTTATTTTTGATACTTTAAGGCAGGACCACTTCTGCCGGGTTAGCTAGTAAATATATAAACAACCTCAAACAAGCCTGAAGCTCGCCTTCAGATCGTGTGCAGTTACGCAGCTACTCCGGAAGTTATTGGTCGGCCCAAGTTAATGTGACCGACAGCGCTGTAGAATAAGAAAAATAGACGCCATGATACTATGACGTCATACGTTTTTGTCAACAAAAAGGTATCAACTATTTTTTAATTGTTGTCAGTGGTCAATGCATGAAACAGTCCATCCATCCATCCATCAGCCTCTTAAAGTCGACTGCTGGACATAGGCCTCCCCTAACGTTCGCCACTCCTCCTGGTCCTGGGCTTTTTGAATCCAGCGACTATCTGCTGTCTTCATAGTGAACGATTGAATAAACCTTTCTTTCCAGATAGTAGAGACCATGTCCTACAACCAGGACGTGGCGTCGTTCCTGTCCGTCGGTGACGACGACCAGGGCTTCCCGAGCAACGACCTGGAGCTGGTGGCGGGCGACGTGCTGGCCAGGTGTCGCTCCGGCGCCAACACTCCTATGTGTACGTTGTTTTCTTTGTTTTAGTCATCATATTGCAGGATATTACGGTTTTTTTTCCCGATACAACAACCGGGACCGATAGCTGAAGCACAGAAACGCGTATGAAATTTTTTGTTACTGTCACCCATCTCACACCCGACCGCGCTCATTTGGCTTAGCTGCGATGTACACTAGCCACCGGGTCATGCGTGGCGTGCAACCAGCGCAACGCAACTTTATATAATAAAGGCTTTTTCCTTCCAGCGAGCGGAGCCTCCTCGCCGGTCCGCAGCGCGTCGCCGCCGCCGCGCACGCGACACGACTCCGACGACGAGTTCAGCGACACCGTCGACGTCACCGTTGTGAGTATTATAAATGTATCAATTATAAATAAATAAATAAAATAAACTAACAAAAGCCAAGCTTTGGGAGGTCTCACCTAGTTTATACCTGGTAATAATAGGTAACATGCATGATTTTTTGACGTGATAACGTCTTTAAAATCGTTTTAGTCGGGTGACATGTTCAGAAACTTGTGTCACACCAAAACCTCACGAGCGCGATCGCAGGTATAACGAGAGAGAGACGGACCGATCTCCCGTCTCATCTCGAGCGCTGCCAGTCATTCCGTGAAACTTGTCACGCGGAATCCTCACGAGCGGAGGCTCGGAGGCTGGCATAGCGTTCGAGTGAGTGGACCGATCTTCCGTCTCTCTCACTCTAGCGGCATACAAACGAATGGAGATTTTCTCGTGCGGACGTTATCACGTAAACATCTCGATCGTAAACCTACTTTACAAACAATTTGCCGTTTTTTTTAGTGCCAATTAATGCTATTTGGCATATGGATCAAGTGTTCTTAAAGGACCACATCGATTGGAACACCTCGAAAGACAGAAATGTGACCCAAAGTTAAACCTCGACCTCAAGCCGAGGCGAGTACCAAATGCTATGGAAAAAACAAGGGATTTGCAGTTTTAAACGTTAAAAACTGCGTTTTAGTATAATATGGTTGCCTTTTTTCTTCTTTTAGTTAATTTATAAGGAAAAAATGTTGGATGAAATAAAAAAATAACAAAAATTTACATATTTCACTTTTCAATATTTCTAAAACTAGAAAAAAAAACTTTATTCGATTTCTATTTACAATTGTTTAACTTTAATATGTATACATATTTTACGTTAAAATAAAATTCATGCATGGTCCCTATTATTAAGGCAGCTTTATTAAATAACTATTTTGTAATCGAATGTCTGTCCGCATCGATGTTAACTGTTTCCTAACAGATGGTGTTAGTAGTACAATCAATCTCTATTCAATGAATACAAAATTATTAATCTTAATTTTTTTATAGGTTATAGATATATATTTTTGATAGGTAACACATCTAGATATGAATTCAAATTACTATGTTCAATCAAAAATCTATAGGCCTGATAATTTTTCAGTAAAGTGTATCACAAAAATGTTTGATAATTATATATATTATATGGATAATCTTTGCTTGCAATGAACAAATTTTGAATAAAATTCTACAATACAATAAATACTTGCACAAGAATAAACAAATTTTGAATAATATTCTACAATACAATAAATTCTCGCAATGAACAAATGTTGAATAAAATTCTACAATACAATAAATTCTTGCAATGAACAAATTTTGAATAAAATACTACAATACAATAAATTCTTGCAATAAACAAATTTAGAATAAAATACTAAAATACAATAAATTCTTGCAATAAACAAATTTTGAATAAAATTCTACAATGCAATAAATTCTTGCAATAAACAAATTTTGAATAAAATTCTACAATACTATAAATTCTTGCAATGAACAAATTTTGAATAAAATTCTACAATACAATAAATTCTTGCAATGAACAAATTTTGAATAAAATTCTACAATACAATGAATCAAAAACCTATAAAAACACTATAATTCTTATCTTTCTGTACAAGCTTTACACTGGAAAGCTTCTCAGAGCCCTGGCCAAGGTGTACAATCAGGCTTCGGTAGGTCTTTCTTAAGAAAACCTTCGGGTTCCTAATTTTTTTTTAATACAGTGGGCCCCCGGTAATCCGGCCCCTGTCTAATCCGGCGCCCCCTGTAATCCGACATGTCTAGTACACAATTATTAAATAAAAGTTATTATTTTTTTGTAAGTTCTTCAGCATTAATGACGTTAATTTTATAATAAAACTTAACTCTCTATTGTGTTTTTTTAATTTACTAAATTCGACATACATAATGAAGTATGATTTGTACTTCAGAGTCTGTATAACATATAGAATCTTAAATTGGATCTGTAATTTATCGGATTACAAGGTACTCTTTTGTAAAAAAATCCGAACTATAGGGGGTCTTAGGTAGTACTGTATAATCCGACAAATTCGATAGTTCGACACTGCCCTGCAAAACGTTTGTCGGATTAACGGGGGCCCACTGTATTGATGTTTGTGAACTTATATTACAACAAAAATTCGGCTAAAAAGATGTACGCTACATTTCTTAACTAAGCTATTTTCTTTCTTCATTGACATTTTGTCTCATATCTTACATTTTTATTTGTTTATTTATATAGTGTACACGGCGTATGCCTAAAATCGGGTAATTCCAATAGTTAAATTACTACTAATCGAGGTAATATTTGTGAGTGGCAACATTTACCAAGTAGGCAAGTCATCCCGCTCTCAACTTCAGTTGCCACAGCACAGGGCGCTTCTATATACAAAAATAAGCGTAGGTAGGTGCGCCTATATCAAAAACCGAGCCTCGATTTGTTTGCGTGTTTTTTTTGAAGTGAAAACTTCTTTAGCGGCGTTGTGCACTTTTTGGGATGGGTAAAAAATGTTAAACTCGCGTCAGGACACGTGGCCTGATCGAATATTCGTAAGACAGCTGATGGCTCGACTGTCTATAATAATAATAATAATAACCCTTTATTTCAGGCATCTAGGCCCATACAATAGATACTAGACTAACATAAATAATAATTATAACTTAAAACTACGTATCTATACTTGTAAAATTCGTTTATATCAAGTATTTAAAATATGGACATTGAACAAAGTGCATCTATTCATGAAAAAAGTGAAATAAAATAGTGAAAGAAAATGAGTGAGTACTTAATAAAAATACTAGATGAAAACCTACTGAAAATACTAGATGAAAAATAATACTGATAATAAAAGCAATTCGTGCAAAATTATTCCCTAGCCATACCAAAATATCAAAAATGCACAACGTTAATATTCAAGTTTTCACTTCTGCCGGCACTACCAGAGTGCAACCCGTTGTTTTTTTAAATTAAGTAATGTCTTCGCTCGATATTTTATTGTTGCCAGTATAGAGTAGGTATATACTGGTGTACACTATATAGTTTACACCATTTGAATCCTCCACTTGGATAATAGCATAAGATATAATTTATAACAAAAGGAAAAATAATGAACATAATTTTAAATCTACCGTAATTTACCATACCGTAAATAATTAAATTACATTACCGTAAATCTATCATCATTTTTAATCTATCTATTTTTTTATTCCCTTCTTGTTCCACTTGTGTTAATTGTTTTCTGAATATCAAGCTTCCTCTTTCTAAAAACTTGACTTGCCGGTTTTTTCGTTATGTGGACTGTTCGCTTATTTAGATAAAATTTATTATATAAATTACTGGTTACTTATAAATAAAATGCCAGTGTTATTATGCTTTCCGTGTTTCCGTGTTGCCGTGGAAAGGTGCAGTTGCCGGCCAGCTTTACATGAGGCGACCACAGATACTGAGGCTTTAGTAGACAATGAAATAGATCTAAGGCTTTTGCTTATAGCTACCTAATGCATACTTTGCATAACTACAACATATTGCAAAAAGATTAGATATTAGAATAATTTAAGAAAAAAGATATCTTGACGTAAATTATTATTATAATTTTTTTATTTTAAGTTTTTCCTTGTGTTTTAGATTTAGATTTTGTAATTGAATCTATACTAATATATAAAGCTGAAGTGATTGTTTGTTTATTTGTTTGTTTGAACGCGCTAATCTCAGGTACTACTGGTTCGAATTGAAAAAAATCTTTTTTTGTTGGATAGTCTGTAGCGACCTTCCGCTACTCATCAAGAGATGGCCCCACGGGTATTCCTGAATCACGCTATCGAAGTTTTCGGAATATCCTACCATATATACAAGCTCCGAATTGAGTCAATCGGAGCGCGGCCGCTCCCCGGGCTTGACCACCTCGCCCGGCGGGAGATCTCCCTTTGCCAAACTGGTGACCCCGGACAAGAATACGTCCCTTCCGACCTTCATCAGTCGCACCTTCACTGACTGGACGGACTGCAGCATCACTTCACCAGCTCGTCAGGGTCATCGCAGCGCATCGTGATAACGCTTCCTGATCCTGATCCAGCTACCTTCTGCGACGTCGTGGACGGCTCGAGTACCCACTCTACTCGCCTCCACATTCTAACATATATACCATTTGTCGGGGAAGGCTTTAGGCTATATAACATAATGCTTTAAGCTATATAACTAATACCAAAGTCGCGGCAGCCGCTAGTCTAAAAATATTTAATAATCTTTTTTGTTATATGTAACATTTGTACATGATATCTTATGAAGTCTCTGGTCCCTGAGATAGTTGAAACTCTGTTTCAGAGACCAGCGTCTTCTCCCAATTTCGTTGCTACAGTTATGATTTATAATTTAGATTAAAATACATATATCTTATGCTAAAGAAACAAAAAAAGAGAAAGGAAAAAAAAACGTTTATACATCAATACATACATTATTTATTACTGTCATTGTGTGTGTGTGTGTGTGTGTGTGTGTGTGTGAGAGTGTGTGAGTGTGTGTGTGAGTGTGTGTGTGGGTGTGTGTGTGGGTGTGTGTATTCTAAAATATAAAATGAAACTATATTTTGATTTTTTTCATAAGAGATGCAAAATTTATGCATGAAATTTCATTTCTTTAGTTCAGTAGTTTATACTTTGCTGTGATGGATCAGTCAGTCAGTGAACTAGGATTATGTAGTTTATATATATAAGTACAGATTAGCTTTCCACCCGCGGATTTGCCCGCGTAGAATCATTCCATATTTTTTTTTATCTCCTATTAGCGTCCGCCCGCGACTACGTCCGCGTGGACTTTGGTATTAGTCATAACATGATGTTATATGTATGTATGTATAGTCTGTAGCCTTCCCCAATAAATGGACTATTTAACGAAGACAAAGACAAAGACATTTATTTGCACAAATATGGGTGTTTACAAAGTTGTTTATATATATTTAGTTCGCCATATTTACCTTCATGAGGTATGCAAATATACAATGATAAAAATATAAAAGGAAAAAACTAAACTATAATACAATTACCAAATGTACATTTACAACTATTTTACTATTATTTTTTTTGGCCCATATTGAGTCTGCGCAAAAATATTTTTTCAATTTGAACCTGAGATTAGCGCGTTCAAACAAATAAACAAACTCTACAGCTTTGTATAGTATAGATTTCTCCCCCATGTGCCTAAATACAAGTATTACAAAGTTTCATAATTTTACCTTCGACGATGCCAACACTTCATACAAATTTTCATTCGTTATTTCGACACATTTTTCGCGATAAAAGTCCTTTCCCAAGGTTCACTTTTTATGTGTACCAAATTTCATTCAAAGTTCAGTATTTTAGGCGTAAAAATGTAACACACCCACACACACACCCACACACACACACACACACACACACACACACACATACACACACACACACACACACACACACACACTGAGAGAGAGAGAGAGAGTTGCTTTCGCAGTTATTATATTTCGGATATTTGTATGGTATATTGTTATTAATTTCAGAACGAACCTGAAATGCCGACGCCCACTCAGACCACTCCGAGGCAGCAAACTTTGAGCAACGGTCACGCCCATCAAATCACATCACAACTCACTCGTAAGTTTTGTTCTTTCAATATTTAAATAACGCCCCACACTCATTGTCCGACAGTAGGATAATCTCCATCGCTGGAATTGAACCCAGGACCTGCACCTGCATGGCACCCTGACGTGGTGATGTGTGTATGTGTGTGTGCTTGTGTGTATATGTGTGTGCGTGTGTGTATGTGACAAAATGGAAAAAGGTTATTTATGGAAGCTAAGAAATATGGAAATTTTTAAATATGAAAATTTTAGTTACTTTTTTATTTCATCCAATAATTTTTTAAATATTTTTTTCGGAATACTTATAATTTCACAAGAACTTACTTAATTAAACGCAGTTTTTAACGGTATCCCCATAGTATTATGTACGTATAGTATATGACACATAGTGTGTGACGTAAAAGCGTGTAAACGCCTTAGAGCATCAAGGTATGACAGGTGTAACACCAATCAGAGAGGAGAGGCCTTTACAGGCGAACCCCAACGTCCATGCACAAAGTGCCTTCTAGTTATACAACTAGTGTGTCTGTGTGTGTCGGTGTCAGTGTTGATGGTGCATAGAAAATGACGTTGTTAATTGAAATTGACATATGTCGAAATGTTTGCGTCTGTAGCGATGAAAGAATATTTGTGAATGTGTGACAAAATTAAAATGTGTGCGTTCTTCCCCCGCACCTGATTTGGCACAAATATTATGTATCAAAGCGAGGCGCTATGCCTTCTCTACTGAAGGGTGAGTCAGTAACTTTGATTCTCTAAGGTAAACGCTGATATTGAGTATGTGATAAGTTCAGATGTATAAAGACAAAGACAAAGGCAAATGATTAATTTGCGCAAATATGGGTATTACAAAAGTTGTTTTATACATTTAATAGTCCGTTATATTTACCTCAGTAAGGTATGTAAATATTATTAATAAATAAAAGTACTGACTAAAATCTAACTTAAAAATTTATTTAAGCATTAAATTGCGTTTTTTTATCTTGCGTTTTTAGTAATTATTTATACGGTATTTAATTCGCGTCATTGGCTTTGGGCACCCAATTAACTGGGTTTTTATACACTGAGAGGAAAAAAAAGCCTGCGGAAAAAAAATCTCCCAGGCTTTTAATTCCGTAATCCCGTAATACGAAGTATACCGCGTGCTGACTAGGCATAATAATATCATCTTAGGATGAAAGGAGTATAAGTGATGAAATATGGTGAATATGTATTTGTGAACAGATCTAAAGGTGCTGGAGCAGCTGCCGGGGGCGCTGGCGCGGCTGGAGGCGGACGTGGCCGCGCTGCGCAAAGCTGTGGAGGGCGACCGGCGGATATTGGATGTGAGCTTTTTGACTTATTGAATCTGGCTGTACTTTGCGGAAACTCCATTGTTATAAAGCTAGGTTAAAAGATAAAACTACTTTGCAATGATTTAAAATGTACGATGGTGTAAGTAATCTGATTTTTGTTTGAATCATGTAATAATTATTGAGGGAGCTGTTAAAAAATACATAGGTTCCATCATTTTGTGGCGGCGGCCATCTTAGACCGATTTTCATCAAACATAACTAATTTCCCTATTTCACCTTTCAAAAAAAAATCGGTTCATCCTTTTGGGAGCTACGATGCCACAGACAGACATACACAGACACGTCAAACTTTTTATCAACATTCCAATTATTACAAAGATACTTGCGGGCGATCTAGAGTTAGGTCAGTCAGATGGGCTGATACCGATATTTGACAGTATTTGTTAGAATATTTATTGGGTGATATAATAATATGTACTTACTACACCATACTTAGACATATACCATATTCAGACATTATAAATTGTAAAAGTGTGTTTGTTTGTTATATTTATTGTTATTATTTTTTGTAAGGCAGCCCCCGAGAGTGACATAAAATATTTTTATCTGGAGAAAATATCTCATTCCTATAGATATAATGTATAAATCAGGCGGGCAGAAGGCTGCTTTTATATATTTCGGTTATCTTTATTAGTCGGATATCCGTATCCGTTTTTTTTATATAACTAAACCAAACAAAAAGGCCGCGTGGTGTTAAGCGATCACACGGGCAACCCCAGGGGAGCCTCCCGAGCATTGCCGGCTTTGGAGGAGAGCTTTTTTTACAGCTTTCCTACTCGTCCCTGGTAAAAAGGAGCGAGCAAAGCGGACTGTGGAGGACCGTCACAAGTCCAGATTGTGCTGGTGGAACTTTAACCTTTGTATATCCGTATCCACGGATCTTGACACCAAATATCCGTATCCCTATCCGCGGATCTACTTTATTAACGATCCGGCACATCACAAATCTTTACCCATTTTCTCAAGTTTTGACCCCTAAGCGATATTTTTTTTGTTGTTTTTGCGTCGCATGCCCCTTATTTGAACGGTCCGTCTGTGTGTGCGCAGCAAGTGTCGCGCGGCTGGCGCTGGCCGTGGCAGGAGCTGAGCGCGCCCACGCTGCTGGCGCTGGCGCTGTGGCCCTTCGTGGCCTACCGCATCGCCGCGCGCCTGCAGCGCCGGGACACCTAACACGTCAGTACTGCTTCATTTTCATTTTTTTTTCAACCTTTTTTATGTCCCACTGCTGGGCATTTTGGGCGAATTTTGTAATTATGATAGAAATTATTTCATTTACTTTGATCCGATCTTGGACTACCAAGTCAATTGAGATACTTTTAATGAGCTGTCAAAACGTGACATCCGCCATACATTTTGTATGAGAAAATGATAAGTGACGTCACTTATCATATAAAGTCAATCGACTTCATTATTATTGATTTAAGCGGTAATAAAAATCATGTATAAAAAAGAATTAACAATTATATTGCTTTCCAAGCGTGATTTAGTGCAACCTTTTTAAGGTAAGAATTTTGAACTATTTGTGCATAGTATCCAAGATCCTATTGATATAATTTCTTCCAGAATTACAAAATGGATCCACCATTTTCTGATTTCTAATTCTGAAGGAAATTATCTCAATCAAAGTCAATAAAATAATTGCTGTCAGAATTACAAAATCACCCCTCAGGTCTTCTCTCACAAGTAAGAGGGATTTAGGCTATAGTCCACCACGCTGGCCAAGTGCGGATTGGTGGACGTCATGCTTTCGAGAAATTATGAATTTCTCTCAGGCATGCACGGAGATGGAGAACATCGTAATCAATTAAATATCACGATATTTTCCATCACCGTGGAGCAGCGATAAATGCGCACATTACAAATTTCTTTGTCAGAGGTGCGCGCCGGGAATTTGAACCAGAGACCGGTCGCGTCGAAGACCGCGGTTTTTTACTTGGCCATCGCTGCTCATAATAATAAATAATAATAATGAAGACCCGCGTGGCGTAATGGTTACCATGCCGGACTCGATCGGAGGGTCCCGGGTTCGATTCTCGGTGACGCAGAAATTTTATGATGATTTTAAATTTTTGTTCTCGGTCTGGGTTTTTGTGTTTCTTTCTTTGTTTGGCATCCACGACACAGGGTATATCTACCCTACTGTGGGGATATGACTGTGAAGCGTTATTTAAAAAAACTGATTGATGGAATGACTAAAATTATAATATAAATTTTTTACTTCGAATCTCTCTAATTTATTATAATTTTATTTCCAGGTCGTACTATCACTGTGTAACAAGTAAGAACGAAGCCTTAACAACGTTATCATTATATTTTAATCGTAAATGTGTTCTCACAGGGATATTTGTACAAATATCTGCGCAATGTGAAGTTCATTATTATTGCAATGTAGCAACACTTTCCGTTAAACAGTACCATAGAGCGACAAGGATCTTTTGACATGTGACAGAAAAGCGAAGGCATCCATAGACAAACCTTGGATTTTTCAGTGGTGGCATCGCATGAATATTACCAATGTCAAATGTCGTTTTTTGCAAGTTTAATTGAATCCTATCTTAGCCCTAAAAGCATGGTGTTGATTATGATAATGAAAGTCGTTGGTTATGAAAAGCCGTGACACAATAGTTCCGTAGTAAATATTTGTATGTTTTTATATATTCTGTCTGTGTATTTTTTACTTTCTAGTTTCATGAACTGCTCTTCATTACCAGTTTTAAATGTTATATTCCTGTATATTATTTTCTAAAATTTCTATTTACGCGCTCGGCTTGTGTTTGATGTCACGTGGTTGAATTTTTATGTATTTATTTCATATATATATGTATATCAAATCTCCACCAAACCGCATTAGAGCAGCGTGGTGGAGTAAACTCCAATAATGGGGAGAGACCCGTGCCCAGCTGTGGGACGCAAAAATGGTTTCAGCCATATCAATTACGGTATGGGACAGTATGTACCAAAAAAAACAAAATGCATACTTTTATTGCACTAAACTACGCTTTGAATCAGGATAATCGTAATTTCTTTTTTTACATTATTTTTATTAGCTTTTAAATCTATAATAATAATGTCACGACTACCTATACAATTTTGTGACATAACAATTCATTTTCTCATACAAAATGTATGAGGATGTCATGATTTGACAACTCATTTAAATTATCTCAATTGATTTGGTAGTGCAATATTGATTCTAGTAATGTATATGTATTTATTTACCGCGTACAACTACTTGTTTTCATTCGTTTACTTAGTGGCAACATGTCTATGTTCGTAAAGGGGTCGAAAATTAATGATTATTTTTTATTAATGCCTATTTAACGGAATATGTTACTGTCGCTCAGGCCAAACGATTATTCAATATTTGTCTTTCATCCTAAAATTAGAGTGACATAACTACAAAAATAATTTTAAAACAATTAGAACTAGAATTTATAGAGTTTCTTGTTTATCAAATGTCCATATGTAATTGTATTACTTGTTTATTTTGTTATATTTCTTTGTCTTATCTTATCACATTGCACTTAGCACACTTTTGCAGTTATGTCATTTTTGTACAATTAATTCTTAGGGAGTGGCTACAGGTGGAAGGTTAAATTCCTAATGGATGCATTTTAACAACTGGTTTGGATTCTTTAATAAATTTATTGACTTAAAACTATCGGGAAATGATTTTTTTTATATTTTTTTATTATTATTTAAGTGAATCAAAAGATTAATATTTTGTCACATTTATTTTATGCATTAATATTATTTATTTATATTTATTGTCACAAATTTTATTTACAATTGGAATAAAATTGTTATCTTTGAAGTGTTATATTATATTTTTCGCATTCCATGTCATTTTATTTTTCTATATTATCTATGATTATTTTTGAAATAATAATAAAATAGATACATTTAAAGTAGTCAGTGACAGATACATTTAACATATGTTTTTATTTAGGTACTGGGATGTCCGTGGCATGTAGTTAACCACAGTCAAAATGTATTGAAATTAAAAAAAAAAACTCACTTTCGATATGTGTTCTAATTAAAGATTTATATGAATTTATCTGTTACCTGGTTTTCATATTTTTATTATCTATCATAGTTTTAGTTATGTTGTAAATTGGTTATGTAATTTTATATTTTATGTGATATCTAGATTTAAGCTGCTATTTGTTATAATTTCGATTATAGGCACAGTGTAGACTTTTAAATTGCATATTAATTCATTGCTTTTTGCCAGACAATGTTTACTATACTTCGTAATAATAAAATAATGGATTTGTCTTATTAGGTCAGGTTTTAACAATACATAGACAAATAATAGATTTTTCTGTATATAAATGTTGGAAGATAAACGATGGATTTAATAAAATAACCTAATCTCAATTTATGTTTTCCAAAAACATTCTCACTATTATAAAAACTGCAGTAGTTTTTACTCTTGTCATAAACGTTATTACACACAAAGCTATGTATATTAAAGCAGTCACTTAGATACAGTCGAAATAGTTGGCCTTAAATAATATTGTAATCTGACTTTTACTGTTTTTGTGCAGAAGAAACATTATCATATTTTAATGTTATTGACTGCTACAAATAAATTTTACGAAAAATGGTTATGTTGTTCTTAGCAATTACAATGAAGCACCTGAATTCAATAGTGTTACAAGTCGAAGTTATTTACTAACTCAAAATCCTCCAATTTCAACTTGTGCCGCTATTGAATTGTGCAGACGAAATAAGCTATTATTTAACAATATGTTCTCTGGCAACTACAATATTATAGTATCACAAATGGATAAATGTGTTTTCATGGAGAGTTTGTTAGCAAAACAATGATAATAATGTGTTTCTAAAAAGTTAGATGGGAATTTATGTAAGTACCATTTTTGTTACTGTAATTAAGAAAAATAAAAGGGGAATTTATAAAACTTCTTTTATTTCAATTTTTTTTACAAAAAAAACCTTTTAATTAAAAGTAGTAAAATCTAATGTGTGTGAAACATGAAGGAAAAGATTTTTACTCTGTCGTGAAAATATTTAAGTCCAAACACGAGAAAAGTTATGCAACAAAATACATTTCAATGCTCTCTTAACACAAACTAGTTGAATGGATAAAAAAATGTTGAATGTATATTATTAAGTACTTACCCATGACTTACCCGCAGCTAGCCTAGGCCTAAAAGCTTCACAGGTATTGATATGATAAGAGCTAGGCCACAGAGCTAGACAGTTAGCCCGTAGCTAGGTTCTAGTTTTGGAGCATCACAGGATTCACAGGTACATAAGATTTGTTTAACTAGCGTAATTAAATAATATGATTGATTGATGATGATTTATTAGTTCCTACTAGTATCTCCAATTAGTTTGTTGTTCCTACGTCTTAAATAAAATTGTCAAAAACTGAATTCACATTTTTTACTTGACAATGGCAATATGCAGAAATAATCTTTTATTTTTTAATCTATTCAATAAAAGAAAAACGTGCAGTACGTCAAAGTCACTGTCAAGTCAAATTTAGCAGTGTCACTGTCACTGTCTATAAATATAAATAAATAAATCATAAACCTTTATTTTGTGTGTTTATTGTGGTAATATTAATTTAAAATGCCTTTAATAATAATATGTGGGACACCAGTCAGTGGTAAAAGCACAAGGGCATACGAATTAAAAGACTTTTTTGAGAAACAACATGGAAAAGTTGTAGAAATCGTGTCAGAATCTGAAGCAATTTCAAAGTTAGGTTATGAGAAGAATTCAACATATTTAGACTCACAGAAAGAGAAAAGAGTGAGGGGATACCTTAAATCGGAGGTAATAAGGCTTATAGGAAAGGATAATGTCGTTATTTTGGATGGCAGTAATTATATTAAAGGTTTGCATGTAATTCTATATTATCATTTTATGTTCTTTTATGGTTGTGAGAATGTGTGTGCGCGTGTATTGTCTCTGTGTGGGTACCTGAGAAACTGTCCATTCGTCAGCTAATCCAGAGAGGCAAGTCATAGAACCAAGTGGCTACATGGCATCAGAAACATATCATAATTCACTTCATTTTCACTTTATTTGCAGGTTATCGCTATGAATTATACTGTGCTTCAAAAGCATCAAAATCAACACAGTGCACCATTTACACAATTCGCAACCACAAGGAGGCATGGGAAGATAATAAGTTGCGGATGACAGAGAATGATATTCAGACAAATATTTTAACAAAAAGAGATGGGACTAATGAGAGGATAGACAATGAGCCATATACGGAAGAAGTATTTGATGCATTAACAAAATTAAGGTATCAATCTTGGACATTATGCACAAAAAAATTCACAAACCTTACCTTAAAAAGGTTGTGCTAAATCACGCTTAGAAAGCAATATAATAGTTAATTCTTTTTTATACATGATTTTTATTACCGATTAAATCAATAATAATGAAGTCAATTGACTAAATATGATAAGTGACATCACTTATCAATTTCTCATGCAAAATGTATGGGGATGTCACGTTTAGACAGCTCATTAAAAGTATCTCAATTGGTAGACCAAGACCGGATTATGTAAATAATTACCTACTGAGATTTGATTATTTTATTTTCAACCCACATAGTTAAAAAATATAAATATAGTAGATTCTCGTTTATCAAAAATGGGCAGGATGAAGGCTGGCTCTGGATAATTTCAAATAAACCAATATTGAGAATAATTAACGTTAAACACATATACATAATTTTTTTTACTGTCTCTGTTTTGCAGGTTTGAAGAGCCAAACTCCAACAACAGGTGGGACAGCCCACTGTTCACAGTGCAGCCCCAAAGTACCTTGGACCTGGAAGCAGTTTACCAAGCACTGTTTGAAAAGAAACCTCCGCCACCTAATATGAGTACACAAAATGTAAGAAATGAGATGAAATAATGAAATGTAATTATCATTAACACTACTAAATACAGTGGAATCCGTTTATAATGACATTGAAGGGAAATGACAAACACGTCATACTAAGCAGATGTCACACAAAGCATTTTTGTAAACAAAAACAACCTTCTTTTATTTAGGTAAATGGCTGCAACCATTTTTGCGTCCCACTGCTGGGCACGGGTCTCTCCCCATTATTGGGGAGGCCTGGAACTTATTCCACCACGTTGCTCCAATGCAAGTTGGTGGAGATGCGGATTAGTGGCCAACCCGCTGTTGGATGTTTTCAAACCGCCCTTAAGGTCTCCGACTAGCTTTAACAACTGTTATTTATCGACAACAACCGGGACCGACGGCTTAACGTGCCCTCCGAAGCACGGAAAAATGGATGAAATTTTAGCCACTAGCGGTCACCCATCTCACACCTGACTGCGCCCGTTTAAAAGTAGGCCAAACCCCAAACCATCCCGGCTCACTCTTGATAAACCTCTAATTTCTTCAAACTAAACTCAATCAATAAATCAATTGTCAAAAAATCAAAAATATAATTTTAGGTGGTAGAACTATTATGGTTCGCCCGGGGAAGTACCATCGCTGCACCCACTTCTGCCGTGAAACAATTCTATTGTGTTTCTGTGGAAAGTTGCAGTTGTCGGCCACACTTACGTGAGGCGACCACCAGCCTCCGGAGTAGCGCAACTGCATACAACCTCAGACAAGACTTACCTATGCTTGCTTGAGGTTGTATGTAGGTGTCCATGGGTTGCAGCGACCACTTAACACCACGTGGCCTTCATGCTCGTCTGCTATTCCATACAAATAAGAAAAAAATATATTAGTATTAAATATGAATTAACGAAATTTTTATTGATGTAATAAAAATCATGTATAAAAATAAATTAACAATTATCCTGCTTTGAAAGCGTGGTTTAGCGCCACCTTTTTATGGAATGCATTTTGAATTTTTCTGTGCATATGTAGTATCCACGACCCTATTGTTTTTTTCAGCCACCACTCACGTCATCAAACTTTGTCTATGAGCTGGATAAAGTGACACAGGCAGTTTCAAAGCAAATCCTAGAGGCGAAGCAGCTCAACGTAGACGAGGTCAAGTTCCCGGACTACCCGGGATGCGTCCTTGAAGTGGGCTTCATGCAGGCGGTCAACCCTCAGAAGCTTTTGAGGTTAAGGAGGCAGTTTATGACGTACGCGAAGATGAATCATTCCAACGAAGATGCCAGTAGGATAGGCAGATACTTTATACAGTATTTGAATAAAACGTTACTTGATTAGAATTTGTTGTATTATTTATTAGTTATTATTTTTCTCAGATCTTTAAATGATTTTGGCTTTATGATAATAACAATGGGGATAACAGTCAAACAGAAAAACATTGGCAGCTCCCGTAGAAAATAAAAAAAGACTCATAGTTGTACACTACGGCCCAGGCGATGTCCCGGGGGGGGGGGGGGGAATCAGTGACATGACCTCCCCCCCCCCCAAATCCATCAGTCATGCGTAGATGGAAGGTGAAAAAAGCCAATTTGGGACACCTTTTTCCCCAAATTCCTTAGTGACCCCCCAAAATTTCATAGTGACCCCCTAAAACTGAATGCTGCGACCACGCCTGCTACAGCCTCTTCGCTAAGAGCGATTTCAGACCATAGATTTATTATGACTGAAAAATCTATACATCATACTCTACTCGAACTGGTGTGCAGTGTAGAGATTACATCTGTCACGGCTATGGGCGTACCCAGGTTCTTGGCCAGGGGGGGGGGGGGGGGCGAATTTTTTCAATCTGGTACCGCGCGTAGAGTTGCCTAATTTCACGTTAAACGAAGACACGCACTAAGAAAGAAACAACGAACAGAAAGAACAGCAAGAGGTAGCATATCTAACTATTCTTTATAGATTTATTTTTTCTTGGGAGACCTTTTGGGATCTTTGAATCCTTGAATCTGGATCTTGATCCAGTGGAATGCTGCTGCCCCCCTGCCCCCTCGGTACGCCCATGGTCACGGCTATAAATCCACGCGTGAAATACGCTGGATACCATGGACCGAAGAAGAAACCGAAACACCCAGACCAGACCAAGAATAGAAATTAAAATTTCTGTCCGCCGGGAATTGAACTCGAGACCTTCGATTAGTAGTCCGGTAAAAATGGCAAATCCCTCCCAGTATAGAAACGCGCGTTAAACGCGTTATCTGGACGAATATTATATATTGAAACGCGCGAGTAAACTCGCTCGTAAAACGCCTCGTCTGTATTATAGGCTTAAGTCACGATCGGCGCTGGGTTACTATAGTTATATGCCATATGATAGCTTCAACATAGGAAAGCCACATTCATTAAATTAAAAAAACTTTAGTACGTCATTGACCCTACATGGCCCCGCAGCTAGTGTAGAGCGCATGAGCGCAAGCGATTTACACAGCTAAGGCAAACAATCGCGATGGAGTGTGAGATGGGGCGCTTTGAAAATATCCAACAGCTGGTTGGCTACCAGTTCAGGCTTCCCCAACAGTGGGAAGACACCTGTGCCCAGCAGTGGGACGCAAAAAGGGTTGCAGCTAGGGTTGCCAGATCCAAAAATCAAAATTCCGGAAAAAATACTTGACATTTGATGAAAATTCCGGACTTTCCTGTAAGTTTTTTTATATAAATATCCTGCATAAATAATAGTGAATAAATAAAGCAAAATTAAAAATAGTTTGGTGCATTTTATTTCACTAGTCACTTAATTGTAGAAATTCCGGACGCTTTATGTAGTTACTTTCCGGACAAAGATTATATTTTCCGGACTTGTGCGGAAAATAGCGGACGTATGGCAACCCTAGTTGCAGCTAAGTTATTGACTGAAAAGAAATAAAACAAAACTCATACAAAATAAACAGTTTAATACTCGGTGAGACCATTTTGTGATACTTATGTAACAGGATAGTCCATACTTACAACATAACAAACAAAATGAGTATACATATTTTTATTATTTGTATGACCACCTTAAAGCTGCACTTATAACACATTATAAATATGTTAGTATGTTGTATATAATTTACATAACTAGTTCTTATGTCTAAGGAAGTAAGGTCGACATACGCTTGAATTTAGAGAATAATAATAATAAAAAAACATTTTATAGATTCTATTTCACGAAATCCGATCAGCTTTTGTAGTAGTGATGTGTAAGCGCACTTGTTTGCGTAAGCTTTTTAGGCGTAAGCAAAGAAATCTGTACATCAAATCTATGTCACAGGCAGGCGCTCCTCCCTGTATTGTGTCTATGTCATCAACAAAAACATTTGAAAAATTGTTCCTTACCTTAGAGCATCAAGGTATGACAGGTATGACACCCGTTAGAGAGGAGTGGCCTTTACGGGCGAACCCCTCGTCCCAACGTCCATGCACAATGTGCCTTCTAGTTATACAACTAGTGGTGTCAGTGTTGACGATGAAGAAAATGACGTTGTTAATTGAAATAGAATTATTTAGAAATTTATGCATCTGTAGCGATGAAAGAATATTAAAATTTGTGAATGTGTGACAAAATTAAAATGTGTGCGTTCTTCCCCCGCACCAGAATTGGCACAAAAATTATGTATCGAAGCGGGGCGCTATGCCGTCTCTACTGAAGGGTGAGTCAGTAACTTTGATGCTCTAAGTTCCTTACTCACATTATTCTTCCACGTTTAGTTGTTATACTGACTTTACTCAACACTGAGCGCTCTCGAGGTTACGCACACTAAAACAATGTGAATGTGCACGCCACACAATATTCATAGCCGAACGGTCTTCGTGACATAGAACATCGAGTCTAACAGTGGAACTTCAATAACAATCTATAAGTTTCGTATGGAGAGCAGCGTCCTTTTATAAGAAACAACAAATTTTATACAAAAATAAAATTTAAAGTTAACGAAATACAATTTGCACTAACTTTCCTTATAATTATGCTCTTATTAAACTTTCATGAAATGGCGCCTATATAGATTGTGTGAATGTGTGCGAATTATATTTCGTCAATACTTTAAAAACACATCTTCGCAATCGAAAATATAAAAAAATTATTTACACTCCATCCAAAACTAAATTCTAACGAACAAAAAAAAGTATAAGAAAGAAAATGTATTAAAATAAATCCTGAATTAAAAAGATACTTTTGACTTCATTCGTGTTTTTTTTCTTTTCAGTCTACAAGTTGTGATAAATAAGCCGAAATACCTAAATAAAGTTTAAATAAATTTCGTTTTGCTAAATATTTTCAAATCAATCTCTTTAAGAAGTCGAGACTATACTGATTTTGATGTGGTTCATATTGATATTATGTTATGTAGGTTACTATAGTTATGGAAGATAACTTTGGTCGCCGCACGAACTTCTACCAAGAAATACAAGTGTAGTTTAGTATCTTCCAATGTTAAGAATAGAGCTACGGTATCCCCTGCCTGATCGTTTGACTAAAAGGGGGCTTCCGGGGTAGTGGGCGGTGAGAGTGGGAGCTCGACCCGTCCAGCCATCAGCCCCGGGAAGGCGGTGTGTGCGTGGCCGCATGCCGCCGTGAGCTGAAGGTGTAGTAGAGCACATCTGCTCTCCCGAGGATGGGGCCGTACGGGGCGCCGCGCGTGGAGGACACCGGTGCGTTCCACTGGAGATCCCGGAGTCCTCACAAACGCAGAGGCAGGTCACCGAAGGGGTTTTGGCCGCAACCCTTTTTGTGTCCCACTACTGGGCACGGGTCTCTCCCCATTATTGGGAAGGCCTGGAGCTTACTCCACCAGCTGCTCCAATGCGGGTTAGTGGCCAACCCGCTGTCGGATGTTTTCAAACCGCCCATAAGGCCTCCGACAAGGTTTAACGACTGTTATCTATCCACAACAACCGGGACCGACGGCTTAACGTGCCCTCTGAAGCACGGAAACGCGCATGAAAAAATTTTTTTGCCACTAGCGGTCACCCATCTCACACCCGACCGCGCCCGTTTGGCTTAGTTGCATAGATCGTTTGCGTTCTACGCTAACCGCCGGGCCATGCGCGTTTCGCTTCGGCGAGGGGGTTTTAGTGCGGTCCAATTCCACATACCCCGATATCCTCTCCTAAGGTGCCTGATAAAGGTTTCCCGCCCGATACAAAAAAAAAGATTTTTGTCTGTTGTTCGTGGTACAAGTTTGTGTATGAGCTACGAATAATAATATTTTGCGACAAGGATATTTTAGCGTACGCTGTAAGACAAGCTTACATCGCCACGTTGGGGTGTAGCACATATTGACATATCAATGTTTTTTTTTCTATTTTTCTACACTCGGACACTTTGTGCATATTAACCAGCGTCAAGTATAATTTTTGCATCACTTTTTTGCCAGTTCCGTTGAAACTGGACGAATTAAAAGAAAAATCAGTAAGTCGTCAGTAATTCAGTAAGACAAGTCAGTCAGATATTCAAGTAAAGCAATGGCTACTTTACCAGAACGTGTCCGATGGAATTTTGAAGGCAAGCTGAAAAAACATATTTTCACACCGTTATTTTATTCGTTTGCTGTAATAAACCTATGTCAAATAAAGTGCCATCAACTTTATCCGATATAACTCAAAAATTCACCAAGAAACTGAAAAAAAAAACAAGTGAACAATATGACCTTTCCGAACTCCCGCCAAAACTCCATAGGAGGGTTTAAGTGTAAATCAAAAAATGTCACCTCCAACAAGGCAACGTTAGTTTTAATTTTAGCCATGCGACGAAATATCCTTGTCTAGCTCTTAGAGCATCAAGGTATGACACCCGTCACAGAGGAGTGGCCTTTACGGGCGAACCCCTCGTCCCAACGTCCATGCACAATGTGCCTTCTAGTTATACAACTAGTGTGTCGGTGTCAGTGTTAACGGTGCATAGAAAATGACGTTGTTAATTGAAATTGACATATTTAAAAAATGTACGCGTCTGTAGCGATGAAAGAATATTTATTTGTGAATCTGTGACAAAATTAAAATGTGTGCGTTCTTCCCCCGCACCAGATTTGGCACAAAAATATATATCGAAGCGAGGCGCTATGTCGTCTCTCCTGAAGGGTGAGTCAGTAACTTTGATGCTCTAAGGTCCATATTTATATAGGCACCTAGTTACACAGACTACATATAAGGTTTCCTGCACACGAAGAAAACTGAGTCATACTCATGCTGCATCATCGAGTTGGGGTTCTGCGCGTATTTTGTTTTTACACCTGCGCGCTCCTTCTGCGAAAAAAATAAGCTTTTTAAATACATTGATTTGACAAAATGACATGAAAATGAGCAGTTATTAAAATATACGTAAAAGAAAGCAGCAAGCCGCTGGATTTAGAGGTCGCAGGGGGCAGGACCGGAGTCTCTGTAGCTTCGCTATTAAGAATAGAGCTACGGTATCCCCTGCTTGATCGTAAGAGGCGACTAAAAGGGGGCTTCCAGGGTTGCGGACGGGGAGAGAGGGAGCTTGACCCGTCCAGCCAGCAGCCCCGGGAAGGCGGTGTGTGCGTGGCCGCATGCCGCCGTGAACATCGGAAGGTGCAGGAGAGCATATCTGCTCTCCGAAGATGGGCCTGTTCTGGAGCGCCGCGCGTGGAGGACACCGGTGCGTTCCACTGGAGATCCCGGAGTCTTCCCAAGCGCAGAGGCAGGCCACCGAGGGAGTTTTAGTGCAGTCAAATCCCACATAATCCGGTATCCTCTCCCAAAGTGCCAGGTACCTTTTAAAGGTTTCCCCACGATAGCAAAAAAAGGGGGCAGGACCAGATGGAAAACTTATATTAGGGGTGGAGGGGAGGAGGGTTAATTGATCTTTTACCGGTAAAGAAGAAAATAAGTTTTAGCTGCGTCAGTTCTTTTTATCTTAAATAATAAAACCAATTTGTAAAGGAATATATGTAAATATTCGTTATATTTTAGCATTATTAAGAAAGAAATTTTATTTGCACAAATATGGGTAGCAAAATAGGTTTTACAAAAATATTTAGATCGCCATATTTAACCTTTACAGTGTACAAATTTTATTTTAAAAGTTATATATACATATTTTTTTTTCAATTCAATGCAGCGATGGCCGAGTGGTAAGAAACCGCGGTCATCTACGCGACTGATCCCGGGTTTAAATCCTCGGCACGCACCTCTGACAAAGAATTGTTTACGATGTTCTCCATCACCGTGTATGCCTGAGAGAAATTCATAATTTCTCGAAAGCATGCCGTCCACCAATCCGCACTTGGCCAGCGTGGTGGACTATGGCCTAAATCCCTCTCACTTGTGAGTAGGAGACCTGTGCCCAGCAGTGGGACAAAAAAAGGTAGAAAAAGTTATATATTGCTAGCTAACCCGGCAGACGTTACCCTTGTACAAATTTTATTTTTAAAGTTATATGTTTAAATTTAAATTAATATTAATTTTAAATAAATTTAAATCTTAAATAAAACGTCTGTAAGGGTTAAACTTACCAATATTTCAAATCCGACGTCTGTAATAATCTCTAGTAGAATGTCATACGGCGGCTCGATGCTGTTTTCCGTTGGCATGTCACTGTAACATTTTTTATTAATATTAATAATTGATTATGCAACATGTAAGACAACATTCTATTTATTAATATGGCGACCCCTGTGGCGTAATGATTACCATGCCGGACTGCCGATCGGAGGGTTCCGATTCGATTTCCGGCGAATTAGAAATTTGAATGATAAGTTTAAATTTCTGTTCTCGGTCTGGGTGTTTGTTTTTCTGCCTTTTTGTGTGTCCATAGTACCAACGACACAGGGTATTAATTACCTAACTGTGGGGCTATGAGTGTGTAACGTTTATTATACGTTTAAAGGTATAAAAATAAAAAAAGACCCATATTAAAATAGATTCTGTCAGTAATACATTTTGTGTTTGGTGGAATAGTGCGAAGAAGGCATACCTATAGTGATACAGCAGAGGCCCCAGGTTGATCCAGTACCCCCCGGGCCGCAGGATGGCGTATATCCTCTCTATGAACTCGATCACGTTGGGCGCGCAGTCGATGAAGAAACACGTCGCCACGCAGTGCCATTCGTCGGGCTCTGTGTACACCTGGATAGCAAAAACACTGTTATAAATGCATTTTTTTATTTCAAACCAAAAAAATTCCGCGTCATGTAAAAAGAAAGCTTAGATTCTTCATTTTATTTTTGTACTTATACTTTTATATATTATACTAGCTGACCCCGCGAACTCCGTACCGCCATAAAATGTTTGGGGTGGGCCACCCTTATCACTTAGGGGTATGAAAAATAGATAGTAGCCGATTCTCAGACCTACTGAATATGTATATAAAATTTCATAAAAATCGGTCAAGCCGTTTCGGACGAGTATGGTAACAAATATTGTGACACGAGAATTTTATATACATATAAGATTAATTAGTAACATGTCACTCTATTATTAAGAAAATGTTGTACGTACCTATAATGGCATGTATATCTGATAATATGCTACCAATGTTTTTATTGTTTTTTTTAAATGTTTTGTATACAATGTCGTTGGTATGTCTAAAATTAATAATAAAAAAGCTGGAAGAAAGTGGAGGGGGTATGTTTGCGCATGGGTACACTCGCACACGAAAGTCTAGGCATATTGTTTTGTTTTTGAACTAACATTTCGCTCGTGACTTCGTATATTGGTTATCGGTAGGTCATTCAAAAATCTCATACCACCAAATAGACTGATAAATCGCCTAATGCGCAGCTTTTCCGTCAGCGTTCTTTTTACATTGTAACTGTTTATTTATAGTTAATTGTTTATTGTTTATTTATAGTTATATCCACATAAAATAATTAAAATGAAAATGTATGTAATTAATTACACCTAAATAATAAATAAAATATGAACATTAATAAAATTATAATAATGTTGAAACTATTCACTTTTGTCCACGGCCGTACTTCAATTCAAATTCAAAATTCAAAAAACTTTATTCAGTCCACAATTTATGATAGAATGCTAAACAATAGTAGAAACTACCTAGTAAACATAAATAGTTTTATACTTGTGACAGGCAGTCCCGCTCTTCCATTTAAGATAATGTGTACTACAATAAAGTATAGCTTACAATACCTAAGTTTGACAGACATATTATATAATATAAATATAAAAGCGCCAGCTTAAGATACATATAAATATGAAGATAAAATGTGTGTGTGTGTGTGTGTGTTAGAAGTTAAAGATTTATGTGCATTAATAGTGTTTCCGTGTCTGTGTAACAAAGTGATTGAAGCCAATCAGCAATTGTTTTTTTGCATTCAAATATATTCATGCTTTGAATGCCAAGTTCTTTATTAAGCTGATTGTATATGTGACCCGATTGCACCATATATTGCCTTTTGGCGAATTTCGTTTTTGTGTGAATAGTGGCAATAGCTTTATTTATTCTCCTCTTATTATTTGTAAATGGGTGATTGTAACCTATTGTTTTATGGGCACGTAAAATTACAGACAATATATATAATTTCCTGACAGTAAGCAATTTAGACTTTTTGTAAAGGTCCTCTGTTGTATATCTGTAAGGTTTGAAGTTGTACTTGTATACGTGTTCGTGGAATCTTCCTTTTTTTATGCAGGCGGGTCGTGGCGATCGACCGTTCGTTATATATAATGCTCAGAACACGGCTTCGCTTGGTGTGGTCAACACATATTCTAACTTCCTTCTAACTTGCGTTCATGTACCTTTTTACGTGTCCAGTTTGTACCTTAATTAGTCCGTACATATTGCGGAAGAGAACATATTTTCTCATTTTAATTTTGATTCTAAAAAAAAAATTAATATCAAGCATCGGGGTGCTTAGGGTAAGTTGTGACAAGGTTGTCTTATTTAAATTTTAAGCAGTGCTAATTATTTTACAGTGTTAATTATTTCACATTTCATTCTCATTGCACAAGCATTTATTTAATAATAGAATGTTGCAACTATTCAAATTAAGTCGTGATTTTGTCTTATGAATTTTATAAAAATCAAATCAAGCCTTCTGCTTTAGCACTTAAGGACTGTTTTGGCATATCGTTTTATTTTAATCTAAATTTTATTTTTTCCCTGTAATTCATATTCATCTCTTCATCTGCCACTGCTTTTCTTCTATTTAATTTGTAACTCCGTTCCGACTGTGAACACCCACACCAACTGCTTTCGGCCGCTATCTTTGTTCGGCGTGCGGGGTTCACAAGTCGGCGGAGCCACGAGGTTTCATAATTAACTGCGAACATTCTTCGCAGGGTCCGAGATTCGGGATTTAAGACTGGCCCAAAAATTAAATATAATCGGATTCGGATTGTGACCGGGCCCTTGTTCTACCAAGCGGACACAACAACGCTGGCCTTCTCTTGGGACCACTACAGTGACCTATATGTTACCTAGAGGACAACCACCGACACCGACAGGGGAGTACCGGACCTGCGACAGTGAAACCAGCCGGGCATAGACCACCTACGACCCTAGCTCGTGCTATTTGTATTTTGTTTATATAAATAAATTCGTGTATACAGAAACGGTGGCATGTTTTTTTAAAACCACACCGTACACCGTAACGACATGACGCGACCTATATAAAAAATTAGTACAGATTATTTCAGAAATAAATCCATCCATCCATCCATCAGCCTTTTATAGTCCTCTGCTGGACATACGCCTCCCCTAACGTTCGCCACTCCTCCCGGTCACGGGCCTTCTGAATCCAGCGACTACCCGCTGTCTTCTTCAGGTCATCAGCTCGCCTGGTTGGAGGGCGGCCTGTACTCCTTTTGCCGAGACGTGGTCGCCATTCGAGAATCACTTTTTAACTATATGGCCTGCCCATTGCCACTTCAGCTTGAGAGCTTTGAGAGCTATGTCGGTAACTTTCGTTCGTTTACGGATTTCATCGTTGCGAATTCTGTCGCGTAGAGAAATACCAAGCATAGCCCTCTCCATCGCGCGCTAAGCGACTTTCAGCCTGTGGAAAAGGCCAACTGTAAAAGACCACATCTCAGCGCCGTAGGTCATCACTGGCAACACACTACTTAATTATACATTTATGTATAATTAAGAAAATAAATACCTATGTAAAATTTAGTATGTATAAGCTATATTGTGGGTGAGAAATAAAACAAATTATTATTATTATTATTAGTGTTTTGAGAAGATTTTTGTACTGTATTGAAAAGAAACTTCTATTTAATGGTCTCTAAATATTCTGCACAATAATTTGCTTGATTTGTATGTAAGTCTAGATCTATTTATTGGTATTTAGTACCTAACTAAAATACTAGTAATGACTAACATGTGAGAGATTAGCATTACATATAGAAATGTAGTCATTTGTGGGTAATAGAGTCTCTACATTTCTCCACATTTACATCTATGCTTCAATGATATAGTTTTTCAAATGTGATCAGAAAGTCTTCACATTTATCATGAACACTTAATTTCACATTTCATTTATTTGGTCATAGGTATATAGCCGTAGTTCTTTTGTAATTATGTACGAGTTGTAATTATGTACACTGCTCGAAAACTTTCGACTTCAGGCACTGAGGTATTCTGGACGAGAAGACACTTTGTAATTTCCCGAAATAAATACTACGTGTTATATACGTCAAATCTCTTTTTATTACGCGAAATGTATAATCCATTGTGAGTTTCCTGGGCGACAAAGTAGCCGATAGTTATATAGTCGCATTCTCGCCGGCGGTGTGACAACTGCCTTATGCAGATGAAACCTAATAGTCCCGAATTAAGATTTTTTCGATTATTAACAAACTCACCTTGAGGAAGTCCCCGGCGGCGATGGAGAACTGCGTGCGTCTGGCGGCCGCAGCGGGCGGCACGTCGGGGAAGCGTGCGGAACGCAACTGGTGTTCGCACGTCATGTGGTTCACGTATGTGTGCACCCATGGATGCACTGTGTGCTTGTTGGCCTGTCGAACATACATTTTGCGATCAGTTGTGCAAAAGAACTTATAAAATAACTAGCCTTCCGCCAGCGGCTTCGCCCGCGTGGACCCGTTTAGTGGGTAGGATACAAAATAGTCTATGTGCTATTCCAGGCTTCATTGCTATATTAAAATCATAGGCGTTTAGCCAGTTGCTTCAAACGCGTTGACTCTATTACCCGTTTTCACGAAGGAATGAAGCATTTTCCCGCGGTAAAAATAAGCCTATGTTTTTTTTTTCAACCTTTTTTTTGTCCCACTGCTGGGCACAGGTGTCCTTCTCACAAGTGAGAGGGATTTAGGCCATAGTCCACCACGCTGGCCAAGTGCGGATTGGTGAACGTCATGCTTTCGAGAAATTATGAATTTCTCTCAGGCATGCACGGCGATGGAGAACATCGTAATCAATTAAATATCACGATATTTTCCATCACCGTGGAGCAGCGATAAATGCGCACATTACAAAGTTCTTTGTCAGAGGTGCGCGCCGATGATTTGAACCTAGGATCGGTCGCGTAGAAGACTGCGGCTTTTACCACTCGGCCATCGCTGCTCTTATATAAGCCTATGTTACTCAGGGTGAATGTAGCTCGCACGCGACTATTCCCCACGCGAGGCCCTGACTCTGCAAGGATTCCGAACTGATCTCCCTAAATATGTTTCCTATAAAGACATTGGATGGTGTCCAATGTCTTTAAACGTTAGTACGTTTTCTAGACATCTACATCGTGTACGAAGTTTACAAAGATGGTTTTGGAGCAGACAATACTCCAAAAACATCTTTGTAGTAAGGACTTTTAGACATTCGCGTAGTTTTGCTGTCTACGCTTTTTGGACGTGTATGTCAGTTACCAGACTACTTCATTTTAACAATCACGTCATTCAGACGTCTAGGCTGTATAAACATCTACGTCGTAAAGACGTCTTTTTAAGGTATTCCTAACCTGCGGGCTTTTGTGTAATCAATGTTTTATCACGTCATTCAGACGTCTAGGCTGTATAAACATCTACGTCGTAAAGACGTCTTTTTAAGGTATTCCTAACCTGCGGGCTTTTGTGTAATCAATGTTTTATCACGTCATTCAGACGTCTAGGCTGTATAAACATCTACGTCGTAAAGACGTCTTTTTAAGGTATTCCTAACCTGCGGGCTTTTGTGTAATCAATGTTTTATCACGTCATTCAGACGTCTAGGCTGTATAAACATCTACGTCGTAAAGACGTCTTTTTAAGGTATTCCTAACCTGCGGGCTTTTGTATAGTCAATGTATTAGGCTCTTATTAATTGTATATTGTTACCTCTGGACACCTGTTCAGTATAAAGTTGCTGGCGAAGAGCATGAAGAGCGAAAACTCGTTGCCCTGGCAGCTGTAGCCGCGCGCGGCAATCTCCCACGCGAGGCGGCCCAGCCCCGCGCCCGGGACTAGCACTTTGATGTGGCTGCGGTTACTGCAACGGTAAAAAAATGGTTTAAAAAAAATCAAAAAATGTTTAATTCATATTAGGAATACAAAATATTCACTTCACAAATGTCACTTTTTCCCGGTCATCGCCTTTAGGTGCCCGTTTGGGCTAGATGTTGAGCTGAGAGAAAAAAGTTGGCGGAAAAAAAATCCCAGCAGCACTCTTTTAAAAAAAAGTACTTATATAATTGAGATAACAGTATGGCTATGGGTCCATAATGGGCACACGTGACAGCTGATCGTATGAGACACTATCTATACTATACGCGGTGGTCTGTAAAGTCGATTTACGGACGATAATTTAATGTGACAACGTCATAACAAAACAATGAAAACCACATTACCTTTTCACTTCACTTTATAAACAGTCGACAAACGGCGCAAGCAGAACGCTCAAGCTTCAACGTAACGTTACAAGCATAACGTTACAATGCGCGTAACGTTACAATGAGTCATCCTTATTCGTGCGTGCAGCCGGCGTTTTTCGATTTATTAGACGTTGTCACGTCAAAAATACACAAATACACACTACTCGGACGAATGATTATGACACCTGAGAGCCACCTGTACGCCGGTTTAAGAAACTTCGTAAATTTTCGCGCCTCATTCTTGAGTAAGACTGACGAAATTCTAGCAATATTATTCAATAACTATCCTACATGACTCTATGAGTGTGAAACATTATAACGGAGCTGACGTGTTTAATCTATACACATCTATACACAAATAAATAAAAATGGGAGTGTCTTGTAATATTAAAATAACCGTTTTTTACTACACGCACATAAATATATATACGGTATATGTACCAAAATATCTTTTTTTTTTACAATTTTTGTCTGTCTGCTTTTTCCCGCTAATCGATTTTGTAACCGACCGATTTTGACGGGACTTTCACTGGCAGGTATCTGATGTGATAAGGAGTAACTTAGACTACTTTTATTTTAGAAAAAAAATAAAAATAAAGTCCACGCGGACCGAGTCGCGGGCGGCCATTAGTATGAGGATAAATGTGTCATATGCCACAATCCAAGGGAGCTATCTTTGTATGACTATAACATATCTAATTGTTTTTTTTTTAAATATCAAATGTTAAGATTATTGGATCAAAGAGCTATAAAATTAAATATAACATTGCTTTGAAAAACTATCTACTAAGAAAAAACAAAGTATACCTGTATTCTTGTGGCGGGAATCGCGACTCTATTTCGTCAAGTATCGGCTTGTAGCACTGTTCCCTCTCCGCGGCGCCGTCTTCGCTCCAATCGCGAACAATGTTCTTTAGGACCGATTGCACCTGGAGAGTGGAAAAAAGAATACAACATAATGTTTTAATATATAAAATTCTAATGTCACAGTTATAGTTTTTATACTCCTCCAAAACAACGACCGATTTTGATGATGTAGCGACTTTCCACAATTCATCAATAGATGGCGCCACGGGTATTCTGAATCACGCTATCGAGGTTTTCTAAATATCCGAGCGATTAAAGCATCAAGGTGTGACAGGTATGACACCCGTCAGAGGAGTGGCCTTTACGGGCGAACCCCTCGTCCCAACGTCCATGCACAATGTGCCTTCTAGTTATACAACTATTGTGTCAGTGTGTGTCGGTGTCAATGTTGACGGTGCATAGAAAATGACGTTAAATGAAATTGACATATTTAGAAATGTATGCGTCTGTAGCGATGAAAAAATATTTGTGAATGTGTGACAAAATTAAAATGTGTGCGTTCTTTCCCCACACCAGAATTGGCACAAAAATTATGTATCGAAGCGAGGCGCTATGGCGTCTCTCCTGAAGTGTGAGTCAGTAACTTTGATGCTCTGATAAGCTAGTACTCAAAAACTAACCTTTTCAACATCATGTTGCATCTTATGTTGCTTCTGTGATGTGATCTCACAGTTATTGTAATTACAACCAAAGCTCTCAGTGCTTATGCCATTAGAGTTAGCCTCGTGACCACTGTGGTCAACGTTCTCAAACATGGTGTCCACATCTTGTATAATCATGTGGACAACAGAGTTGTTGATGTCCAGGCATTTCTTGAACTTAGTGAGGTAGGTCTTGTACTTCTCAAGGCGCCGTTGGTGACTCTGAGGTAATGTTGAGATTATCTTCTCTGACTTGTGGATGCGGTCCAGGCTGCATAATCTGTAAGGTAAATAATATTAGATAAAAAAAAATGTTTAAAACAAGGTTTTATTCAAAAAGTCCACAGTGAACCACGTACAGTTCAAATAAAATAAAATAAATTTGTAGAAAAAGCACAAAGTTGGGTTTAATTTAACTTACTAAAATGATAATAATGTAGAATTATTTAAGTCTATTTTATTTTAGTGCTTGCGTGCGTATTTTAGTTTTTATTGTAAATAATAAGTTTATAATTTAAATTTAATTTTAACTTTTAACATATAACTTTTAAAATAAAATTTGTACACCCTAAAGGAAAAATATGGCGATCAAAATATTTTTGTAAAACCTTTTTTGTTAGATATTTGTGCAAATACAATATTTTCTTTTCTTTGCTAAAAAAAGGCAGTTGTACAAAAAGTCCCTTTTTTCATGCTGTTTTGTATTCTACAAGGTACAAGTATGGTACAAGCCCATACTTGTACCTTGTCATTAGGCATGTGATTGCTGATAAAGTTTTCTCAGTGTATTATATTCGACCCTTTCATTTGATACCCGTAATGGGTGCCTTATGCTCAAATCTGTAGTCCTCTTAAGTACTGGCTTGCAAGATTCCACCTGACAAACATTCTTTACAATTTAATAAAAAGCTTACTTTTTGCTGGCAAGTTGTTGAGTGGCTATTTTATTTATAACCCACTAGCTGTGCCCCGCCGTTTCACCCGCGTTATTTTTTTTAAAAGTATCCTATTTTACTTCTGTTAACTCCAAGAATATATGTATAATGTTTCATGATCGGTTGAGTAGTTTTCGCGTGAAAGAGCAACAAACAAACTTACTTTCGCATTTTTAATATTAGTAGGATAAATATAACAGGAAATTAAAACACACTTGGCTCGGCAACTAGCGTAGAACGCAAGCGATCTAACAAAGCGAACGCAAGGATGGTTGCATTCTTCCAATTCATCTAGTTAGCTTGGTCAAATAGTATGTGCTATCTGCGTTTATATATTTTCTGACTTCATTTACATTTTATGAATGGGAAACATACCTTAGGTACTGAGCTAGTATGCATAAACAACAACATTCTATATTCTGCATAAATAAATCCCATGAGACACTTTATCATAGTCATGACAGGGGATTTAAAAAACATTGTTCTTTTTTCAACCTTTTTTTATATACCACTGCTGGGCACAGGTCTCCTCTCACAATTGAGAGGGATTTAGACCATAGTTCACCACGCTGGCCAGTGCGGATTGGTGCACATCATGCTTTCGAGAAATTATGAATTCCTCTGGAGAACATCGTGATCAATTAAATATTATGATATTACATTCATCACCGTGGAACAGCTATTAATGCGCATATTACAAATTTCTTTGTCAAGGTGCGCGCCAAGGATTTGTCCCCGGGATTGATTGCATCGAAGAATGTGGTCTTTTACCACTCGCCATTGCTGCTCAATACATTGTTACTCATGCAATTTAAATTGATGTGGATGGCTAGTAAATTATCTACTTCCAGTTGTGATATTAGCGATTCTGGGTGGGTCTTGTTATTTCACATTATGTTAGAAAACTTTCTTGTTGGTTTCCAACTGGTTGCAGCCCTATTTTCATCCCACTGCTGGGCATGGGTCTATTCCCATAATTGGAATGGCCTGAAACTGACTCCACTATTATGCTCCTCATTTGCTTTCATTATCATTAATTGTGCCAGTTATGTTAGGGAAAGAGTTAATAAAATCTTTTCTTAGCTGTTTTGTATGTCATAAAAGAAACTCTTTGCTATATGTCTTAGAAAATTTTTGTTCCTAGCTTCAGTAGGCTCTTAGTATCAATTAACAAGAGTCAGGACTAGGTCAGAACAGAAATTTAAATTCATCATTATAATTTTTGCCTTGCTAGGAATCAAACCCAGACTCCTTTGAATGGTCCAGTCCAGCACTGAATTTATTTTTTTGCCATGTAAAAATTACCAAGATATGATATTTATACTCATAGTAATTACTATATGCAAAATTAGTTATATTTGCAATCATACAGTTCTTTTATATTTTAGTGGATGTGGTTGTAGCCACACTTATGTAAGCCCCATGAAATATGATTAAAAGCAACAAAATTATGATAAAGGTAAATATTATAACAAAGAAAATTTACGTTAATGGAAAATAACACTTCCAATTACATTATTAGTGTACTAAAAACTTATTTACACAGGACACTAATAGGCAAGTACCTATATTTACTATTAGCACAACCAAATATACCTTGAAGGAAATAAAAGGGCCTAACCTTACTTATCTATACTAGCCAATCACAACTTTATCGCCAAGGACATTAGGGGCATAGTTCCGCACGTGGAACCACGTAAACAAAGCGCTTGTTATATCTAAATAGGTTAATAATACGGCCGATACAATCTGACAAAGCACAGTTGCTATGCAAACTTTTAGTAATTTTTTCGACATAATTATCACCGAAGTAGGCAGAGGATCTATCTTATCAACAGATATGTATTGAATTTAGTTACTTTAAGTGATAATTTACTTACTTATAATATTTAAAAGCGTTCACAACTGCTTGAAAATGGGCGCGTTCCTTCTCCTCGTCGATTTCTTCTACGGGTTTTGCACACGACATTTTTTACAATTTGTAATTTTAAAAATGATTTTTAAGTATAATAAAGTAAAAATATAGCATAAAAGAGGTCAAAATGAAATTGGAAATGGCTAAAAGTTAACGAAAAAGAGACTTCTTTCTTGCCTTGCCTTCGCTTCTTCTCTATTTCATTTGACAGATTTTGACACAACACAATGACAAACAAATTGACAATCATACGATTAAAAATGACATTGACATGACAGTATATTTTTTGAAAAGGTATTTGTGTTGTCACTTTCAAGGTCAAGAAATGGTGAGTTTTGGCGGGAAGTCAAAAAAGACATAGATCTTGTTTTATTTTCATTTCTTGGTGTATTTTTGTTATCTATATCGGATAAATTATAAGGCATTTTGTTCGTTAAAGGTTGATTGAACGTCTGTCTGACTTGACTGACTGATTACTGACGACTTATACTCGTCACTTCCAGTTTCACCGTAAGTACATTATTCTTAGTATAAGTAAATTACATTTTAATTTGATTTGAAAACGATTGTCACGAGTGAATTTTGTAAAAAGGAGTAAAACTACTTCAATTTATTTTGGTGGATTAAAATAAAAGAAGTTAATAAAACAATAATCAATCATTGTTCGTTCGAAGAAACGGAACGTTTTGCACGCACATCCAATATGTCCGCCAGTCATGAAATATGTTTGTCAACACTCTATTGATCGAATTTTCTACAAAATAAAATTCTTGTAGATTTCATAATAAGTTTATAGAGGTTTCATTGATTTAAACGGTAAACAGTGAAATTAAAAACTAAATCTTAACTAGCATCTAGTAAAACTTCTCTTTATTTTTTAAAGCAAGCGTTTAATGTTCATTCAGGAATGTAAAATTCCAACTTGTGGTGCTTAATTGGATTAAAAAGGTGCATAAACTCGCTTAACTTTTGATTAAGGATACTTAAAACATTGTTGATTGAATAAAAATGTAAAAACTATACCGCATTGTCGGCATTGTCGCAAGTTATTCGCGTGATTGAAAAAATCAATACAATACAAGCTGCAGTATCGTTGCTTAGTTGCAATAACTTGCAATAGAGTTCCAAAACGGTGTAAATTCCACGCGAATATGGAAATAAAGACACATTAGTCGTTATTCGTGTAAAGGTTGAGTTGAAATAATAATGGAAGGAGTGTTATCTCAAAAAATGTCGCCTTTACTGAAGTGTATATTGCTGTCTCTCTTTATTTTCACTGCAAAAGTGCTCACCTCCCGGCCGCACGAAGCGGAAGACGGATCAAGGAATAGCATCCAACATACGAAACCTTCGCACTATGTTCGTACCTTCACAAAATATCATCATAGAAGGACTATTCAATGGAATAACTTGGACTCTAGTAACTGGCCAGTAACACAAGACCATCCAAAGGCGATTGGAAAAAGAAGCGTCGATATTTTAAATTCAGAACTGTTGTCACCTGAGAATGTTGATAGTACTTTAAGTGAGTATGCATCTGACTTGAAAAATGAATTTGAAGATGAGAAGACAGCTATATCTTCAAAAGATCAAGGAAATCATAATGGAATAGGTAATAATGTAAAGGACAAGGACTATAGAGGAAAGTCTGTTACCGATGCTCCAACTACAGTGGGACCTGTAATCACTTGTCTGTATAAAATACATAGTGTTGCTATCAGTGTGACTCCAACTTATGATGAGAAATTTATTGAAAAGACAGACCAATTAACTGTGGAGAGTAAAACATTTGGTATGTATTTGCATAGATCTATATTTATCTCTTGCTATTTAAGGTCCATCTGTACCCTTAAAAAGATAACAACAAAATTTTTTTAAATTCTTACTCTACTGTATAACACTTTGAAAACCTATGACCTGAGTGGCGCAATGATATCATGCCAGATTGTCAATCGAGGGGTCCCGGGTTTGATTCCTGGCGAAACAGATGATGAGTTTTTAATTCCTGTTCTTGGTCTGAGTGGTTGTGTCCCCATCTTTGTATGTGTCAAAGGTACCCACAATACGGTGTTAATTACTTAATGGAAATGTGGGGGCTATGAGTGTGTAACTGGTTAACTGGTTAAATCTGTTTGAAATAAAATTCATACCTAAAATTTTCATTTTCATGTGACATTTGTTTCAATTTTATTTACATATAAAAAATTTGTATAAAAAATATCCTATACAAGAAACTCTATATGGACTGCAGAATTCTGTACAGTCTTTAAGCCCTTTACTAATTGTAATTCTTGCGAGTTTTATTTCACAAGTTTTACTAAGGTTGTAGGTGTATATGCATATGCATGATTAAGTGTGTGTTACCTAAAAATTTGTCAGTCACACTAGAGCACCCTGTGAGCTTATTATAGCTTATTATAGGTCCAACTCAATTCAAAGAGTAGACCTGTGGTCAGCTGTATGAGATTCAAAGGGTTAATATAACCGGCCAAGTGTGAGACGGACTCACGCAAGAAGGGTTCCGTACCATTATCTATAAAACTTCTCGTTTATTTTATTGGAGTCCCCTTAAATACTTATTTTATTATATTTTTAGTATTTGTTGTTATAGCGGCAATAGAAATACATCATCATGTCTAGCCATCACGGTTCATGAGACTGACTGTCAGCCTGATGACAGACAGATGGACAGACAGTGGAGGCTTAGTAGAGCCTGCGCCAAACTTTATTGCGGATCTGAAGTTTGTTACAAGACGCGTCGCATTAGCTAGTTTCACAGAATGACCAAATATTACGCAACTGTACCGGCGCAAACAAGCGCTCGCAGCTCACTTCAGATCCGCAATAAAATTTGACGCGGACCATAATAGGGTCCCGTTGGCACCCTTCGAGTATGGAACCCTGAAAAATGCTCTCATGAGCTCAAACTGTAATTGTTTCTTTACAGATACAGGAGTAATATCTGACACAACTCTGCCCAGTGGCGAGGTGGTCCAAGTACAGCAGTGCACTGACCCAAGAGCTTACTGCTACACACTCTGGCATCAGGACAATGATGGAAATATTACTGTTTTGGGGCAAGGTTAGTTGCTCTTTCATTTCAATGTTTAAGGCTCCTATAAAGTGCATATTAAGATGTAGGTATTATTGTGCTGCAGCATGTAGATTAAACCTAAACAATTATGCTGCTGCAGGTTTAAGCCTTTATTTCTCTAAAGGACATACAATTCACTTATAGAGCAGAACATACTTATGTAAGATAAGATTATAGTGCAGTGTAGTGATCCAATATTTAAAAGTTATAAAATAACAAGGCATTTTATTAATAGAATTAGGTGTTACTTTGTGGAACCCCATTGTTATGAAGTTAGGTAAAACTACTTTGCTACAATCCACAATCAGAACATATGATGGTGTATACTTTTTTCATGCAATAACATCTCCCTCCCTCCCACATAGGATACTTGCACCTGCAACAATAAAAAATATACATCAACATATGTACCACCACCAACACTTGTTTCGCCCTAAAACAGTATCATCAGGGCTATTGACTCTACGACAGTAACTTTGTGAAACCACCGTAGAGATATAAAATTTTTCTATGTGACAATGTATCTTATATAACTTGGTATAAAATACATCAGAAACTCATCGCACTGCTGCTTTACCAAGTGATCTAAAATGCTAAGTGATATGGGCACAGTCAGGTGTAAGTTGTTGTGACAGCTATTGTCAAAACTCAAACATTTCTAATCTTCGGAGTTATCAATGGATAGAAGTAATGATAGATAGATGATAGAAGCGCGCATGGCCTGGCGGCTAGCGTAGAAGGCAAGCGATTTATGCAGCTGAGCCAAACGGGCGCGGTCGGGTGTGAGATGGGTGACCGCTAGTGGCAAAAAAATTTCATGCGCGTTTCCGTGCTTTGGAGGGCACGTTAAGCCGTCGGTCCCGGTTGTTGTCGATAGATAACAGTCGTCAAACCTTGTCGGAGGCCTTATGGGCGGTTTGAAAACATCCTACAGCGGGTTGGCCACTAACCGCATCTCCACCAATGCGGGTTGCATTGGAGCAGCGTGGTGGAGTAAGCTCCAGGCCTCCCCAATAAGGGGGAGAGACCCGTGCCCAGCAGTGGGACGCAAAAAGGGTTGCAGCCAAGCCAAGAAGTAATGAAATCTTGTCAGAGGCCTAATGGGTGATTTCAACACCTCAGACAGTAGGTTGGCCACTTCATTCACAACTACTAGCTAGTAAGCTCCAGCCCCAACAGTGGGATGCAAAGAGGGTTGCAGCCACTGAAATGAAATGTAATATTCTTTATTCACTGTACGGTTCATTTACAAACTCTTAGTGAACATTATTTTTTTGTTCTGTCTGCTCTGGGTGCGCTTAGGCAATGCTGAGCTGAAGAAAAGAGCAGACGGAGAAAAACTTCAGCCCTGTTTTAAAAAATGAGGTATACACTTAAAATTTTGAAACAATTTCTTTCTCACTGTTACCAGGATGCTGGCACTCCTCCCAGACTGAAAACTCGTGTGACAAATGCACCAGAGTGACAGCAAAACTACCAGCCAGCAAGTTCTGCTGTTGTTCTAAAAGCTTCTGCAATGCTGACTTCAGTAAGTGCAGTCAATGTTTTTGTTTTAAATAGAGTAAGAGACGAGAAGCGCGCATGGCTCGGCGGCTAGCGTAGAACGCAAGCGGTCTATGCAGCAAAGCCAAGCGGGCGCAGTCGGGTGTGAGATGGGCGACCACTAGTGGCGAAAAATTTTATTCGCGTTTCCGTGCTTCGGAGGCCACGTTAAGCCGTCGGCCCCGGTTGTTGTCGATGTCGAACAGACATTAAACCTTGTCAAAGGCCTTATGGGCGGTTTGAGAACATCTGACAGCGTGTTGACCACTAACCCGCATCTCCACCAACCCGCATTGGAGCAGCGTGGTGGAGTAAGCTCCAGGCCTCCCCACTAAGGGGGAGAGACCCGTGACCAGCAGTGGGACGCAAAAAGGTTTGCGGCCAAGAGATGAGCATGCTAAAATGTACACTCATGAAAATGGAAAAAAGAGAAATATAGCATTTTGAGGTTCAAATTTAAATTTCAAGGTAAAAAGCATATTGCAGCTTTTTTGAAGATTGTTAAATTTTGTACAAGAATAAGAAATGATAAAATATTGATTTATTGATTGATTTCTGCACTTTTTCTCAACTTTAACTATATTTTTATTGTACCAATGGAAAAAAAAATAGTCACAGGGTGGTCACAGGGGACATGACCCCCCCCAAAATCCATCAGTCCTGCGTAGACGGAAGACGAAACAAGCCAATTTGGGACACCTCTTTCCCCTCCCCCCCCAAAATTGAAGGCTGCGACCGCGCCTGCCTGGTGGCATCAAAATTTGACATCCCATATGGCGCAATGGTTACTACACCAGACGGCGACTCAAAGGGTCTTAGGTTCGATTTCCGGTAAAGCAGAAATCTGCAAGTTACGGTGATGAATGTTTAGCATTAAAAATAAATTTATCCTTGTCAGTGGCTGACTTAGTAAGTTGAATTCATTGTATGATAGTATAATACAATTCAGACAACTTTTTTTTTTCTTTACAGCCTCTATAAAAGAAGAAGTGGTGACCATGAAGGCGTCCTCCACAATGGAGTCGTCCACGTCTCACAGCTACTCGAGCATCGGCGCGTCCGCCATGCTGGCGGTTGGAGCGCTGCTACTCACCGTGCTGCTACTTCGGAGGCTGTACTGCACGCGCGCACGGTCGCCCGATGACGACGATCAGTTGGAGAAGGGTAAGTCGATATTTTTTTTTACACATAGCAGTTAACAGGCTGACGGTAAGCTGTCTTCGTCGCGTATGGTGTGTCAACAAAGCAACACCACGCAACGCGACACAACACAAGGCAATACAACGCAACACAACACAATACAAGTAAGTGGACAAAACTACTAATGTAGGTGTTAAGATTTTGATACCCAATTGAATTTCAGTTGAAAAACATGGCATTTTATATTTTTGTGTTTTTGTAATGTGCCCACTGTCAGTACAACGCAATGTAATGAAACGCAACACAAAGATATTCGACACTACGTAACACAACAATAATAACACAATACAACATCCCAACATCAGCAGAGCCATAGCCTAAGTCTCTTCAGCAAGACATTCCATATTCCCGTTCAAGCACATAAATAAAAGGCGATTTGTTTAGTTTTAAGTTTTCAGTAATTATGAGTTCCATCTTTTCAATTTTGTGGGTCTGTGTTGCACTAGATACGGCGTTGTCAACGTGCAACACTACATAATAATATTATGATGTTTGTTTCAGGAGACATAATGGGCAGTGGACCTGATGCGCTCGCTACTGGGTTGCTGTGCGTTGATAACCTCACTCTCATTGAGCACATAGGTACTGTTCTTTTATCTCGTTGGGTTACATGCTTTGTGTACGTTACCTATCGCCATCTAAGAAGATAGTCCATATAATTGTAAGAAGTACTGCTTGATACTGTCAGTTCAATAGTAAATTTAGTCTTTGAGATGGCGGAAATTCGGGTTTGTGGCCAATCCGCTGTTGGATGTCATTGAACCACCCATAAAGCCTCCAAGGTTTAATGGCAGCTATGTATCAAAAATGTTTGGCACCAACGGCTTAACGTGCCCTTTGAAGCACGGAACACGAGCATGACATTTTTGCCACTAGCGATCACCCATCTCACAATCGATTGCGCCCGTTTGGCTTAGCTGCGTCGGTCGCTTACGTTCTATTTTTCTTGTATTAACTATTTCTAGGATAAAACTAGAGAACGGCTGGACCGATGTGGATAATTTTGGTCTTGATATATTAATAGAAATCCAGGAAAGGTTTAAGCAGTGAGAAAATATGGGAAAATGCCAAAATAGCAGCTGTAACGAGAGCACTGAACAATAATATGAATCACTGCATGCGCACGCACACATCAATGGCTACGAGTGTCTACGAGGCAATGTCACATCTACATACGTCACCAAAGCATATAAAAGGCGTGAACGAGCTCCAGCCAGTCAGTCGTTAGCTAGACGGCCACGAGTGCGATAGCCCCGCAGTCCACTCTGTGACCTGACCCAACTTGAGCGGTAGCCACGCAGCCCTCAAGGAAGGTACCAGCTAGGAGGTTAGGGGATGCGATAGCCACGCAGTCCATGCCCAGAACCACTAATAGGCTCACTATTTTCTTATGTTTCTGTATGATCTTGTTGATATATAATAAATGACTTGGATGTCAAACGCTGTTTCCTTCAAACCAACGTCACACCTGACACCCAACGTCATATCTGGCGCCCCACGTTGGGCGCCAGATAACAAATGTCTTTTTTGACGTTGGACGCCAGATAACAAATGTCAATTTCAAATGTCTTCTCTGACGTTGGACGCCAGATAACAAATGTCAATTTCAAATGTCTTTTTTCAAAATGAGGGCTGCGTGGCTACCGCTCAAGTTGGGTCAGGTCACAGAGTGGACTGCGGGGCTATCGCACTCGTGGCCGTCTAGCTAACGACTGACTGGCTGGAGCTCGTTCACGCCTTTTATATGCTTTGGTGACGTATGTAGATATATAAAAGGCGTGAACGAGCTCCAGCCAGTCAGTTATTCCTGCTACACCGATGACATCCCGGCGCCTGAGGAGGCGCTGCTAGCATTATATGCAGACGATGCCGCCTACGTCACAACGTCTATAAAATCGGCTCACGCGGTCGTCAAGATGCAGCGTGTATTAAATGCGCTCCCCGAATGGCTTGCCAAATGGAGGTTGTCGGTGAACGTGGGTAAGACGCAGGCCGTCAGGATCGGCGGCTTCTCACAAAAAGATCCCACCCTGAAGCTCCTAGGACAAGAAATCGCATGGTCCACCCAGGCTAAATACCTAGGTGTGATACCTAGGTGGTGTATCTACTAGATATGACGTTGCTTCGTAGACACTCGTAGCCATTGATGTGTGCGTGCGCATGCAGTGATTCATATTATTGTTGAGTGCTCTCGTTACACAGCTTAGTTTATTTTCCCTCATTTTATGTGCAAATTGTTAGTAATTGTCAAACATTGGTTCTGTGCGCCATCGTCCAGAAGTTTGATATAGCCTGAATAACGATTATTATTCATTTGTTAGTATTTTTATTTGACAGTAATAAAGAAACTTCTTGTGATATATAAACATATCCTCTTTTATTACTTTTAAGGCTGGACAATGTCTGCGGGGCCCAATAGTCTATAGTAATTTATACTAATATTATAAAGAGGAAAGATATGTATTTTTGTAATGAATAAACTCAAAAACTACTGTTCCGATTTCAAAAATTATTTTACCATTAGAAAGCTACATTCAACCTGAGTAACATAGGCTACTTTTTACCGCGGGAAAGTACTTCATTCTTACGTAAAAACGTGTAATAGGTTTAACACGGTTGAAGCAACGGGCTAAACGCCTATAATAAAATTTTAATACACCAATGAAGGCTGGAATAGCACATAGGCTATTTTTTATCCTACGGGTACCCATTAAAGGAGTCCACGCCAGTGTTGCCAACTGCTATGTAAGAAATGCGCTAAACCATCCTGGAAAATGCACTAGGATTGTGCTAATTTTGATAATAAAGCACCAAACAAATAAAATTAATCAAAATATTTTAAAAAAAGAACTCCACTCTCCACGAAAACAGCTACATATATTCGTTCCGCTAAATAGATATCTAATTAGAGGTGCGTTCTGAAAATCGGCAATTGTTGCCTGACAGCAGAATTTTATTAAATTTTCAAATCAAGGTGCGAATAATAGGGTTATTACATTGGCCAACATGCAGAGTCCGATTTTTCATACATTGCTGGTTTTCTGAGTACATTGTAATAAAATATGCCAAGATAACCGCAATGTATGCCAAATTGGTCCCTAGATGTTGGTCAATGTAATCGCCCCTTAAGATATGCTACTGTCAGGTAATAATTAAGTGTGTTTTAGAACGCGCCACTGATTGGTTTTTACCAACGTGATAAATTTCAGACTTTTAAAAATGCACTAGTTAGGGCACTAGGCTCTGTTATGGAATTTTGACCGCTAAAACATCAAGAAATGCACTAGATCTAGTGCTGAAAGCACTAAGTTGGCATCAATGGTCCACGCGGGCAAAGGAGCTGGCGGAAGGCTAGTGTTAAATAAAACTTGTTGTTGGCAGGCCAGGGCAAGTTCGGATCGGTGTGGCGCGGCAGCCTGGGCGGCGCGGCCGTGGCCGTCAAGCTGTACTGCAACCCGGCGGCGTGGCAGCGGGAGGCCGCCGTCTACTCGCTGCCGCACCTCGCGCACCCCAACCTCCTCAAGTATTACGGTGAGTTTTTTGGCAAAGCAAAGCCACATTCCTAAAGGCTTAGAATATAGTATATTTAATTACAAGTGCGGAAAGGCTGTCATTGCAAGGAGTTCCGACAAATGTCTACCCGAGCCGAGGCGCAGCCGAAGGAGAGCTTTATCTGCGCGGGATATATGAATGTATACAAAAAAAACGGCAAATTGTTTGTAAAGTAGGTTTACGATCGAGATGTTTACGTGATAACGTCCGCACGAGAAAATCTCCATTCGTTTGTAGTATGCCGCTAGAGTGAGAGAGACGGAAGATCGGTCCACTCACTCGAACGCTATGCCAGCCTCCGCTCGTGAGGATTCCGCGTGACAAGTTTCACGGAATGACTGGCAGCGCTCGAGATGAGACGGGAGATCGGTCCGTCTCTCTCTCGTTATACCTGCGATCGCGCTCGTGAGGTTTTGGTGTGACACAAGTTTCTGAACATGTCACCCGACTAAAACGATTTTAAAGACGTTATCACGTCAATAAAACGATTTTAAAGACGTTATCACGTCAAAAAAGTCATGGTTCAACAGTAACGGGGTATTCTAATCTGACCATTTTGACATCCGGAAGTAAGATAAAAAAAACCTACTGTACCTATATAGAAGGTTTTTTTAATCGTGGCAGTACTCAACAGGATGCAAGGAGTACCCCATATCTTAATCTGACACGCTCGATTAAATCCAAAAATCCCCTCTTGGGCTCCCCTACTATAATGAATTGACAATGTGTTCGTCCACAGGAAGCGACACCAGGACGTCGTTGACCGACGGCGGGTCCCGAGAACACCTGCTGGTGCTGGAGCTATGTTCGGGAACGCTCCGGTCCCGGTTGCAGCGCGCCCCGCTCGGCTGGCTGGAGTTCGCCACGCTGGCCCACGGCCTGGCCGCCGCTTTGGCGCATCTGCACACTCCTTGTGAGCTATTTTTAACTATTTTTTTTTTCAACCTTTTTTTATGCCCCACTGCTGGGCACAGGTCTCCTACTCACAAGTGAGAGGGATTTAGGCCATAGTCCTCCACGCTGGCCAAGTGCGGGTTGGTGAGCATAGCATAATTCGGATGATTTGTGTGGAACATTATTTAATTTATTTATCTTTATAAATAAATAATGGTACACTCTCATAAACCGCACTAGGATTCCTTGACGTGGGCACCTTGAACACACACAGGTAACATGCAAACCTAAAAAAGAAATTAAAATCCCACCAAAAACATTTATGTGAAAAATGACAGCCAAGTTCAATAATAAGAATATGTTTGGTTGTGGACTTCACCGAAAAAAGTATTGAGATCTAAATGAGCGCCAAGTTCTACAGAAAATCCCGAAAAATATTTAAGAGAACAAAATAAATTGAATGTTAAATAATTTACATTACTACAGATACTTCAACTCAGTTGTGCGCGCGGCCCTATGTGTGCGTGGGCTAGTAATTATGCAGCTTTAATTTGTGTGACAGTGACGCGGCCATCGTCGTCCGAGCAACTTCACTGTACCTCTTGTCACGCACACAAAGTCACTGTGCATATACAGGTTTACCCATACATAGCGCCGCGCGCACAACTGAGTTGAAGTATCTGTAATTAGATATCACTTACGATGAAAAGCTTAAGTTTTGATTGATCAGTATTCCGGCCTCGTCCGACATGGGGCAGGCCAGAACGCTGCTTAAATAGCCAATACATGGAAATCATAAACTCCCGAAATATGTAGATCTAAGCGATGAGTGACATCTTAAAGTACACCACATTTCTTACAGTTTGGCGGTGGGATTTTCTTCATTAAAAATCGGTTGTCTGTAAAGTCGGTTTACTGACGATAGTTGAACGTGATAACGTCATAAGAAAATACTTGTTGCTATAAACAATTGACACCACATTCACTTTTCACTGCACTTCATACACGATGAAAACATGTAAATGTATTAGTGCATAGCAGCTGTCCACGCGGACGCATCGCTCACTCAAGTAGGAGAGAGACAGATGTCGATCGCTGCCGAACGCGGAGGCGCACAATCGGCCTCCGCTCCGCTCTTTGTTGCTCGTTCCGCGCTCTCGCTTGCACTTCAAGCCTTAAATGGAACGCCTCAGAACGAGGTAACGCCGCATGAGTCATGTTTTTTCGTGCGTGCAGCCGGCTCCATCCAATTATAAGACGTTGTCACGTCAAAATGCAAATCTATTCGAATATTATATTAACTTGGTATTGTTCTTCCCCAGCTGGCAACAAGCCGTGCGTGGTCCACCGCGACGTGAACAGCAATAACGTGCTGGTGTGCTGGGGAGGTCGGGCCCGGCTGGCGGATCTCGGCCTGGCGCAGTGCGTGCCGCAAGCCGCGTGCGCGCCCTATCCCGCTCCAGCCCGAGCTCCTCACGGTCTCCCCGCGCCGCACGCACCTCGATATAGCGAGGTAAATAATAATAAATATCTCTACAGTAGGGGTACATATACCCTGTGTTGTGGTTACCGTGGACAACATCTCGTTGGTAGAGTAGGCTAACATCTCGTGGATAGAGCCATATCTTCTTATTTTTTGCATTTGAGTTATTTCACAAAAGCGTGTATTTTAAGTATTTTAAATATATATTGTTACGTGCTATGGGTAATGTAATGCCGTTTGTAACGTAGAAGTTTATTGTCTCCTTATACAAAAATCCACTGAACAGAATCCAAATCACTAAGAACAGTCACTATAGTCCAGTTCACTGCAGTCGTCGAAATAATTCTTCCTTGTCGCTCGGTAGAGATCGCTTCGGTTTCATTTTCGGAACTAAACAGCGTTCTGTCGCGGCCCGGTACGTGCCTTATATACGGCTACCCAAGGTTCTTTAGAATTTTCCCGAACTACCTAATACAATAGGCCCGTACCGAACCTTCCTTTATGTTACTACGCACTTATTGTTATGTACAGTCATAAACAATAGCCGCGGCCCACGATATAAACAACTTATACATGTACGCTATATATACAGGGTGACTGGTTGAACATTTGAGATATTGATAGAGGTCACTCAGTATACGATGCTCGTTCTAAATATGTAAAAAAAGTAGGTACTTAAAATTTGAGATAAATATCCAGTAAATTCTTTAATTGTGGACGCATACGGTTTGCGCAGTTCTCACGTTTATTGGTAGGCAATTAACGCCGCGCTAGCCGGCCGGGCCCGAGCTAAAACAATAGACGCGGCCGGCCCTAGCACTTTCTCCCGAGCGTCCCCCGCACGCCTTGTTTGTCCTTGCTATCCAATCCAGTTTTATTTTGCAAAGCGCACGCGCCGGTCATTTTTTTTATACGTGCTTAGGCACTCGATTGCGCGGTGTTATTTCAATAACAACAATGTCATTTTCATAGGTCATTTTCTAATGACGAATAGTAGGAGATGGTTCGTGCATGCTCGTATTGCTCGTAGGAATGACAGTGTCCGAGATGCTAAACGTTTGTACCGCGAATCCTTCCCCAAGAAGAATCCAACGCCATATGTGAAACCATGTGTGATGTCACGATGTGATACTCAGTGTTAAAGCAACAGTGCAAAAACGTGCTGACTGTGTACATATTACACGAGGAGGTGAGCAATTTGAAAAATTATTACATGTGTAATTTGATAAAATTGTCGATCACTGTAAATAGATAATTCAATCAATCAATTGTTTTAAATAGGTATGATTCAATTTTTAAGTTACGCCAAAAGTACTTCGGTAGGTACATTTAAAGGAGTCAGTTTTCATCTTGTGTCGCTGTTATGACGTAACGTTCAAAATCACTTTAATACAATGATTTCAAAAAGACTTTTATTACATTACTTATCTTGGTATTTTTGTCAGTCCTAAGCCAGGTAAAGTACGAAGTGAATATGGATCATACATTCTCTACAAAATACCAAAACTTTCGATGTACATAGGTAGTACAATTACGTAGTAGTGCGTAGTGTGTGTAGTAGTAGTATTGTAGTAGCCACTGGCCAGGCGGTCGAGATCAAACGCCCGCCTAAAACCGACGTACAATGTGTCCGCACTTTCAGGATATTTTCGGATTAATTCAATTCAAGTTTTCTTAGAAAATAATTCGTATATTTTCTTAAAACTTTTTTTAAACGTTTAGTTTGGTCGTAAATAATTGTGTCCTCGAGTATCTCAAGTGTTCAACCAGTCATCCTGTAGCTACGTACTCGTTGCAGATCCCGAACTGTATAGTAATCGTGGTTTTACTTATAACTGATTTTTCGAGAACTTTCTTCACTGTTCGATAGTAGAGCTAATACCTGTTTATGCGTTTTTGGGGTTTTGCTGTACGACGACGCTTTGTTTACAAGATATAGGTACGTACAGTTCGGGTAACTTTTGAACATTTTTTATTGTTTGTATTATCAAAATTGATTTCTATTTATGACACCTTTATTTTAGTGAATGAATAGTGTCCTTTTGAGTTAGTTTTTCTGTCTAACAAAATAAATTTGCGGAAGAAACCACAGTACTACCCATAATTTCCCCTAAAACTCGAATTCAAAGTTATCATGAGTATTGGGTAACTTTGAATAATTTTTTTAGAATGTAAAAAACCTTAATATTTTAAGGTTTAGGTAAAACAAAAAGAAGGTATTATTAAATTTAAAAACCTTATCTATAAAAATGATATCTACACTGACGTAAAAAAGTAAAAAATAGCTTGGTTTTGTCATATTTATCAAAGTGGACTAGTTTACGATTCCAAATCAGAGCTCAAAAACTTCCAGCAACTTAATCACGGAAAAGGTAACAATATATTTATTTGGCGGCAGGCGGGCACGCTGCGCTACCTGTCCCCGGAGGCGCTGGAGGGCGCGCTGGACCTGTCGGGCGCGCGCGCGGCGCTGTGCGCGGTGGACGTGTTCGCGCTGGCGCTGGTGCTGTGGGAGATGCTGTGGCGCACGGCCGCCGCGCACCCGCGCGCGCGCGCGCCGCCCTACGCGCCGCCCTACCACCACCACGGCCTGCCCGCGCGCCCCACGCTCGCGCAGATGCAGGTACCCAGCACCGAGAGCGGCATGTAACTCCCGCCGACCAAGGACCGCGGTCCGACTGTCTCAGTAGGGTCTTGGACACTATGCACAAAAAAATTCAAAATCCTTACCTTAAAAAGGTTGCACTAAATCACGCTTGGAAAGCAATATAATTGTTAATTCTTTTTTATACATGATTTTTATTACCGCTTAAATCAATAATAATGAAGTCAATTGACTATATATGATAAGTGACGTCATCCTAGCTTCTCAAAGATTTTCGAAAAAGTAATTTTTAGTAGACTAGTTAACTATATAAACAAAAATAACATACTTAGTGATTTTCAATTTAGATTCAGGCAAAATAGATCTACCTCTTGCGCTATTTACAGGATGCTTAAACAGGTTTGGAGTCATATTAATAATAAAGTAAAATGTGCTGCTCTGTTTGTTGATATGACCAGGGCGTTTGACTGTGTTGTGCATAACATACTTTTACGACAGTTAGAAAGAATAGGTGTTCGCGGTATTGCATACAAGTTATTACAGTCTTACCTAAATAATAGAAAGCAAGCGACGGTACTAACAACATTTAACAAATTGAACAATACATTAGAAGAGATACAATCAAAATTCGCAATTTGTAAAATTGGTGTACCTCAAGGTAGTGTTCTTGGTCAACTGTTATTTTTAATGTATATAAATGAACTACCCGCCATAGCTAAATACCCATGTGTAATGTTCGCTGATGATGCTACAATTTTATTTTGCAACGATAGTATTTCAGTTGAGGATTATAGGCATGAAATAAGAAGTACACTATTAACCTCTAGCCAACCGGGCCGCTTTCGCGCCAATACACTATTCCGACCGGGGGTCTAGAGATTTTTTGCCGCGATACGCACTACGAGTGTTATTTATGTTCCTGCGACCAGATGTTTACACTTACAACGACTCCAGTTACATTTCTCGGAAGGGAATGAAACAAGCTTACACCTTATAGCTATTTAGTACTTCTACAGTGTGTTTTGTTTTTATAATCATCGTTCAAAGCCAAACAAAGAGTCCGCATGTTTAGATTGTTGTTCCGCTTGGTATAAAACGAATGTAACATATAATCAAAGAAAAAATGTGGCACATTATTTATATATTCAGAATCTACATGAAAAGACCTTTCTAATAAAGTATAATACAAGTATGTGTTCATACAAAAAATTTAACAAATTTGAGGTTGAAGTTACGTAATGTTTTTTTCGCGCGCCGCACATGACGGTGTATTGAAAATTTAATTGCAATGATAGTATTAGTCGTATTCATTTAGTTATTCCTTTATTCTTTAGGTAAAGTATCTCGAAACGTTGTATATTTTTTTCAGGTTCATTGAATGAAAAACATACTTCGTAGAAGATGAAAAACGAAAAGTCGGAAAAAATAGGAAAAAAATTCGAGGTCACGTTAAAATTCTTTTAACGAATTTTATAATTAATCTAATTAAAATCAGGGGGCACACTCATAAAGAATAAGAAATTGCCTTTCCTGCAATATAATTTTCATTGACACTTAGACACAATGAACCTCACGGTCAGTTTAAACAAAACTAAAATTATGCAATTTAAAAATTATAAACAGAATTTAGAAAATCTACATATACAACTAGATTCAGTTGAAATAGAAGAAGTAGAGCAAACTAATTTCCTAGGAGTGTCCTTATATACTCACTTAAACTGGAAAAGTCACATTGATAAAATTAATAATAAAATATCTGCCAATTGTTATGCGCTTTCAGTATTAGTGGATGCGTCAACTCTTGAAGTAGCTAAAAGTTTTTATTATGCAAATATTTACCCCCTTCTAACTTATGGCATTATATACTGGGGAAACTCTGTCAATGTTAGTAGAACATTTATATTGCAAAAACGCAGTCTTAGAATAATGTATGGTAAAGCGAGCGATGAATCTATTCGCTCATTGTTTTCCGAAGAGAAAGTTCTTACATTAACTAGTCTATACATATTGGAGATTTGTACTTTCGTTTTTAATAACATAAATTGAAATGTCAGATTTTCAAAAATAGTACATACATATTTGCTATTAGAATATTCAATAAATTACCCAGACATTTCAAACAATTATCAGGTAATAAATTTAAAAGAGAACTAAAGCAATGGCTTATAAAAAAAGTATACTATAGTATAAACGAGTTTTTTGATGACGTGCATTAAAATGGTTTGGGGAGCTTCCGCGTAAAATATAAACTCTAAACAATGCCTGAGAGTTTTTTTTCCGCCGGCTTTTTTTCTCTCATTGACCCAGTGGTGGGTAGGCATCAAAAGCCGATGATCCGTTAAGAATATTCTTAGCGGATCTTAAAATAAAACTATTTTATACATTAATTTAAATTAGTAATAAGTATAATATTGTATGCCAGAGCATGGTAGACTGTTTAAACTCTTATAATAATTTTAAACATCTAACTGTATGTATGTAAACAGTCAACAATAAAGTATAAAGTATTTTCATTTTCATTTCATTTCATTTCATTTCAAATCATTTTCTCATACAAAATGTATGGGACCACGTTTTGACAGCTCATTAAAAGTATCTCAATTGACTTGGTAGTCCAAGACCGGATTCGGAGCTTGTATATATGCTCGGACATTTTGAAAACTTCGATAACGTGATTCAGGATACCCGTGGCGCCATCTCTTGACGAATCGCGTAAGGTCGCCACATCGACTTAAACGACTTTAACATAGATAGCAGTCTTATAATATTAAAAGAATGACTATACCTACAATACTTTTTGCATTCCACTGCTGAACACGGGAATTTCCCCATCATTTAGGAAGCCTGGAGCTTACTCCAACATACTGCTCCAGTGCAGGTTGCTGGAGATGCGATTTAGAGACCAACTCGCTGCCGTTTGTTTTTAACCGCCCATAAGGCCTTCGACAAGGTTTAACGACTGTTCTATCTATTATTGAACATTCAATCATTCATCAATGGCCAAATCACATAAAATATAACTATAATAATAAAGAAACATTGTTAGTTTCTATCTCTTATGTTGTTATTCGCAGAGCCTAGTATCCCGCAACAAGGCGAGACCGCCGCTGCCCAAGGGCCCGGTCCCGGAGGCCAGAGCCCTGAAGATAGCCAGCGACACCTGCGACGAGTGCTGGGACCATGACGCTGAGGCCAGGTGATTTATCTCTTATTACTTCTGTAGGGTCTCCTCAAGAGATGGCGCCACTGGAATCCTGAATCACGCTATTGAAGTTTTCAGAATATTCGAACATATATAACAGCTCCGAAATGAGTCATTCAAAGCCCGGCCCATCCCCGGGCATGACCTCATTCAGTTGGAGATCTCCCTTTGCCAAACTGGTGGCCCCGGTCATGAATACGTCCCATCTGACTGCATCAGTCACATACTTACTCCCTGGGTAGTCTGCAGCATCACGTCAACAGCAGTACACGCTTCCTGTGCCTGATACAGCTGCTTCTAAGGACTTTATGGATGGCTTGAGTTCCAATTCCCACTCGCTCGCCTCCACATTCCAACCTACCCTCACATCTCGACTCTAGGGCATCTCCACACTTGCTTTCACCCTCACATCATTCATATAATGGTTGTTAACATATTTTTGTACAACCCAAACTGATTTGGGTATGAAATAAAAGAGCTTAACGTGCAGAATCCCTACTTCCCTACTAATATTAATATTATAAATTCGAAAGTAACTCTGTCTGACTGTCTATCTGCTACGCTTTCCCGCTTAAACTACTGAACCAATTTTAATGGATTTTGGAACACAGATAGAGTGGACCTTGGGAAAGGACATAGGATGGTTTTTATCCTACGAACCTATAAAACGCATGCAGGCGGGCAAAGCCGCTGGCGGAAGGCTAGTATAGTAATAAAATCTTATAGCGCATTCAAATAAAACCTTGTTCTTAAAATGTTTTAAATGATTTTTTTCATATATGCTCCCGGTTCTTTTGTTCGGTGGATTAAAAGACGGTTACTACTACAGGTTGACGGCAGTATGCGTCGAAGAGCGCATGGCTGAGCTGAAAATGATGCTGCTCGTGCAAGGCCCTGTTATACACGACAACAATCTTCATCCGCACCCACCAGGTGATTATGTATTAATTGATTTATTGTTTTCTGCCCAAAATACAATATATATATATATATATATATATATATATATATAAATAATAGGCTAAACAGTTTTAACAATGTTGATTAAAAAGCATAAAAAATACTTTTCCTTATTATTTATGTAATTGTTTAGAGCAGGAGGTCTGATCATAAAAACGATAATCGATATATCATTTTCGTTTTGTGGATACATAACTATAGTTATCGAGTATATAGTGCCATTAAAACTATATTTTATTGGTGCTATTCAAACTTTATAATTCTTGAAACGTTTACAAAATGATCACTCGAAAATATACGATACTTCGGACGATCGCGTAACATATTTAACATTTCCGTCTTCTAATTCGATATTTCTTTACAGCGGAAACCAACGTGCCATCACCACCAGAAACAGACAAGAACTCCAACTGCACAAGCACGCAGAATGGTGACGTCACAACACCCCTCCTCTACCCACACCCACACATAGGCAGAAACGCGTGTATCGAACGCAACACGCACACAAACACGCAGACACACACCGTCGAACTTATCCACAAGAGCCTCAAAGACATAACCGCACCTACCACTGAAGCACCCAGAACTCAAAATGAGGAGAATTGCTTGTCGGTCGCGCGAATAAGTCACAACAGACTTCAGACACAAGAAAACTCGGGTTTCAATGAAATAAGGTCGTATCAGCGTCCGCTAGACTACGTCCAAAACGACGTAAGCTCCCACGATGTCGACCGAGGACCGAAACAAACCAATATCCTCCAAGATATCAAAGTGGAGAAACCGAAATGGGGGATCAGAAAGTTCTTTGAGAAGAAGCTAGGCCGAGCGCCGAGAGAAACAGAAGTGAAGTTAGTAGCGGAAAGCTCAAACTTGGCGCAAAACGCGCGGACTATGACGTCAGTTGTCGACAAACCGAGTAACCTACCCTTCGACGCAGTCAGACCTGCGAATTTAGTCCTCAACCCAGATTCGTACAACTTCGAAGTACCGTGTACTTTATCGCCTCCAAACAGAACACTATCTCCCACTATGATGATTGAATCGGAAATGAATACCGACAAAGTTTTCAAGGAGCTACCCACAAGAGATGAGAGCGAGTCCAAGCATCAGGTATTCGCTGTTATAGTCCCGAAAGTGAAGCCAGATTTGAGCAGAAGCAAAACTTCGGGCAGCACGGAGAGTATTAACAAAAGATCGGTCCGTACTTCCATGTCTTCACAAAGCATTTTCAAGGCCGGACACTCGGAATCCGAAGACTCGACTGTGAAGAAACGACTCAGTTGCGACAATAGGATTATATCCAATTCCTCAAATAGCGGCCGATCGTCGCGTGCAAGTATAAATTTGGAGCTGCAATACATAGATAACAACCAAACAGAGAATTTCAACGGCAACGACAGCCCTTTTGATTTAAACTCGGACTGTTCCAGCAGCGAAGATGAACACTTGATGTTGCTATCGGAGAACGGAGGCTCAAAAATCACGATGCAAACGATACCGAAACCGGTCGAAACGGATAAAAAGCGGTATCAAAACGACGTCCTTAAAGAGGCCAGTCAAGCGAAAACCGACTTCGGATTCAACAAGTTCCAGAACAAGTACACGAACTTCGACAACGAATTCAGTGATCCGAACGATAAGGAGAACTTAGTGAACGGTTACAGCGGCGACAATCCCGTCTACTTGGCGGCGTTGAACGGCGAAATTGCGACGGACTTGAAACCGGAGACCGAGAAGCCGAAATCGCCGAAGCCGTGCCTGAAATCGCTGTCGATCAAAAGGCAACATTCGCTGGAACAAGTCAGCGAGTTGTTCACGTCGGCTGGGGACCTGAATCTGCAGAATCCTGCAGGAAGAGTGAAAACTCCGGGAGATTTGCCGGTAGCAGTTCGAAGAGCGCGACGGGACAGAGCCTTGCAGAAGGGTAGAGCGAGTGAGTGTAACAGATTGAGCTTGTACGACGATAGGATGATGTTTGGCAACAGCCTATGAATTAGTTTTGAGGTTTGAGTTATCGTCGAGGTTTTTCCAGTGGGTAACGATCAGTGTACTGTGTATGTGGTTATTGAATGATAGCTAATATAACGTGGCAGAAGTGTAGTGTCTTTTGGTGCGCAGCTAGAATTACCATAAACGCCGCCATCTTGGGAATGTCACTTTGTGTGTAAGTCAGTTATTTTCAGCGCGTGTCATGAAATTCATAATATTGAAACGACGACTACATAATGTCTCTGTAGCCATTTTGAAACTTCTTATTATAAATGTGGACAGTCAAATCGATTGCGCGAATTAGAAATAGAGGTACAGCGCCATCTAGGTTGGATCATTGAAGAGAAATGATATAAAAAGGGATAAAAAGATAGAAAGAACTGGTAATAATGGTACAGCTTAATAATCTAGTCTATTTTGATTAAAGTAAGATTTATTACCCATTGAAATAATTTCGAGGTAATTTAAAATAAGGCGAAATAGATGTCAAACTTTTTGGCCGGTAAATTCTGTTTATGTCTGTGCCTCTTTCACCACCTTCAAGTAAAGTGACAAGTACGCTAATTGTCGGTTAAAGTCACCCGCAACTTTTTCAATTTCACGATGTCCGAGTAGCACTAATCATATGATAAACTGATCCGTATTCATAGCTTTTACTTGCCAATTAACTTTACTTGGGATGTAACTAATCAACACTTTATTTGGAGATGGTGAACGAGGCCCTGTGTTGGTGTTTGCCGAGTAAAAAATTCCCAAAACATTCAAATAACGTTAAATTTCAGGGAAATAAGCAATAGAAATGGCAACACTGATATTTAAACGTTATGGCAGCAACACTACCGGCTGAAAAAGTTTTGCGCCTAAAACATATAAATACTTATAATATTCCACTGTAGTTATGTGATATAACAAATATAATTAATATCGTTCAAACAATTTAAATTGCGATTTTTCGATTTTGCGATTAAATTTACGCTTTTATCACGATAATTCGTTAATCTAATACTAAATATACTATAGCGCTCTCGTTAATTACTACCTATTTATTTATTTAATATTTTTGTGTATATTGGCATAAAATTATTTGTAAAAAAAATCATGACATTTAATTTAGGTTATTGATGGAAAGTAACGTCATAATATCTATACAATTTTGTGACGTCACAAATCATTTTCTGATACAAAATGTATGAGGATAACACGCTTTGACAGCTCATCAAAACTCTCAATTGATTTGGTAGTCCCACACTGCATTGATATTTTTTTTTAAATAAAAGTACCTTGTTCTGTGAGGTCCACTAGTGGCTTAAGTTATTTTTAGTTTAAAAGTATTTTACTATAGATTACAAATAGAACGTGTTTTTTTTTATATTTGAACAAAATGCCTTGAGTTTCATGCTCTTTCATTTAATATGTCACATTGTCGATTGAAAAACGGTTTTTTTTTTCGTTTTTTATTTCGCTTCCAAAAGTCACCCCTGAAATTCAAATGAAGTTTTGACGTGACAACGTGTAATAAATCGATGAACGCCGGCTGCACGCACGAAAAACGCAGTTTAGAAAACTAAACACAGTTTAAAAAAATGGTTAGAGAATTTTACTTAAAGACAGCTGATACAGGCTAGCATCATCAGAGTTTATGTCACGTATGTATGTATGTTAGTATGTATGTATGTATGTATTTGTATATATACTTGTTTATATATTTTATATATGTATTTATACTTGATGCTATACAATAGTATATTTGTTTCCCCATTATTTATGTTCTTACCTATTTTGATGTATATTTTTTTTAATTAAAGAAATGGTAAGCGCCAAATTAATTACGCCTACCAACAATATCTCACCATCTCCACAGGTTGACTGGGAGAAAATGCCATTAGGCATTAAGTCCGCCCATTGTGAACCGAGTTTAAGGTGATCAATAAAGTATTAAATAAATAAATAAATAAATAAATAAATAAAAACGATAACCCATTGTAACGCTGACGGTAACGTTACCTTGAGACTTGAGCGTACGGCTTGCGCCGAATATGCCGCGCCGCGTTTCGTCGACTGTTTATAAAGTGAAGTGAAAAGGTAATGTGGTTTTCATTGTTTTGTTATGACGTTGTCACGTTAAACTATCGTCCGTAAACCGACTTTACAGACAAGCAATTTTTACTCTATATCTTCTTGTTCTGACTAGAAAAGCATTATGAGTAATATATTTTATGCATTGGATTCGTTCGTTTTGGAATGTTTTGTTTTTGTCAAATGGAATAAACATTTAGCACTTACTACATTAATACTACATGTTACCGTTATATAGGGAATAATCATAAAAATGCAAGAATTTAGAATATGTATGTAAGTATACACATTGTTACATAAAATTTTAAGAAGTTAATAAAATATTATTGTTCTAAATTTATATTTACCTTTCTGGACAGTTAAAAGTTTTACAAGATTATTAATATCCTCACTACAAAGAGCTAATATTTGGTTGTTTGACGGCAGCTTACATACTGTTCATGTTAATGTAAAGACCAGTTAAGAAGCATTAGGCTGTAAAAAGTTATGAAATATAAAAAAAAAAACTATCGAATGAGAACCTCTTCCTATTTTGTTGAAATCGTTTTTTCGTTCGAAAGCTGGATGTCGGCGAACCTCGTACGGTTTACACTAAAAATTAAAATAAAATGCACAAAATTTGGTTTATTTCTAACTAATGTAAAATTACTGTTCTTTATGTACTTTTCGTTAATAGTTATTTTAAATTAATTCATTAAAATAAATCGAAATAACTATTCTAAGATGAGGGGATAAGATGGTGATCTAAATATCTTTGTTAAACTTACTTTGACCATGTTTCCATAGTCCAATGTTTTTGATACTTTTTATAAATATTTTTCATGAAATCGATCTTCATTTAAAAGGCACATACTTTCTTTAATCTTTTTTTTCTCAAATTATGACTGCCGAATATAATCAAGTTACATAACGTGACAGCTGTCACGACAGATAGGTAAGGCCAAACTACAAAATAGACCTCTCTTTGATGGCCTACTTCTTCTAAATGGATGATCCAAATATTTGAAAAAAATATGTATGGTATGTATAAATAATGCATGTTCGTTATTTTAAATACATATTACTGTTAGATGAGCAGAAAAAATCATAAACTTCCTCTAATTTTACCCAAGAAATTTCTTACTGCAATATAAATCTTATAAAACGGTACGGCCCGATACCAGTAGGGGTTTCCCCGAAATTAACCGTGATTAGAACCAGTGACTATATAATCACCTGTTGAACTATGTTAACTGTACCGCCCGGTCACTATAGTTACCTGGGCTGCTCAGGTGTAATTGTAACCGCCTGAGTAACAACTTCAAAACCAAAGCAAACCAGCTATCATGAGATAAATAAACCATACCTGAAACAGAAATTTCATTATATCTTTGTAATGTATAAATAATAATAAACATTGATGAAATTTTTAAAAATCAGATATCTCTGTATACTCTGATTACTCCACATTTTGGTGTATTTGTAACTGTTTGTGCCCCGCGGTTTCACCCGCGTTATTTTTTTTAAAGTATCCTATTTTACTTCTGATAACTCTAAGAATATATGTGCAAAGTTTCATGATGATCGGTTGAGTAGTTTTCGCGTGAAAGAGTAACAAACAAACTTACTTTCGCATTTATAAAATGAGTAGGATGTATTTAATTTACGTACAAATTTCACAATTTCCATTCAATTTGTAAATGTACGATTTATATAAATTTTTTTCAGTGGTTATATAATCCACTAATTGACAAGTATTTTGTCTACAACTTATTCCATTAATATAATTTGATTTAAGCTTTACTGTGGTTAAGTGATATCGGTGTGTTAACAGAGGTTTTCATATTAATTAAGCGTATTTCAGTAAAAACTTAAATATATTTGATCTGATAAATGGATTCCTTAGCCATCAAAATCTTAAGTTTTTTCCGAAATTTTGAATGTTGGGTACCCGACGGATGTTCTGCTTTTCTATTTATTATTAGTCTACAAACATTATTAATTTCTAAAATTTAACAATATTGACTATTTCACAGAACAGGGAAACATGTCTGACAAACATGTACAGTAACGTCAATAGAGAGTATAGATTGTTCATTCACATCGTTTTAGTAACTTCAAGAGTGCTCAGTTCCGAGTATCGTCAGCATAACAATTTATAGCCCGCGCCAAACTTTATTGCGGATCTGAAGTTAGTAACAAGACGCATCGCATTGGTTAGTTTCAGGTGTCACTACGTGAACACACATGCGCGCGGTGCTCTGTGTACCGGCGCAAACAAGCACTTGCAGCTCACTTCAGATACGCAATAAAGTTTGGCGCGGACTATAACTTAGAAGATTTGTCCGTAGGGAGATTTTTAAATGTTATATAACATTTCAGATTTCACTGTTAACGTTTCAAAAGTTGACGCATTCAAGCGCGCATCACTACTACAACTAGAGCCGGTTTTCAAAAATAGAATATCTGTACTTAGAGCATTTCTAATTGTCAGCGACAATTCCTTGCTCTGTGACTACAGGGCTGATTACATTGACCAACATGCAGGGTCCGATTTGGCATACATTGCTGGTTATCTTGAGTATTTTATTACAATGTACTCAGATAACCAGCAATGTATGTCAAATCGGCTCCTGCATGTTGGCCAATGTAATCGCCCCATACCTCCGCGCGTGTGTGCGTAGCTTTATATTATTTTATCGCAATTTTTATAATCTGTTATTTAATTAAAGGATGAATAAACGTTACGTGTGTGTTTGCCTAAGCCTTATTGTTTTTTTAAGTACAACGACGGTTTTGTTTTGAAATTATGTATTTTTTGTTGATTTATATTACGTCGCAAATGTGATTATATATTTTTTTTGTACATAGTTTAGTTCCTAATCCGCCATGTTAGTTTTTTATTGTTAAGTTTAATCATTTAAATGACTATGTTTTGATCTGTCAGGATTTTGCGATGGTTTTATTAATTTTTTTTTCCGATAGATGTGCCTGTCTGTACGTTGTTTTTTTCGGAAATAAATAGAACCAGATTGAGAGAAATTTTGTTTTATTTTTTTGGAATAACTCCACCACGTTGCACCAATTCGGTTTGGTTGAGATGTGGGTTAGTGGTAATCCGCTGGCGGATGTTTTCTAACCGCCCATTATGCCTCCGACAAGGATTAACGACTGCTGTGTATCGATAGCAACCGACTAATGCCCGCCCTACACGTAACGAGAATTCGTTGCGATTTCTCAGCATAGATCTGCGCAGATTTATCGCACGTGTGGATGGTAAATCGGTGCAATTAATCGTTCGTGGGCGGCAGTCAGTGGCGTAGCTATCATAGGGCCAGGTGGTGCAGTGCACCAGGGCCCCGGAGCTCAGGGGGCCATCTAGCCTCAGCTTTGAAAAATAATAATAAAATAAAATTAAATAATTGAAAAAAAATATCTAAAAAAAATTCTTGTGAGCAGGCAGCAATTTTTTTTAGAATTTTTTTCTACTTTTTTTTTCAATTTTTTTCTCAAATCAACATCACCAATTATTATTATAGAACTCCTTATTTAATATTTTGAACACATGCGCCACGCGTCCTCGATAAGCATGTGCTGTTTGTTTATTTGTAGCACATTGGATCAGCGATAAGCTCACGTGCTGGACGGTCGTGAGATCAATACGCCAATTCCACCCATCGACTTTTTAATGAAGTTTTCATTCGCTCTTGCCTTGCATCAGTTCTCATTTATGATATTTGTGGCGATGTTTTCTACTTTCTGGGGTCTGGGACGTACTACAGTAGTTGATGCTCAGCAGCTCCGGGAAGGGCGGCGATGTGTGCGTGGCCGCATGTCGCCGTAAGCATCGGAAGGTGCAGGAGAGCGCATCTGCTCTCCCGAAGATGGGCCCGTTCTGGACCATCGCGCGTGGACGACACCGGTGCGTTCCGCCGGAGATCCCGGAGTTCTCCCCAAGCGCAGTGGCAGCCACCGAGGGGGTTTTAGTGCGGTCAAATCCCACATAACCCGGTACCCTCTCCCAAGGTACCGGGTACCTTTTGAAGGTTTCCCCCCGATAACAAAAAAAGGTGTGTCGCTGACTGTTGTAATTCGTAATTCCCTACTAACAGCTTATAATGTTATGAACACTGACACACACACATACAAGTACGATGCATTTAAAGAGGTCAGTGGTTATGAAGCGTTATTGTTCGTAAAAATAATATATACTCGGCCACCGACCACGATGCATGCCATTATAACCTACTATAAAGTAAGTTTACCAGTAGGTATGCCTTGTTAGGTATTCGAGAAATAAATAAATGAAGCCCTACGATCTAAAAAAAATAACAATAAGCCAACCTATTGAAATCGTTATATGCTACCATTGCATTTAGCATATCGCTTATCGCCGATCGCTCGTCGCGCATCGCGGGAGGCGACCACCACCAACAACGCGCCGATGCAGCAGAATTATTGAACTTTACACCTTCCCACACTTCAGTTTCTGTGTATACTATTAAGTACCTAGATTTTTCATTCGGATCCTAATATTGTTTCCAGAATGTAGTTTTTAGGGTAGATTAGGGATTTAGGATAGTCACTAATTCCAACATTGAATTAGTTTAGTTTTAATAATGTAAAGTTTAAGCTAAGGCAACCTGGTTCCTAACATCGGGCCAGGCTGTCCCAGTTATATGTAGTTTTTCTCGTAGTAAGTTTTATTTCGCCTCCTCCCTCTGCAGCCTTATATAACTTCGTTGCTAAATTAAAACGAAATAAACAACAATGTTTTAACATTAACTTTAAGCAGCACCTGTTTATAAATATCTCCGGTGCAAAATAAATTATCCCGGATTAATTTCCAAGGCAGCGTTAAAAAGATTTCTTCGCCCACATTTTAATTAAGCTGGCTTTACGATGAATTTTTTTTATATTCATAAAGTGGAACAAATGGGATTTTAAGAATTCATTTCTTTCTAAGATTGCAATGTTTTCAGAGTACCGTAAGTGGGGGTTACTAATCTGCTAAATAATTTTATTTTAAAGCTACGGGACCGCCTTTCATGGTCAATGCTGTGGTCATACATGACCTGAAAGTTTTTGAAGTGAAAACTTCTTTAGCGGCGTTGAGCACTTTTGTGGGATGGGTAAAAAAACTGTGAAACTCGCGTCAGGTCACGTGTGCTGATCGAAAAACCGTAAGACGGAGGGGTGACAGCTGATGACGGCTCGACTGTCTATACTTGTAAAATTCGTTTATATCAAGTATTTAAAACATGCACATTGAACAAAGTGCATCTATTAATGAAAAAAGTGACGAAGAAATAGTGCATGAAAATGAGTGAGCAGTTTATAAAAATACTAGATAGAAATTAATACTGATAATTCAAGCAATTCGTGCGGAATTATTCCCTAACGATTCCAAGACATCAAAAATGCACAACGTTAATGTTTTCACTTCTGTCGGCACTCCCGGAGTGCAACCCGATGTTTTTTTTATCACGGCAGGTATGCGACCACTACCTGGTGCCCGCGACGTCGTCCGCGTGAAAAGAGATTTGTAAACAAGCGGTCCAGACGAGCCGCTTTGTAAAAATTTGCATTTATCTTTTGATAGAGTCCAGTGCTTCTCCAGCCGAGCGTGCTCGTCTCCCAGCTGTTTCTGCTAAGGAATCGGGTTTTTAGCTAGATGCTCTGTCATCTTCCAATTTGGGCACTTTACTCGATAATAATGTATTCACGATTGCAGGTTCCCTGCGACTGGGTATAAAAGTAACTCATCCTCATTGCTGTCCTTGTCGCACTCAAGTTGACTGTCTGGGTTTCCACGGCCTATCGTGTAGACACAGTGCTGGTCGTCAATCGCGCCATGCTGCTTTGAATGGTGTCACCCGGAGGGCCACAGACCACCCAGGCTGGGTGGTCTGTGCGGAGGGCCTTAGCCACCGTCGACGTACCGGCTCAATTATTATGCTCAATAACTACATATTATTATGTAGTACGTGACGATGGTAAGAGGCCCAATGGTTTGACATTAATACCTTGGAAAAATGGGATGCTGAAATACGAAAGCTGCAGAAATATGTAGCTCCTAACCAGGGCTACATATTTCTTCCTTCGGAGTCGAAACGACGGGACCGTGGGGAGCAATAATGCAAAGGTCTTTTACAAGCAACTATCCAGGCGGTTAATTGAGCATACCCATGACCCGCGAGCTGGCTCTTACCTCGGTCAAAGAATAAGTTTAGCCATCCAGCCAGCGGGGTAATATAACCAGCGCCTTGGGTTCACTGCCCAAGGACAATAATTTGGATGCTGCCTTTTATATTTAACTAGCCTTCCGCCAGCGGCTTCGCCCGCGTGGACTCGTTTTATGGGACCCCGTAGGATAAAAAATAGCCTATGTGCTATTCCAGGCTTCATTGTTATATTAAAATCATAGGCGTTTAGCCAGTTGCTTCAACCGCGTTGACCCTATTATCCGTTTTCACGTGGGAATGAAGCATTTTCCGCGGTAAAAACCCACCTAGCCTATGTTATTCAGGGTGAATGTAGCTTTCTAATGGTGAAAGAATTTTTGAAATCGGAACAGTAGTTTTTGAGTTTATTCATTAGAAACATACAAAAATACAAATCTTTCCTCTTTATAATATTAGTATAGACTAGTATAGATATGTAAATTTTCTATTTTAATTGTTTTTAATATATTATTTTTATAAATTAAATTTAGTTAAGTTTAATTTTAATTTAATAAATTAATGTCGTTTGTAGCTATTGTCATATCTCGGTGTAAATATTTTATTTATTTCACTTCATTACATTATTCAATAAAGGTTATAAAGGTTCATAAATCATATGATAGCAGTACAGTTAACATAAGAAACGTTTGATATTTCGTATTAAAAATAGCAAAGGCATAAGGGAACCTATATTGACATCGAAAGAATTTGATATTGCTCGCTGTAGAGTATAAGTATTTTCAAGAAAATTCTGATATCACTAAAATTACTAAGGGTAAGGCCATATCGGAGACATTACCGCACGTAGCCTCGCGGCTAATGTAAGACGAAGGATCTGCACATCTAAGCAACTCCAGCGCGGTCGGTAGTTAAATAATTGGTGACAGTTTTTTGGAGATGGTAGAATTTTTAAGGTTCCACCGAGAAAGTACCAACCAGGCGCTGTCGCAACCATCAATTTTGGAGAGGCGTGGGGCACCAAGAATTTTTGGGGGAAGAGGTGTCCCAAATTGGCTTGTTTCGCCTTCCATCTACGCATGACTGATGGATTGGGGAGGGGAAGGGGGAGGAGGGGGGAAATGTCCCCTGTGACTGGGACCGTGCCTGGTACCAACACTTCACCCACTTCTGCCGTGAAGCAAATTTGTTTTTTTTAGTGGAAAGGTGCAGTTGCTGGACAGACTTACATGACGCGCTTTCAATAAAAAAATAAAGTTTCCGATAATCGGAGGACACGATAAGCCTTCGGCCTCCGTTTCTATTAATTTCTATTGTTAAACTTTTTCGGTAGCCCTGTCAGTGGTTTCAAAACATCCAATAACGGTTTACTTATAACGCTAAGCCCTCAACGCCCCAAACTAGGATTGCATGTGTCGTGGTTTCCATGGATATACAAAAAACCATGAAAATAAACATCCACATAGATTAATAACAGACTGAAACTAATCAGTATAATTTTGCATCACCGGGAATTGTTCCCGGGGCCCTAGATTGGCAGTCCGGCATGGTAACCTGTGCGCCACAGGTATGGTCAATTCGTTGACTGAATAATAACATTGGCCATTGATTCGTTATTAGTTTATAAGTTCGTATAGTAAGAGAACTTACTCCACTACGCTGCTAAAATGTGGCTTTGGAATAAATTCAAATTGACAAAAATTATAGTGTCTCACACGATCAGCTGTCATGTGTGCCCATTATCGACCCATAGCCATCATCATCTCAAATATATATGTACTTTTTTTAAAGAGTGCTGTTGGAAGGTTTTTTTCCGCCACCTTTTTTCTCTCAGCTCAACATCTAGCCCAAACAGGCACCTAAAGACGATGACCGGGAAAAAATGACATTCATTATGCGAATATTTTGTATTCGCTAAACGCCTTAACGAAAAAAATGATTAAAATGTTGTTACTTAACACTGGCTATATTATATACTGGCTGGCTTGGCGATGCCAATTGGCTTGGAGCCATTTTTGTACAAAACTTAATAATATGTTAATAATAAAAGAATAATGGTTGAAAAATGTATGGACAAAGAAAAATTGTTATATTCTAATTTTAACAATGTTTTTACACTTATACTTAAATTATTTTAAGCTTGTAATAATGCTGGCCTGTTTCAAAAATTTTATTATTGCATTTCGTTTGCACTTGTAATTGGGGTGGCACTTGAGCATTGTATAATGTATTGTTATAATTTTTTGTTAATGTGTACACTATACTTTGTTGGTGCAACATTTTTTTTATTTGAATGGAGTAGCAGACGGACGAGCATGCAGGCCACGTGGTTTTAAGTGGTCGCTGCAACCCATAGACATCTACACACAACCTCAAGCAAGCATAGGTAAGTCTTGTCTGAGGTCGTATGCAGTTGCGTTGCTACTTCGGAGGCTGGTGGTAGCCTCATGTAAGTGTGGCCGGCAACTGCACGTTTCCACCGAAACACAATAAAATTGCTTCACGACAGAAGTGGGTGCAGCGGTGGTACTTCTCCGGGCGAACCATAATAGTTCTACCACCTATTACAATTGAAATAAATAAATAAATAGTTTTAATGAAAGAATCTAGTCACACAGAGCAGACAAATAGTTAAATAACCGTAACAAATGAGTTTGCGTAGCGCAATTTGTATGTAGTTCCTACTAATAGAACCAAAATTGAAAACATTTGTCTGAATTAAGGCGATCGCTCTTACTTACGTTACTTTTCTTTCCACTTTTCTTTCCTTGTGATGACCTACGGCGCTGAGATGTGGTCTTTTACAGTAAGCCTTTTCCATAGATCAACACAGCGCGCGATGGAGAGGGCTATGCTAGGTAATTACTAATTATCTACACGATAGAATTCGTAACGATGAAATCCGTAGACGAACGAAAGTTACCGACATAGCTCTCAAAATTTGCAAGCTGAAGTGGCAATGGGTAGGCCATATAGTTAGAAGAATCGACAACCGATGGGGAAGAAAGGTTCTCGAATGGCGACCACGTCTCGGCAAAAGGAGTACAGGCCGCCCTCCAACCAGGTGGACTGATGACCTGAAGAAGACAACGGGTAGTCGCTGGATTCAGAAGGCGCAGGACCGGGAGGAGTGGCGAACGTAAGGGGAGGCCTATGTCCAGCAGTGGACTATAAAAGGCTGATGGATGGATGACTGCAAAAGCTCATGTGTAAAACAGGTAAGTCAGCGAAATCGGCCTCATACGTACTACAACCTAAAAAAAAACTCAGTCATGATGTCTACAAATCCGCATTTGGCGTGGTGGGGTGGACTATTGATGAGAGGAAACCTGTGCCCATCAGTGGGACATAAAAAAGGTTGAAAATAAACATTTTATTCCATGAAACTAGCACTATTATCAATTTATCGATCAGTCCTAACTCCGACAGATCTGAAACCAACGGGGGACGAAAGCCGTCCATCTTAATTCAAACGAATGTTCTCGATTCTGTATCTATTACGTGCAATTTGCGCGTTGCTTCAAAGGATTTGTTCAGTCTATTACTTACCTAGTTTATTTGTTTGAGCGGTGCGGATTTGCACATTTATTAGGTACAGTAGATCGTACAGTAATTTGCAGGAAAGTACCATCGCTCGATTTGGGAGCGAACGGAGGACACTGGTGTGTTCTTCTGGAGATTCCTCCACAAGCGCTGAAGCAGGCCACCGAGGTAGTTTTAGTGCAGTAAAAATCTTCCCAACCGCCACTTACTGCCTACTCCACCAACCCGCATTGGAGCAGTGTGGTGGAGTAAGCTCCAGGCCTCCAATAATAATAATGGGGAGAGACACGTGCCCAGCTGTGGGACGCAAAAAGGGTTGCAGCCAACCAAATAACGCTCAAATAAATAAATAACGCCTCACATACCCCCACAGTAGGGTAGATATACCCTGTGTCGTGGGTGCCATGGACACACACAAAGACAGAAACACAAACACCCAGACCGAGAACAGAAATTTTATACTCATCATTCAAATTTCTGCTTTGCCGGGAATCGAACCCGGGACCCTCCGATTAGCAGTCCGGCATGGTAACCATTACACTACGTGGGTCGTCAGAGTCAAAAATCTCACATAACCCGGTATCTCTCCCAAGGTACCTTTTTCAATACAAAAAAGTCTCAGGACTACTGGGGTTAGTGTCAGAGCAAACCCTACTCTTGTAAACTGATTTGGGTAGAAGTACGAAGACAAATCCGAGGAGATCGCAAAATGCAATAAATACAGAATCGAACATTTGTTGTCTGTATTAAGACGGACGGACGGTGTCGGGATTGTCTTAGGGTTGCGCACATCCAAACGTAGAAGCTATAAAGCGATTAAAGGTACACGACAGCGTCGCCCATGCAGTCATTGTCATCACCAGACACACTTCCTCCTATGTCTACTATTCCGACGTCAACGATGATGCTATTGGGAACTTCATACAAGCTTCGCACAACAGCGACAACCAATGACTACAACTTGGTAACGGCCATCAGCCACAGGGACATGACGTTCATTGACGAAACATTAAAATGACTCCCGGGAACAGACGCCGGGACCTCAACGGACTAAACACTAACATCACCTACTATAATAATAATAAAATAGTTTTAAAAAATACAAAAAAATTACTAACAAACTAAATAAAAAAAAAACTGGAGCAATTAATCGTGACAAAAAAAGAAAAAAAAGTAAAAAAGCAAACAAAATAACCTGACGCAAAAAATGGCACGGACGCCAAGTCTGTGGAGTTTAACTATTGTAATAAAAAAAGCGATTAAAGTGCGCATAGCCCAGCAGCTGGCGTAGAACGCAAATTATCCACGAAGTTATGCAATACGGGCAGTTGCGTCACGCGTGTGTGATTGGTGACCGCTAGTGGCAAAACTTCGTGTTTGTTTTCGTGTTTTGAAAAGACGTTACGCCGCCGGTCGTTGTTATCGCATGATTGGGCCTTATGGGCGGTTTGGAAACAGCTCGTTGGCCATTAAATTGCATCTTCACTAACCTGCATTAGAACATCGTGTTGGAATATGCAGTATGGAATATGTTCCAGGTCTCCCTAATAACGATGCTAAGAGAGGGGTTCAAAAGTTTGCAGCCAATCGGAAATGACTATATTTCAATAAAAATATACTTACAGACATTAAAAATGTCTTTATATTGTTTTACCTTTTACAAGATAATACTAGCTAGTACCTATTATTGTAAAAAGAGCGTCGGGCGGGCGCCAGATATACGAAAAATATTGCACAAAGCGCCCACAAAAAATTAAACTGAAATTTATTTTTACCTTTTTAGTTTGATGTGCTTTAAAAGCGTGTTTTTTTAGTTTTTAAAAACTATATTTATTTTCACTGTTTAGTTTCATGCTATGAATACTTTTAGTCCAAAGGAGAGTTACAAACGCTATAATAAAAGCTATAATAAAATCGTGTTAAAAATAGTATGGCTCCCCCTGTCCTCCGAGACGAAGGATAAAAATAAAACCTTCCAGTTCTTCCACACCGGCATTCGCTATCGCGAGCTTTAGACAGCCGGACGCAGGGCATTTTCTTTTTCATTCACACATATTCAGTCAAAAGTACTACGAGTGTAGTAATTGCTTTCAAAGAGTGCAGCTTTAGGACAAATCAGGTAAGTATTCGAATTGTTTTGCGCGCGTTTTTTTTTAATTTGATGCTAAGTTTTGTTGTCAGTTTATAACGCAAAAGTTTATTAAGCTCTTTATTTCAGGTATATATTATAGAAATTTTTGTTTTATAAAGATAGGTATCTTATTTTACAGACAAAGTAAATTAATTTTTATTATTTTATTTATTTTAGTTTTCAGAAGCAATTTTATTGTTATCTATATATTTTTTTGTTAATGTCAGCTTTGCGTACCTATGTCTTGTATACCTATATGTTATTTTGTTTATATTTTTAAATAGTTTGTTCAGCTTGCGCAAATATATTAGTTTTAATAAATTGATTCTTTTTATGTTTCTTTTGTCCTAAGGCATTAATATATTGCTCTAGATTTTATTAACTGATAACACGAAACCATAGAAAAGTACTTAAAACAAGGGAGGTGCATTAAAGCTAATTATGCTAGGTGCAAACCAATTTTATCAACACGATCAGCTGTCACTTGTGCCCATTATAGACCCATAGCCATTCTATTATCTCAAATATATAATGTACTTTTTTAAAAGAGTGCTGCTGGGAGTTTTTTTCCGCCGCCTTTTTTCTCTCAGCTCAACATCTAGCCCAAACGGGCACCTAAAGGCGATGACCGGGAAAAAATGACAGTCATTAAGCGAATATTTTGTATTCCTAATATCAAATAAATATTTTTTTCTTTCTTTTCTTTTCTTTACGTCCCACTGTTGTGGAGTTCTGGAGCTTATTTCATCACGCTGCTTCATGGGCGTACCCAGGTTCTTGGCCAGGGGGGGGCAAAGTCTTGGCCAGGGGGGGGCAAAGTCTTGGCCAGGGGGGCAAAGTCTTGGCCGTGAGGGGGCAAAATTATGGTTGGGGGGGGGGGATTTTTAGGTTGTTGGTCAGGGGGGGGCAAATTTTATCAAGCTGGGTACCGAGCGTATATTTGCCTTTCACGTTATAGACCAGTGTCGATAATTTTTGAGACCAAAAAAAATTATAGTAGGATGAAACCCATTGAAACAGGTAGAGAATATGTAAAAGGAATTTTTTTTACGCGCGATCTGAGTTCGGGAAGTGGGAGGGGGTGAGATTTTAAGGGTAAATACGGTTTATGTCGATTTCCGGAAAAACTACAAGTTCTATAAAAAAAAGTTAAATGGCAAAGTTGTAGGTAATAAAAAGATCTAACTTTTGTATTTACACTTTTTTCAAATAACTTCAAAATTTATGTAAAATATTCAAATAACTAAGTTTTTGTTTTTTTTTAACTTTTGCTAAAAAAAATTTTTCACTAAATTTGGTGATAACCTACCTTTTTATGAACCCACAGTAATTTTTTCGGTTTAAAATATTTATTTTTTTCACCTCATTTTGAAAAATCACTCTTGTCACGTCAAATTATATGCTTTTTAACACGCTTTTATTAGCTTGATGCTTTGCATGTATGTATGAATCGAAATCCAAGTAAAAAAATTAAAAATAAATAATGTACTTTAAAAAACTAAAAAAACACGCTTTTGTGAAAATACGAACTAAAAAGTAAAAAATAAGAAGAAAATGTATTTTACTGTAAAAAAAAGCGTGGGGTGCATGGTGTCAATAGTATCTTAAAAACCACCCCTCGCTTTTTTACAGAAAAATACATTTTCTTCTTATTTTTTAACTTTTTAGTTCGTATTTTCAAAAAGCGTGATTTTTAGTTTTTTAATTTAAAAGGTGTCGGTGTGCTTTTTGTTCGATGAAATCTCTACTTTCTGATGGTATAAAAATATAAATACTACAGTAAATGTTCTCAGAAAATACAAATAATGAAAACTCGAATCCGAATTTCTTTTGAATCATTATGTACAATTTCGGGCTATTTATTAAAATTTACACTTAAATTACTCGAAAAACATAAGATTTTATGTTATATATACTTATGTGTTTCGTAAAAAAATTCCTTTAATTTTTGTTATATTCTCTACCTTTTCCAATGGCTTTCATCTTACTATTTTTTTTCACTTTTTACCATTTTCAAAATTATCGACCCTGGTCTATCATACGAAGACATGTATACAAAATATTAAATATACAATGGAAACAACAGGAGGTAGCATATTATCTAGAGTACTCTTTATAGGTTTCTTTTTTCGTTTAGGAGATTTTTTGGGGTTTTTGAATCCTGGACCTTGATCCAGGGGGGGCAGCTGCCCCCCCTGCCCCCCCCTGGGTACGCCCATGCGCTGCTTTAATGCTTAGAAGGAGATGCGGGATTTCAACCGCTCATAAGGCCTCCGACAAGATTGAACGACACGGCTCAACGTGCCTTTCAAAGTGCGGAATCGCGCACGAAAATTTTGGCTACTAATGGTCACGTAAATCAAACCCGACTGCAAACGTTTTGCCGGACGCCGGGCTATGTTTTTTTTTTTCAACCTATTGTAATTGTAATGTCCCACTGCTGGGCACAGGTGTCCTTCTTACAAGTGAGGGATTTAGGCCATAGTCCACCACACTGGCCAAGTGCGGATTGGTGGACATCATGCTTTCGAGAAATTATGAATCTCTCAAGCATGAACGGCGATGGAGAATATCATAATCAATTAAATATTACGATATTTTCCATCACCGTGGAGCAGCAATAATTTCATTAAATAACATTACAAATTTCTTTGTCAGAGGTGCGCGCCGATGAACCCGGGATCGGTCGCGTCGAAGACCGCAGTTTTTTACCACTCGGCCATCGCTGCTCATACGTATATAAATAATTTTAACCAAAAAGTAAATTCAACTTCAAACGATAAAAGCGGTTAAGCGCTTATTCGCTTCACAATTAAGCTCTAGGTATATTATAATTTTTCTTGCTAATGGTAATGATGACTCTTAAACACTTGTGGAATTGGAAACGGGACGAAAGGTGCACTAAGGGTCCGACCCCAAATTAGTTTTAAGAGTCATTACCATTACCAACAAAAAGTATCATGATAATATGCCAAAGAAGAGTTATATATGAGTTGATTACCTCTCTCTCAAAGTTGGACTTACCTATTCGGATAGTAAGAAGTAGTTTCAGAAAAATGTTCAGTTGAAATAATTTGCATAAGAATAGTAAGAAAAATATTTCTTTAAACCTGGAACATTGCCATTGTTGCTTGTACTAGATTTACGAGTATACCATGCCAAGATTGCCAAGTTTGGATAATTTTTGATGTTAAACTGGCGGCGGGTTACCCCTATACTTTCAGCGATGTATGTGATCAAAACTATACTAATATTGGCCGCAACTATTTAAACGTCCCAGCTGGACTGATGATTGAGGAGATCGAGAGAAGTGACCAACTGCTGCCAGATGTTTTCCAACCGCCGGATCCTTATCTATCGGTAAGGACCTGGACGTCAGTAGTAAGCCGTCGGGCTTAGCGGGCCGTCGAAGCACGGAAATGCGCATGGAATCTCACACCCGACCGTGCCTGTGTGGTATAGCTGCATAGATCGCTTATGTTCTACCCGTGCTGCCTGGAACGCTTGTGATTTCTTAACAGATCAAGAAGTGAAATGGGTGCGGACGGGTGTGAGATGGGTGGTCACTTGTGACAAATTTCATGCGCGTTTTCATGCATTGGAGGGCACGTTAAGCTATCGATCCTGGTTGTTATTGAATGATAATAGTCGTCAAATTCTGTTTAGGTTGTTAGGTTTAGGTATTTGAAGCTTTATGGGTAGTTTAAAAACATTCGACAGCAGGTTCAGCATTCGCAATGGAGCAGTCATCGTCGTCAGCCCATATCAGTCCACTGCTGGACATAGGCCTCTCCCAAGTCGTGCCACTGAGCCCGATCTTCGGCTCTACGCATTCAGTTACTTCCCGCCATTCGACGCAGATCGTCGCGCCGTCTCGCTTGTCCTACACTACGTGTGCCCGAACGCGGTCTCCACTCAAAACGCCGCTATGTCCAACGATTGTCGGCTCTACGACAGATGTGACAGGCCCACTGCCACCTCAGCTTGCTGGTTCTTAGAGCTATGTCGGTGACTGTAGTCCTCCATCGGATCTCCTGATTTCGGATCTTGTCTCGAAGGGACGCACTGAGCATTGCTCTCTCCATTGCTCGCTGCGCGATTTTGAGCTTGTTAACCCGTCCCATCGTCAGTGACCACGTTTTAGCTCCGTAGGTCATAACGGGAAGGACGCACTGGTCGAAGACCAGCAATGGAGCAGTGTTGTGCAGTAAACTCCAGGCCTTCCCGATTATTCGTTGAGACCCGTGCCCGGCAGTGGACGTATAAAGGGTTGCAACCGATTGATCGGTTGACCGATTAGTATCGAGTAATGTTAGCATGACAACTAAATGAGAGTTATGGGTATACGAGTAGCTTAGGCAATGAATAATTGTGAAACTTATTGTGATTGTGGTTTTTTGATTACATCTAAGCTCGCTAAAATCATGTAAGCAAAAAACCAAAAAACGGGACCTTCTTTGCCCTCCCCCCCTCGAGCGCCCCTCGGAGGGGTAAGGACTTTTAGTATGTTTCTCTCCTAACTAGTCCAAACAAAGTTCCTAAGTCAAATTTTCTGCTTTCGACTTTTCCATCCACATCCTTTTTTGAGCATTCATTGACCAAACTAGTAAGGATTTTTGGAGTCAAAACTTCTTTAGCGGCGTTGTGCACTTTTGTGTTGGGATGGGTAAAAAATGTTAAACTCGCGTCAACTAAACGTGGCCTGATCGAAAATTCGTAAGACGGAGGGGTGACACCTGCTCTACTGTCTTGTCGTGAAATGGAATAAGAAAGTTTTACTATAGGTGCTATTAGTTCTACTTTGATTTAGACCCTAAGATAAAGAGGTCGCTCCAATTTGCAATCTGCGATTATCTAAGCACTTCGCACTGCGCTCAAATCGTCTGCACATCCGGCACCTAGCAATATAGGTAGTTGTTAGTAGTAGATGTACTCTCTTCTCTCTCTATCTAATGTGAAATAAAATTGAAACGTATGTATCAATACCTACCCGGCGGATGGCGTAGAACGTAAGTGATCTACAGGGCTAAGCCAAACGGCCGCGGTTTGTTATGAGATGGGTGGGTTGCAACGCTAGTGGCAAAAACTTCATGCACGTTTCTATGGTTCGGAGGGATGTTATGCTGTTGGTCCCGGTTGATATCGATAGATAATAGACGTTACACCTTGTCGGAGGAGTTATGGGCGGTTTGAAAACACCCGCTCATCCGAAGCAACGTGGTGGAGTAAACTCTAGGCATTCTCGATAATGCAGGGAAACCCTTGTCCAGCAGTGGGACACAAAAAGGGCTGCAGCCATTACTTTTAAACGAGCATTTCTTGTATCTCAAATCTCGGGAACGGCTCCAATTATTTTCACGAAATTGAGTTGCCAGTGGTTTCGGGGGATAATTATATTATATGCATAGAATCTAAGTTTTATTTTTAGAAAACGTCGTTTTATCTGTGGTTTTAGACATGAAAAACAACTGCAATATCATTAAAATACATATGTACGTGCGAAGGTAAATTTTGCCACCATTTACATAGTTATAATAGCTCAGAGGCCTTAGTGTAAGTTTGCACACGCGAAAACGTTACTAACGCGTTTGCGTTAAGATTTAATTATCTGTCCAATTTTAACTCGGACGCATTTTAACGTTTGCGCGTTTACAAACTTACACTAAGGGCTCAGATGGGCAATTGGGCGATCCCGAAACCAGTCTAGATGTATCTAAACCGATTATATTTTCTCTTTTTTCAAGTTCATTTTTGAGGTTACGTTAGGTTTCTTTTTTTTTAAATACGTTAGGTTAGTCAGTTCTTTATTTTTCAAGTCCCTTTATTGGTGTTAGATTAAGAAAATGAATTGTTTTTCCAAAAAAATCAATTATTTTTATTCAAGCAAAGCTCGGTTGTCCAGGTAGATACTATAGAGATAAAAATAGCCTGTTTATGTTTGCGGGGCTTATCCTAATGGGTATTAATCTTATCTAGTGCTTAGCGGAAAGCTTACGATAGCTTCATTGCATTGCAATCACGACACTTTCATATGTGCCACCAACTTCCAATGTTTGGTAATGGTTAAATTGGAACTTAACAACTTTTTTTATCATTTTCGGTTCGATTCATCAAAATTACTTTATGAATTTCTTAATAATTATGCATGATTGATTATTATGATTATATAAGTTTTAATATTAACATTTCATAATAATATACTTAGCAATATAGCAATATACAAATTTAATGGAAGATAGAAAACTAATAATTCAAAGCAACAAAAAATCACAAAGTGAATGCAACATCACCTGAATGTTTGTGAGTTTGTTTGTAACTGTTCTTTGGACTCGATTTTGACCAACTATTAACGGACAGAATTAATTGAAACTTTGGATAAGTACTTATCAAGAACTAGTCTTCCGCCAGCGGCTTCGCCCGTGTGGAGCCGTTTTATAGGTGTCGTATGAAAAAAACATCCTATGTACTTTTCCAAGGTCCACTCTATCTGTGTTTCAAATTTCATTAAAATCGGTTCAGTAGTTTAAGCGGGAAAGCGTAGCAGACAGACAAACAGACTTACTTTCGAATTTATATAATTTAATGAGATTATCTAATTCCGAGAATTTGAAAAAAAAAATGTTTTTAACAATGATAAGAATTAAGAAATGAAAAAGGAATATAGTTAAAAAAACTAAAAAACACGCTTTTGAAGCACATCAAACTAAAAAACCGAAAAATAATCCTTAATATAAGCAGAAAATAATAATGAAAAAAAAATACTAGTATTATTGTGAAAAAAGCGTGGGGCGCTCGAGCCATATTTATGCCTGAGCCTGAGTTTCTTGAAATCTTGACTAATGTTTCATATTATACGCAATCAAATGCCGTAAGCAGGTCATAATATACTACTGAGGTATTTCGCGGCCACCCCAAGTAGGTAATCGATATTATTTTTAAAGAGCTCTAATTCATAATTATTTATTGCATCAAATACGGTAGGGTACATAAGATGTTACAATTGTCTTAATTATCTGCATATTTGGCCTTTATTGGCATGCAATGTTTAGTTACAATTTGTCAGCGAATACAGATTCATTTATTATAACAAGCAACGTTAACTTAATGATATATTATAGACTCCATTATTTTAACTAAGTATGTCACATTAGTATATAAATAAGTACATGTAAACTAGTTTTATAAAGCATTATTCATATTATTCTCATAATACAAATTCAATTTAATACATCAGTCTTATAGTAGCTAAAAATTCAATTAGATGTTAAACTTATCAATAGTGTCAATTTCAATTATTAAAATGTCAGTTCATTAGCTAAGTTGTATATGTATTAATTTACATCATCACGTCATTGCATTGAAAAGAATTCATCAAGTGAGTAAAAGCGATGTAATATTAAAAAATCAAATAGCTTTCTTTTAAATTTCATAATGGGCATGTCTTTTAAGGAGTCTGGTAATTGATTATAAACACGAACACACATGTAATAGCAATTTCTTTTGAACAGACCAGTCTTCATAATGCTTTCAACTATTAGCTTATTGGGCCCGCGACATCTACTGCTAGTTATAAATTTATCATTGTGTTTTTTCACGAAATTGGATACTTCATAGATATACATGCAGGCTAGCGGCAATATACGGAATTCCTTAAACAAGGTTCGGCACGATTTCCAAGGAGGTGCACCAACTATAGCCCGCAAAAATCTAAACCTGCAATAGCCTTAGAGCGATCGGGCCGGTAAACTTTTGAAAGTTTTTCTTCCGATATATATTTTTTTTCAACCTTTTTTTATGTCCCACTGCTGGGCACAGGTCTCCTCTCACTAGTGAGAGGGATTTAGGCCGTAGTCCACCACGCTGGCCAAGTGCGGATTGGTGGACGTCATGCTTTCGAGAATTTATGAATTCCTCTCAGGCATGCACAGCGATGGAGAACATCGTAATCAATTATCACGATATTTTCCATCACCGTGGAGCAGCGATAAATGCGCACATTACAAACTTTGTCAGAGGTGCGCGCTGAGGATTTGAACCCGGGATCGATCGCGTCGAAGATCGCGGATTCATACCACTCGGCCATCGCTGCTCCAAAAAGTCCTCCGATATAAAAGGCCGAAACTATTACTTAAATCAATGACGCTTATCTAACTGTCATAGTCCTAATGAAGCTCTCAAATCTCAGCGATAAGCCTTTGTTTGCTTTGCACTTGTGACAGCTAATGGATAATATGAAATATTATCCGCTATATTAGCAACGATAGCTAACCAGTCAGTTAACTAGTTTCTGGAACGCGGGTTCCAGGTTCCAATCCTTATGTAATTTGGTATGTGCGTATTTATCGCAGCTCTACGGGCTCTAGGGGACATGCTCCCTCGTCATCCCCCCCAAAATCCATCAGTCATGCGTAGGTGCACGGCGACACAAGCCAATTTGGGACACCTTTTCCCCCAAAATTTTTACGGGGGGGATCCCCTTTTCTTGGTAGCCCCCCTCAAAATTGAAGGCTGTGACCGCGCCTGTCCACGGGATGTTTTTCTATCACCGGTCTTGTCTGAGAGTACGGCTGACTACGGCTATAACATACAACCATAATAATAATAATAATAATAACCTTTTATACGATACGACCGGGGATGGTATCCACCACGTGTAACTTTACAACATTAAAGTGTCTCAAAGAAGCCTTCCAAATGACCGGGTCGAATAACATCTTCGACCTGTGGCCGATAAGGAGAGATACATAATAATCATCTTTATTTCTGTTCACAACGGCTCGATTTGAATACAGAATTCAGATCTTTTCCTTCTATAAAAAAAACCAATCCTGATTTAAAAATAAATCGAAAGAAAAGTGATTTTTTAATTTTCGTGGCTCTCTTAATTCATTGAAAACTCTTTCAATACCAAAAGATTTTATGACAAAGCCCTTAGTTGTTTGTTCCTTATTTGTACGTGCAGCTGTTGAGTTGTGTAAATTGCGGTACTTTTCACACTGAACTAAAAAACTTGGTTTTTTATTTTTTTATTTTATTTGAATGGAGTAGCAGACGAGCATGCAGGCCACGTGGTGTTAAGTGGTCACTGCAGCCCATGGAGATCTACATACAACCTCAAGCAAGCATAGGTAAGTCTTGTCTGAGGTCGTATGCAGTTGCGATGCTACTCCGGATGCTGGTGGTCGCTTCATGTAAGTGCGGCCGGCAATTGCACCTTTCCACCGAAACACAACAGAGTTGGTTCACAGCAGAAGTGTGCAGCGGTGGTACTTCCCCGGGCGAACCATAATAGTTCTACCACCTACAAAACTGAAACTGTTTACCTAGTGGTTATTTTTAACTCGTTAATGATTGTGATTTTTTTTCAGAACTAACTAAAAATGTAAGACGCATAACAGGAGCAGAATGTTCAGATTAATATTTTTTATCTTCCTCTTCGACGCTTGCGTTGGTGAGAAGGGCGTGCGGAAATTCTTCGACAAATTAAACAACGATACAAAGAAATTTAATGCTATCGCGGCAGAATTATCCTGGGAGGCAACTTTGACACCTAGCAACCCCGAGTTACCCGCAAAAGCTGCGGAGTTTATGAAGAAACAGCTCGCATGGCAAAACTCGACTTGCAATAAACTCGAGAAACTCCAGTACACGACCGTACTGAACAAATCACAAGAGAGACAGATATACTTATTCTGTAAAGGACCCAAGTTCACCTATGAGGAAGCTAGGTAAACAAATCTATTTGTTCCTTAATTCCAGTCAATTCTTAATTATTTTTTTATATTTTAATGGAGTAGCTAACAAGTGGTATCGCGCATGGCCTGGCAGTTAAAAAAACGCAAACGATCTATGCAACTAAGCCAAACAGGCGCGGTCGGGTGCGAGATGGGTGACCGCTAGTGGCAATAAATTTCATGCACGTTTCCGTGCTTCAGGGAGCACGTTAAGCTGTCGGTCCCGGTTGTTGTCGATAGATAACAGTCGATGGGCGCTTTGAAAAAATCCGACAGCGGATTGGCCACTAACTCGCATCTCCACCAACCCGCATTGGAGCAGCGTGGTGGAGTTTCCAGGCCTTCTCAATAATGGGGAGAGACCATGGGTCTCTGGCATAGGCCCAGCAGTGGGACGCAAATAGGGTTGCAGCCAACCAGCAAACAAGTATCAAGGATTTATTTGACCGACCCCTTTTGGTACAGCATGGTGGAGTAAGCAGAAAGGAGTCCAGCAGTGGGACGCATAAAGGGTTGCAGCCAGGCAGTCACTACGGCTCATACACACACACATACACAATATCTTGTATGTGGAAAAAATAAAGGATATTGGAAAATCACTCCAATCACCCTGTATCGTATGATTTTGCGGATTTATTTTTCAAAACTTTAAAAGCATTTATTCTAACTCTATTCAATATTATTATTGGCACAGTTATTGACCGAGTTGATGAGCCGACTGCGAAGCGTGGGTTCGATTCCCACCCAGGACAAATATTTGTGTGATTAACATGACACTTTGTTCTGTGTCTGGGTGTTAATTTATCTATTTAAGTACCTATGTATTTAGAATTATATAAGTATGTTTATCAGCTTTCTGATTACCATAGTACAAGCTCTGCTTAGTTTGGAATCAGATGTTGTGTGAATTGTCCAAAGATATTTATTATTTACATTATTATATATCATGGCTTGTTAAAACTAAAATTCAATATTACTTATCAGCCAGTATAGTAAAGCGTTTAATTTCGGTGTAATACTTGAAGTTAAAGTCAAAGACCTACAATTTACCCATTTACAAAAACTATTCGTATCTTTCAGGGAAGCGACAAAACTCTTAGAAACACTGCAATCAATATACGCCGACTCTGAAATCTGCATTCCGGACTCCAGACGAGCAACGAGAGACAATCTGACAAGCATAGAACAAGTCATACTTGGCTACTTAGCTAAAGCAAGATGGCCGTGGAGGCGGGAAAAGATCTTCCTTCTTAACAACGAAGAAGGGTTGGAACCAGACGCGGGTTCTTATTGTATAAGAGGAGAAAACGATTTCAACAGAATCATGAGTTTTTCCAGAAATGAAGATGTCCTTAAGTGGATCTGGGAGACTTGGAGAGACGTTATTACTCCGATGAAGGAGCCGTATCAGAAGATGGTAGCTGTGCAGAATAAGGCTGCAATTAGGGGAGGTTCGTATGAATTTAATATTAATACAAAAAATACCAGTATTCGTTAAAGTACTTTGAAGATATTAATGAGGGATTTACAGTAAAACCAATTTATTACAATTAAAAATTAAACAAATGTTTTCATTTAAAACCATGGACTTCTTATAGGTTTTGTAGCAGTGATTAATGATACTAAATATACCCCTTATCATGACGTAGAGAAAACAACGTTCATGCCCCTTATCTATAAGGAGGAGTGATACAATTCCGTATAAGCCTAAAGTGATCTATTCTAGAACATTCCACTGTGCTCCCCTTGTGCAAAATAGGTTGTGACAGACGAACGGACACACGCTCCATTTTATAAATATATGCGGCTTCTAGAGACAGACCTCATGTGATTTGAAGCTTCTATTCACCCCTGCGAAACCTGAATTCAGAACTTTTCTGTGGAGAATATTACGTGTAAAAATTATTTGTCTAGAGACGGTACATCACATAGTTAAGTTGAAGAATAACCCGCTGCACCCATTATTTGCCGTGAATGTTCATCAGTTCATTCTTTATTTATTTGTTGGTGAGCGGTGGCCATACATCAGAGTTATTAATGTGGGCGAGGAAATTGACAATTTGAGGACGGTTGACAGAAAATTACAACAATCATTATTATTTTGAAAATTAATTTACACACCATCATACAAGGTTATTAATCTGCAACTTTTCTAATTAACACTTAGATATCACTCGGGATTGCTTTGATCAACAGCGATTCGTCGGTTACGTAGTGCGCAAACAGTCCACAATGTTTCTTTCTATAAGAATCATGAATGACTCTATGGCTGTCACGCTACCATTGATACGACAATGAAGTTATAGGTATAAAATACTACGCTCCGCTAGAGCAACTCTCTATGGTCACTCTCGACCCTAGCGCCACTGTTGTACCGTCGTGCCGCCGACATATTTATAGATCTTCAAATAAATTTAAGTAATATAATTTTTAATACAGTTGCTCAAAAAGTGACGTATTGCAGGGACGTATAGCGTGCGGGAAGTGACCTTCGGCTGCGCCTCGGCTCGGGTAGACATTTGTCGGAACTCCTTGCAATGACAGCCTTTCCGCACTATTGTAATTTTTGATATTAATTGCGTAATTGTAACTTAATCGTTCTACGCTAACACATTAGGCTATCCTGTAATGTTAGTTGTAAGTAAATTAAATAGATAAATAATGAAAAAATTCCAGGCTATTTAGACATCGGCGAATCCTGGCGCATGGACATGGAAATCCCTGACCTAAGGCGGCTCTGTGACCAGTTGTACCAAACTGTTCGACCTCTCTACAAGCTCATACACGGGGTCACTCGGTACTTCCTCAGAAGAGAGTATGGCATGATGGTGCCGGAGCGAGGACCCATACCTGCGCATTTGTTAGGTATGTTATCAAACCTGCACAACTGCAAATCTAGAATTATTTATCAAGAAAGTTCTAGTTTGTGCTAATTGATTATAATAATAGATATTCGTCATGAAGCTATAGTCACAATAGAAAGATGTTCTTCTCTATAACAGAGCGGATGGCGTCATAGGAGATCTATTCTTTTTTGACGTGATAACGTCTTTAAAATCGTTTTAGTCGGGTGACATGTTCAGAAACTTGTGTCACACCAAAACCTCACGAGCGCGATCGCAGGTATAACGAGAGAGAGACGGACCGATCTCCCGTCTCATCCCGAGCGCTGCCAGTCATTCCGTGAAACTTGTCACGCGGAATCCTCACGAGCGGAGGCTGGCATAGCGTTCGAGTGAGTGGACCGATCTTCCGTCTCTCTCACTCTAGCGGCATACAAACGAATGGAGATTTTCTCGTGCGGACGTTATCACGTAAACATCTCGATCGTAAACCATCGTTTACAAACAATTTGCCGGTTTTTTGATAAGGCCATTTCTGACGAGCTGCGTGGCGCAATAGTTACCATGCCGGACTGCCAATTGAAGGGTCCCGGGGTCGATTCCCGGCGAAACAGAAACTTGAATGATGCATTTTTTCCGTTCTCGCTCTGGGTGTTAGTGTTTCTGTCTTTGTGTGTGGCCATGGTACCCACGACACAGGCTATATCTACCCTACTGTGGGGCTATGAGTGTGAAGCGTTATTATTATTTTTATTCGATATTTCTTCGCTATCAGATGTCGTTCGTGATGACATTGCCGCTTAATTTCCCGTATAATATTTAAAAAAGCTTTCTTATTTTCAGGGGATCTGTGGTCAACGAATTGGGAACCCCTGGCTGATTTAATCTTGCCACAAACGATTGATTTAACGGAAAATATGAAACAGGCGAAAGTTAAATGGGATGTTAATCATATGGTAAGTTTGAAAGAACGGGCTTACAATTACAATATACCAGTCAAAGTTAAAGACAAATATAGACTTTTATTTGCACAAATATGGATGTTTGCAAAGTTGTTTATATATATTTAGTTCGCCATATTTACCTTCATGAGGTATGCAAATATACAATGATAAAAATATAAAAGGAAAAAACTTAACTATAACACAATTACGAAATGTACATTAACATCTATTTTATTATTATTTTTATTTGTCCCATATTGCGCCTTTTATAATTTAAAATATTTTTTTATTTATATTTCGGATCGGTTCCGATCGTCAGCTTTGGGTACCCATGTCAAAGGGTGTTTGTACACTGAGAGGAAAAAAGCCGGCGGAAAGAAGACCTCCCAGGTTTTTATGGAATTACTTTATGGCGTTTTATCGTTTATGAAATCAGTGACTAAGTAATACGCCTTTTTCAGTTAATACGTTTTATATCCTTTTTTTTAAAATTCGTTGCCCGTTTTAATTTTGAGGAATTCCGTTAGTACGCGATATTAAAGTATGATCTCTGAGTTGTCTCTGACTGTAACTAGTTGCTTGAACGTAAGCGTATGTAGCCGTATTTTTGTGAAACTTTGACAGTATTTTAATGAATGAAACAATTTTCCTATACTTAAATATTACTTTGCTATGCACAATGTGAATGATTACATCCTAATATTTACAGCTAAGGAGAGCAGAAGATTTCTATACCTCCCTCGGTTTGCCTGCCATGACAGATGCGTTTTGGAAGGAATCTGTATTTTCGCGGGAAAACTTCACCGAAGCTCGTTGCCATGGTTCTGCGGCAGACATGTTTAAGGATGGCGATTTCAGGTAGTGTTGCCATGTTTGTATTTAACTTTTTATTTTAGTAGAAAAAATATTCAATAGTAAAACAAATACGAATTCTGAATAGGTTTTGGGCGTAAAGTTAAAAAGGGCCTGACGTAATTTTCTTTCATTTCCATTTGGGTATTTTTGAGTCAAGTGACATGTCAGATAAAGTTTTTGGCGTTTTGATCTATATAAATTATTATGATTAAAGTCTACGATTGTTGTGAAATGAAGTACTACGCGTTCGCTTCGAGTTGGCTGCTCCCACCCTCCCCACTTCACCGCACCGCGCTCCTAGACAGACCCTATTAGTACCGTTAGCAACGCTATCACGTATGCTCTTTAATTAAGTTGGTCGATCTGTAAGACGAAGCTAGGTTGCTACGGTTGTGATTTGCTAATTCAAGGCCACAGTGAAAGATAGTATGCGTACAGAAAAGAAAGAACATTAATAGCGGATATTTTTATCGGAACTATAAGTCAGATGTGTTGACAGAGATATTTGTCTGTTATGAGGCGTCTAGAGACTGTGTGGTCGGTGGTCTGCATGCAATCATAAAAAAATATTGCAATAAAAAACTTATTTTATTGTCGACGTTACCAATTGATGTGCCTGTGACGTCATTTTGTAACGGTCATCGACGGCCAACTCGAAGCGAACGAGTAGTAAGCGAAAATATGTTTATTCCTCTCACCCCTAAAACTCCATCGGACACGTTCTGGTAAACTAGCAATCGTCTTAGATATCTTACTGACTTGACCGACTGACTGACTTGTCTATAACAATCTTATATTTCCCGGTTTTAACGATATGAGCAAAAACGGAGTATAAATGTCATTAGCAAAATGGTTAAAAATGATTTTTCTTTTTTCAGAATTATATATTGTGCTAATGTAACGTTTCACGATTTTTACGTTTTGCACCATGAAATGGGTCACATACAGTATTACATGGCGTATGAAAAGCAACCTGCTATATTTCGGGTATGTTCCATTTTTATAGAGAGGTTGAAAAAACAAAAGATCAGAGGAAAACCTTAAATTAAAAAAATATATTTTCAAATTTTCCTCCAGTCAAAAACAATATTAATTATGCAAAAAATATATTGTTATATTTTTTATACGAGTAAATATTGTTTTAAAGCAAGAATTTGATAAGTGAGAGCACTATCCCTATTAATCTGACCACTCATGTTCTTTATTTGCATATTGTTTTATCGCTTAACTTAAAATGTGAATCTACTGCATAAGAAGAGATTTTTTGTTATTTTTTGTCTTAACAACTTTTTCAACTCAAGATTATATAAAAAGTTAAACATGTAAATCGACGACAACACTACCAATTTGTAGTACTAAAAATTAACTCGTCTTTCACATTCCAGCAAGCAAACTCAGCGTTACAAGAAAGTGTTGGAGACACAATTATGATCGGTGTGATGACACCTCAACATTTGCATCGACTAGGTCTCGTCAACGACTCCGTCCTGTACTCTAGAGTAGAAAACTACGAGCCGTCTCTGAAACAGATGAAGGAAATTATGAGAGAAATAACCGACGGTGAATATGATGCTAGTGTTGAAGCTGTCACGCAAGATGAAGAAATGCAAGCAGATGGGATAGTCGAAGAACCAGAAATAACTGCCGATGATTTGTTACTGCTCAGACAGGCGTTATACAAAATACCTCAGATACCGTTTGCGTTGGCTATGGACGAGTACAGATGGAAGTATTTCAGTGATGGAATAGATAGACGGTTTGCTAACACGGAGTTTTGGTCGATGTTGGAGAGTCTACAGGGAATTGCGCCTTCTCAAAAGAGGGACGATGAGTACTTTGACGTTGGTGCTAAGTTTCATGTACCTGACAATACGCCGTTTGTCCGGTAAGTTAGATTTTTAGTTGGGATTGGTTTTGTTCTCGTATCTTGGGATTAAGAATGTGAGCTACGGAATCCCGCCCTGTCTGATCGTAAGTGTTCTTGGGTTGTGGGAGGTTAGAGTCCCACTCTCGAACTGCTCGAACCGTCGAGGCAGCGGCTCCGGAAAGGTCGGCAATATGTGCGTGGTTGCACGCCGTTGTAAGTTCCCGAGGGTGTAAGAAAACTACATCACTCTTCCAAAATGGGTCCGTTAGGGACAACAGTGCGTTTCACTGGAGATCCTCGAGTCCTACTCAAGCGCTGAGGGAATTTTAGTGCAGCTACAAATACTGCATAACCCAGTATTTTGGTCAATAAACTACTGGAAATATTAAAATCGATATATAGTGAATTCTTCTGCACATTTAGACCCTGTTCTGACTTTTGTTTTTGGTGATACATTACTCTATGGTGATCGAGAATATGGTGCTATCAAAAGTGTAATACCCTTTATAATTCTTCTAACTTTTACCAAATGATTACTCGAAAATACAAGATACTTTGGACGATCGCGCTTAGAGCATGGTTCTGATTGAAAAACTCTTTTCGTGTTGGATAGTCAATTTATCGAGGAAGGTTTTAGGCTATAAAACATTACACCGCAACATTATATATCTATTATAATTAATATCTATGCAAAAATATTTAGATTCTCCATCTCCATCAGCCAATATCACGAAGGACACGTATATTTTATTTTCAGGTATTACCTCGCCAGTTTTCTTCAATATCAGCTATACGAATCTCTCTGCAAAGCAGCAGTGTATGGTCGACGCAACGTCAAGGAACCAGTGCCCAGCTCCATACTGATTCATCGTTGTGATATTTATGGATCCAAGTCGGCAGGAAAGCTGTTGAGGTAATGGAAATCAACGTTCCATATTCAATATAGAAATAACCTTGCTAGTTTGAGAAAAATTTGAGACATATTTCTTGGTCCTTCTTGACCCTTTTATGGGTCTCACTGCTGGGCACGGGTCTATTCCCTAAAATAGGGATACAATGTCTAGAACTTTCTTTACTACACAGTTTTGGTGATGCGGTTAGTAGCCAACCCGTTGTCGAATACTTTCAAACCGCCCATAAGGTTTTTGGCAAGGTTTAACAACTCTACCGATAACAGTGGGGACCGACTGCTTAACGTGCCCTTCGAAGCATGAAAACGCGCATAAAATTTGTTACTAGCGGTCACCCATATTACAGACCGCGTCCCTTAGCTTAGCTGGGATCGTTTGCATTGTACGCCAGCCGTAGCGCAATGCGCGCTTCACAATCTCAAATATTTCTTATTTTAAGAAATTATTCAAATTCTATATAAATTATTTTTTAATGATACGATAATTTTTACGGTAGTTATTTGAATGAACAAATTGGTAACTAACATTTGCTACATTGATTTTATAAGGAGCGTGTTGGTGGGAATGAATCTCGTTCACACAAGCCGTTCTTAACAGAATGTAATATTGTAATACTCGTAATTCTCATTCATTCTGTTGTCACGTGTTCCCATTATTGACTCATAGCCGTTATATTATCTCACTTATACGAGTGTTTTATTGATTCAAAAGAGTGCTACAGGGATTTTTTTCGGCGACTAAAGGCTATGACAACGCAAAAATTACACCCATTCAGTGAATATTCTGTACTCCTAATATGAAATTTAAAAAAACTTTCTTTCAGGGATATCATGTCCCGTGGACACTCTCAAACTTTGCCCGACATCTTGGAAGCGACAACGGGAACACGAAACATTTCTGCCGCAGCTCTGGAGCGATACTACCGCCCTCTAACTGAAGTACTTCAACGGGTAGTAAACAAATTTAGGATTCCTTTAGGATGGTAAAGCAACCATATGGAGTTTTAGCGGGGTTGAAACATACATTTCAATACCACTACATACGGACAACTTTTCTACGTTTAGTTGTCATGCTGGCATTATTCGATACTGAGCGATCTCGAGGTTACGCACACTAAAACAATGTGTATGTGCATGCCCCACAACATTCATAGCCGAACGGACTTCGTGACATAGAAAATGTGTATAACAAGCTAATTATGCTTGTTTTTAAAACCCTTCTCTTTTGTTGTAAGTTAGCAATAAAACAATTTTTAAATTAACAATAAATACAATTTATTAACTTAGCTTCATTAAATAGTGTGACTTAAAATATTTTTGTTTCAATAAAAGAAACAGAGAAGTAAAAAGAAAACAATAAAAAAGAAAAAAAAAATTCAGAAATACAACATTTTTAAATTATGTAAGTGATCTTTTTATACGAGCCCTGACAAATTACTTTCGTAAAAAAAGTACGTTGACCAGACACTTTTATCAAAAATGTATAAAATAACACTACGCAATTTAAAAAGTTATAAAATGTACTTTTTAATTAAACATTTAACTTTAATATGTACAGCTATCATTACAATTATTATTTACAAAATGCTATAGGCACTTATGAATAACTTTTTTACAACATTGCAATTTTAGCGAGTATTTTTTATTTTTTTGTTCCCCTGTTATTTTTTTTGATATCACATTTTAATTTAAAGAATAAAAATAGTAAAAAGATATAATTCTATTTAAAAATGTTCCCCAATTATGCCAATAAATAGTAAAAGCTTCTTAAATATTATTTATTCGTGTAATTTAATAAATATTAATTTAACTCCCATAGCTAATTAATTTAATAAGGTAACCTACTCCTTGGCTTTTTGTATTGTAAAGGGTATCACCATGTCAGTTGTAAAATCTGTGGTACGTAACTACTTACAAAATGTTTTGTTAAAGCATGTCGAAAATCATATTGGACATACCGTAATATGTACATATAGGTTAATTAATTCTTTGAACATAGTACTAGACTTGATAAAAAAAATAGTCTTTAAAACATTTAAAACACTAAAAAACATAAAAATGGTAATTTTTGTGTCAATAAATTGAAAATGGCAACCCTGTAAACGCGATCCATTTCGCTTTCATTTTAGAGTCCTTCGTTTTTAACGAAAACAAGATTCACTTACAATTCCTAAGAAATTTCGCTTGAATAAAACCGTTGCCTTAATTAATGGCTACTTTCATTTCACATTTAGAATTCCACTGGTAACACTAAGCTTGACGTTGACTCCCAAGTGTTGCTAGTTAAGGACTGTAAATGTTGAATGGTAGATTTTTAATTTTTTTTTTTAATTTAAGGCGACGAATATTCAAAGTTACTGTTACGTAAGCGTGGTAGCGTGTGATATCCAGTCAACCGTATGAGCTACGCGGTGGTATATTCCTGGTTGACCGCGGCTCGCGCAGGAGTAGCCAGCGGAGACCACGCCGATGAGGTACCATCGACCCGTGCGCTCCAGCATCAGCGGGCCACCACTGTCACCTTGGCAGCTATCCTTCCCGCCTCCCCGGTACCCCGCGCAGAGCATCTCCGGATATATTACTACATTTATACCTGGAATAGCAAATTACCAGATTGTTAAACAACCAGCGAATGAATGTAAAAAAGAATAACATGACAATATATAACAATGATGTTTTGTCTTCTTTTATCGTGAACTTTATGTTATTGAAAAAAACGAGACATGAACTCATTTTAATTAAGAGTATGAAATTATAACACTGTCGAAACTATAAATGAATAAGGAGGTAATATTTTAACTTAAATTTAGGATTCGAAGGATCAAAGATGGATGTTTGTTAAATTTACTCCATCTCTCTCCCGACCGCGCCCGTTTGGCTTATTTGCATAGATCGTTTGCGTTCAAAAATACGTATAAATCTTAGAAACTTCCTAAAAATTAAATAAATAAATAACGCTCACACACAGCATCTAGGATTCCCTGTGTAATGGCTGCTATGGACACACACAAGGACAAAAACTCAAACACCCAGACTCATCATTAAAACTTTTGCCTCACCGGTAGTCGAACCCGGGACCCTTCGATCAGGAGTTCGGCATGATAATCATTGCGCCACACGGGTCGTTACTAAAACGACGTTTCGTTTGAAATAAAAATAATTCTCTATTCACTAATGTTACTTTTTAAAATGGGTCTTTAGAAAATCTGTCAGTAACATACCATTAGCACGATGCCACCGTTCGCACACTCTGTTGTCAAGAACGGGGACGTCAACTGCTTGCAGCGTCCGGGGGCGGAGTCGTGAGCCGGGACTCAGGGCGCCCCATCCGGCCGCCCAGCCGTACTGTCCGAGGTAGTCAGACCCACGCTCCGGTAAACAGATCGGTGCTGAAATGAAAAACGTGACGCAGGCTTATAAACGTAAATAGATATTTTGGTAATTTTTAATATGAAATATCCCATGCAGAGGGTTACACCGATTCTCGACGTGGCGGCATTACTACTCTTGGTTTCTCAAACTACGTGTACAATGTACATGGCTTCCCAAACTACTTATACAACCTACGCAGTAACATCATTAGCGTGATTCAGACTCTGGTACTGGGCACTCAAGCTGAACCTCTGGCACTTCGGTATGGAAACGCGCTTAAATGGCTTAAAATTTGCCACTAGCGCTCACCTATCTCATATACCACCGCACCAATTTCGCTTAGCTGCGCGGATTTTCATTTGCGTGCGTTCTACGTCATTCACAGTGCCATTTGCGCTTATAAAATTTATAGAAATAGGTAAGTATGATATTTTGCAAATTTTTCAATTACAAAGCTAACCGTCATTTTAGGAAACCAGAGTTTGAAAGTCTCTATAATTTTAAAGGGCCAGTCCAATTTACTATTGAGCACTGTTAAATTATTACTAGTATTTAAGAAATTTAACGAGTACATACCTAACGTATGTACGGTTTGTTAGGTATTCATATAGCGGTAACGATTTTTATTACTATCAAAAAAGGCATATGAAAGACGACCGCATATACTCACCTATATGCGGCATATAATGTACATTTCGGTCGAGCGTCAGCACTGCGACGTCGAACCGATCAGCTTGGGGTGTAAATTTGAACAATGGGTGCACTTTGATCGCTCTAACGCCGAATGTGTACGCTGGTAGCGGCTCCGCAGCGGAATTGATGACGTAATCTCCCAGTGTAACTCGGACGTGACGCGGCTGCGCTCTGGCAACACAGTGGCCGGCTGTCACAACATGGCGACGCGAGATTAGGGATCCACCGCACCTGGAAATGGTTTAAATTACGTTTGAGTAAATGTGGCAAAAAGCAAGATGGAATTTAAAAGAAAACAAGATGTAGCGACTCTATTTTGCATTCAGAATGTAATTATAACGTTGTCGTTAACAGATTAAATAAGATTTGGTAAGAATGCGGTAAGTTTAACCTACGAGTATTATTGACAGTAGGTATGTACGGTAAGGTGCAGAAGTGGTGAAACATTTTCAAAATTATCGCATGAGATTGTTGGTCGCATAAATGACCTTCAATAGTACATCACATTCGCTAAGAAAGAACATAGACAAGAATACTTGAAGCGTGCAGGCAAAAATAGACCAAAAGAAGATACACTACTTTAAAACCCTGATTGTAAGTAAGTGTTGTCAACCTAAAAAAATAAAATTAGAAAGATAAACCTTGGCTTTAATAAATCTAACGTAATTATTTATAAATTAATATATACTAGCATGAACTAAATATATAAGGAAGAAAATGACAGTAGCTTTTTCGCAAACTCTTCTAGATAATCTAAAAGAAAAGAGATATAGGGGAAAATTGATTTAGGTAATGTAAGGCATATATAAAGCGTATGAAACGGTACATAATTACATATTTTACACATATCGTTATGATCAAATTAAATTTAAGTAATCTACAAACAATAGGTAGCTATGAAGCAAGCATTAAAATATATACGCTTCAAGTTTTCTAATTACTATCAACACAATACATTGCAAAATAAAATTTACAACGTCTTGCTTCAAAACAATGTATCTATTCTGCTAATTATGTACACTGTAAACAGTCATTAATTATAACATTATCGCTATAGTAAATATTTTGAAGAAAATACTATTTTTTTGGTAAATTCTAGGCCGACTAGGCTAAAAAAGATTGGAGTGTCTAAATTTGATGTAGTTGCGAATAGTTGATATTGTAATCAATAAAAATATAATCAAACAAAATTATAATATTTTATCTTTTAGTGCATTTTTAACATTTAATTTTGTTATATTGACATTATTAGTCGCCGCGACTAGACGACATTTGCCAAAATCCTGGAGCTATAATGTACGTTATGTTAGGATAGATATCCTAAGTCTATGTTATATTCCATACACTCCATTTGGAAAGGATAATATCCAAAGTCTATGGACTATACCACCTATTTTATTTTAGGCCGATTAGCTCCGTAACATGTCCATGGTCCGTTGCTCCATCATGTGGCCTGTATGAGACTGTATGCTAGTATGCTACTCCCAATTAATTAAAAAAAAAATCGAAAATAAAAACGCATTACTTTTTTGTACTTTAAAAATATGCTATTTATTAAAGAATTAGTATTATTATTTTCCCACACATCAAATCAGTTTTAATTGTAACAAAAACCGATTGGTGTCAACAAATAGTATTTTATGATGAGTTTATTATTGCATTCAATTCGCAAACATAATTCGCACGCGCATAATACAGAATGCGTTTACATGCCATTAGCGTGTACACGAAAGCTTGATGAAAGAGAAATTGCTATTGTGACGATAGTATGGAGTAGGATATTAGGTTTATTTATAAATATATAAATAACGCTAAAGGCCATGCAAGTATCAAAATTAGGTATTATATAAACGGTGTAACTATTTAGGTATATGGGTACTGTACGAGTGACTTGTAATTATTTTTCCGTGTACTAGCGGCCGCCAGCGACTTCTTCCGCGTGGACTTTGGTATTAGTCAAAGCATGATGTCCTATAGCCTAAAGCCTTCCCCGATAAATGGACTATCTAACACATTTTTAAAGTGAAAACTTCTTTAGCGGCGTTGAGCACTTTTTGTGGGATGGGTAAAAACTATGAAACTCGCGCGAGGTCACGTGTGCTGATCGCAAAATTTCGTAAGATAGTAGAGGAGACGAGGAAGATCGACCTTCATCGATCTGATAATTCGATGAGACATATTGTTTACCAAATATAATTTATAAACATATTATTATATGCCTATGATAACTTGACTATCGAAAAGTGTTCATAGCTATTTTTAATTTAATTAATTTTAATCAATTTTCTTTCATATCACCTTCACTCTTGTAACAACCGAACGAGTGAATATCTTCACCGGCTCTTAGACCAAGACGGAGGTGACAGCTGATGACGGCTCATCTGACGGCTGTCTATACTTTTTTTCTTCAATTATGGCATCGCAAACTCTGCATATTGCCAGCGTCAAGTATAATTTTATCTTAAAATTCGTTTATATCAAGAATTTAAAATATGGACATTGAACAAAGTGCATCTATTAATGAAAAAAGTGACGAAGAAATAGTGAAAGAAAATGAGAGAGTACTTTGTAAAAATACTAGATAGAAATTAATAGGTACTGATAATTCAAGCAATTCGTGCGGAATTATTCCCTAACGATTCCAAGACATCAAAAATGCACAACGTTAATGTTTTTACTTCTGCCGGCACTCCCGGAGTGCAACCCATTGTTTTTTTTAATTCGAACCAGGAGTTCCTGAGATTAGCGCGTTTAAACAAACAAACAAACTCTTCAGCTTTATAATATTAGTATAAATAAAGAATGTCCGTACGATTAGTATAATACTCGTATTAGTATAAATTATTCGTATACTATTATCCTATACTATCCCTATAATATCCAGCCCTCGCACTGCATATTTCAATTAAAATATTTAGATTCAATTTGAGATCAAAGTGGGGTAAATATTATTTACAAGACAGTTTACTGAATTTTATGAGTTAACTAAGTTTTGGACTTTTTAGGGATTTTTATTGCGGTAACGATAGTCTGATGAAACAATTATAAATTCCGACTTGAAAAAAATAATAAACACATTTAAAAGTTGAGACTAAAACGGAGTACGACGTCGATGAAAATAAAAGTCTTATAAGAAATATAGGAAATCTAGGGCTTTTATAACAATAGCAAGTATTTATAACAAAAACATTCCTTTAAAAATAACATCAGAAATACAATTGTATGAAAGTGTCTAATAACGACTTTCATCGAAATTTTAAAAATATTACATAAACGTTGTCATGGGATGTTATTAGAAAATTGTGTGTATCGTAAGAAAATAGGAAATTATCGAGCAAGAGGTTAACAAACCTTGCGTTGACAATCTATTATTATCGCTTCCGTGAATTTAAATTTTTTATGAGCAGGCAACGATAGTCAAGTAGTTAAAGAATTGGTTTCTGACGTGGGAGTCCCAGGTTCAACTCCCAACGTGCACATATTTTTTTGTGTCCGTGTTTATCGCTGCCCTACGGTGAGAATAAATACATTTTAATTATGTTTTCCATCACCATGTTTGAGAGTTACGCTAACGTCCTCAAAAGCATAATGTCCATCAACTCGCACTTGGCCAGCGTGGTAGATTAACCTAAATTACTCAGAATTTTCAAGCGAAGACCTAGCAGGGATCAGTAATAAAAATTGTTGGTCATCTTTTTAAATAAAAAAAATTTATATCATATGGAATTTAAAGGTAAATATATTTTATATTAAAGTTTAGTAAATAATAAAGTACATTAATGTATATTGTACACGGTGTTAGTTGTGTATATAAACTTAATATTTAATTATTTTGTCATGCAGTGAAAAAGTTAAGGGCATGCAACTTAAAACTAGTAAAAAAATACAACAAGAGGAATGTGCGAAAAAGTTCGTGTAAATAAGATTCGCAACTTGAAAAGATTTTTTCATGCTTACAAATTTATACATGCATAGAATTAAACTGAAAAAAGAACATTTATTCAAAATCAAGAAATGAAAAAACAAATACTATTTACAGTTTAAAGTAAGTATATTATAAGTTTATAGTTTAAAGTGACATATGTTACCAGAAGTAACTCCCAAATCTTCTACTAAACTAATCGAAACAGCGCTAAAACTCTAAGCAGCTAAACAAATTCTACGTTGCTGTATATCTGTCTCTTTCGCACATTTACCTCTCTATCCAACACTGCTTCCAACCGATAAGCTCGAATATTGACATTAGCATGTTGCATCTGCAAAATTAATATTAATTCAGTATTAGTTGTGTTAACACGAAAAATTCTACCAAGACAGGGTTGTCATCAGAAAAAAAGCACTGTTTGGTAGAATTTTTATGAGGATAAAATAAAAATTATGTGACATGATAAATATTTTATCCATTGCGTTTAAAAAGCACGAACACACATTTTATATTAGTGACATTAAAAAAAATATTTGTAAGGGAAATGTTAATGCAAAGGGCGAATTAATATCTAGTGATAAAATACAGAGCATACTTTTGGGAATGGAAACCTCAAAATTTTTACAAATTATACAAATTTTACGTATATTACAAAGTAATTACAATTACAATTTTAATATTAAAGTAATTTGGTTAGTTTTCTATGTTACTCGATGTTTTAATAACTTAATAAATATGTAGTGTTAATTTTGTGGTCGTGATTATGTTACATATTCGAACACAAAAATACAGATAAGTACAGCGCACCAATACCTTGTGGTTGTAATTTAAATATTTCTATCTACGAGTATAAATAATTGTATGTAATTATTAATACCTACAATAAATACCTGAAATGGTTTTAAAAATATCGGGTGGGAAAGTCAACAGGCAAGAGATGGACTCATAATATTATGACTGATTTGAGTAAATAAAGTATACACCATCATACGTATCGATTCCGGACTGCAGCAAATAGAGGAATATCGCAAAGTGACGCCTTTTACAATGAATCCTACAAAAAACATTTTTATGCAAAATGTTGCCAAGAAGAGTGAAAAATTCTTTGAAAAAAAATCAGATCTCATTAGTGTTATGCTAATATTTAGCTATCTTCTGAAGTAACGAAACTTCGTTTGACTTTTGGTGGGGGCTCTTCCGTGCCGATTATGTATAGATTTTCATTATGGGAAGGCTCTCCCGTCATAACCATGCGACCCCCGTTGAATCTGCTATTGGTATGAAAACAGCTGATTATACAACCGTGAGCATATTATAGTAACAGTGTATTTTGCATGGGACCAAAAATATATAATAATCCACTGAAAGTCCTCAAAATAAAAGCGGTCAACAAGTTTAAAAAGGATTTAAAACGTATTTACTGACCTGGCGTATTACTGATTTACTGATTTTGTAAACGATAAAGCGGCAAAAAGGAATTCCATAAAAACCTGGGACTTTATTTCTTCCGACTTTTTTCCTTTCAGTGTATAAAAACCCAGTCAAATGGGTACTCAAAACCGACGATCGGATCCGATTCAAAAATAAATAAACAAAAATTAATCTATAAAAAGGCGCAATGGGTACAGATAATGATAATAATAATAAAAAGTGTATTCTAATGTACATTTTTATATTTGTAATTAATTAGATTTTTATTTATTGTCAAAGTTGCATACCTCATGAAGGTAAATAATGGCGAACCAAATGTATAACAACAAATTTTGTAAGCCATATTTGAGCAAATAAAAGTCTTGATACAGGTAACAGGTGACCAGAGGGCCACTTAGCTCGGCCAAAGAATAGCTTTAGCTATTCAGCGAGGTTTAGCTGGCAGCATTCTGGGCACTCATCCACAAGACAGCAATAGAGCACTTAAAAAATCCGCACTAGGCCAGCGTGGTGGACTATGGCCTAAATCCCTCTCAGTTGTTAGAGAAGACCTGTGCCCAGCAGTGGGACATAAAAAAGTGGAAAAAAATATTTAAGCCACAGATATTAAATTTTACTAATCGATAATAAATAAATAAATAAATGTATTTTATTATTTTATCTTTGTCTTTGATTGTATGTTTAGTGTAGTCTTTTCCTAGTACTATATCACCTGGACGACCCTATCCGGATGTAGGCCTGCCAAGGGAAGGTCCCGAATCCTGCGTCGTCTCCGCCCACGATTCTCCGCTGGGCGGTCTGCTTGCTCACTGCTATGCCGCAGCCTGGAAAGAGAAAGAAGATAATATTAGAAACTAGGTTTATTACCACTAGTCCCTGTAGCTTCGGGATTAAGAATAGAGCTACGCTATCCCTTGCTTGATCGTAAGAGGCGACTAAAAGGGGGCCTCCGGGGTTGCGGGTGGTGAAAGTGGGAGCTCGATTCGTCCAGCCAGCAGCCCCGGGAAGGACGGCTTTGGTGCGTGGCCGCATACCGCCGTAAGCATTGGAAGGTGCAGGAAAGCACATCTGCTCTCCCAAAGATGGGCCCGTTCCAGGGCGCCTGCGTAGAGGACACCGGTGCGTTCCACTGGAGATCCCGTAGTCCCCCCCTGCGCAGAGGCCGGCCACCGAGGGGGTTTTAGTGCGGTCAAATCCCACATAACCCGGTAAATTAACACTGCCGATAAACTGTTTCACAGATTGGCAGAGATTGATTTATGTAACATTGTACTTATGTATGTGATTCAATGAAATAAACTAAAAAAAATCCTCTCTCAAGGTGCCGGTTACCTTTTCAGGTATTTTTATTATTAGGTGATTTTAATGTACAATAAATTTTTTTAATAATGGATATTATGTTATTAAATTTACTCTGACTTTGATAGCAAATGTCAATATTATTTTGTTATTGTTATATTTTAATTTTTATCCGTGTAACATTTTATAATTTCAATGTATTTTTATAATTTGCATCATTTTGTTAATCAATTTTAAATCAATTGTATACCTTATGATTATGATTAAAAACAGACTTCCTTTGTCCTTAATATATGTATAATTATTATATATGTTCCAATAAATGAATAAAAATAAACAACAACATCGCAACCTTCGTCTTTTTTCTCCGTGTTCATCTTAGGTAGCAGCTTCGGAACGCGCCATAGCCTTAATAACTCTATGGTTTCACATTTTCTCACCACTATCACCAACAAAGTACACAGAATAACACAACACTTCATGGTTTGTATCTACACCATCATTTTATAATGATATTTCGTTTTGGTAAGAAAAATTCACTGAACTCTTTGTATTCAAAACTTTGTAAGTTTCGTTAAAGGAATAAGTTAAAGACTACTAAGCGAGTGAAATAGTTACATTTTATATGAAATCTAGACTTCCGCCAGCGGCTTCACTCGCGTGGACCCGTTTTATAGGTTCCTGTAGGATAAAAACCATCCTATGTCCTTTCTCAAGGTTCACTCTATCTGTGTTCCAAATTTCATTAAAATTGGTTCAGTAGTTATAGCGTTATGGCTTACACTATGAAAAAGATATCAGAGATCTCATATAAAAGTTCCTGTATGTAGGTTAGGTACACGCCCTAACTCTGTCTAAGTCTACCAGAGCTTACTTCACACTTTACTATAAGCCCTTATAAGCCCTTGTGACGGATTTAAAATTGAAATAAATAAATAAATAAAAATGTCCGTCAAAATGGCTTTAAATATTTAAATCCTAAATTTATAGCTAAGTAATTGAGAATTGCACTAAATTTTGTTATAGGAGCAGTCGAAGCGTTTTTAAAACACGTTAAATCATATGTTGATATGTTCGATTAATAAACATTAGAGAGAGACAGCGATATCAAGCTATTTCGCTATATATGACCGAGAAAAAATGACATTCATTATGCGAATATTTTGTATTCCTAAAATGAAATAAATATTTTTTTCTTTTCTTATAATAATATTGACGTCACTATATTGTATCGCCGTACAAAATGTTACTAAGATGTTCTTTCCTTAAAGACGGACAGACATTAATTTAAAAACATTAATTATTATCTTATTTTTAACCAGTATTAATTTATTTTTTGTTAGTGCAGAAAGACTATATTCATATTTTATTTATTAACACCATATAAGTCATCATCATATCTATAAAAGAGAAAGTGTGTATGTATGTTCCTTATAGACTCCGAAACGGCTGGACCGATTTCAATGAAATTCTCGGAGAATCTTCAGATTGGTCCAACGAGTAATCCTGTAAAGTTTGGTTCACTTCTCTTTCTAACGTGGGTGAAACCGCGGGGCACAGCTAGTACTCGATATCAGTTAAATACTCAATTCCGGCAAGAAAATATATTAACACATTTTATATTACACACTTATCATACACGACTTAAAAACTTTTAAACTTTACACAAATAGGCGTTTTAAATTAAGAATATTATCTCAGTAACGTGAAATATAAACATGCCCCGCGTTCCACTAGTTCACTTATTATTATACGCATTACAATTAATTATAAACTATAATTACACTAATTTACACAGAATTATAATAGCGTCGTGTGCACGTCTAATATGGTACACTTAGCGGGGTGGACTGGACTGTATCTGGAGCGGCCATTACATAATTGTGAAGTTTATGTAAGAAACAGGTAATTTAAAGAAATTCATTTTACTTAAACTCGGCCTTTAGTAACTGTATCGGTTATACCTTTGGCCCAATTACGAAACTTTATTTTGATTATTGTCTTATGTTTACGTCATATTTTATGAATAGCGATGATTGAGTGGTTAAGTTAGTCACTAGGGAGACCCTGAGTAGTCCCTGTAGCTTCGGGATTAAGAATAGAGCTACGGTATCCCCTGCTTGATCGTAAGAGGCGACAAAATGAGGGCGTCCAGGGTTGTGGGCAGTGAGAGTGGGAACTCGATCCGTCCAGCCAGCAGCCCCGGGAATGACGGCGGTTTGTGCGTGACCCCATGCCGCCGTAAGCATCAGAAGGTGCAGGAGAGCTCATCTGCTCTCCCGAAGATGGGACCGTTCTGGAGCGTCGCGTGTGGAGGACACCGGTGCGTTCCGCAATCCAAAATAACCCGGTACCCTCTCCCAAGGTGCCGGGTACCTTTTGAAGGTTTCATATCGATACCAAAAAAAGGGAGACCCCTAGTTCAAATCCCGGCGCGCATTTCTGACAGAGATTTCATTATCGTGGCACTGTCTTGAATAGAGTTCTCAGTTTTTCTGAAAATTTATTCATGGATATTCCACCTGTCAACACCTGTTTCTTCTGATAGAAATCCTTCATATTTCAGGCTACGTGGCTCTGGAACACTCTACCTGCAGATATCAGAAAAGCTCCAACTAAACCCCCGTTTAACAGAATGCTCCGTGATTTTTATTTAAAGTCAGCTAATATGGTCCAACATTTTCACAGTTCCGCCTATATTTATATGTATATATTTATTATACATATACCGTAGACTATTTAGACATAAGTAGGTATTCTGTACTAATATTATAAAGATGAAAGATTTGTATTTTTGTATGTTTGTTATGAATAAACTCAAAAACTACTATTCCGATTACAAAAATTCTTTCAATTCTGAGCAACATAGGCTACTTTTTACCGCGGGAAAATGCTTCATAACTACGTGAAAATGGGTAATAGGGTCAAGTCGGTGGAAGCAACTGGCTAAACGCCTATGATTTTAATATAGCAATGAAGCCTGGAATAGCACATAGGCTATTTTGATCCTACGGGCACCCATTAAACGGGTCCACGCGGGCGAAGCCGATAGCGGAAGGCTAGTAATTAAATATTCAAGCTGAATCCACCAAACTGTTTCCATCTACCAACAATATCTCACCATCACCATGGGTCGACTGAGAGAGAATGTCATTAGGCATTAAGTCCGCCCATTGTTATCCTAGTTTTTAGGTAATAACAGAAATAAATAAATAAATAAATAAATTTCAGGATAAGAGATTCTAACGATATCAGCCGGGACCGACGGCTTATCGTGCCCGCCGAAGCACGGAAACGCGCATAAAATTTGCCACTAGAGTGGTCACCCATCTCGCACTTGACCGCACCCGTTTCGCTTAGCTGTTTAAATAGCTTGCGTTCTATGTATGCTAGCCGCTGGGCCATGCGAACTTCCTTGTACAACTTGTCAACTTGACATTGCTTGCTTACATAAGGTACGTGTAGAACAAGGCAAGAAAACTTTTAACCCGACTCAAACCACGAAACCACAGATGAGAAAGTTCAAGTTGAAACAATAAGTCTTATACGTAGTCTATAGTCTAGTATAGTGTAGTATAGTCAGAGACGTAAAAATCTAAACACAAACAAAATGATTAAAAAAATTTGCGTCACACCAGCCAATCCCAAACGAGACTGACATTGAGCTGAAGAGCTGAAGAAGGCATTTTTAATCGACTTCAAAAAAGGAGGTTATCAATTTGACCTGTATTTGTCGTGTCCTTAATGTCGGCATGTGTTTAAAAATAAGTTTTATAAACATATTTGTTCCTTTTCAGTTGATTGGTATTTGAAGTCGATTAAGATTATTCTGTGTTATGAGTACCATGGACCAAAGACAAAAAACACGAACGACCAGAACTAAACCACTAAATTCAGCAGTTAAAAGTCAAAAAGCAAGAGTAAGAGACAAAATATTTATTTTATATTAGGAATACAAAATATTCGCTTAACGAATGTAATTATATTTTTCCCGGTCATCGCCTTTAGGTTCCCGTTTGGGCTAAATGTTGAGCTGAGACAAAAAAGGCGACGGAAAAAGACTCCCAGCATCACTCTTTTTAAAAAAGTACATATATTTTGAGATACCGGTATGGCTATGGATCGATAATGGGTACACAAGGCAGCTGATCGTAGAGCATCAAGGTGTGACAGGTATGACACCCGTCAGAGAGGAGTGGCCTTTACGGGCGAATCCTTCGTCCCAACGTCCATGAACAATGTGCCTTCTAGTTATACAACTAGTGTGTCAGTGTCAGTGTTGACGGTGCATAGAAAATGACGTTGTTAGTTGAAATTGACTTAATTAGAAATGTATGCGCCTGAAGCGATGAAAGAATATTTGTGAATGTGTGACAAAATTAAAATGTGTGCGTTCTTCCCCCGCACCAGATTTGGCACAAAAATTATGTATCGATGCGAGACGCTATGCCGTCTCTACCGAAGGGTGAGTCAGTAACTTTGGTGCTCTTAATATGAGACACTATATATCGTATGAGACAATATATCCCACGGAGAATGGAGCCCAGGATCCATTGCACGGTTCATGGGCATGGTTATCACTGCGCAATAGCTGCAGCTCTTTTTCGTCCCACTGCTGGGCACGTTGATGATAAGTATAATGATATTGTGAGTGCAATAAAAACTGTTTTGAATGTGAAACGTTACAATTACTTTGGCGAGTATGCTCTAGCAATGATTACAAATGTTCATGATATCTCTCACAATTTGCGCTGAAGTAATATGAGCGCGGTTGGCACGCCATCGCCATAGCATTGTAACTGATGGTCAACCACCGTGACATGATAGTACGTAATGATGCTTGCGCAATAACCGAAGACTCATGTGAATACGGCACAGAACACCCTGTCTTTCTGGTGTTCTGTGGAATACGGGGAGAGTGTCTCGTACTCTCCCAACTATATATATTTCAAAGTTGGGTAAAACTAGTTTGCAAGAGTCCGCAATCAACACTAAATTTTTTTTAAAATAAGTAAACTATTTTTTTAGAAATTCAACAGAAAGAAGAAGGGTTCTATGGATTTTTCTCATTTCTGAACTTAGATAAGAAGTATGAAAATAGGGATCTAAGTACTCGATTCCAATTAAAAATGTCTCACGAAGAGTGGTCGTATGTAGGTATTTGCACTGCCACTGCCACAAGGCTGATGGTTGCGTCATGTAAGTCTGGCCGGCAACTGCTTGCTTGTGGTCGTATGTAGGTATTTGCACTGCCACTGCCACAAGGCTGATGGTTGCGTCATGTAAGTCTGGCCGGCAACTGCTTGCTTGTGGTCGTATGTAGGTGTTTGCACTGCCACTGCCACAAGGCTGATGGTTGCGTCATGTAAGTCTGGCCGGCAACTGCTTGCTTGTGGTCGTATGTAGGTATTTGCACTGCCACTGCCACAAGGCTGATGGTTGCGTCATGTAAGTCTGGCCGGCAACTGCTTGCTTGTGGTCGTATGTAGGTATTTGCACTGCCACTGCCACAAGGCTGATGGTTGCGTCATGTAAGTCTGGCCGGCAACTGCTTCCACCGAAAACAAAAATAATGCTTCACGGCAGAAGTAGGTGCAGCGGTGGAACCATAAAAGTTCTACCGTCTACAAAACTACCATCATCAACCATTCTATATATCATTAATTTTTTTCAACCTTTTTATGTCCCACTGGGCACCTCTAGCAATTGAGAGTGATTTAGGCCATAGTCCACCACGCTGGCCTAGTGCGGATTGGTGGACATCATACCTTCGAGAAATTATGAGTTTCTCTCAGGCATGCACGGCGATGGAAAACATCGTAATCAATAAAATAAAATGAAATAACGTTTCAAACTCATAGCCCCACAGATGGGTAGATATACCCTGTGTCGTGGGTACCATCACTACATACAAAAACAGAAACAGCATCAATTAAATATCACAATATTTTCCATCACCGTGGAGCAGCGATGAAATGCGCACATCACAAATTTATTTTGTCAGAGGTGCGCGCCGAGGATTTGAACCCGGGCTTCCCGCGTTGGAGACCGTCCTTACCACTCGGCCATCGCTGCTCATATTCATACACACAGCTAAGTGGCTATAATACCAACATGACAAATCCTCGAAAATAACTACAATTTCTCTCCTGACGCAGCGAAAGCGTGGCAGATGGGCTTACGAAACTTTTATTGTTAAGAAATGTCAAACGGACTTAATGGTTGTCAATTATGTTTATGCGTATAGCTCGTGAAGCCCGAATAACCCAGTGGTTGGCATTCAACACAAACGTTCTACGCTTCTAAACGGGCGCGGTCGGATTTGAGATGGGAGACAGTTATTGGCAAATAGAGCGTTTCCGGGCTTCGGAAGGCACCGTCCGTCCAATCGCTCGTTTTGTGGCGCTGCCCGTGAAGGACATTGGTGTGTTCTTCAGAAGATCCTGAAGTTCTCCCCAAACGCTAAGGCAGACCAGGCTTAGTGCGGTAAATATCTCACATAACCTAGTATCTCTCCCAAGGTGCAAACTGGACGGTTGGAGCTCCTACTCCTGTCGAACGCAACCGCCTTTTAGTCGTCACTTACGATCAGGCAGAGGATACGGTAACTCTATGCTTAGTCACGAAGGGACTAGCATGCTCGTCTGTTATTCTATAAATTCATCATAGCACTCTAAAGAAACATTACAATCAATTTCTTTAACCTCAACATTCGAGCAGAATCGAATATGCATATAATCGACTGCATAATCGATTATCTATGACATACTCGTTCCACTATTACATCACTAGGAACAGAGCGGTTTGAATTCCAATGACAGCTATCTAGGTTAAAAACTTTATATTCCGCACAGAGGTTTTTTTGTCCTTGATTTTACGACCTTGGGAATTGTAATTGCTAATGATTTTTATGAAAAAATAGGTTATAGAACCTTAAGCTTAGGGCCATGCTCGGAAGCGAAAGAGGCTGGAAAGCCGTTGCTTCCTTCTGCGAGGAAGTCATCTCGCATAAGGAGGCGGCGGAGCGGGAGCGAGAGGACGATCCGTCCCAACCCCCGCTCCGCAAACGAAGAAGGGGAAGGAGAAGACGGCAATACGACCGTTCTCTCCCTCCCCCCGGTGGTGGCCTGCAGGTTGGTGGTACGGGGGTGCCTCCACCTGCATTGCACAGGCCATCACTGATGGACAGGAATGACCCGGCGCTCCTGGTCATTCCTGTAGCCTCCCCATAAGGGGAGCGTGTAGGGCCTGCCAAGATAGGCAGGCAGTCGCCGACGATGTTGTGGAAGCAAAGGTTCTGCCGATTTCCCACGACATCGTCACGATGGCGATGGAGGAGCGCAGTAGGGTTTAGTGGGTATATCCCTGCCTCTTAACGGCAGGGGGGAGTCCCACACACCTCCCTCTGTCCCCTCGACAGAGGTCGAGACGGTGCGTAATAGCATTCCCTACTTAAAAAAAAAAGGTTGTAGAACCAGCAGCCAATATAGGTGTGCAGTCGGGTGTGAGATGGGTGACCGCTAGTGGCAAATTTCACGTTATGCATTGGCCCCAGTAGTTATCTATAGATAGCAGTCTTTAAGCTTTGTCGGAGGCCTTACGAATGGTTTGAAAACATCCGATATGTCCACTAACCCGAATCTTCACCAGCCATCCAGGCACGGTCCGAAAGTGGGGAGAGGGGGTGTCACAGGGGACATGAGCCCCCCCGCTAAAATCGTACACGTGATGCATGGATGAAGGCGATATAAACCGTTGGTAAATAAAGCAAGAAAACTTGTGCCACCCGTCGTGTGTAATAACACGACATATTTTATTAGTGACTCCCACCAAAATTTAAGGTTGCGACCGCGCCTGCTACCAGCGTGGTGGAATAAAATTCAGGCCTCTCCAATAATGGGGTGCCCGTGCCCAGCAGTAGCAGCCTTTTTTATATCGGGGGGAGGGGGGGTACCCGGCACTTTGGGAGAGGATACGTGGTTATGTGGGATTTGACCGCACTAAAACCTCCTCGGTGGCCTGCCTCGGACTAGGGAGGACTCAAGGATCTCCAGTGGAACGTACCGGTGTCCTCCACGCGCGGAGCCCTGGAACGGGCACATCATTGGGAGAGCAGATGTGCTTTCTGCACCTTCTGATGCTTACGGCAGTATGCGGCCACGCACACACCGCCGTTCTAACCGGGGCTACTAGCTGGATGGTCCGAGCTCCCACTCTCACCATCCGCAACCCCGGAAGCCCCCTTTTAGTCGCCCTTACGATCAGGCAGGGGTAGCTCTATTCTTAATCCCGAAGCTACAGGAACTAGCAGTAGGAGCCTACGTTTTGTACCAGATGCGGGGCCTTGTGCTTTTAATAACTTTGACCATAGGCAAGCTACGTAGGTCTTGCCTGTGTTCGCAGTTGCGTTGCTACTCCGAAAGCTGATGAAGGCTGACTACACAGTCTTATATGTTTCTGTAATTATATGTACTTTTATGATCGATGACTTTTACCGTTACATAGATATCGTTAAAAGAAATGTTACAACGTAATAAACTAACATAACCTATTTACCCTAAACAAATTATCTAGCGCCAGTACAAAGTATGTTACGCTTCCGAAGTAGGCGAGATTTAACCAACTTTCTCTCAATGACATAAGACATTACCACTTCTTACTCAATAGTTGTATATACAAAACACGTACACAAACAGAACTGGTGTCCGTATGTCACACGGTTGGAATTTATAAGTGTGTATTTGCGTCGGATTGGGCTTAAGACCCAATTATAAGTACTCTGATGTAGAAATCGTGTCCCCAATTAAAAGTGTGTTGTGACAGATGCTCTAAAGAATGACGAGTCTGAAAGATGGAAGATGGAAGAATATCCACTTTAGCTTGATTTACAGTAGGTAATATTTGTAAGTGACAAAACTTTTATGATGCGATCGATCGGGGAAGCTGTATAACTATACCTACCACCGCTGCACCTACTACTTATTAACACGCTTATATTAGCTTGACCTGTATGTATGTATGTATGTATGTAACGGAAATTTTTAACTTCATTTTCACCTACTTCTAAGCATCTGATTAACTTGAAAATTTGCACAGGGGTCAAGGGCCGATGACAATGCAATATATTTAAAAAAATCCAACTAATAAATTAAAAATAAGTAATGTAATTGAAGAAAATAAAAACACGCTTTTGTGAAAATACGAACAAAAAGTAAAAAACAAGAAGAAAATGTATTTTACTGTAAAAAAAGCGTGGGGTGCTTTTTGACATACTATTGACACTATGCAGGGCGTGGGCTACGTGCCGCATGCTCTTCTGCTACTGCGAGTCGGACTCGCGCACCGAGAGTTCCGTAAAATATTTTTAATATATGATGTTACTAAAAACGTTTTTCGCAGTTTTTCTTTTATCTGTGCTATAAGACGTTGCTTCGTACCAAATTTCAAGATTCTGAGTTCATGAGAAGTACACTGTAGGTTTTGATTCCCTTGCGAGTGTCGAATATTTGCGAGAATTTGCGGCATAAACGGCTGTATCTCTTGATTGCGTTGGCATAGAAGTTTGATTTTTTGACAGCTTACAGCAACACCTAAGGGACAGTAGAACTGAGTATTTGATATAAATTCCAGCTTGATACCTCCACGCGTTCCTAAGAAAAAGGGTCTTGACAGACGGACAAAGTGATCCTATAAGGGTTCCGTTTTTTCCTTTCGAGGTACGGAACTCTAAGAAAACCTGACACCTGTCTAAAAATGAATAATTCTACTTCCCTATTGACACGATTTTTTCAGAGTTCGTAATTAACATAGCGTACAAAACAAGTTTTAACAAGACACGTCTGTTTGTTTACGTTTGGCGATATTATGTCATTGAGAGAAAGCGGAACATACCTACTTCGCGTAACAGTTATTTTGCGGAAATTTTGCAGTAAAATAGCATATTAGTGGTCATTAATAAATACATACGTTTCTAGCTTTCCGCCCGCGCCTTTGTCCGCGTGGAATTTGGTTATCATTGCACACGAACATTTAACATTGCACGAGTGTTGTGAAATAAATAAACAATGCACGACGACCCGCGTGGCGCTATGGTTACCATGCCGGACTGCCAATCGAGGGGTCTCAGGTTCGATTCCCGGCGAAACAGAAATTTGAATGAGTTTTTTATGTTCTCGGTCTGGGTTTTTGTGTTTCTGTCTTTGTATGTGTCCATGGTACCCACGACACAGGGTATTAATTACCTTACTGTGGGGCTATGAGTGTGTAACGTTTATTATTATTTATTAATGCAAAAATATATCTGTTGAGCAAATATCTCCTCAGGGAAGTAAGAAAGAAGAAGGCCATGGTCTATCACGCTGGCCAAGTGTGGATTGGTGGACGTCATGCCTTCGAAGATGTTATAGGTTTCTCTCAGGCATGCATGTTGATGGAAATTAAAGAGTTAATAAATAATGTAGTTTAAAAAACTAACAATTTTTTAGTTTTTTATACTATGCAAACCCTGTGAAAATTTTCAAGTTAATCTGACGCTTAGACATGTTAAAAATATAAAACTTTATATTTGTTTTATTAAGTACCTTAGGCCACGAACTTATCAGCCGCCCCTCGTATATTTCTTTTTATATTGATGATCCTAGTTAGGACTTTAATATAAAGTTATGAGATTATTGTATTGTGCAAATTTTCAAGTTAATCAGACTCCAAAAAGTAAGTGAAAATGAAGTTAAAAGATTCCGTTACATACATACATACACACATTTAACCTGTATGTGTGCTAATAAAAGCGTGTTAAAAACAAGAATATTTTCCGTCATGGAGCAACGACACTGCGGCGAGGATTCGAACACAGTATCTTAGTGTAGGAGACCGCGGTATTTATCGCTCGGCCATCGCTGCTAAAGGAAACACCTTACGACATAGTATAACGACCCGTGTGGCATAATGGCTTCCTTGCCGGACTGCCGATCGTAGGGTCCCGGGTTTGATTCCCGTCAAAGCAGTTTGAACGATGAGTTTAAAATTTCTGTTCTCGGTCTGGGTGTTTGTGTTTCTGTCTTTACTGTGTCCATGGTACCCACGACACAGGATATATCTATCCTACTGTAGGGTTATGAGTGTCAAACGTTATTTATTTATTACTAGCGGCCGCTTGCGACGTCGTCCCCATATTTGTCATAGCATGATGTTATATAGCCTTCTTCAATAAATGGACTACTCAACACAAAAATAATTTTACAATTCAAACCAGAAGTTCCTGAGATTAGCGCGTTCAAACAAACAGACTCTTTAGCTTTATATATTAGTATATAGATTATATTATTTGCGATGAAATACGAAACTAACCTACATACAATCCACTAGATGTTATGTTATGTCGGCGACCTGCCGTCACACCTAAACCATATATGATTGATTCAGGACTACGATATGTCGTAAGAACATGCATTCTACATGAAGACAGGATCTGCTACTTTCTCCTAAATGATATAACTAGTAATTATACCTGTTGATGAGCTTAGATAACAGGTGTTATAGTTAAAGGGGCTTAGGAATAACCATAATTTAAACCAAGAGTTAAACCAATATGAGCAGCGATGGCCGAGTGGTAAAAAACCGCGGTCTTCGACGCGACCGATCCCAGGTTCAAATCCTCGGCGCGCACCTCTGACAAAGAAATTTGTAATGTGCGAATTTATCGCTGCTCCACGGTGATGGAAAATATCGTGATATTTCATTGATTACGATATTCTCCATCGCCGTGCATGCCTGAGAGAAATTCATAACTTCTCGAAGGCATGACGTCCACCAATCCGCACTTGGCCAGCGTGGTGGACTATGGCCTAAATCCCTCTCAATTGTGAGTAGGAGACCTGTGCCCAGCAGTGGGACAAAAAAAAGGGTTGAAAAAAAAAACCAAGAGTTTTCTTCCAATGGAAATCGTAAAAAAACCCGACCAAGTGCGATTCGGACTTGGGCACGAAGAGTTCCGACCCATTATCTATAAAACGCCAAAAGATCAAGTTTGTTGTATGCATCGACTTAGCATATAATTACGTAAGTGTATCCTTTGGTATCGGGGGGAAACCTTCAAAAGGTACCCGGCACCTTGGGAGACGTTACCGGGTTATGTAGGATTTGACCGCACTAAAACCCCCTCGGTGGATCTCCATTGGTATGCACCGGTGTCCTCCACGCGCGGTTCCCCGGAACGGGCCCATCTTCGGGAGAGCAGATGTGCTCTCCTGCACCTTCGGGTGTTCACGGCGGCATGCGGTCACGCACACACCAAGTCCCACTCTCATCGTCCTCAACCCCGGAAGCCCCCTTTTAGTCTCCTCTTACGATCAGGCAGGGGCAGCAGGGGCAGGGGGGGGGGCAGGGATACTATTCTGAATCCCGAAGCTACAGGGATTACGTAAGTTTATCCTAAGTCTATGGTTGTATGGACTGCCCTCTTTTTTTAGGGTTCCGTAGCCAAATGTCAAAAAACGGAACCCTTATGGAATCGTGATGTCTGTCTGTCTGTCCGTCCGTCCGTATATCACAGCCATTTTTTCCGAAACGATAAGAACTATACTGTTGAAACTCGGTACGTAGATGTTTTCTGTGAACCACATTAAGATTTTCACACAAAAATAGAAAAAAGCAATAAATTTTGAGGGTTTGCATTACGTCAAAATAAAAAAAAATTGGGCTAAATTTGCCACATCCAAAATCCGCCGCCCTAGGCTGGAGCTTAGCCGAAGGCTAATAGCCTTACTTTCACAATACTGTAGTATCTCGTATGGCCGTCCATATTTGGCGTCTCCGTTTCTAAAATGTAAATCATAACGCCATTAGTTCTAGCCTCATATCGATCGCACGTCTCGCCGAATTCCCAAAAAGGTCATTATGATAGTCTGAACGGCATTGCCTTACTAAACAGTGCGGCAGTAATTTAGGTAGCTGTCCTACCGGTGCAACGTGAGTGGAAAGCGAACGACTATCTTGTTAATTATAATAGGCATAGCATACTCCCATTGCATAAGCTTCAGAAAATCGGTATTTATATTTAAACTCCTCTGCATCTAAGGTAAAAGGATCATACTGAGGTTTATAGGTTTTTGTTTTCCTTGGTGCCTCTTCATTATCCAACTGATCAAAAATATCAAAATATTGTAAGTAATCCATATCTAAAACTCAACACTTGTAGGTTATACATAGGATAAACAAGGTCTCCGGACTGAATAAGGGTTGTACAATATGGCATAGTAATTAAACAACCGTTATAACGGCTTTATAGTACGAAAGTGACAAAAAGTGTTTATTAGTAAAGTTTTTGTTATAACCTTGTTATAACGAGTGTGTAAAATTTTATTAGTAAGACAGTTAATATATAACGTAGTCAAAGTCATACAAAATCTATGATAATAGGCGTTTAAGTACGAAATTGCCGTTTTATTTTTTATTTTATTTATTTTATTGTTCATGTACACACTAGAAAAATACAGGATAAATTAATATTATGCAATATATACTTTAAATTGACATAACCTTCATGAGCTTGAGGTTTTTATTTGAAACTTTTTTCACTTATTGCATATGAGGTTCTTTTTTTTAAAATGTGCAACATTTGATTTTTGACCTTTTTTTATACAGCTTAAACAAGAAAGATGGACACTTGGAAAATACATGTAATTTTTTAATACCTACCTACCTAACGCACATTTGAGAAGCGTGGTGAAGTCAGCTACATCAGCTCCATGCCTTTCCAATAATAGGGAGAGGCCTGTGCCTAGCGATGGAACGTAAAAAGGATTGCAGGTAAAAAAGAAACTGTCTTAATGCCGTATTTTTAGTCAAGCGAAGTATATTTGTGTAATTTATACTATTTAAACGTAAAATCTTAAATTTAAATTCAATAATATGAAAAAAGTAAGCTTTCAATAATATGAAAAAAAATGGCTAAATAAACGTACTTAAGAATTAGACTTGTCTCTAAAAATGGAAATTAGCTGTTAGGCCTCTTGTAGACACACGTTTTTTTAGCGTAAAAATCTACGGTTAATTCCTTCATTGAGGTATTACTTCGTTGAGGCAAGCACGGCGCCGCCCGCCGCGAGCACCGCATCTGACCCTCGGCGCGCCGCGTCTACGCACGGCGAATTGACCGTAGATTTTCATCAGTGTTGTATGGCGTTCTATGAGAGTGTGTAGAAAGTGCCGGATATTTTCATGTTTTAGTGACGGATTCCTGTACGTTGATTTAATTTTACGAGTGAAATGAAGTGAACATGAATCAAGAATTACTTATTACATTATAATAGTTCAAATATTTTTAAGCAATTTATTGAGTGTCACTTTCTGCATTTTAAAATAAAATTGTAAAACTTGTCTTCATCTTCAGGATCTTCCCTCAGTTAAGTCTTGACAAATGTGTGAAATGCGCCAAATTCGTTACATTGCACTAAAATTGGATGTACCTAAAACCTTTTCTCTTCTTTTTTGAGCTTTCTATTTAAATAGTACGCAAGAATAATTTGCTACTTACAAGGATTCATGGCGAGGACGCTTGGTGCAGAAAAGTCGCAACTGAGCGGCACCTGGCCCTTGTCTTGACCCCGGTAGCTTTACCATGCCATTTTTAAGCTTGCACGTTTTCTTGGCCGGGCGGCTAAATCGCCGTACGGTGAAAAAAACCGCCGTCTACAAGGGCTCTAAGCTCATCGTCACTCGCGATAAATGTGACTACTACACAATCATGCAAAGCTTTCGCTAACGAATTCTCGAAAATTCGAAATCCGGAGTACTTTCATGAACCTTTGTTTTGGTTTTTGACAATGATTGATAAGTATTTGACTGAAAGAGAATTTCGCGGGAACTTGGAAGACTCGTGTTTTGCTCTTATTTTATTTTCATAATCTTGGTGTATTTTTGAGTTATATCGGATAAAGTTGATGGCATTTTGTTTGTTATTATAATAATATTACTATATTATAGTAGAATTCACCGATTTTACCGCCGATTGTGGACCGATTTTCAGAATTCTATTTTATTTGGGATCTGTGATCCCAGATCTGTGATGAGATTGAGAAAACTTTTTCTTACGAATATTATTGACTCGTAAAACTATTGTCAGGTCAGTAGCGGTACCAATAATTCAGAACGAATGGAAGGCCACTCTATTAAAGGCACTAACCCGAAATATTTCTTATAATAAAAATAATAAACTCTTTATTTCAGACTAATCATTTAAATAGTCCATAATATGTCTTAGAGACATTCGCAAGAAAATGTATCATATTTACCTTTTAAAATCGTTTTTTTAATTTCATTTTCAAATTCATTTTTTGAAATATTCACGCCTCTAAATATGTTTCTAAAAGCACGTTTGAAATAAATTATCAATAAAAATATTATAAATTATAATAAATATATTTTGAAATAATTATGACTGTTTCTCAAACGTGGTGAAATAACATAATATAATTTTCTTTTCTCTAACTACAGATTTTATAATTAATGTTAAAGGTTAAGCATAGATTATGTACAGAGACGGAAATTGAGTAGATCGTTAGAGCTAAGTGGTCGTCGCCGGAAGATGTCAATGCTCGACTGATTCCATAGATAACGTTTAAATTACAAGATTTTCACCACTTTTAAACTCTACCTTCGTTTTTTAAGTTTGTTTCTCCCCCTTATTGGGGAGGCCTGGAGCTTACTCCACCACCCTGCTCCAATGCGGGTTGGTGGAGATGCGGGGTACTAACCTGTAGCTGTCGGATGTTTTCAAACCGCCCATAAGGCCTCCAACCAGGTTTAACGACTGTTATCTATTGACAACTACCGGGACCGAAGACTTAACTCTCGTAAAACATAATGTTGGTGTGGTTGAGTTCTTTCACATGGTGCACTGTGAAACTGCTAATTAATCAGTCCGTCTACAAGGTAAACTATTGAATGAGTGGTGACATAAGCGATCTGACTGCGATGGCCACGACTTCGAGAACAGTGGCAACTTTTTGTGGTTGCTGCTGCGCCTAGCAATTTACGAGACCATTAACCATCGGAGTAGCAACGTTACGGTACCACATAAAGTGTGTCCATGGTACCCACGACACAGGGATTACCTTTCTTACATTACTGTGGGGCTATGGGTGTGTAACGTTTATAGTTTCGGAACCTATTCAATGCATACAAACAATAAATCTTTCCTCTTCATAATAGTACAGAAAACATAAGTTTCTCTACAAGGCCGAACGGATGAGCTGATTGAAATTAAATTGCACGTTTGACCGGAAGATGTCAACGGTCGAGTGCTTGGGAAGATGTTGGGGTAGAGTCCAAGTCACAAGATAATAGCTGTTATTATCTGTCGAACTTCCGCAACTCATCAAGAGACGTTCTTTGTCATCTGACTTGGATCATATTTACGACGCTTTCTTAATTTGTTTATAAAGTCCCGGCTTACCTCGCGGATCACTTCGGGGGCGCCTGACATGTTTAGGACCGTACCGAGGTCCTTCATCATGAGCCATCGCGTGGGGTCGCTAGGTGGCCTCGGCGAAGACTGCTGCTGAAGACCTAGCGACCGCACGCGATGGCTCATGATGAAAGACCTCGGTACGGTCCGAAACATGTCGGACGCCCCCGAAGTGGTCTGCGAGATAAGCCGGGACTTTATAAACATGTTTACGTATCCTCGCGAGACGCTTTCTTAATTTTTTAAATACACACTATTATTATTATTTTAAAGGTGTGTATTTTTATGTCGCAACGATGGTACGAATTGACTTAATTTTTTGGATGGAGGTTTATTATTATTATTATTATAAAGGTGTGTATTTTTATGTCGCATCGGTGGTACCAATTTACTATTTTTTGTATGGAGGTAGTGGAAACTAGTCGAGCTCCAATTTATATATCAAACATGGGTCATTTTTTAATATCTAAATGGAGTCAGAGATCTAAGAGCAGCCATTTTGTTTTAGGCCCTTTACACACTGTGATTTTTAGCATCAATGCAATCGTGCTATTCTGAACAGCGCGACAGCATGCGGCACCGCTACTCCAGCAATGATCAGACGTTTTAATCGATACGGTTGCATGTTAGCTTACATATACAGTCGCGCTTCTGAATCTATCTAGTCTAGTCTAAATCTATGCAGAACTTATGTATTTCCTATCAATTGCGCCAATTTCATTTGTAAAAATCGCGCATATTCTGAATCCTTGAGATGTATGCAAATAACATGTTATTCTATATATTGTTTGGTTCTGGCAAATAAATTACATTAATTTATCTACTGTACTGCGACAGCATCGCCACTGTATAGATACATAAAGTAGCGCAAGTGTGTAAAAAGATAAAACATCGCTGCTAATAATGATAAATACCAATAGAACTTATTTGGACATAAGTATTTAATTAAATATATTCAAGCTCAATCCACCAAACTTTTCCACCTATCAACAATTTCTCACCATCACCATGGGTCGACTGGGAGAGAATGTCATTAGGCATTAAGTCCACCCATTGTTATCCAAGTTTTTTAGGTAATAACAAAAAAGAATAAATAAATAAATGATAACGCTTGACACTCGTAGTCCCACAGTAGGATATATACGCCTTGTGTCGTGGTTACCATGGACATATACAAAGACAGAAACAAACACCCAGACCGAGAACAGAAATTTAAACTCATCATTCAAATTTCTGTTTCGCCGGGAATCGAACCCGGGACCCCTCGATTGGCAGTGCAGCATGGTAACCATTGCGCCACGCTGGTCGTTACAGTGTGTCAAAGGCATTACAACTCTCATGAATTGTACCATGCAACATACAACCAAGTTCATTCGCGCGTTGTTTCCGCCACCATCCTTCCGATCGCCTTTCACTCTGCTCGTGCATCACGGTCCATCGTGGTAACAATCTGTTCTCTATAGTGGTAACGTTGTTAAATACATGTATGTTTGCGAATTTCAAAAATTTGTAGATTTAGTGCCTCACACATTTTTCCTTGTGGCACTACTCTACTTTTATCTTCGATGTGTAACTGACGATTACGCCGTAGTGTTAGTCTGTCACTTAAAAAGCTCACGAATGAATATAAAATTAAATATAGTAAAAAAAACTTGAGAAATTTATAAAAAAATACATAAGAAATTTCTCAAGTACGACTGGATCAGTTAATGTGATTTTGATTCTATACTAATATATAAAGATGAAGAGTTTGTTTGAACGCGATAATCTCAGGAACTACCGGTTAGAATTGAAAAAATATTTTTGTGTTGAATACTCCATTTGTTGGGGAAGGCTATAGGTTATATAAAATCATGATATGATTAATACCAGAGTCCACGCAGACGAAGTCGCGGGCAGACACTAGTTTATGAATGTTTCCATATTAATAAAATATACCTAAACTGAACTACAGTAAAACTCACAAGTTTTAGAATATTATAGACCTTTGGCTTAGTCGCATAGATCGCTTGCGTTGTACGCTAACCGCCGCCGGGCCATGCGCGAATTAAAACTACCGTATAATCGCTGAAAAATACGATAGTTTGTAACCTACACAACAACCTAAGAGGTGTCTTGCATTATTTACTTTTTAAATTTTTATTCGACAGTAATATAAAAACTATAAGAATGACAAATCAATAATTCCTCTTTAAACAGATTTATTGTACTTTAAATTACAACAATTAAAATTCAATAAAGAATTTTCTAAGGTTTAAATGCAAATGTTAAATACCAAAAAGGGTTTAAATTAAATTAATCCGGTTATGTTTTTAAGAGCGTGCGATCAGATTTGATTATTCCTGATACCTTTAAGGCAGGATAACGTCTGTCGAGTTCACTAGGATTTTTATATAATATGTGTACGGGACAAGCCGTATGATAGGTATTGTTTAGTAAACCAGGGCCCAGCTGATTGACAATTTTTGGTCCTTCGAGTCGGATCTTAACTAGCGACCTATGGATTTGGATTTGTTTTCTTAGTCGGGAGAAATGTACGGGACAAGCCGCGGCCGTATTGTTTAGTAAAACAGCCGCGCTTTGGATTCGCGCGGCTCTTATATATTTCCAATAATCAATTAAATTCAGTGTGTATAACTACTCAAGCGAGACGTTTTATTTCTCCCTCGCCACACTCACCTAGGGCTAATACCCAGCCCTTACATTTTTTGGTCCTTTGAGCCAGCTCTGAACCAGCGACCTATGGATTTGGATTTTAGTAAAACTGCTGCGCTTTGCATTCGCGCGGCTCTTTTATATTTCCAATGATCAATTAAATACTGTGTGTGTATAACAACTCAAGCAAGACGTTTTATTTCTCCCTCGCCACAATCACCTAGGGCTAATACCCAGCCCTTACCTTTTTTGGTCCTTCGAGCCAGCTCTGAACCAGCGACTAATGGATTTGGATTTGTTTTCTTAGTCGGGAGAAATATACGGGACAAGTTGTACGATATGTATTGCTTAGTAAAACTGCTGCGCTTTGCATTCGCGCGGCTCCTTTATATTTCCAATGATCCATTAAATTTTGTGTGTGTATAAAAACTCAAGCAAGACGTTTTATTTCTCCCTCGCCACAATCACCTAGGGCCCAGCCCTTACATTTTATGGTCCTTCGAGCCGGATCTGAACCAGCGATCTATGGATTAGGATTTGTTTTCTTAGTCGGGAGAAATTTACGGGACAAGCCGTACGATATGTATTGTTTAGTTAAATTGCTGCGCTTTGCATTTGCACGCGGCTCTTTTGTATTTCCAATAATTAAATTCAGTGTGTGTATAACTACTCAAGCGAGATGTTTTATTTCTCCCTCGCCACACTCACCTAGGGCTAATACCCAGCCTTTACAATATGATACAAGAAAAGTACAGTTTGTCAAGCATCCATTCGTCAGTTATGTATGTTAGATAATGACATAAAATTATCATAATTTTGTTACATACAATGTATACAAAAGTTTCGCTTGCAGTAACATTATTTCGTTCCGTGCTACTGATGCATTTCAAATGGTTCGATGTGCAGTGGAAAGTTGTATCACGTTACACCTGACATTGACATCCAAATTGCAGATCTATCGAATTATACACGCGGTGTTATACCGTCGTCCGGGCAATGACATTATAAATAAAAAAGTTCCTGGCTCGGATAAGAACAATTGATTTTCTTGGTTTAATCTCAAAAGAGAACTTAATAATGTAGTTTAAAAAACTAAAAAACACGCTATTGTGAAAATACGAACTATAAAGTAAAAAAGAAAAAAAAAATGTATTTTACTGTAAAAAAAGCGTGTGGCGCATGGTGTCAATAGTATCTTAAAAACCACCCCACGCTTTTTTACTTTATAGTTCGTATTTTCATAAAAGCGTGCTTTTTAGTTTTTTAAACTATATTACATTATATACAATTATATATTATGGGTGGTCACCCATCTCTCACTCGACCTCGACCACGCCTTTTTTCGAACGTGTTCATAAAATATTTTAAACATTCCTTTTGATCTCCTTTCTTCTAACAAAGGATAGGATGAGGAGAGGATGTACCCAATACTCTTTTTATTTTCTTTTACCTTTCTTTCTTTTTATATTTAGTAGCGCTACTATTGCAACTTCTTCTACCTCCATTCTGCACGAATGTACAGTCACTTGGCTTGGTCTCCGGCCCAAGTTGCCTATGTTTTGGTCGCTGAGGGACTGAGTCGCTGGCGACCAGTTGACAGCGCGTAACGGCTCTAAGCTCCAGGCCTCCTTCAAGGGAAAGACACGTGCCCAGTAATGGGATACAAAATGGGTTGCAGCTAACACCGTAAAAATACAAAGGAAATGTTTCTAAACCTTGATAACATAAGTCTGTGTTACAGACGTTTTTTCCCGGCGAGGGTACCTCTCCGAAACGCCCCATAAGGAACTTCGTTCCAAAAAAATGTCAGTCGCGACCAGCGACGTCTCAAAAGAAAAGAACTTGTTCAGATCCAAAACTAGTCAGGCTTTTCTGAAAATGTGCCGTAAATAAGCGGAATATAAATAATAACTCTAATAAATAAATAAAACCTCCATTAATTGTCTCAAGATACTTGTAACAATTAAAATAAATTATGTAGTTTAAAAAACTAAAAAAGCGTGTTTTTCAGTTTTTTAAACTACATAATTTATTTTTAATTTTTTTAGTTGGATTTTGATTCTCATATTATTGCATTGTTATCGGCCCTTGACCCCAAATTTTCAAGTTAATCAGACTCCTAGAAGTAAGTGAAAATGAAGTTAAAAGATTCCGTTACATACATACATACAGGTCAAGTTAATAAAAGCGCGTTAATAAAAATTAATAAAAATTTATGATCTACAATAAAAACCAAGGCGACCACGACTTCCCCTGAGGGTAGCTAAGATTAACGACCTCTAGCACAATTACAACCACAGACTTATATTTAAGTCTGTGATATCACGTCTGTTTCGAGTTACAGCCAAAACTCGGTCGTCAAACTATGGAAGTCATTTTCACAAACGTATTTCCACATTCTCGCACAATAAAATTGTGTGCAATTATTGCTGAAGCCGGAACCAACACAACTAGCTTACCAGTAAGCCACATTGCCCCATCACAATAAACCACATGAATCACTCAAATCCGTGTGCCTTCTTGCATAAGGCGGTTCTTGCCAACAAATTCGGAAAGTCCAATCTACTTTATGAAAGAACTTTTGAGCTCTATTACAAATATTTAAAGCTCATTATTGCCTGCGTTTTGTTGAAATATTTTAATATTCCATGAAAGGATGTCGACAAACAATATGGGGTGTTTTAGTTTGGAAATTATTGTTTGGAATGCTTTCGTAAGCGATTTCAAATCTTTTTAGGGTTCCGTGGACAAATGGTATAAACGGAACCCTTATGGATTCGTCATGTCTGTCTGTCTGTCCGTCCGTATGTCATGGCCACTTTATTGTGTAGACTAATTAAATTAAGGCAAGTTGTTGTTGTTTGTATTGAATTTGTATTGAATTATTTGTTGTTTAAAAAACCTCAATTGTCTTAGTCAAATTAAAAAAAAAATTACAGTCAAATTAACCAAACTGACTGCAGCTATAATTTATTTAAGAAAAAATTTAAATTTATCGACAAAGACAAAGACGTTTATTTGCACAAATATGGGTGTTTACAGAGTTGTTTATATATATTTACTGCGCCATATTTACCTTCATGAGGTATGCAAATATACAATGATAAAAATATAAAAGAAAAAACTAAACTATAATACAATTACGAAATGTACATTTACATCTATTTTACTATTATTTTTATTTGTCCCATATTGCGCCTTTTATAAATTAAAATTAAAATATTTATTTATTTATATTTCGGATCGGTTCCGATCGTCAGCTTTGGGTACCCATATCACAGGGTGTTTGTACACTGAGAGGAAAAAAAGCCGGCGGAAAAAACCTCCCAGGTTTTTATGGAATTCCTTTATGCCGTTTTATCGTTTATGAAATCAGTGACTGAGTAATACGCCTTTTTCAGTAAATACGTTTTAAGTCCTTTTTTAAATCGATCGTTTGATTTTGATGAAATTTTACATACTATGTATATTCAGTAGATCTGAGAATAGGTTGTTATATATTTTTATACCGAAAGGGTGGTCTACCCCAAATTTTAATTTTTTTTGGAAAAAAACATATTTATTTCTTCACTAGCTTTCCGCCAGCGGCTTCACCCGTGTGGACCCACACGGGTCTACACGGACCCTACGGGAACCTATAACACTATAGGTTCCCGTAGGATAAAAACCATCCTATGTCCTTTCCCAAAGTCCACTCTACCTGTGTTCCAAATTTAATTTAAATTGGTTCAGTAGTTTAAGCGGGGAAGCGTAGCAAACAGACAGAGTTACTTTCGAATTTATAATATTAGTATGGATAATGCATTAAAAATACACACCACCCTTAATTTTTACCCTTCCTTTCAACCCCAATTTTTATAGCCATATTAGTAATTTAATTATAAAAAGAGTAGAGACCCTGCTAACTCCATAATTAATAAAATTTAAGTTTAATTATATATAAGTAAATGCCATTGCATGGCCGTAACCCTTTTTGCGTCCCACTGCTGGGCACGGGTCTCTTCCCAATAATGGGGACAATAATGGAGCTTACTCCACCACGCTGCTCCAATGCGGGTTGGTGGAGATGCGGGTTAGTGGCCAACCCGCTGTCGTATGTTTTCAGCCCATAAGGCCTCCGACAAGGTTTAACGACTGTTATCTATCGACAACAACCGGGACCGACGGCTTAACGTGCCCTCCGAAGCACGGAAACGCGCACGAATTTTTTTTTGCCACTAGCGGTCACCCATCTCATACCAGACCGCGCCCGTTTGGCTTAGTTGCATAGATCGTTTGCGTTCTAAGCTAACCGCCGGGCCATGCGCGCTTCATGCTATAGTTGGTAAATCAATTGCATGATGGGTTGATTTTCCAACAAAAATAATTAAAACTTTAGGTCGAAATTGGTTCCCGAATCAAAACAATCAAAACAAAAGCAGATTTATTTTAAAATAAAATATTAAAATAAATCTGCGTGTATTGCTGTACTTTAAGTAGGTACACCAAAAGCGTAACGTAACGTTACCTCGTGAGCGTAACGAAATAGAAACAAATATCCTATTTTTCTTATTTTGGCAACTGTTTAAGAGGAAACGCGGGTTCAGGCGAATTTGAAAAATAGATATTTTGGAATAACTATTGCTATCGCGCTGCGCCCTGCGCTATCCGCCGCGTGCGATAGGGACAGATGCAGCTCAGACCGATTATACCTACAAACTTTCTTACTAAATCGAGGTTTCGTATTCTCCTCTTCCCTCCTTCAAAAGTTAGTTAAATATCAAAGATCAAATATCAAGAAATAGAATAAGTTATGTTATGTTTGTTTATTTATGTTTTTATTCGGTCGTAAAAACCTTTCAAATTTGTTTTGCAGTTGTTTGATTAGGGCTGTATGAAAGAGGCATTTTCTACGATTTTTGAAGAGTCATATTTTCTGATCTATTTAGTTGATAGAAAAAAACAAAACATAGAGGCATAGCTTTAGCAGACTTGGATATTGTCACAAAAAATCATTCCTCTAGAAGCATTATCCAGGGAGAAAATAGGAGAATACGTTTGTATGGAAATACGGCGCTAGCGTTTCCTCTTTTTATTCATTTATGCTATTAACTAAAAGTTACGAGTACCATTATGGACAAAATGGAGAAAATAGATGGTAAGTTTTCGTAACGACTCATAATATATCTTGTTTATGTTTCTGTACGCCTACATACGATTACCTTACTGAGGTCGTTTTATACCGTTTTTATTTGGAACTCAATATAGAACGAATTTCAGTGAGAGTATCTCCTTTTAAGTAAAATAATGGCATCTTACCATGTCGGTTTTATAAATCTGGAGCCACGGTAGTGGCCCTGTCAAGTCGACAAGAAAGCTGTGGGGCACTTACTAATGATATTTTTCCCTGAAGTATTGGTAAGTTGGAATTTGGTAAGTAAGCTACGTTTCTTATACCAACATATATTAATATGAAATACACAATTTCCATTCAGCTTTAATTGTAATTAAATATTTGGCATGGGTTTGACGATTTTCTGGTAGGTATTTTTCAAGGATTTTCTTTGCTAGTTGGTATCCATAGTCCCTATAGCTTCGGGATTAAGAATAGAGCTACGGTATCCCCTGCTTGATCATAAAATGCAACTTAAAGGGGGCTTCCGGGGTTGTCGGCGGTGAGAGTGAGAGCTCGACCCGTCCAGCCAGCAGCCCCGGGTAGGACGGCGGTGTGTGCGTGGCCGCATGTCGCCGTAAGCATCGAAAGGTGCAGGAGAGCATATCTGCCCTCCCAAAGATGGGCCCGTTCTGGAGCGCCGCGTGTGGAGGACACCGGTGCGTTCCACTGGAGATCCCGGAGTCCTCCCCAAGCGCAGGGCAGGCCACCGAGGGAATTTTAGTGCGGTCAAATCCCACATAACCCGGTATCCCCTCCCAAGATACCGAGTACTTTTTGAAGGTTTCCACACCCAATACCAAAAAAAAAGATTATATTTATAGGTATGGACAAGAATTGCTAGTTTAAAGGTATAAAGGTATTAGATACCGCATAATACCAGCCAAATACCAGATTCCACAAAATCTTACACTACATGACAATGCACTTTTGAGCGGTACATAACACAACTTCCTGATCTCAAAACATAATTTACGTACAAAGGTCCCAATTACACTAAATACGTACAAATCTGCGCGTTTGTCGGTGAAAGCTGTTACGCAACGAACAGCTGAGAGGTACGATGCAAATTCACAGTCACTGTCACGTGGTCGCGGAATGGTGAGTCAAACAACGTTACGCTGGGCTACAATCTCCTAATGAGTTGTTTTTTTTAATTTAAATTAAATGGTAGACGAGCTAAACTAAGGTCCTTACAGTATAATATAGGGTTATACGGTAAGTCGACCTAGATCCTTTAAGGAAAACTACAACTAGTTTTTATAATTTCTTACTGATTCTACCATGTAACTTCATACCGCAAGCTTACTGGGTATAGGACTAGGGTTCCATACCTCGAAAGGAAAAAACGGAACCCTTATAGGATCACTTTGTTGTCAGTCAGTCTGTCTGTCAAGACCCTTTTTCTCAGGAACGCGTGAAGGTATCAAGCTGGAATTTATATCAAATTCTCAGGTCTACTGTCCTTTGGAGTTGTGAAAAAATCAAACTTCTAAGACAGCGTAATCAAAAGTTACAGCCGTTTATGCTGCAAATTTACGACACTCACAAGGGAATCAAAACCTACAGTGAACTCAGAATCTTGAAATTTGGTAGGAAGCAACGTCTTATAGCTTATAGCACAGATAAAGGAAAAATTACGGAACCCGAAAAAGATAATAATATTTACAAATATACAACAGGTGAAAATATATAAATGAAATATGCATAAATAAATAAAATTTCCACTTACCTTTATTAATTAAAAACCTGTAAAAGAAGTTATTGAAAACAATAAAATAAAGTCAAGAAGCCATCCATAAATAACCACATATGAAAATCATGAGATTTAGGGTTCCATACCGAAACGGTGAAACGGAACTCTATTACTACGATAAGACTCCGCTGACTGTCTGTCTGTCTATCCGCCTGTCACCAGGCTGTATTCAAGAAGCGTGATAGTCAGATACCTACTTGAATTTTTCACAGGTGATGTATTTTCTGTTGTCGCTATAATGGTAGTTCGATATGGATTATTATTTATTACAGTGCGCGAGAAAAAATATGTTGTAATTTATAGATAGCCGCAATAAAATGAATTTGTATAGAGTCTTATAAATACATATTATGCTTCTTCATATAAAACAGGTTAGTAGAATTAGTAAAAAATATGATACAATAAAAATCATAAATATATAGAATGTGAGGAAGCAAGACATAGTTAGAATAGAGCGAGATAGAGATAAGATTTATAGATACATAATTACAACTTCTATATACAGTCAATACCTGGTGACGTCGCGTAGGAACCCTGGAATTTTCTATAATTTCTAGCATTTTCTAGAAAATTCTACCTATGTCTTGCCGCACGACCACATTTGAGCTCTATTAGTTGCCGATAGCATTGTTAGACTGTTTACTTTTACGTAACAATGGAGAAGGAGTGAAAAGAAAAAAAAATCTGACACAAAAAAATAAAAAATGAAAAAATCTTGTGAAGAGTTTAGCGAATTTTAACAATAAAATGTCGTTAACTGCATCTTATAAAATTAAGCGTTAAGTTAACTCAATTTACTTTCTAAAAAAGGCAACTTAATTATCAGAAAACAGATTAATACCATTAAGCGTACAATATCTACTAAACAGACAAAAAGTCTATCATTACTACAGATTATAAATGACAATTCAAAAGAGATTATTTCCTTTCCAATGTTACGTAATAGTATGGCGAAGTGTTCCTTAATTCACTTACTGTCATCATTTATAACTGGTCCATAATTTATTTCATTCGACGTATATTCTATACTGTTGGAGTCATGTACTCCTAGAATGCCACCTGCCTTCGCTACTCTGTGGCAACAGCCTTTTAGCATCCCACAAGATCCTTCTAAGAGGCCACCGACAATCCAACAGTAAAAGAAGAATTCGCAAGTCCCTCCTTGAGAACAGTCCTTATCATCCTGTCTATCTTTCACTGTCTCGGTAACAATTTCCACCTTTCCATCTAATTCATTATCAATATGTAGAAGCTTTCCTTTTCGTTTACTATTTGTACTGTATTCTGGCACTTTTTTCGTATTTGTACTCATTTCTTTTAAAATATCAGTCATTCTTGCCATTTGTGCGTCCGATATCGGCTTGAATGCTGGCAAAACTGTCGTGTTCGGATACTCGTAATCAAATCTTTTTACGTGTGGCAACACTGTATTCGTTTGTATGAACATCGGCTTTAATAGCGGCATTTTTCTTCTTTTTAGTCGTATTTCGTATAGAGCTCGCAGTGGTTCGTAGGCATCTGTTCAAACGAAAAATTATGAGTTTAATATGGTTAATTTATGGTAAACTTGGTAAATGCTTGGTAATGATGGTTAAATACACGATAGAAAAGCAATTTCTTCCCACGGTACCTATATTTTAACGGCAAGAAATCTTATTAGAATTTTATAGCTAGCATCAGAACGGTAAATCATAAATTTTCTTGGTTGCGCATACAGGAAGAAATTACCTTTACTGCTTCACAGTAGGATCCCATGATTGTAAAGTAATCTTAGATAAAATTTACAAAAATATACATTTGGATACCTATGTAATTTACAGTTCACTAATACTATGTAGTTTCTTAGATAATGTTTTTGACTTCATAAAAAAGGTATTGTTAAACGAACATAAATGTGTTCCCGAAACGTATAAGTCACATCTTATTATATATATGTATATACAAAAATGATTCATGGTCACGCCATCATGCGTGAACGGCTGGACCGATTTCGCTAATTCTTTTTTTGTTGTTTTTTGTCAGGAGAAGGAACCTTCTTATGAGGGAAAAAAACTAAGAAAATTGCGCAGAAAATTAGAAAATTGAAGAATATAACCACCATATTTTTCCTAATGTAACCATTTGACAATATAAACTTTTGTAATGCAACGTTTTCTCGTTTGAAATAACATTGACGGAATGCGCGCTGCAAATATAATCAAACAGATGCTTTGTTCGGAGTTATTAAATTGATATAAAATACATATTATTATAATCGAATTCAATATTCATAGTAATCACAGGACAACGTCTGTCGGGTCAGTTATGTAGTTTTTTTGAAAATCATGATTTGTAGGTAATACGATTTATCTACCCCATTTTGATTAAATTGTATTTTACTTAGTGTAATCATTTAGTTAAAACCAAAAATTAAAAATCCGTAATTGGCTGTCAGTTAGTTTGAAAGTTACATGTGTATTCTCACGCATGTATATTCCTTGGAGAGCTGTGGATTTTTTATTTAAAATAAATAAATAAAAGAGTTAAAAATCAACAAAAAAGTACAAAGACTAAAACATAATGAGATGATTTCGAGATATGAAGTCCAACTCACGACCCGTGTGGCGCAATTGCTACCATGCCGGACTGTCAATTAAGGGTTTAATTCCCGGCGACTCATAAATTGGAATGATGACTTTTCAATTTCCTGTTCTTAGTGGTGTCTTGTGTGTGTCCATGGTACCCATGGCACAGTGAAAGCTTTTGTGGGACTATGAGGGCTTGGGTTATAATTATAACAATAATTTTTAAATTCTGTCCATTGACGAACCAGAAAAAACGGTAATATTTTGTAGTAGAGGTAACGGTAGACATCCCAATTATCGATAACGCCTACCGTTAAATCAATTGTGTAACCAGCTAGTTGTTATCGAGCAATAAATGGACAGAATGGACTAAAGGGTCAGCAGAAGAAATCGCTCAAAATTTGGATGTTGGCTGATTTTTTTTATTGCTTCAGTCAAAGCATTTTTGTTAGAGGATAGCACAAAGAAATTTTGAATAACTATTGCACTATTGTAGGTGGAAGAAATTTAATGTTTCGACCGGGGACTACCACCCACTGCACCCACTTCTATCGCGAAGCAAGTCTGTTGTGTTTTGGTGGAGAAGGATTCCGGCTTGAAGGACCACAATGTTGTGTCTTTAGGTGTTAAGGACTTTAGTCCCTGTAGCTTCGGGACCAAGAATAGAGCTACGGTATCCCCTGCCTGATCGTAAAAGGCGACTAAAAGGGACTTCCGGGGTTGCGGACGGTGAGAGTGGGAGCTTGACTCGTCCAGCTAGCAGCCCCGGGAGGGACGGCGGTGTATGCGTGGCCACATGCTTAGGTGAACACCTGAAGGTGCAGGAGAGCACATCTGCTCTCCCGAAGATAGACCCGTTCTGGGACGCCGCGCGTGGAATCCCGGAATCCTCCCAAGCGCAGAGGCAGGCTACCGAGGGGGTTTTAGTGCGGTCAAATCCCACATAACCCGGTAACCTCTCCCAAGGTGCTGGGTACCTTTTGAAGGTTTCCCCCGATACCAAAAAAAAGGTGTTAGGGACTTTAAATAATAGAGTGGACTATATGTAACTTAGAAGAATATATTGGCAAATTAGATCGAGACGCGAATGGTGCGCACTGCTTTATGGGCCGCCGTAGATGGAGTGAGCGCTGTGGCAATCACTGCCCCCGCGCCCGGTCCCCGTCGATGTTGGGACGTGAACAGGTGCAGTTGCCGGCCACAATTACATGAGGCGACCATCAGCTTTCGGAGAAGCAGCACAACAGCATACGAACACAGGCAAGAGTTACGCTTGCTTGAGGTTGTGTGTAGATGTCCATGAGCTGCAACGACCATTTAACACCACGTGGCCTGCATGCTCGTCTCTCCATACAAATAAAAAAAGATACTACCTTCGTGGCGCATTGATTACCATTACAGACTGCCATACGAAGGGTCCCGGTTTCGATTCTCGGCGCAATAGAAATTTGAATGATGACTTCATGAGTTTAAATTTCTGTTCTCCGTCTGGGTGTTTGTGTTTCTGTCTTTGTGTGTGTTCATGGTACCCACGACACAGAGTATATCTATCCTACTGTGGGGCTATGAGTGTTGTCTACTACTCAATTCAATTAAACAAAAGTATTTTTAATGAATTCAAAAGAATAAAAAGGAATTGTTTTGCCGACCGTACCTGACTTTCACGTTCCGGTAGAGTCGCATAATATTACACAATTACGTAGATGTTTGTATTGTACGAAACCATATCGCTATATTGTCATCACTGTCCGTTATAATACTAATATTTGACTTTCTAAAACTGAAACTTATATTGAATCTGTATGTAATTTCGTCGCAATTTGCAAGAATTAAATCTTGGAGCTTTTTTTCTGGGAAGTAGCCATTGCTTTAATGGAATATCTGACTGACTTGACTGAATTACTGACAACTGGGAGTTTTGGCGGGAAATCTGAAGGGATATGTTGTGCTCTTGTTTTATTTTCATTTTTTGGTGTTTTATGAGTTATATCCTTAGAGTATCAAATATACTGAAACACCCTTCAGTAGAGACGGCATAGCGCCTCGCTTCGATACATAATTTTTGTGCCAAATCTGGTGCGGGAGGAAGAACGCACACATTCACAAATATTCTTTCATCTCTTCAGACGCATACATTTTTAAATATGTCAATTTCAACAACGTCATTTTCTATGCACCGACAACACTACACCGCTAAAAACACTCACTAGTTGTATATAACTAGAAGGCACGTTGTGCATGCACGTTGGGATGAGGGGTTCGCTCGTAAAGGCTACTCCTCTGACGTCATACCTGTCAATCATGTTGATGCTCTAAGGTTATATGGGATAAAGTTGATGGTGTTTTATTCGATATAGGTTAATTACAGTGTTGCGAAATAAAATAACAGTGCAAAAGATGTTTTTTCAGCTTGCGTCTAAAACTCCATCGGAAACGTTCTGGTAAAGTAGCCATCGCTTTACTTGAACATCTGACTGACTAGACTGACTGATTACTGACGACTTACTGATTTTTTCTATGACTACTAAGTGATGCTAAAATTATACTTGACGCTGGCAATATGTACAAAGTTCGCGATGAATATTGAAAAAATTAATACTGGTAACTTATTTAATTTCGGCTATTATAATCGCCCGTTTTCACGTGTATAAAAAGCATAGACGTATTACGTACGACCTTCTTTATTTCTCTTTGATAAAAACTCATTAAATTGATGCCCGAAGCTGATGAAATTATGAATGAGATGAAAAAATACCGTTTTGTTGCCTTTAACCTACCTTATTAAAGGCCGATTATCTGACCCAAAAACAAAAGAATCCTGAATTTTGATAGGTTAGAAAAGGGCTAGTATTACCTGTCTGATCGTAAGAGGTAACTAGAAGAGGAGGGAGCCCGAACTGCCCAGTTAGCTGCCGCTAACATGCATGGCCGCATGCCGTCGCAAGCACACGAAAGTGCAAAGGAGCAGCAACGCGTGGAAGACTCCGGTTCCTTTGGAGAACTTGGAGAACTCCCCAAGCGCTGCGGCGCGGCAGGCCACAGAGGGGTTTTAGTGAAGTAAATATTAGACGAACCACGTGGCGTAATGGTTACCATGCCGGACTGCCGATCGGAGGGTCCCGTGTTCGATTCCCGACGAAGAAGAAATTCGAATGATGAATTTAAAATTTCTGATAGCGGTCTGGGTGTTTGTGTTTGTCTTTGTCTTTGTGTGCGTCCATGTCACCCACAACACACGATATATCTATCCTACTGCGGGGCTATGAGTGTGAAGCAATATTTTTTTATATCTCACATTTCTCGGTATATCTCTTCTAAGGTGTAGGGTACCCTTTGATGGCCTTTTCACATTTAAAAGCCTAAACCTCTTATAATATTTGCATGTTTTATGAAAGTAAGTATGGAAAACAAAATGTAGATTATAATTTTTGTAAACACCAATTTTTGCGCGAATCAAAGTCTTTGTACTATTCGGTCTCTGAATTTTTAAACGACGAAGTTTACGGGACTTAAATCCTGGGAGGTTTTATTCCGCTGTCTTTTTTCCTCTCAGTGTATAAACACCCAGTGGATGGGCGGGCGCGTAATTATGACCCAATAGCCAAAGAACGCTAGTCGACGTAAGTACCGTTCGTATGCAACCGCCGCCATACTGGCAGGCGTAGATAATATTCTATTTTATTTTTTTACTAATCATAGACAAATATTATGGCCTATGACACTGTTCTCCTTCATCCAATATGAAAGGAGTTCGGTAAACAGCGAATCAGAAACCGATAAGCACTCCTGAAAACATTATGCTGGCAAGCTAGCAATAATTGAGAGTGTTTTATATAGATATTAAACCTATGAAAAATGAAAGTAACATTATAACAACAAATCGCCCAACCACCCAGTATATTTGGTGCCCAAAGCCGATGACTCAGATAAAAATATAAAACTCGTATAAACATACACACCTTTTATAATTACAATAAAATTGATAAAACATCTCAGTAAAACCGCAAAATAGGGTTAAAGTACTCGTAAAATCAACGTTGTCTTCAATTATAATAAATTTAGTTAGAAGTAATTTTAGTTATACTGCTAACATTAATTTAAAGTTTTAATTCTGTCCTCCAAATTTGAATACCTCGCTAAGGTAACTATGCCGAACTAATAAATGTACATAAAACAACTTTTGTAGTACCCATATTTGCGCAAATAAATTATTTTGATTTTCATTTCTGTTTCATTTGTCTTAAAAATATAACATCGCACAGAGGCTAAGTATTTCCGGCGATTTGATCTCACACTACCGGACCGAAAGACCGAATCTAAATTCAGTAACTTAAGTTGTTAGTTAATAAGCGCAAAGTCTTACGCAACGGTTAACAGTAAACACAAGTTAAGATAGGCAGTTAATTTTAACCGCTCGTGGCTAATGGCTACCACCTACATATTGGAATTGGTAACTTTTGTAAATCGATTATTTTTTTATGGTTTCCGTTTTTGTAATTCTAATTGTGTAAGTAACCTACTTAAGGTGAGATTTTATTAATATTTTTATGGTGCGTTTTGATGTGGAAATATACATTAAGATCATGGCAATAAACATGGTCGTATTAACGAAAATACCGCTTCAGTTTTTTTATAAATAAACCGAACAAAACGGCAGACTGGCCGCGTGGTGTTAAGCTATCACCGTCGCCTATGGACACGGGCAACCCCAGGGGAGCCACCCGAGCATTGGCGGCTTTGGAGGAGAGCTTTTTTACAGATTTCTTGAAGAACCCCATGTTATATATAGTCCACTGGGAATGCTTCAGCTGGAAGGTTATCCCGTAACCTACACGGCCGTGGTAAAAAAGAGCGTGCAAAGCGGACTGTGGAGGACCGCCACGAGTCCAGATGGTGCCGGTAGAACTTTACTCTTCGCTTGGTGGTATAATCATGGAAAGTAGGCATCAATTTGAAAAGGTCAGTATGCTTGACGTCCGGCGGATAGCGTAAAACGCAAGCGATCTACGCAGCAAGTCCAACGGGCGCGGTCGGGTATGAGATGACCGCTAGTAGTAAAAATTCATGCACGTTGCCATGCTTTTGTGAGAGACCTTCGGTCCCGGTTGTCATCGATACATGACAGTTGATAAAACTTGTCGGAAGCCTTATGAGAGATTCGAAAACATCCGATAACGGGTTGGCCACTAACCCGCATCTCTACTAACCAGTATTGGAGCAACGTGGTGGAGAAATCTCCAGGCCTCCCAAATAAAGGAGAGAGATCCGTACCCATCAGTGGGACGCAAAAGATTTTGCAAGGGACGTTTTTTTTAAAAGGTACCCGGCACCTTAGGAGAGGGTACCGGGTTATGTGGGATTTGACCGCACTAAAACCCCCTCGGTAGCTGCCTCTGCGCTTGGGGAGGACTCCGGGATCTCTAGCGGAACGCACCGGTGTCCTCCACGCGCAACGCCCCAGAACGGGCCCATCTTCGGGAGAGCAGATGTGCTCTCCTGCACCTTCCGATGCTTACGGCGACATGCGGCCACGCACACACCGCCGCCCTTCCCGGGGCTGCTGGTTGGATGGATCGAGCTCCCACTCTTACGATCAGGCAGGGGATACCGTAGCTGTATTCTTAATCCCGAAGCTACATGGACGTTTACAAGGAACCAATGTAATGTACCAAAACTAATACTTCGTTTCGTACTAATTTTATTATAAAAGTGCATATAAAATCTAAAATCAGTGCATGCCCGTGATGTCAATGACTCGGCTAGTGCGAGGGAGATAGATCGATGCTACGGGTACGAGTGAAAGAGACAGCTGACGTGCGTTGTCACTACTTGTCACATGTGAATGCGCGTGCTAGTGAAATCTATTAAGAGGAAGATGTTTTTGTTTTAGATTTAAATTTAGAGGCAAGTTAAAAGAAACATTGTGTCTATTGGCCTTAGAATAAATACGTATACAATGAGTGTCTTCATACAAGCGCGCTGTCAAAATTGAAGCACTAAATACATTCCTACAGCTGCCACATTGATAAACAAAACATTTTTATTTTGACCAAATCAACTATAAAATACTACAAAATATTGAAAACACTGTGAAAAGTAATTTTATTAGATTTCTTTTGTTTTTAAAAAGTGTTGGGATAAAAGTTCAATTTCGGCGCGCGAACTTGGTTTCTATAATGTAATTGTAATTCTTCTAAGCTATTGGCTTTGAAAAATAAACAATATTATTGATCCGCCCTAGCTTCGCTAGGTTCGGTAGTTTATATGATTATATACTAGAATGGCTATGGGCGGGCAATTGGCACACCCGACAGCTGATCGTGTGAGACACTATCAACCTGCTGTTCACAGATGTGAGGAATTACTTAAAATAATACGTAATACATTCTATGAAGAAAGCCTTGTGTGAGCGAGATTCATTTCCACGGTCCTTTATCATTAAGATAGTCCTTAGGTCCGACAGCCTTCTTAAAAGGTTTTAAAGGCAGGGATTAAATCTTTATTGGGATTTTATTACATATCCTGATGAACATCCCAAAAAATTAGCACATAATAATATGAATATGATTTGATAACTGCAAAAAATATTAATTTAAAGACTTAAAATAATGAACAAGAAGTAGAACCGTGCCTTAATAATCTGATGAGCATCAAGTTAAACGCAATATCGCCTTCAGGTAACGGTAAAACCGCATTCAAATTATTTGACCGTTAAATTACGTAAGAAATGCCCACGACGCCATCGAACGATATTTTAAATACTTTTATTAGTTGGTGGAATTTATAGAGGCTATTGTTGTTATTTTAACCGATGACAACTAGCGTTGAATGCAATCGATCTATGCAGCGAAGCCAAACGGGTACGGTCGGGTATGAGATGTGTGACTGGTAGTAGCAAAAATATTTATGCGCTTTTTCGCGCTTCGAAGGGCACGTTAAGCTGTCAGTCCCGGATGTTATTGATAGATTATAGTCGTTAAACCTTGTCGGAGGCCTTATGGGCGGTTTGAAAACGTCCGTCAGCGGGTTGGCCAATAATCCATCTCCACCAACCAGAGCAACGTGATGGAGTAGGGTCCAGGCCTCCCCAATTATGGGGAGAGACAGGTGCCCAGCAGTGGGATGCAAAAAGGGTTGCTGTCAAGCCAACCGACAACAAAAAGGAGGAGTATCAATTCGTTATTATATATACATATAAATGATCATTTAATAAAACACTAAACCAAACTAAACCTATGAGTTTTCGGACTTTCAAGAACCACTTTAAACTGGCTTCGTCAGCAGAATCTAAACATCATATCATCATAAATGGATTGTTTAGAATATAAAATATTTTTGGAGTGAAAACTTATTTAGCGGCGTTGTGCACTTTGTTTGGGATGGGTAAAAAATGTTAAACTCGCGTCAGGACACGTGGCCTGATCGAATATTCGTAAGACGGAGGGGTGACAGCTGATGGCTCGACTGTCGATATGTCAAATTCGTGATAACAAGTATTTAAAATATGGAAATTGAACAAAGTGCATCTAATAATGAAAAAAGTGACGAAGAAATAGTGAAAGAAAATGAGTGAATACTTTATAAAAATACTAGATGAAAACCTACTGAAAATACTAGATAAAAAATAATACTGATAATAAAAGCAATTCGTGCGAAATTATTCCCTAACCATTCCAAAATATCAAAAATGCACAACGTTAATGTTCAAGTTTTCACTTCTGCCGGCACTACCGGAGTGCAACCCGTTTTTTTATTACTACATACGATATGTACTTAAATGCGATGCATTTATTACTTTTAAGACAGAAACCGGCCATGAACTTTATGGTGCTTTTCCTCATGGATCCCATGATCTGAGCACAATCAAATAATACGGAACCAATACGGTGGTACCACCGTCTTTCGACTAAAAAGGATTATCAAAATCGGATAACTTTACCCCTTAAAATGGAAGAACATACATAAAAAGTACATCCAGCCAGAAATCGATAAAAAACGAACACACACACACACACACAAATAAATTAGTACCATTACTTCAAATGTTAATTTACTTATTATTATTATTCGGTTTACATATAAATAATACAAACAACCCGCCAAACTATCGAGTAGTTTCGAGTTAATTCGGGAATTAAACGCTCTTAACAGTATTTATAAGTGGTACATAATTATTGTGTGTTACATGATTCATCTGCTAGTGGACTCCTATTAACAAAAGTAACATCTACAACAATAGCATTTGTTCATCTATTTATCAATTAATAAAATGCTCTATGTATTTTGTTTAATGTCGGAACCAGTCAACGGTAAAATATTTTACAAGCGTTCAAAGTATAAGACCGTGAAATTACGCAAAAAACCGTACAAAAATGACTCTGATGCTGTCTTACGTATTAGTGGAATAATAGACTTCTTCTCCTTTACGATTGATCATTATTTATTAAGTCAAAGGACTTTGAAAGTGTTGCGGCGATTAAAATGTTGTACGATAGCTTCGTTAGTAGCCAGCTAGAATAAGTATAACGCAGCTATCTGGAGTCCTCATGATGCAAAACATGAACTCATGATGGAGAAATTCCAAAGGAAATTTTTGAGGTGACTGTACTGTAAACATTTCGGATATAAGGTTGGATTTCCACATGTATATCCCAGTTTATTCCTTCAAGGTATGCTGGGGTATGACTCGCTGGAGGTAATGCGTGATGTGTCATTAATTGAATATTTTTTATCAATTAATTAAGGGCAATATTAGTAACCCTTCTGTACTAAAACGTGTATCGCTGAACGTTCCAAAGAGCGTATATGTTCATTGAGAAAGCTTGTTTGCAGTTCCGCCCTGCAGGTTAGTATTGGTGAGAGAATCACTGTTTCTGCGTGTTCTGACAATTCTCAATGATGTCTTAGCTACGGAACTGGCCTAGATCTCTTTCACTCGCCGCTGGCTGTATTTCGTAGAGCAGCGGGCAAGTACATACAAAATTATGCAAATGTCCAGATTAGATAGTCTCTGGAGTAGCAGCGTCAAGCAAATGCCGCTGCGGCAACTGCCTCATATAATTCCCCACTGAAATAACATAGAGTTGCGCGATCGGGTGTGAGATGGGTAACCACCAGTGGCAAATTTCATAAAAAATAATGAAATGAAATGAAAATACTTTATTGTTGACTGTTTACATAAATTAAAGAATAAGATGTGTAAAATTATTATTGAAGTTTCTAACAGTCTACCATATTCTGGCATGCAATATTATTCATTAAAATTAACTAAACATATTTTGTTTTAACATCCGTTAGTAATCTTAACGGATAACGGAACGAAGCCGGCTTTTGATGCCTGCCCATCGCTGGGTCAATGAAAAAAAAAACTCTCAAGCATTCTTTAGAGTTATATTTATACTAGCCTTCCGCCAGCGGCTTCGCCCGCGTGGACCCGTTTAATGGGGCTTCATTGCTATATTAAAATCATAGGCGTTTAGCCAGTTGCTTCAACCGCGTTGACCCTATTAACCGTTTTCACGTAAGAATGAAGCATTTTCCCGCAGTAAAAAATAGCTTATGTTAATCAGGGTGTATGTAGCTTTCAAGCTTAGCAATGGTGAAAGAATTTTTGAAATCGAAACAGTAGTTTTTGAGTTTATTCATCACAAACATACAAAAATACAAATCTTTCCTCTTTATAATATTAGAATAGATATTACACGGAAGCTCCCCAAACCATTTTTATTAATATAATCATTTTTATTAATAAATATGTAAAACCGTAATCAAATAATTATGATAATTTAAAATTACGCAAGAAACATGCAGAAAATCACTGGACGGGCCGATTATTTGTAATCTGTAGTAATTCTTGTACATGACCACCTTCTACTGTTTTAATGGACACTTATTTATAAATAATTGAAGCAGAAAATTGCAGTCATTAATGCTTATTTCTTTTCAATAATTGAGGCATTCTTTTGATAAATTATCACAATCAATTACATTAATTATACCTTGGCTGCAACTCTTTTTGCGTCCCACTGCTGGGCACGGGTCTCTTCCCATTATTGGGAAGGCCAGCTTATTACTACGCTGCTCCAATGCGGGTTGGTGGAGATGCGAGTTAGTGGTCAACCCGCTGTCGGATGTTTTCAAACCGCCCATAAGGCCTCCGACAAGGTTTAACGACTGTTATCTATCGATAACAACCGAGACCGACGGCTTAACGTGCCTTCCGTTCCTCAACGGAAACGCGCATGAAATTTTTGCCACCCATCTCATATCCGGCGCGCACGTTAAGCTTAGTTGCATAGATCGTTTGCATTCTAAGCTAACCGCCGGGCCATACGCGCTTCATGACTTGACAATCGGACTTGAAATACGTGAAATAGAATATCTATAGATAACATTAACAACGTTGATACTATGGTAAGTAAATTTATTGATGGAGATTCGTTGAAAACCCAGTTTCTTCACAAGTCAATGTTGATGGTTATTGGTTAGTATTGATGTGCCGGATATCGGTATCCGCATTCGTATCCGCGGAAATCCGAGGGAAAAGAATGATCCGTATCCATACCCGTGATTTATTAACTTTAAATCTTATTAATTTTCTATACAGGCATGAAATTCTATATGGTTCGTGTAATATAAACTTAAAAATTCTTATGTACGAGTTAGTAACACTATAAACAGTAACTTTATTTCTGGTAAACGTCGAAATGAAATAATAATTCAGTCCTCCATTCAAATCACTGATCAGCAGAAGATGTTTTGTATTGAAAAACGAAGATCCGTATCCGTGTCCGCCGATCTTTATACCAAATATCCGTATCCGGATCTGTACCCGCGGATCTACATTGTTAAAATTTCAGCACATCACTATTGGTTACTTGTTTTGATTATTGGATGTATGTAAATGATTAAAATTCCTTTTTCATGTTGTGCTTTATATGTTAAGTAGGCACTTGAAGATAACGTAAGAGAACTTTTCTTTCATATTTTTTTTATGTAATTAGTTAAATGTATTTTAGGAATGGAGCAACGTGCATTAGAACACGCATTAAAAGATAGTAGTAGGAATTTGAAACGCGCATAGCCCGGCGGCTTGCGTAAAAAGTAAGCGATCTGTGAAGCTACGCAGCTAAACTGAATAATATGTTTCATGTTTAATTTCATGTTTATTTTTAATGTTAAATTTTGGATTCACAGGCAAAAACTATATTTGGAGCTCTAACACCTATTTTACCCACCTAACCATAGGATGAGCCTAAATGAGTTGCCTAAATATATAGGAAACTCGTTGCCTAAATATATAGGACCTCCATAGTCCAGAATTTTCGAGATGCTACAAACCGCAACAAATGGAGACGCATCGCGAGAGCATCATTGTCCAATGAAAATGCAACGTCATCAGCCACGACCACTCTGTCAAGAGTGAACGACTAAGGAGGAGGAAATATATAGGAGTTTCCTAGAGGAAAAATACGTTTCACTAACCCTTAAGAGGAAACGCGGCTTCAGCTGAATAAGAAAAATAGGTATTTTGGAGTGACTATTACTATCACGCTGCGCCCTGCGCTATCCGCTGCGTGCGATAGGGATAGATGCAGCTCAGACCGATTATACCCACAAACTTTCTGACTAAATCGAGGTTTCGTATTCTCATCTTTCCTCCTTCAAAATTGAGTTTATTAAAAAAACACAAATATCAAGAAATAGTATAAGTCTATGCCTCTATGTTTTTATTTGGCTATAAAAACCATTCAAATTTGTTTTGCAGTTGTTGTATTAGGGCTGTATGAAAGAGGCATTTTGATACTACGATTTTTGAAGAGTCATATTTTCTGATCTTATTAGTTGATTGAAAAAAAAAACAAAACATTTGGGCACAGCTTTAGCAGACTTAGATATTGTCACAAAAATCATTTCTCTAGAAGCATTATCCAGGGAGAATACAGGAGAATACATTTTTATGGGAATACGTCGCTAGCGTTTCCTCATAAGTCACGACTAACTACTTGGGATGGCGTTGTGCTTAGGTGCCCCTAAACTGACACATGTGACCAGTTGCTCAAATCGATGATAGATTGACGAACAAAACCATGTGTCAAAAAACTAGGCATAAGATAGGATAGGATCAACCTATTATACATCAATCAGTGAAACGGCACTTTATGCTAAGCATTGCCCTAAATTAGGAGTTACTTAGTAAGGCGTTCCTTTGTTCGTCGTTGGTGAAAACGGGCATAAGTTACATAGGTAGTTATAATCAATTGTATCCCAAAAAGAGATCCAATAAATATTATGATTATGATTAAAACACAGTTGGTTCTGCTATGAAGTTTGTGAGGCATTTTTAAATAAATAACAAATAACGATTTACACTCATAGCCCCACAGTAGGGTGAATATACCCTGTGTCGTGGGTACCTTAGACACACACAAAGACAGAAACACAATCACCCAGACCGAGAACAGAAATTTCTCATCATTCAAATTTCTGTTTCGCCGGGAATCGAATCCGGACCCTCCGATTGGCAGTCCGGCATGATAACCACTGCGCCACAAAGGTTGTGAGCATTGTTTTGGCGTGCGTAACCTCGAGAGCGTTCAGTGTCAAGAAACGTCAGCAAATGAAGCCCAAGGCAGAGATAGCTTTAGTATTACCACTAAACATAGAGAGTGTCCGTAGAGAGTCAATATTCATTAATGTTTCAAAAGTTTACGCACACAAATGTGCATATCAGTACACTTCACTACTACAACCAAAGGCTCCCGGACTTCGTGAAATAGAATACCTATAATGGTCTTACTATTACGCCATTATTTTAATAATTATTTAAAACAAAGGTCAAGTTATTGAACAATAAACTGGCTGGCTGCAACCCTTTTTGCGTCCCATTGTTGGGCACGGGTCTCTCCCCATTATAGATAGGCCAACCTCTAGGCCTATCTATAATGGTTCCAGCTGCTCCAATGCGAATTGGTGGAGATGCGGGTTAGTGGCCAACTCGCTGTCTGATGTTTTGAAACCGCCCATAAGGCCTACGACTAAGTTTAACGACTGTTATCTACTGATAACAACCGGGACCGACGGCTTAACGTGCCCTCCGAAGCACGGAAACGCGCATGAAATTTTAGCCACTAACGGTCACCGAGCTTACACCCGACCGCGCCCGTATGGCTTATCTGCATAGATCGCGTTCGTTCTATGCCCGCTGCCGGGCCATACGCTGAAAGCTGAAAGAAAGCTGTAAAAATAGCTCTCCTCCAAAGCCGGCAATGCTCGGGCGGCTCCCCTAGGGTTGCCCGTGTCCATAGGCGACGGTGATCGCTTAACATCACGCGGCCCGTCTGCTTTATTGTTAGGTTTATTTATAAAAAAAAATACGCGCTTCACTAAACAATAAACTATCCTTTTAATACTATTCCGTAATTATACACGGGTTATACAATGAAACGCGATGACTTTATTCCGCTGTGACATAATATTGCTTGCGCAAATGCTTGTGCAATAGGTCAGCGCCGGAACAAGATGTAACTTGAGTTGACCTGTGTACCTTTTGTTTTTATTTATATTACGAGTTAATAAATGGTGTTTGAAGTGGCTGTCATATTTTGGGTTCCGTAGGCAATTAATATTTGGCAGATTTAGTGGCGTAGTGGGTGATGAGCCGACTGCGAAGCGTGAGGTCGTGGGTACCCAGCGCAATTATTTGTGTGATGAACATGACTATTTGTTCTGTGTCTGGATGTTAATTAACTATTTAAGTATGTATTTAAAATTATATAAGTATGTTTATCAGCTTTCTGATTACCATAGCACAAGCTCTGCTTAGTTTGGAATCAGATGGCGCTGTGTGAATTGTCCAAAGATATTTATTACTAGGGTTGCCATCTCTAAAATTTGTAAACCAGGACAAGACGCGTTAAAACCCCGGATTTTAGAGCCCAAAACCCGGACATTTCCACAGCAGGGGGACGGTGAATTTACCGAGTCGGTTCGTCAGTTGATCGCGCTATGTGCGGGCACAGTGCGTGTGTCGCATTTATTTTTCATTTCCACTTTCAACACGGACGGATGGAAACCCTATTTATTACTGTATATATTAAAAAAACATAACCCTTATTTTTTATTTATAAAAAATGTTTTAGTAATATAATTACGTTTACATACACATATAGGTCTAACCAAGTACACCCAAGTGTTACAGGTACCCCGCTCATCCACATTAACATTAGTTTGGAGTATTGGTTTCTATTATTACATATTACTTAATTGTGTGTATGTGTATGATAGTGTGTGTGTGTGTGTGTATGTGTGTGTATGTGTGTGTGTGTGTGTGTGTGTGTGTATGTGTGTATGTGTGCGTGTGTTCGTGTTAGCTTTCTACATAGGGGACAATTTGAATGGATTACCAGATGAGCATGCCGGCCACGTGGTGTTAGTGGCCCATGACCATTTATATGTTGCAGCCACCTTGTTAAATCAGCTACTCAATTGAAAGGCTATCGCCAGCGACCCGCGTTGCGCTATGGTTACCATGCCGGACTGCCAATCGGAGGTTTCCGGGTTTGATTCCCGGCGAAACAGAAATTTGAACGAAGAGTTTAAAATTTCTGTTCTCGCTCTGGGTGTTTGTGTTACAAATCTAACTAGTATTTTTGTTCATTATTATTTTAAGCTTATTTAAAAAAATAACTTTTTAATTTGATGTGCTTTAAAAGCGAGTTTTTTTTAGTTTTTTTTAATTATATTTATTTTTCACCCTTTAGTTTATATGGGGTCATCCATAAATTACGTCACACCGTCAAAGGGGGGGGGGGTATCACCAGAATGTGACATTGTGTGACAAGGGGCAAAAGCTTTGATGTCACATGTTAAAATTTAAAATACTCAAACGCAAATCTATTTTTATTAACTTTATCATTCTGAAAATGAAAACAACTGATTTATTTTGATTATTTTTTAATACATACATACATAAAATTAGAAAATGTGTGACGTCACATCAGGGGGGGGGTTCTAAAAATGTGACAACGATAAAGGGGGAGGGGTTAAAAGTCCTGAAATTCGTGTGACGTCATTTATGGATGGCCCCTAATGCCCCTATGCTATGAATGCTCTTAGTCCAAAGAAGAGTTACAAACAAGCTAACAAACTCACAAACATACGAAGCTAATAAAAGCATGTTTAAAAGTTTTCTATATAGTGATAACACTTCGGAAGTAACAGTATGACATAATAACCTTCGCAAAGTGGCGTGTCACTTACGTAAGGTGTTTGCGGGTCAATTAAGGCCGGAACAAAATTGTTTTGATCGGTACTGACTACTGACCTCACCTTTCATGCAAATTATGGAATATTTTGACATCAAATATATCAATTTAACTTAGAATAAATACGTATAGAATGAGTGTCTTCATACAAGCGCACTGTCAAAATTGAAGCACTAAATAGATTCCTACTACAGCTGTCACAATTCACATCTGACAAACAAAATATTTTTATTTCACCAAATTAACTATAAAATACTACAAAATATTGAAAAGACTGTGAAAAGTCATTTTATTAGATTTCTTTTGTTTTTAAAAGTGTTGTGATAAAATTTAACCGTTTGGTGCCATTAATGGCACCAATCAACATATCTATGTAATGCTACAATGAATTAGTATTAGAATTAGACGCGTGTGGCGCAATGGTTACCATGCCGGTAGGGCCGAACGAAGGGTCATGGGTTCGATTCCCGGCGAAGCAAAAATTTAAATGATGAAGTTTAAAATTTCTGTTCCTGGTCTGGGGTTTGTTTTTCTGTCTTTGTATGTCTATGGTACCATCGACACAGGGAATCCAAGTGTGGGCTATGAGTGTGTAGCGTTAACAAAAAAAAAAAAAGAAATAAAAATAATTACGTATTTAATGTAGTATTTTTTAAATCGTATTTATCGTACTTTATAAACATTTTTCTTTAAGTTTTTTTCTACGTAAATCTAAAAGTCTTCGCCTTAAGAGGCTGCCAGAGGAGCGGCCTTCTCATTCATCTCAGATCACTGCCCTCACGGCAATGACACGATCGTAGTACACGTACTACGAACTACGCAATGAATACCGTTTCCTACAATATGGCGTAATCTACTTACATAAAGGCACGAATCCGTCCGTAAGTTCTAATATTGAGAGTTTATTTTCTTGTTGTATTTTTGAGTTATATCCGACAAATTTGATGGCATTTTGTTTGATATAGGTTAATTACAGTGCACGAGTGTTGTGAAATAAAATAACAGTGCGAAAATATATTTTTTCAGCTTGCCTCCAAAATTCCATTGTTCACGTTCTGGTAAAGAAGCCATCGCTTTACTTGAATGTCTTACTGACTAATTACTCACGACTTACTGAGTTTACCTATTATTACTCGTCCAGTTTCACTGGCAAAAACGTGATGGAAAAATTATACTTGACGCTGGCAATATGAAGAGTTTGTGATGCCATAATTGAAGAAAAAAAAATCTATCATTTTCGGAACCAGTGTTATATTCAGATCATTTTTTATTTCACGAATTTATAAGATTAGCGTATTCATTGATGACATGAAGCTATTGATTGGATACTATTGATAATATTACTTACAAGTATCTAAGAGCTTCAAAGTTACTGACTCACCCTTCAGTAGAGACGGAATAGCGCGTTGCTTCGATACATAATTTTTGTGCCAAATCTGGTGCGGGGGAAAAACGCATACATGTTAATCTCACTCAATGTCACACATTCACAAATATTCTTTCATCGCTACAGACGCATACATTTCTAAATATGTCAATTTCAATTTACAACGTCATTTTCTATGCACCGTCAACCCTGACACCGACACACACAGATACACTAGCTGTATAACTAGAAGGCACATTTTGCATGGATGTTGGGACGAGGGGTTCGCCCGTAAAGGCCACTCCTCTGACGGGTGTCTAACCTGTCATACCTTGATGCTCTAAGACTAGTATATGTATAATGTTATTAATTGGTTTCATTGACCGTTGAGACTTCATTATCGTTTTTACCAAATTTAGAAGGGAAGGTTCGTTGGCTTTCCCTTTTTAAGTGATATTTAGATCAATCATTTCCCACACAGGGATTTCCTACTCGGTTTTTTCTACCGCATACGGTAGCGTATACTGCTTTAGTTTGAATGGGCCTTAAGACAAAGTTGCCCTCGCGTCAAGACACAACGTACAATTTCATTCACCTAGATCACTGCTCTCCGTGGCAGTGACCGTCAACCGACTAAACCTCTAAAAGGACAGCTCTACGAGACTGCATTCTGCACACTCCCTTGTTTTTTACGCTTATTACAATCATTTGAGAAACATTTATTTCCATGATAGAGAAAAACTTTCTTCTTCTTTATGACAATTTCATATAGAAGTCAAACAGTCGTCAGTGATCAGTCAGTCAAGTCAGTTAAGTAAAGTTAAGAAGTTTAAGGTAAGTGTTCAAGGTAAGCATTTGTTTAGCAACATGGTTGCATAAACATGTTGACCAACACGATGACCCATGAGCTAGTGGTTAAGATGCGAAATTGCCAGTCGTCGGTTCCGGGTTCAATTCCTGGCGCGGCAGAAATTGGAATGATGAGATTTAATTGCTGTTTTCGATCAGGGTATTTCTGTTACTACGCTGTTTTTGTGTAGTGCCTCTCTGTATATATGAAGCTTGAACATAAGGGGCGACTAAAAGGGGACTTCTGCCTTTCTGGGGTTGCGGGCAGCGAGAGCTCGAACCTTTCAACCAGTGGCCTTGGGAATGACGGTAGGATGCGTGGCCGCATACCGTCGTAAATACTGGAAGGTGCAGGAGAGTATGTTAACTCTGAAGGGTTAACATAAGCTGGCTCTGCGTGGGCGCGAAGGGCTCGCCATATAGGCTGGGATCCAGTCCCCGGACGTAAAGGCTCTGCCGGATTCCCAGGCCCCCTCCAGGAGGCGAAGCTGGAGTGCTGCTGGGGGTTTTAGTGGGTATACCAGGGGTATTGCCCCTGGGAAGTCCCACATACCCCTCCGCGGGAGGGGATGCGTAACGCATTTCCTACAGCGAAACCAAAAAAAAGGCTGGCTCTGCGTGTTCTACCGACTTTACTATGGTGAGTGCTCCGAGGAACTTTTTAAAATGATGCCTACGTCACCATTTCATGAATATACCACTAGACGAAGGTTAAAGTTACACCGACACCATCTGGACTCGTGACGGTCCTCCACGCTTAACACCACGCGGCCCATCTGCTTTTTGTACGGTTTATTTATAAAAAAGGCAGGTCACCAAGGGGGTACTAGTGCGGTAAACATTGGTACTATAAGAGGGATTCCCCGATTCCCTTCGATAAAAGAAAATGTTTCTTTTTGAGTGTGAGAGTTGTAATTTACAACTTGTAAATCCATTTCACTGGATTCTCTGTGAGGAGTTATATGTTATATGTTATTGTTATATGTTTCACATGAACAGGAAACGAACGTCTCCAACGCAAAGAGAAACGAATCAGCAATTTTTGCGTTGAACGAAAACCGAAATATATAAATAAATTTGATTGTCTCTCCGCCTCGAACACTTTCGTGGCCATACAATAGGTGTTCCCATGTTTTATCTGTTTTTGTTAGCATCAGTGAAACTTAATGTTTCTCCGCGTTTCCCACGATCACGACTGGAAATTATTGCATATTGTTGTTTTCTTTAAATACGCGTACGACCGGGGTTTCTTAACCAAGGTCTTGGTTCATATTAGGTCCGGTTTGGGAGCATCATGACTCATGTAGAGGTGGTATAACTTGCTGGTTAGACAGAGGAAATACCACCAGTCCCTATAGCTTCGGGATTAAGAATAGAGCTACGGTATCCTGGTAAGGTACCCTGCTTGATCGTAAGAGGCGACTAAAAGGAGGATTTCGGGGTAGCGGGCGTGAGAGTGGGAGCTTGATCCGTCCAGCCAGCAGTCCCGGGAAGGACGGCGGTGTGTGCGTGGCCGCATGCCGCCGTAAGTGTCGGAAGGTGCAGGAGAGAACATTTGTTCGCCCGTAAAGGCGCCGCGCGCGGAGGACACCGGTGCGTTCCACTTCAGAGTCCTCCCCAAGCGCATGTTTGTTGTTTTAGTGTGGTACAAATCCCACATAACCCAGTTACCTCTCCCAAGGTACTGGGTACCTTATGAAGGTTTCCCCCCGATAAAAAAAGGGGGCACTGCCGTAAAGCAATTCTATTTTGTTTCGATGGACGCCTCCCACCGAAACTAAATGTTGACCATTGACTTCTACTACTTATTTTATGATTGTTATTAAAAAAGCCTACAATAATTCTGTCTTTGTGTGTGTCGTGGGTATGAGTGCTATGAGTGTGAGACGTTATTTATTAATTTATTCAATTCGTATTGGAGCAGCGATGGTCGAGTGGTAAAAAAACCGCGGTCTTCGACGCTACCGATCCCAGGTTCAAATCCTCGGTGCGCACTTCTTACAAAGAAATTTGTAATGTGCGGATTTATCGCTGCTCCACGGTGTTGGAAAATATCGTAATATTTAATTGTTTACGATGTCCTCCATCACCGTGCATGTTTGAGAGAAATTCATAATTTCTCGATAGCATGACGTCCTCTAATCCGCACTTGGCCAGCGTGGTGGACTATGGCCTAAATCCCTTTCACTTGTGAGGAGACCTGTGCCCAGCAGTGGGACATAAAAAAGGTTGGAAATAAAATTGTAGCAGCGTGGTGGAGTAAGCTCCAAGCCTTCTCAATAATGTTGGCGCCCACAATAGGTCACAAAAAAAGGTTGCAGCGAGACTTCCGCTAAGAACTTAAAAAAAATACTACATTTATTATGCTACATTTGGGAGAGAATTAGGTGAAGTGAATAAATGTCTTTGTATCAGAGATGATAAACCTTAACATCATTATTGATAACTAGCCTTCCGCCAGCAGCTTCGCCCGCGTGGACCCGTTTAATGGGTCCCCGTAGGATAAAAAATAGTCTATGGGCTATTCCAGGCTTCATTGCTATATTAAAATCATAGGCGTGTAGCCAGTTGCTTCAGCCGCGTTGACCCTATTACTCGTTTTCAGTTAAGCATTTTCCCGCGGTAAAAAGTAGCCTATGTTACTCAGGGTGAATGTAGCTTTCTAATGGTGAAAGAATTTTTGAAATCGGAACAGTATTTTTTGAGTTTATTCATCACAAACATACAAAAATACAAATCTTTCCTCTTTATAATATTAGTACATATAGAAGATGATATTTATTTTGCCCTTTTAGGTTAAATTATTTTGGGTTGCAATTTCGACTTATGAAATCTACGGACAATGTTCAATTAACGATCCTTTCCAACGCGGATGAAACCGCAGGGCAGACCTAGTTCTGTAAATATAAGATGATGCTCTAACTTGGAATCGAACCACAAATCGAACAACAAACATCTGGCAATTGAGAAGGAGGCATCATTACGTCACAGAATTGCGTCACCGGCGCCATTTTGACAAGGAAAGCATCTTTGGGCGTTGCGCAAGCGCAGAAAGTGAGGCTAGAAAGTACGCCAGAGTCAGATTTTTGGTAGGAGATATTATTAGCCTATATTGTTGCCCTACTTGGGTGTTGTTGTGTTTTTTTTGTAATTTTTATTTTTATTATAACGCACACACTCATGGACGAACAAAGACATGGAGTGGGCACAAACACCAAAACCGAGCACAAATATTAGGCTCCATTATCAAATTTCAGTGGGATGACTCAGGATCATCGATCGGCAGTTCGGCATTGCGTCACAAAGCAACACACAAACTTACACGATAATTTTATTGGTTATATTTGGAGTGAACCTTAAAAAGGTATCTAGCAGATTGAGAGAAATATTGGGTATTGGGGTAATGTGGGATTTGTAACGCGACTAAACTCCCTCGGTGGCCTGCCTCAGCACTTGATGAAGACTCCGGAATCCTCAGTGAAACGCAGCATGCACGGTGCCCCTACCGAAGGTACACGACCTACTAAACTAATCTAATTTTGTCATTTAGAAAAACCTTTAGAAAGTACATTTGGAGACTAAATTCCTTGACCTTGACGATATTGGCTGCAACTCGAATTTTTCCCACTGCTGGGCACGGGTCTCTCCCCATTATTGGGAAGGCCTGGAGCTTACTCCACCACGCTGCTCCAATGCGGGTTGGTGGAGATGCGGGTTAGTGGCCAACAAGCTGTCGGATGTTTTCAAACCGCCCATAAGGCTTCCGACAAGGTGCAAGGAAGCACGGAAACGCGCATGAAATTTTTTGCCACTAGCGGTTACCCATCCACATCCGACCGCGCCCGTTTGGCTTAGTCGCTTAGATCGCTTGCGTTCTACGCTAACCGCCGGGCCATACACGCTTCCACACGACCGTGATGACATGATTGATTGAATTATAAACTACAAACAGCTGAGGCGTTACTATTATTATTACAGGCGAGACTATTACAGGGGTTCTTTAAGAAAGCTGTAAAAAGCTCTCCATAAAAGCAATACACTTCGGCAATACAAAAGTGACTTCCCTAGAGTTGCTCATGTCCATGTCATGGCCTGTCTGCCTTTTCTTCTACATAGTTTGATATATGTATAAAAAAGTTGAGGAATCTTACTGTACCTATACTAAAATTCTATCAGTGTCCATTCTCAGAAAATGTAGATTTTTTTTAATAGCCACTAATAGCATTATTTTTTAAAATATTCTTTTTAATTTTTAAAAGTTATTATTTTATGTGATCCGGCCCGGCTTCGCTCGGTTGATTTTAGTTTATTTGATCACACTAATCTAGCCCACTGGAACTTTATATTTCCATCATAAACGATAGTCTATGTGCTATCTCTGTGCTAAATTTCATCCCGATTTGTTCAGCCGTTATTGAGGAACAAACGTCCATCCAAACTTCGCATTTATAATATTAGTATGCAACCGTGCAACTGTGTGGTAATATCAATTAATACTGCAAAGTTTCATAGAACAGTTATAAAACTTATTATACCATCATAAATCTTAATATTACTTCGACTGACTGGAAGTAGGGCTGCCATCACTTAAATTGCCGACGCCGGATAAACACGGCAAAAATCCGGGACATTTCGGCGAAATATGGTTTTTCCCCGGACATCTCAGGAAAAATATTTTTGCAACAAAAATAAAAAAAAATCGTTATAATTTTTTTATTCCATTCGATCGTTGACTATTATGCCGAGCCTTCTTGAATGCGGGTTATTGTAGATGAATTTTTAATTAAGATTTATTTCAATTTATCGCTTATATATTAAAAAAATGGATTTCCCCTGACAACAAAACTTTACAAAAACCTCTACCGGACGGCTCCCGGACGCCCTTCAAACTAGGACAAATCCGGGGAAATCCGGACGGATGGCAGCCCTAACTGGAAGTAACAATTTCTTGCTTAACGCGGAAAAGTCTTACTTTTACGAACCAGGAATCATTTACTACTCGTAAAATTACAAACGGTGACTTGAAAAGAGGGAAAAAATTCACTTGTGCAAATTTATTATTTCTGCAAGCCATTTTAGATCTTTCTATATGGTAATAAGTGTGAGAATCGCTTGTGTTAAAAATGTTTTGGCATCGCGTGTATGTGTATAGCGTGCGTGTATTTAAATGAAGGGTATTTAGTATTTGATCGTCTGCGTATAAATTCTTTACGCTGATTTTGTTTTGATAGTTTGTTGATAGTGGATAATACCTAGTATGCAATTGTGTTAGGAAGAGATTTGAATCTTTAGACCCAATAAATAATAATAATAAAATTGGATACTTAAAAAAATAACGTGGGTGAAACCGCGAAGCGGTGGTGACCGCGGCGGTGAGAGTGGGAGCTCGATCCATCCAGCCGGCAGCGCCGCGAAGGCTGGGTGTCCGTGGCTGCATGCCGACGGCCATCGGAAGGTGCAGGAGAGCACATCTGCTTTCCCGAAGATGGGCTCGTTATGGAGAGTCGCGCGTGGAGGACACCGTGCGTTCCACTGGAGACCCCGGAGTCCTCGCAAAGCGCAGAGGCAGCCACCGAGGGGATTTTCGAGCGGTCAAATCCCATATTACCCGGTATGCTCTCTCAAGGTGGCAAGTATTTTTTTTTTTTGTAAATAAACCTAACAATAAGGCAGACGGGTCGCGTGATGTTAAGCGATCACCGTCGCCTATGGACACGGGCAACCCTAGGGGAGCCGCCCGAGCATTGCCGGCTTTGAAGGAGAGCTTTTTTTACAGCTTTTTTGAAGAACCCCATGTTATAGTCCACTGGGAATGCCTCAGCTGGAAGATTGTCCCATAACCTACACGTCCGTGGTAAAAAGGAGCGTGCAAAGCGGACTGTGGAGGACCGCCACGAGTCCAGATGGTGCCGGTGGAACTTTAACCTTCGTCTGGTGGTATAATCATGGAATGGTGATGTAGGCATCAATTTGAAGAGTTCCTCGGAGCACTCACCATAGTAAAGTCGGTAGAACACGCAGAGCGAGCCTATGTCTCTTCGCAAGCTAAGCGGTTCTAGTTTTTGAAGGTTTCCCCCCGTTACAAAAATAGGTATCAACGCACAGCCGAAACTGCTGTACCTAGAAACTTGAAAATTGGTGAAAATTTTGTGATGTAAGAGATGAACACAAACAAAGGATTATTAGAAATTCAACCCTAAGGGGGTGAAATAGGGGGCGAAGTCTATATGGAATTTTCTCATTTCTGAACTTACAAGTATGAATATCTATACAAATAAATAGAATTGGAAGTGTCTGTTTGTAATATTAATATAACCGCTTTTTACTACATGCATATGAATGTTTATACGGCACATATACCAAAATAACATTTTTTACAATTTTTGTCTGTCTGTCCGTCCGTCTGTTTGTTAATCGTAATCTCTGAAACGGCTGGACCGATTTTGACGGTATATTCTGTTAGGCAGTGTATAAATAAAAGATGGAATACGGTTGAAAACTTTATCTTCAGGCACACTTTACTACTTTACAGTCACACAGCAGAGTACTAAGAGACAACATGGACGCCAATATAACGCAGAGTGCAGAAAAATTAATATCTCTCTAACAGAATGAATGAGGACGGAAACAGCTTTAGATGCTTCCGCTTGCGCATAGACAAATTGAACTTTTTTAATATTTTATTGTCATCTCAACACCTCCCCTCAATAAAATATTTTATTAAACTTTACTACAAATAAACAAAATAATTCCCAAACTATCTCTGTTATGAAGTTACACTATGAAAAATTATCTCTGTTGTGAAGTTACACTATGTATGACTCTAATCTCTACTTGTATACTACTCTATGACACTACCCATTCATACTTACTACCCATAAATATTAACCTCAAGTTGTCTATACACAATCCAACACAAACACACAATATTATATGAAAATTAAAGTTTAGTACATACTATATATTAAGCATTTTGTTTCTGAATGTCTTAAACATAGTTCCCCCTAATGGTTTAGTTAGAATGTCTGCAATTTGGTTACTGGAATTAACGTATTTAATATCAATTATGTTGTTTTCTAACTTCTCTTTAACAAAGCTTTGTTTAATCTGTAAATGTTTTACCCTAGTATTTCCAGTAGCCATATGAGCCATTTTGATAGTAGACTGGTTATCTTCAAAAATAATTATTGGTCCCAAATCAATATTAAAATCCTGTAAGATACTTTTAAGCCAACACGCCTCACTTGCAGCATGACTTAATGCTACATATTCAGCCTCGGTAGATGATAAAGCTACTGACTGTTGCTTTTTAGACACCCATATAACAGTACTCCCAAAAACTTTAAAACAATACCCTGTTGTAGACCTTTTGTCATCACTCCCACCCCAGTCACTATCAACATAACCCAAGACATCCTCCTTACAATCCCTGTAATATTTCAAACATAAATCTAAAGTGCCCCTAATATATCTTAACACATTTAACAATAACTTATACAAAAGTTTACTGGCACAACTTTGATATCTACTCAAAATGTTTATTACAGCACATAAATCTGGTCTGGTCCCTGTCACTACATACATAAGACTTCCAATCAAACTTCTACATTTATTTTCTATTTCCCTACTTTCGGACCTATCTCTTTTTAACAAATCAAATTTAAAATTTTTATCAATTGGTAATGACAAACTTTTACAATTTGTCATATTGTATGATTGTAAAACATACATTAAATACTGTTTTTGACTAATAATAGTACACCCTGCAGACAAATCTTGTTTTATATCTATGCCAACAAATTTAGATGCATAACCCAAATCCTTTAATTTAAAATTACTATTTAAGATGTTTTTCAAGCTTGCCAACTGCTTATCACAAGTACCAAAATACAATATATCGTCAACATATAACAATAAAAAAGTTTTAGTATTATTATCTATTTTGGAATAAAGGCAATGATCTTTATCTGAACGTTTAAAACCCTGTTCTTTCATGACTTTATCAAATGTTTCATTCCAATATTTAGGAGACCGTTTTAAACCATATATTGACCTATTTAGTTTACAATACTTTAATTCTGACGCTACACCCTCTGGTAACTTTAAATAAACATCTTCACATATTTTACTATTAAGAAAAGCATTACACACATCTAACTGATAAATTTGACAATTCATTTTGGTAGCAACTGCTGTAAAAATTCTAAATGAGTTTAATTTAATAACAGGAGAGTACAGATCATATTTGTCATACTCACTTTGTTGAAAGCCCCTCGCTACCAACCTTGCCTTATAGATTGTTCCTCCCTCTTGATCTTTCTTTTTCTTTAGGACCCATTTAGTTGTTACAATTTCCTTGCCCTCTGGTACTTCTCTTACCTCTGTCCATGTATTATGTTCCTGTAATTGCTCTAACTCTACATCTATGGCCTTTTTCCACCTATCAGCTTCCTCACTTTCCATTGCTTCTTTGTAGCTTGTAGGCTCACCTTCATGAACAATCATTCCTGAATAATCTGTCAACCACCCTGGTTTCTTTACTACTCTTCCACTTCTTGTTCTTTTGATTAGCTCTTCTTCAGCATCTGAGTATTCTGAACTTAACGGTTCCGAGCTTTCATGATCATTTTCTGACTCCTGCTCTTGTTCTTCCTCAATCTCCTGGACATTGTTCTCTTCTTGGCAATTTCCTTCAGTATCCTGTGTAACAAATATGTCATTTTGCAAATCTATATTTCTGATTTCCTGTTCTTTTCTCATGTCTGGTATTTTGTCATTAGATGCTATGAAGATGTCCCTCTTTACTTCGATTTTCCCTTCCTTTTCATATAGAATTCTATAACCTTTAGTACTGTCATATCCAATAAAAGTCCCTTCTTTGGCCTTCGAATCTAATTTGCACCTTTTTTCTTTAGGTATATGAGTCCACACTTTCATACCAAACACTTTATTTAGACTATTTATGTCAAATTCTCTTCCACTCCATACTTGATAAGGAGTCTTCTTATCAACATTACTTTTACTGGTTCTATTGAGGACATAAACAGTGGTATTAATAGCTTCAGCCCACAAGTTTTTATTTAAATTCTTTGAGTGTAACATTGTGCGGGCAGCCTCCACTAGCGTGCGCATGTTTCTCTCGGCTTGACCGTTTTGCTCTGGTGTGTATGCCACTGTCGTTTGATGCTGAATACCTTTACTAGTTAAAAGCTGTTTCATTTTCTCGTTGACAAACTCACCACCATTATCTGATCTAAGCACCTTCAACTTAAAACCAGTTTGCCTTTCTGCTTCATTTATGTATAGTGATACCTTCTCTACAACTTCTGATTTATTCTTTAAAAAATAAACTTGCCGATACTTTGTATAGTCATCCTTTAGCAACAGGAAATATCTTGAACCACCAAGTGAATGTTCTTCAAATGGACCACATACATCAGTGTAAACAAGCTCTAGAGGTTGCTTGCTATGGCTCACTCTATTTTCAAATGATAATCTGTGTGCCTTTCCCTGTATACAATCAGTACATGTCACATCGTCTTCGATAAAGCTTACGTTACTGGCTTTTAGTACTGACCTTACTTGGTTGTAATTTTGATGACACAACCTTTCATGCCATTCACTTAACGATAGCACTGAAGCACACAGTATGTCTTGTTTAGTCAAATTAAGAACGTAAAAACTGTCTTCTCTTCTTCCCAAAGCGCACAACTTCTTATTTTTACTGATGTAACACTTGTTCTTTGTTATATTCACTTTGAAGCCTTTGCCAGTCACTTTTGATATGGAGAATAGATTTAATTTAAGGTCAGGCACATATAGAACGTCTTGGAGCTCGTTTTCTACGAATTTAATATCTCCAAATCCAAGTACCGGTAAACGATGTCCATCACCAACAACAACATGGCGATTTGACAATTCTTTGAACGACGTAAAAATTTCCCTGTCAGATGTCATATGCTCACTAGCGCCACTGTCTATGATCCACTTTGAGCGAAAACTTTTGTCGATAGGTAAATCCGGTTTATTGGCAGACATTGCACTAGCTGTCATGGCGCCTGAAATCTTCTTTGAATTAAAAGTATTTTTATGAAAATTATCATTCTGTCTATTTTTGAAGCATTGATGCTTAAGATGCCCGACTTTATGGCACAAAAAACATTTTCTAGTTTCCAGCTTGCTTTTACACTGCTTAATAAGATGACCAACACGTCCGCATTTATAGCACTTCTTATCATCTTTATTTTTCGTGAATAGAGCCACGTTATCACTGTCACTATTTTTTGCTTTCATTCTTTCCTCTTCTATCAATAATCTAGCGACCAGCTCGTCATATTTTTGTTTAGCAGGATCTACTGACTCCCACGCAGAAATGAAGTGACTGTATTTATCCGGCAAGGACATTAACACTTTAGTGATTATCAAATTTTCGGGCACTGTTTCCCCAGCTTGTTTAAGCATATTTTTCATTTCTTGGAGCTTGGAGAAGAAAACAGCCATCTCCATATTCTCTTCAAATTTTAGGGTGAAAAACTTCTGTTGGAGTAAATGAATACTAGTGCTTGATTTCTGTTCATAAATGCTATGTAGCTTACTCCACATCTCAGCAGCCGTCTCGCAGGTGACAATATGTATCATGGCACTTTCACATAGCCTGGTTACAATTAAACCTTGTGCTTTCGCATCTTTCTTTGCCCACTCTGTAGAATTAATTCCACTTTTCTTCTCCGTGCCATCCACCACAGAAAGCACATCTTGCGCCCTCAATAAAACGGTGACTTGGAATTTCCAGAGGCTCCAGTTTTGATGACCCTCGAGTCTTATTACGCCCACCGTAGTCTCCATCGTGTACTTGTGTAGTGTGTAGTCTTACGCAGTGCTTTAATTTCCCCACACCGCCAACTCCCAGACCACGCCGCCACGCCGCTTTTAGGTTACCGGCTACCGGCCGACTTTGGTACTCTTCTGTTTTTAATCCTATACCGTATTTCATACACTGGGCCCATAACCTGTTAGGCAGTGTATAAATAAAAGATGGAATACGGTTGAAAACTTTATCTTCAGGCACACTTTACTACTTTACAGTCACACAGCAGAGTACTAAGAGACAACATGGACGCCAATATAACGCAGAGTGCAGAAAAATTAATATCTCTCTAACAGAATGAATGAGGACGGAAACAGCTTTAGATGCTTCCGCTTGCGCATAGACAAATTGAACTTTTTTAATATTTTATTGTCATCTCAACATATTCTTTGGTAGGTAGTTGATGTAAAAAGGAGTAACTTGGCTGCAACCCTTTTTACGTCCCACTGCTGGGCACGGATCTCTCCCCATTATTGGGGAGGCCTGGAGCTTACTCCACTACGCTGCTCCATTGCGGGTTGGTGGAGATGCGGGTTAGTGGCCAACCCGCTGTCGGATGTTCTCAAACCGCCCATAAGGCCTCCGACAAGGTTTAACGACTGTTATCGATCGCCAACAACCGGGACCGACGGCTTAACGTGCCCTCCGAAGCACGGAAACGCGCATGAAATTTTTTACCACTAGCGGTCACCCATCTCACACCCGACCGCACCCGTTTGGCTTAGTTGCATAGATCGCTTTCGTTCTACGCTAACCGCCGGGCCATGCGCGCTTCAAAAAGGAGTAACTTAGGCTATGTTAAATTTATAAAAAATTTAAAAGTAAAGTCCACGCGGACGAAGTCGCGGGCGGCCGCTAGTATTTAAATAAAGAGGCCTTATCTTCATGATTAAACAAAGGCGTCTTGAACATTTTAAAGCAAGCACTAATCGGCACTCAAAAAACGGCGACCACGAATCATCAACGCTCCAGCGACCGTCGTTAACAATGACACTTTTCCCTTTGTGTGGTAATTCACCACACGGCTCTCACACAGCCGGGATGCCATGACAGTAGCTGTCAACTAAGCCCGCCTTTTGCAGCAGATTAAAAACGGATTGAGTTTTTACCATTTCCGGTGGTTTTCCGGAGATAAACTGTCAGTGAGTTTGCGCGGTTGTTTACACGTACTTAAAAGAAATATGTTGTGTTTATGGCAAAAGTGTTTGTTTATAATAATAATAGCTGACATGGATGTAGGTATACCCCGTGTCGTAGGTACCACGGACCCATACAACGATATGAACTCACCCAGAACGAGAACAGAAATTGAAAATCATCATTTCAATCTCGTCTTCACCGGTAATCGATCCCCGAGTAGCAATCTGACATTGTCTGCACGGCCACCGCAGGCAGAATGCAAGATATATTTATACAGAAATGGCAGAAACGTTCAAGTGTAAGATGGGTCTCTGCTAGTAATAATTTCCCCTGCTACGGAAGGCACATTACTTCGAAGGAACTATAATGGTTCAACTGGGGATTTCCCCGTAACGGTGGTACTTACTACAACTACACCCACTTCTGCCGTGAAGAAATCCTATTGTGATTCGGTGAAGTATAAGATAAGGTAAGTTGCCAGATTTATATGAGGCGACCATCAGCCTTCCTTGAACTTTTTCTCCGTCTGCTCTTTTCCTCAGCTCAGCATTGCCTAAGCGCACCCAGAGCAGACAGAACAAAAAAATAACGTTCACTAAGAGTTTGTAAAGGAACCGTACAGTGAATAAAGAATATTTCATTTCATTTCATCTCATCTTATTTCATATCATTTTTATTTTATATCATTTCAATTCATTTAATTTAATTTCATTTCTTCGGAATAGCATCGCTGCTGCATACGACCTGAAGCAAGACTGAGGCTTGCTTGAGGTTGTGTGTTGTCCGTGGGCTGACCGTCTGGTCGTCCACGACCACGTGGTCTGAATGCTCCTCTGTTACTGCCTTTAAAAACACAGACCAAGAAAAGTTAAGTTTTTTTTCTTAATACTGGCCTATGACAACGAATAATAATAATAATGATGATGACGCTTCACACTCATAGCCCTACAGTAGGGTATATATATCCTGTATCGTGGGTACCATGGACACACACAAAAACTGAAACATAAACACCCAGACCAATAACAGAAAATTTAAACTCATCATTCAAATTTCTGCTTCGCCGGGAATCGAAGCTGGGACCCTCCGATTGGCAGTCCGGCATGGTAACCATTGCGCCACACGGGTCGTCAGTGTCGTTGTGTGTCGTCACAAAAACCCCATCTTTTTGTGTTGGGTAGTTCATTTATCGAGAAATGTTTTAGCATCATCGTCACCGTTATCATGTTAATAAAAATAAAAACATAAAGAAGCCTTTTATTTCTGTCAAAAATAACTGTTACATTCACGTTAAAATTATCAAATAATTTGATATTTTTTCGTTATCTTTGCATCTGTGATTTAGCACACAGATAGTCAGACTACGGAAGTAAACATTTTATAATCATATTCGCTAACGTAAGTATTACGAGAGGTTATTAAAAAAACGTAGCATAAAGTTTTTAATATTTATTACGATAGACATTCTCTTCTATCCACCAAACAAATAAATTGTGTTATGACAGCGTAAAAGCCTTCGAGCAAGAAATACATAATTTTAAGAAAAGATCTTGACGAATGTAATGTAATACGTATTGCCAATTAAGGGTTCGATTCCTGGCGAAAAAAAATGTGAACCACTACTTCATAACGTAAATAAAAAACCTAGAAATAGTAGGTTTTTTATTTTTAATATAAGTACATATTCTTAGATGTACATATATAGATAACAGACAGAAAGACAAACAAACAATAACATTTTCGTATTTATGGTATTAAGTATATATTAAATTACAGAGGAGTCATGAGTAAAAAAAATGGTTAAGGAATAATTTCACACGAATTGCTTTTATTATCAGTATTATTTTTCATCTAGTATTTTCAGTAGGTTATCGTCTAGTAGTCCCTGTAGCTTCGGGATTAAGAATAGAGCTACGGTATCCCCTGCCTGATCGTAAGAGGCGACTAAAAGGGGGCTTCCGGGGTTGTGGACGGTGTGAGTGGGAGCTCGATCCATCCAACCAGCAGCCCCGGGAAGGGCGGCGATGTGTGCGTGGCCGCATGTCGCCGTAAGCATCGGAAGGTGCAGGAGAGCAAAGCTGCTCTCCCGAAGATGGGCCCGTTCTGGGGCGTCGCGCGTGGAGGACACCGGTGCGTTCCGCCGGAGATCCCGGAGTCCTCCCCAAGCGCAGTGGCAGCCACCGAGGGGGTTTTAGTGCGGTCAAATCCCACATAACCCGGTACTCTCTCCCAAGGTGCCGGGTACCTTTTGAAGGTTTCCCCCCCGACAAAAAAAAAAAAAAAAGGTTATCGTCTAGTATTTTTAAAAAGTACTTACTCATTTTCTTTCACTGTATCTTCGTCACTTTTTTTATTAATAAATTCACTTTGTTCAATTTCCATATTTGTTTTTCTTATTATAAAAAATAATAATAATAAAAACTTTTGTAAATACCCAAATTTGTGTAAATAAAAGACTTCGTCTTTGTTATTCCGGTGTGTCCGAGCTTTTTGGATGTATAGACTCTGACTCTACAATTAGCTGGGAAGTTATCAACTATAGCCGATAATTCTTGGGCCCTTGACACGCGGCGAAGCCTTCCGTGAGGCCGATTAACCGTGACGGAAATACACGAACATTATCGACATAAAATACTATATTATTCACTACTAATTCGGCCCGGTTTCGCTCGGGTGATTTGAGTTTATCCTCTAGAAGATAAACTAATAAATAAATACATAATAATATATTCAATTCTCATGACGGTGCGATGTTAGTTACCATAATCGAAACTTGACCGATTTTAATGAACTTTTATATGTATATTACGTTGGCCTGAAAGGAAGGTCGTAACTATTTTTCAAACCCCTAAGTCATAAGGGTGGTCCGCTCCAACAATTTAAAGGTGATATTTAGTTCGTGGGGTCAGCTATTATAATTATACTAATCTATACTACGGGGAAGCTGAAATGGCAGTGGGTCGGATACATCTGCCGAAGAGCTGACAATTGGTGGAGTAGACAGCTCTTGGAGTGGAGACCACGTCTAGGTAAACGGGGAAATAGTCCCTGTAGCTTCGGGATTAAGAATAGAGCTAGGGTATTCCCTGCCTGATCGCAAGAGGCGACTAAAAGGGGATTTCCAGGGTTGTGGGCGGTGAGAGTGGGAGCTCTTTCCCTCTAGCCAGCAGCCCCGGGAAGGGCGAACAAGAATAAAAAGTATCCTATGCTATTCCAGACTAATCTATCTTTGTACCAAATTTCATTCCGATACTTTAAGCCGCTCTTGTGTGATTGAGCAATAAACATCCATCCAAGCATCAAAACTTTCGCATTTATTATATTATTACATATTGTACCAAAATTAGAGCTTTCACCGCTTCTACCCGTAAACTTATTAATTTCATCTTGATACCCACACACGTTAACCGTTTTTGTTTACATAGCCGTATGACGACATTTCATGGCATCCACCGTTCGATCTATAAAATACAGATAAAACACAGAAAAAAGGCAACCACTTAACTCAACATGGCCTGCTCCTCCATTTAAATAAAAAAAATTACAACATCACTACGACACAAATTATAATGGATTCAAATATGTACCGTAAATAATAGTATTTCGTAATATAACTCATATGGTCACATGAATATGTAGTAATATGTAGGAACGCACAATGACTCATTGAAAACAATTTCTTAATACGAAATATTAAATTAGGACTATTGTAACCGTCGCGTTAGAATATTATTCAGAGCATAGTGTGTGAGAGAAATGATAAATTTAAACCCATTTAGTGCGATCATTCATCCATACTCCATACTAATATTATTATATTATTTTTAATATTATAAATTCGAAAGCAACTGTTTGTCGTTCTGCTATGCTTTTCCGCTTAAACTACTGAAGCAATTTTAATGAAATTTGGAATACATATAGAGGTGTGTCTCATACGATTAGCTGTCACATGTGTCCATTATGGACCCATAGCCATGTTATCTCAATTATATAATATGTAAAAAAAAAGAGTGCTGCTGCGAGTTTTTTTCCTTCGCCTTTCTTTTCTCAGATCAACATCTAGCCCAAACGGGCACCTAAAGGCGATGACCGGGAAAAAATGACATTCATTAATTTTTTGTATTCCTAATATGAAATAAATATTTTTGATTTGATTTGATTTTTGAGTGGACCTTGAGATATGAAGTAGGGTGGTTTTTATCCTACGGGAATCTATAAAGCGGGTCCACGCCGTCGAAGCCGCTGGCTAAACGCCTATGATTTTAATATGGCAATAACGTCGTATTTCAAATGGATGGAAGAAAGTAAGAGATATAACCTGGAATAACACATACATAGGCTATTTTTTATCCTACGGGGACCCATGAAACGGGTCCACGTGGCCAAAGCAGCTGGCGGAAGGCTAGAATATAATATACTTCACTATACAAACCTTAAAGTGTGTTTGTTTGTTTGTTTGTTTGTTTGTCCTTCTTTCACGCCGCAACGGTGCTACGGATTGCCCCTATTGTTCTATGGAAATATAATAGTTTAAGGGTTGAAGAGTGATGGGCTACTTTTTACCCAAAGTATATATCTCATTCATGCGCGTATGAAATTTTGTTACAGCGGTCACCTATCTCACACCCGATCGCGGCCTTTACGCTTAGCTGCGCAATATTCTACGCCAGCCGCGGGGCGATGCACACTTTACTTAATATGGCCCAGCCTCACTGCTGGGCTCAAATCTCTTCAGATCACGACAGGCCAGAAGCTTACTCCACTACGCTGCTCCAATGCAGGTTAGTGGAGATAACACTTGGGTATAATCCCAAAATCACCAAATCCTCGGCGCGCACCTCTGACAAAGAAATTTGTAATGTGCGTTTATTCATTGCTGCTCCACGGTGACGGAAAATCTTGCAATATTTAATTAATTACGACGTTTTCCATGACCACGTATGCCTGAGAAAAATTCATAATTTCTCGATTGGTACAAATCAGTCCACACTTGGCCGCGGTCGCAGCCTTCAATTATGGGAGGGAGGTGGGGGCAGTCGCCAAGAAATTTGGGGGTCACTAAGACATTTGGGTGAAGAGCTGTCCCAAATTGGCTTGTTTCGCCTTCCGTCTACGCATGACTGATGGATTTTGGGGGGTCATGTCCCCTGTGACCCCCCTGGGACCGCACTTGAATCGAGAGGGATTTACTTACGAGAGGAGTTTACTGCCAGTGCATGCTGCCATTATACAATTATGTATAAAATGCAACCTACCAAGAGCCCTCACAGCAATTCCGTCCTTCCCGCCATCAAGATGGTGACAGTACTCGGCCCGACGAATAGTCCGCGATGCAAAATTTTCAACACGTAGTTGCAAAGTTCAATATAACACTCAAAACTCTAGGTGTGCGGTCTACGTTTTAACGCAGATTTTTTTTTATTCAACGAGAAGTATAATGCACGGCGTCGAATTAAGGGTTATAACTGTAAAATCTCCTATGTAAAATCAGCTAAATCAGCGAAATCGGCAACGTATACGGCCTCTTTATTGTGAGCAGTAATAAACTATTGTTAAATACTGGCAACACTGATCTTAAAGCATAATTCACCCGCCAATTTGCTGGATATCAAAATAGGTTCTAAAGCTGAAAGAAGAATCATTGTGATCTTCACTTTTTTTTTAAAATAAGAGGGCTAAGTTGTCATTCTTTCTGATTACTAAAGATTGAGTTAAAAAGTGTAAAAATAAATTATTTGCGTCGAAAATTGATGTAAAATACATATATAAAAGTGTTATACATAATAAAACTCAACACTCATACAGTGGTTTTCTTGGCCATCCATCCTGCTTCTGTAATACTATGCAATAAAATTTCATTTATAAAAGCATGTTTTACGATTAGTTTATTCGTATATAAAAACATTTTCTTTCAATTTAAAAAAGCTCTATCGTGTAATTATTTTTTATTTTACGAAAATATTATTGTTACGCATTTTATGTATTTAATAAAATACTTGTAATAGACGCATAATGTATTACGCACTGCAAGGGAAACGATGGCCGAGCGGTAATGACCACCGTCTCCGAAACGGAGATCGAATTATGGCTGAATTATGAATTATGAATATTTGAACACTGAATTATGCGTATTTTTCGCTGCTCCACGGTGATGGAAAATATTGTGATATTTAATTAATTACAATATTTTCCATCACCGTGCATGCCTGAGAGAATCCTTTAATCTCTCGACATCATGTCCACCAATCCGCATTTGGCCAGCGTATTGGACCTATGCCTTAGTTCCTCTCACTTTGTGAGGAGTTGCTCCGTAGTTGGACATAAAAAAAGGTTGAAAAAAATGTAATACTACAATCAAATTGAACTTCTCGCAACCGCGATGCTACAGTTGCATAACTCACCTCTCTCCGCGAAAGCGTCCGCGCTGCCCGTCCCGATATCCTGCAGCGTTTGATCCTCCGCACCAATATCGTTCAATCCAAAATTTTGGTCACGAAACACTACATTGTCCACTGGCCCAGCGTGGGAGTTCGTCTGGACGGAGTTCGAGCCGTCCGAAGCGTACGGAAATACCACCCGCGGACTCCGCGCCTTCCAACCGCTTGAATAAAAACTGTTCCGAGACGGGAACGGAACGTAGGGATCCAACCCGAAACTTGGGGCGTATCGACCGAACCGACCCTGGTAGAATTTGGGATGAATCGGCGCTCGCAACCGCGGCAACGGTTCGTAAAACCTATCGTTACCCGAGGGATCCTCTGGGACCGTCAAAGGCGGCTTTTCATCAGGGGACGTAAACTCATAATCGGGGGCGTCGTCAAACTTAATTTTGGAATTCGTCAAATCGATCTCGCCGCGACCGTACGGCTGCCGATTCTCGTCCTCATCCAAAAACAGAACCCGGGACTGTTTCGCGCGACGTTTGAAGTAACTCTTCGGCACGAACATCGGCGTACTCCTCGGCCTTTCGTGGACTAGCGACAGCGCGCGGCTCGGCTCGGCCGCGGCCACGGACGCCGCCACAAGCAGAAACACTTTCCATCTATTTTCGCTTAACATGTTGCTACGGTCACTGCTCTAACGATTTCACTTTCATTTCGTTGTATTCATGTGTTACGAACGTATCTTCAGTTTTTCGCGAAAGTGTTTAACGCATTGTTTGGTTGTTTAGATTGATTTTATTTTCATTTTTTTTTGGTGACGGGAGACGTGTGGTGCCGGCGGGAGTCGAACGCGTACTGGGTTAGGTGCGAGCCCCCACTGGCGAGCGACTGAGGTTATATAAAATGATATGTGGTGACGCGATGGTTTATGTAACAACAGTCCGTGATAGCGTCGCTTGGCAACCGCGTTTTGGGTTTGCTGAAAGTGAAGTGACCCCATTAAGTTTCAGATGCGCTCACTAGAATGTAGACGCCTTAAAGTAGTAGTAGAGTAAATATTGAAATGAAATATTCTTTATTCACTGTACGGTTCATTTACAAACTCTTAGTGAACGTTCTTTTTGTTCTGTCTGCTCTGGGTGCGCTTAGGCAATGCTGAGCTGAAGAAAAGAGCAGACGGATAAAAAAATTCAGCCCTGTTTTAAAATATGAGGTATACAATAATTAGCTTTCTTACAGAGTAGCTATGGGCAGATAAGGAACATACGTGACAGCTACCGCATGTGTCAATGTCGTCCCACAGCCATCTGTTAACATTGGCAGTTTGATTGATTTAAATCTATTTGCATCAGATATAGAAACAGCCTTGTGGGACTACAGCTCAATCCCAAGCTTTTTTATCAATTAAATAGTCCTTAAGATCGTAATAAGCCTTGCGGCACAGGACTTGTTTGACTATTGTATTGTTGGCTATTGTATTGTTTGAATATTTATTTTTGTATTGTTATAATATTCTTTGAAAGTTCAAATATAGTGTAATCAAATTACATACCGAATGGGTAGCGTATAAGATTGACGTTGAAAGGACGGGTTCTCGTGGATTCACACATTTAATCACTTTGGTAGGTGGGATAACTATTATGGTTCGCCCGGGGAAGTACCACCACTGCACCCACTTCTGCCGTGAACCAGTTGCTTGAGGTTGTACGTAGATGTCCATGGGCTGCAGCGACCACTTAACACCACGTGGCCTGCATGCTCGTCTGCTACTCCATTCAAATAAAAAAAACCTTGGGAGAGTCTCCTTGAGAGAGATACTAGGAGTTTTTTTCGCCGCCTTTTTTTTCGGTGCATAAAGGCGAAAAGGCGATGACCGGAATAAAATACATTCATTAAGTAAATATTTTGTATCCTTAGATAATTTTTTTTTTCTTTTAATGTCAAATTATGTAGCATTAGTGCCGCACTAAAATGCCCTCGGTGGCCAGTAGTAGCGCTTGGGAGGACTCCGGGATCTCCAGCGGGCTTACCGGATTCCAAGCGCTGCGCCGCATAACCGGTCAATCTTGGGAGAGAGATGGTGGCATCCCCACGTGCATATATAACTGCATACGACCACGCGCACACCTTCCTAGGCCCGCTGTCTTTTTTTATTTTATTTGAATGGAGTTGCAGACAAGCATGCAGGCCACGTGGTGTTAAGTGGTCGCTACAGCCCATGGACATCTACATACAACCTCAAGCAAGCATAGGTAAGTCTTGTCTGAGGTCTTATACAGTTGCGCTGCTACTCCGGAGGCTGGTGGTCGCCTCATGTTAGTGTTGCCGGCAACTGCACCTTTCCACCGAAACACAACGGCGGACGTTTGGACGGTTTCAGCCCTCACTTTAGTCAATTGTGATCGAAGATAGAATTTAAAAATAAGGTTAAAAAAACACGCTTTTAAATCACATCAAACTAAAAAATTAAAAATATTTTTTAAAGCGTAGGCGCTTTGCGTTATATTTTTCGTATATCGAAAAAAAAACATTACTGTTTTAAGAATATATTAATAATATTTTTTACTTTTTAGTTGGATGTACTTTAAAAGCGTGTTTTTTAGTTTTTTAACTATATTTATTTTTCAATTTTTAGTTTTATATGCTATGAATACTCTTAGTCTAAAGCAAAGTTACATACAAACTCACAAACTCACAAACCAACAGGTGAAGCTAATAAATAAAAGCGTGTTAGTAAAAAGCTTATAAAAGGAACACTCCTTTTATAAGCTTTATGCAACAACTCTAGTAAGAAACTACTGCCATCTAGTGGACAATTCGAAAGCTTTATGTCTTTCCAATGACCCCTTCTACTTACCAACATACAGCCTTTACTTTCCAGCCGTGTTGCGGTCGATGAAAACGAGATGGCATTTTTATTTATTATAGTACCAGCTGACTCGACAGACATTGTTCTGTCTTTAACTATGAATATCTATTAATAATAATTACTTTATTAATGCACAAGTACAAAGACATTTATTTGCACAAATATGGGTGTTTACAAAGTTGTTTATATATATTTAGTTCGCCATATTTATCTTCATGAGGTATGCAAATATACAATGATAAAAATATAAAAGGAAAAAATGAAACTATAATACAACTACGAAATGTACATTTACATCTATTTTACTATTAAACACTTTACATACAATTTCAAATTAGGTACGTATAGTTTACTATTTGCATGGTATAAATTTTACCTATAGTAATTGTAAAACAAAATACATTGTATCGTCAGTTGTCTAAACTGGGCGGAAAGCCTGTAATATAGACAACTGAACTCTCCCGAAAGAGTATCTGAGTTACTATAAACAAACATGTGTTGAAACTGAAGGAACTTATACATTCCACATATACTTAATTTAATTTGATACATACTTAACATTTTATATAGATTTTAGAACTTAATCAACTAAGACTGCAACTTTATGTGTGTGTGTGTGTGTGTGTGCGTGTGTGTGTGTGGGTGTGTGTGTGTGTGTGTGTATGAGTATGTGTGGTGTATGTGTGTGTCGCATAATGGGATATAAAATTTTATCTTACAATGGAAAGTAGGTTTTCAGTTTCATCATAACTGAGTTCGTTCTATATTATTATATTTTATATAGAATTTGGATAGGTATAATTATTAATTATGATTAATAGAATTATTATTATTAATTAATTAACAGCGATGACTCACATCACCTCTACATTAGAAATAAGCTTAGGTTAATTACTAACATAGTTTATGAGTCTCAAATACTAACAACTATGAGCCCTTGTTGCTTGTTGTATCTCCTTCCCGTCTCCTTCGTGGCTCTGATGCTGTCTTACGTATTAGTGGAGTAATAGACTTCACCTCCTTTATGAATGATCATTATGTCCAAGATAAGATAGCCTCTGGAGTAGCAGCGCCAAGCAACTGCCTCATATTTTATAATTCCCCATTGAAATAATATAGACAGCCTCCGTGGCGCAGTGGGTGATGAGCCAACTGCGAAGCGTGAAGTCGTGGGTTCGATTCCCACCTACGACAAATATTTGTGCGATGAACATGACTATTTGTTCTGTGTCTGGGTGTTAATTTATCTATTTATGTATGTATTTAAAATTATACAAGTATGTTTATCAGCTTTCTGATTACCATAGTACAAGCTCTGCTTAGTTTGGAATCAGAGGGCGTTGTGTGAATTGTCCAAATATATTACTTAAAAAAAATTACGGGTTGCACTCCGGGAGTGCCGGCAGAAGTGAAAACTTGATTATTATAGATACTTCAACTCAGTTGTGCGCGCGGCGCTATGTGTGGGTAAACCTGTATATACACAGTGACTTTGTGTGCGTGACAAGAGGTACAGTGAAGTTGTTCGGAAAATCACGGCCGCGTCACTGTCACACAAATTAAAGCTGCATAATTACTAGCCCACGCACACATAGCGCCGCGCGCACAACTGAGTTGAAGTATGTATAACGTTGTGTAAAAAAAGTAAAATGTAAAAAAATTCAAAATTGCATTTTCTAATTCTTTTCAATTTTTTTTCATACTTTGAATAAAAAAAATTTTAACCCATTTTTTATGCAAATAGATTTTTTTAAAATCGATTTTTTTAATTAATCGAAACCCTTACAATCGATTAAAAAATAAACAATCGATTGTTCGATTAAACACTACCTACTCTCCAACCGTCCTACGGTTTTTCGATCAGCACACGTGACCTGACGCGAGTTTCACAGTTTTTACCCATCCCACAGAAGTGCTCAACGCCGCTAAAGAAGTTTTCACTTCAAAAATCCGTGGGGATCTTCCCCAGGTGAACCATCAGAGTTCTACCTCCTACAGTTATTTAGCTCCTCGACACTAAAGACCACAAGAAGACTAAAAGGGACTGGATGGGCGGGCGCGTAATTATGACCCAAGCCCACTGTTGGGATAGCGGAACACTCCAATTACTACTGTAACCACAAACCAACACAATATAATCAAAAGCTTACTCACGGAATTCTTGAATCGAAGCCACCTCTCCTATATCCAATCACAGGATCCTGGACGTTCTCCCAGACTGCAGTCTGCCGCTTCAAAGTTCCGCTTGTAGTTTTTGATGGGTTTTAGATTAGTACTTAAGAATATTGTCGAACATAACCAAAGAACGCTAGTCGACGTAAGTACCGTTCGTATGCAACCGCCGCCATACTGGGCAAGCGTAGATAATATTCTATTTTTATTTTTTACTAATCATAGACAAAGATTATGGCCTATGATACTGTTCTCCTTCATCCAATATGAAAGGAGTTCGGTAAACTGCGAATCAGAAACCGATAAGCACTCCTGAAAACATTATGTTGGCAAGCTAGCAATAATTAAGAGTGTTTCATATAGATATTAAACCTATGAAAAATAAAAGTAACATTATAATAACAAATCGCCTAACCAGGGACAAAAACACATAAATTTGTGTAGTGAAATTTAGTGCAGTGAAAATAACTAAGTGTTAATAAATAAATAATAATAAATAAACGTTTCACACTCATAGCCCCACAGTAGGGTGTATATACCCTGTGTCGTGGTTACCATGGACACATACAAAGACAGAAACACAAACACCCAGACCGAGAACAGAAATTTAAACTCATCATTCAAATTTCCGTTTCGCCGGGAATCGAACCCGGGACCCTTCGATTAGCAGTCCGGCATGGTAACCATTGCGCCACACGGGTCGTCAAAGTGTTAATACGAAACTATTCGCTTATTATGACTAAACAAAAAGTGTATTCACTTTAATAGAGACTAGAACTAAGGAAATTAAAGTTTATTATTTTTTTTTTATTTTTTTTTTATATATTATTTTTTCTTACTAAATGTGTACTAATTTATATTAATTATTTATACTACGAATTAATATTAAATATACTCATTAGTTTTTAGACTATATTATTACTGATTGATTGTATGGATGATTATATTGCATGGATTGTATTTAAAATAGGGTCATAATACCTTATAATATAAAAATTAATACATTTTGTTTTCGTGTGGATACGCCATATTACAAGCGCATACAAAAGACATCAACGCGCATTCGTGCGCATTCGAACGCGTTGAAATCTTTAGTTCCCACGTTACATTAAACTTGTGAATAAAAATATACTGAGTATGTTTTCACGTTTTTTAACGATTTCTTATTCATAAATGCAAACTATACGTGAATATGTCGAACAATGTTAACAACAATTTCGTGTTACTCAGGAGTAATTTATATAACTTGGTAGAATAGTGATAATAACAAGTTTATACATACATATTTAGCGGACTGCCAATAATTAGTTGCGAAAGTTTGGATGTTTGGATGGTTGTATGTTGCTCAATCACACAAGAACGTCTAAACGGATGGGATGAAATTTGGCAAAGAGATAGATTATAGTCAAGAACAGCACAAAGGCTACTTGTAACAACAACTGACCCGTTCACTACTTTTTATGCCGGATAAATTAACTTTTTCAGTGGAATAGATTGTTATAATCATCCATACTAATAATATAATATTATAAATGTGAAAGTTGCTCTGTCTGTGTGTATGTCTTTACGTTTTCAAGCCTAAACTACTGAACCAATTTTAATGAAATTTGCTACACCGATAGAGTGGACCTTAGGAAGGGGATAGATTTTATCCCGAAAAAATGTATTGTTTCCATGGACGATTAGTATCGATCATATGTATTCAATTCATCCAAGAGAAGCTGGGCCGGGTCACTAGTCAGATATAATTGAAGGCTATATTCATATTTCATAAAGAAATAAAAACGAAAATCGACTCAAAGGCACCATATTGGCGCCACGTTATGTAAAAAGGCGCCAAACCGAAAGTGTGTCACGTGAGGGTAACTAGTCTTAGCCTGCGGATTTGCTTGCGTGTACTATAAAAATTTTATTTCACGTAATTAAAGACAATTTTTTTTCAGCCTTTTATATGTCCCACTGCTGGGCACAGGTCTCCTCTCACAAGTGAGAGGGATTTAGGACATAGTCCACCACGCTGGCCAAGTGTGGATTGGTGGACGTCATGCTATCGAAAAATTATGAATTTCTCTCAGGCATGCACGGTGATGGAGAACATCGTAATCATCAATTAAATATCACTATATTTTCCATCACCGTGGAGCAGCGATAAATGCGCACATTACAAATTTCTTTGTCAGAGGTGCGCGCCGAGGATTTGAACCCGGGATCGGTCGCGTCGAAGACCGCGGTTTTTTACCACTCGGCCACATTATTAATTAATGACGATTAAAGACATTAACACACATCAAATAAAGTTTGAGATCACTTTGAAAATACGAAATCTTTTTACGCTTAAATCGAAAAGACATAACAATAAACTTTGTTCAATAGCTTCTAAAACAAGACAATATCATAACAGTGTCTTTTACATGGGATCAAAAATATACAATAACCTACCGGAATTCCTCAAAATAAAAGCGGGCAAACCTCAGAACATATTAAAAGAGGTTAGAATGGAAATGTGGGCGGGGAAGACGCGCCAAGGATTTGAGCAAACGCTCGTAACTGTACAGAAACACGCGATCGTGTTTCGATATGCGTGCTTGTGTGCGTGCTTGGGTGTGATTCGTTCATTTAAAATCGCGAGATTGTGCGGCGCTAAGATTGGCTAGATTTGAAATTGCAAATATGTGCGTAAGCTTCGTATTTATGTAATTACAGATGTAATGGAGGTGAAAGGCGGGGCTTGATCGGTTTTCATACGAACGGTGCATTATTGCCGTTCTACCTCTTTTAATATTATGTCCTGTGCTTAAAACGTATTAACTGGAAAAGGCGTATTATTCGGTCACTGATTTTCATAAACGAATTCCATAAAAACCTGGGAGTTTTTTTTCCGCCGGCTTTTTTTCCTCTCAGTGTACAAAAACTCTGCAATATGGGTACCCAAAGTCGATGATCGGATCCGATCCGAAAAGAAAAAATAAATAAAATTAATAAACTAAAAGGCGCAATATGGATACCAATAATGATAAAAGTAGTATAAATATAATAAAATAAATAACAAAGGGCACGTAAGACCGACGCGCGTATGGTTCAGCGGCTAGCGTAGAATGCAAGCGATCTATGCAACTAAGCCAAACGGGCGCGGTCGAGTGTAAGATGGGTGACCGCTAGTGGCAAATAAATTTACGCACGTTTCTTTGCTTCGCAGGGCACGTTAAGCCCTTGGTCCCGGTTGTTATCGATAGATAATAATCGTTTAACCTTGTCGAAAGCCTTATGGATGGTTTGAAAACATCCGACAGCGGGTTGGCCACTAACCTGCATCTCCACCAACCCGCATTGGAGCAGCGTGGTGGAGTAAGCTCCAGGCCTCCCCAATAACGGACAGAGACCTGTGCCCAGCAGTGGGATGCTAAAAGGGGTTGCAGCCAAAAGGTAGCAGTCGTGAAATACTAGTAATCTCCAGGCTTCCCCAATGACGAGAATGGAATGCAAGAAGGTGTCATCAGAAATAAAAATTACCAACCAACATACAAACACATTTTTATCTTATTCATATTAAAAGGGAAGTGAAAACCGGATAACTGAATTTGTCATAATCATTAATCTTCCATAACGATGATTAGTCAGTATGGTATTCGAGTTCCGTAATGTACACATACAATACAATATTTTTATAGCGCACTTATCTGTCAGGTTCCATTCGCTGCTTCTCAAACTATGTTATGTTGTTGACTGGTAGAGAATAAGCTTGAAAAGAAAAGAAAAGAAAAGAAAAGAAAAGAAAGAAAAGAAAAGAAAAGAGAAGGAAAGAAAAGAAAAGAAAAGAAAAGAAAAGAAAAGAAAAGAAAAGAAAAGAAAAGAAAAGAAAAGAAAAGAAAAGAAAAGAAAAGAAAAGAAAAGAAAAGAAAAGAAAAGAAAAGAAAAGAAAAGAAAAGAAAAGAAAAGAAAAGAAAAGAAAAGAAAAGAAAAGAAAAGAAAAGAAAAGAAAAGAAAAGAAAATATTATTTAATGTTTATGTATATAATTCTTCTGTGCGTGTGTTGACAGTGAACTCCTCTTAAACGGCTGGACCGATTTTAATGAATTAAATGAATTAATGAATAAAATTTTTTTGTGTGTTCAAGTGGATTCGAGGATGGTTTAGATTCACAATTCGGTCCACTGGAAAATGTTTTTTAATAATTTATTTATTTAGTTTACCCATATTTATAAATTGTTCCTTACTGTCAAACGTTTGTTCATATTTCGTGCCGTGTCGTTCTAAACTTTGACACAGTCAGAATAACAGTTCGTATGTCATTATTTGTTTTATATTCTTGTTTGACAGTAACATGAAATCTCTTTAAGATAATAAGAAAACAAATCCTCTTTCAATACTTCTAACTATTCAATACTTCTTCTAGAGGGCCCACTTGTTTATTATATATTCTAATAGAAATTTGTATGTACTATTTTTGAAAAAAAAAAGTTTACCTGTTTACCGATCGGACTTCCTGAAATAGAATACGAGAATTGGCAGCGTAATAGCGTCGTAGTAAAACGTAGGCGCCTATCAAATATCCGTATATTATTTTTTCCCTCAATCCATAATTCCGATGCGCGAATCACGAAAACGTGAAACGATACAACTAGAGCTATAATAATTGTGATAGTGCACACTGGGTAAACTACTAATAAGAGTTGGCCAAATTTTAATTTATTTTTTTAAATGTAACAGCTACAATCCTTTTCTTGTGCACCACTGCCAGGCATGGACCTCTGTCCATTATTGGGGAGGCCTGGAGCAGTAAGCTCCAATACGTGTTGGTGGAGATGCGTGTTAAGGCAGTCGGACGTATTCTAAATACCTTCAAGGCTTCCGACAAGGTTTAACGACTGTTATCTATCGATAACAACAGGTACCAACAGTAAATATTGATAAATTTGCGTGTTCTGCATGTTCTACCGACTTTACTATGGTATAGTTCGAGGAACTCTTCAAATTGACGCCTACATCACCATTTCATGATTTATCCACCATTCAGTGACGAGACGAAGGTTAAAGTTCCACCAGTACCATCTGGACTCGTGGCGGTCCTCCACAGCCCACTTTGCACGCTTCTTTTTACCACGGACGTGTAGGTTATGGGACAACCCTCCAGCTGATTCCCAGATCTCCAGATTCCCAGTGGACTATAACATGGGGTTTTTCAAAAAAGCTCTTCTACAAAGCCGGAAATGCTTGGGTGGCTCCCCTGGGGTTGCCCGTGTCCATAGGCGACGGTGGTCGCTTAACACTATGAGGCCCGTCTGCCTTTTGTTCGGTTTATTTATAAAAAAAATATTGTACTATCATATGGCGACAACACTTATGGCGCATTGGTTACCACGCCAGACTGCCAATCCGGTTAATCAAGTCAACAAGCCAAAGTTGAACGATGATTTATTTTTAACTAGAGTGGCCGCCCGCGACTTCGTCCGCGCGGACTTTGGTTATTCATAGCGTCTTCTTATATAGCCTAAAGTCCTCGGGTGGCTCCCCTGGGGTTGCAGGTGTCCATAGGCGACGGTGATCGCTGAACACCACGCGGCCCGTCTGCCTTTAAAAAAAGGCTTCCCCGATAATGACTATCCAACACAAAAAGATTTTTTTCAATAGGAACCAGTAGTTCCAGAGATTAGTGCATTCACACAAAGAAACGAACGAACGAACAAACTCTTCAGCTTTATGTATAGATTAAAATATTGATTAAGTGGCTAATATAAAAAACATGAATATACAAAGACAATACTATACTTTATTAATCTATGAAATGAAATAAGAAACATACAATTTTTCTTTTCTTTTAATATTGAATGGCTAAAAGGATTTTTATACAATGCCGTAAAACGAATAAAAAAAAAAGAAACATAAAAGAGAGACATGACAATTTTGATAGCTGCGTCAAAATGTAAACAAACACAGAAAGTAAATAATTTTGTAAAGAAATAATAAAGGAAAAGCAAAGTATAAGAATAAAACAAAAGGATATAAGTTTTAAAATATGTATGTATGATAATGGACGTGAATGAATGAAGTAAATAATAACATGTAGTGTATTTATAACACTACGCGGCGCATTTCATTCATTTCATTTGCTTCCCGTGGGAATGAGATATTTTCCCGCGGTAAAAAGTAGCCTATGTTCTTTCTCAGCGTCCTTTCTATGTTTATGTCAAATTTCATCAAAATCGGTTCAGCGGTTTAAGCGTGAAAGAGTAGCAGACAGACAGACAGACAGACAGAGTTACTTTCAAATTTATAATATTAGTATGGATTTCTGTTCATTGTCTGGGTGTTTATGTCCCTCTCCTTTAGTGTGCCCATGATACTTGAAACGACGATACTAAGTAACCTAGCGTGGGACTGTATGTATGAAGCGTGGGAGTGTATTGTGTAATATTTATTAATTACCCGTACTAATATTATAAGTGTAAAAATGTGTTGATTTGTCGATATTTCACGTCACAACAGTTTCTATCTATTACTGGTGCTAATGGAAGAAATTTCTTTTAGGAATAAGTAGCACCGTACATATATTCTTCTTTAAATGTGTTTTTTATGTGTTTGTATACAAAATAAATGAATAAATAAATAAAACAGTGCTACGGAATAACCTGATTTTTTTTAAGGAGATAGTTTGGGGGCTGGAGTATCATATATCTACGATTACATATATCACATATCTACGAGTACTTTTTACCCGGGGAAATTATAATTGGAATAAAAACTAAGTAATTAAGTAATTGTAAAATTTAGAAATAGAAATTTCTATTTCTATTCTATTTCTATTTCTAATTGTAAAATTTTCTATGTTGATTAATGTACACCGTTATCTGTATTTTCATATACACTGTTCTTTTGGTAGTTAGGGTTACCCGGAAGACATCGCTTTTAAGCGATAAGGCCGCCCGTTGTTTGCTTTTTTCAGCTTTTTGTATTTTTTTAATTCTATGCTACTATTATTCATATTGTTTTAACTGACAAACAATAATATTAATAAAAACTGTACCTACTTTTGTTTCATAAATTTTGTAATTTAACACTAGTTTTAAGACCGCATGTGCGCCTTATGCAATACAGCGAAAGCTTAAGCATAGGACAGAAATTCCAAAATTTATTAACTATTTTAATGAAAATAAAGAAATTTAAAATAAAGAACTAAAGAGTTTAACTAAGTAACTAACTAACTTTCAGACTATGCGTGTGGAGTCGCTAGCGGAAAGCTAGTTTGCTGTATAAAATTATCCCACAAAATGGCTATAGACCTAAAGTTTGGCCCAGCTTCTGCAAAAATCTCTCCAGTGTGCGCGCACCGTGAAACCGGCCTTAACGACCAGTTTTGAGAAAACGCGCCACAGTCCTACGCTACACGTCGGACAGAACTGACGACATCACGCAAAAAGTTCCAATATATACACGAATTCAAAAATCGAATTAAAGAGTCCGTAGAGCTCCAAGCAATGCGCGCGTCGAAGAATTTTGAACCGCGAGTGTTTTAATATAAGTACTGTTAAATAAAAAAAAACGTTCGATGAGATTGAGAATTTTAGGTTCGTTTTATAGAGTGAAAGTGTTTCTAGATCTAAAAGTGAAAGGTGTAGTGACAAGTGAGTATCTATACAGCAGCAGCGTGTTTGTTTTAATCGGGTTAGACAGAGATATTTTTACGAAGATGGCTGTTTTGTGACCTAGATATCCTTATGTGATACAATCGACGACTCGAATAAAAAAAATTGACCCGTGTGGCGCAGTGGTTACCGGACTGCCGATCGGATCGGTCCTGGGTTCGAATCCCGGCGAAGCAGAAATTTGAATGGGTTTAAAGTTTCTGTTCTTGGTTTGGGTGTTTGTGTTACTGTCTTTGTGTCCATGGCACCCACGACACAAGGTATACCTTACAAACACCCAGACCGAGAACACAAATTTTAAACTCATCATTCAAATTTCTGCTTCGCCGGGAATCGAACCCGGGACCCTCCGATCAACAGTCCGGTTATAATATAGGTAATAAGGATATAATAAGTTCTAAAATTTGAAATATAGAGGTTTTAGAATTAGGGCGTGTAAAGTTAGAAGCTTGGTTCTAAATGAGATCTGATAACTTTGACATTGCGAGCCGTATCTTCTCGTCTTGGCAATATTTTACATGAAAATAATTTTGGTGGGATTCTACATAAAATCGGCTGTGACTAGGATAGCTTATCGACCGATAACGATAGCCATTAAAAAGAAATTTGGCAGTCTCGACTGTCTAGCACGTCGCTAATCAATAGCAGTTGCGCATACGCATACGACCTCAGACAAGATTTACTTATGTTTGCTTGAGGTTGTATGTAGATGTTAATGGATAAAATAGATATTCTATTTCATGCAGTCCGATCTGCTCTGATTGTAGGAGTGATAATGTACAAGTGACCTTTTTTAACTTTTCACGCTCATAGCCTTACAGTAGGGTAGTCCCTGTAGCTTCGGGATTAAGAATAGAGCTACGGTATCCCCTGCCTGATCGTAAGAGGCCACTAAAAGGGGGCTTCCGGGGTTGTGGACGGTGTGAGTGGGAGCTCGATCCGTCCAACCTGCAGCCCCGGGAAGGGCGGGGATGTGTGCGTGGCCACATGTCGCCGTGAGCATCGGAAGATGCAGGAGAGCACATCTGCTCTCCCGAAGATGGACCCGTTCTGGGGCGTCGCGCGTGGAGGACACCGGTGCGTTCCGCCGGAGATCCCGGAGCGCAGAGGCAGCCACCGAGGGGGTTTTAGTGCGGTCAAATCCCACATAACCCGGTACCCTCTCCCAAGGTGCCGGGTACCTTTTGAAGGTCCCCCCCCCCCGAAAACAAAAAAATGCCTTACAGTAGGGTAGATATATATGTCGTGAGTAGGTACTATGGATACACACAAAGACAGAAACTGAAATACCCAGACCGAGAACTCTGACAAATGAAATTTGTATTGTGCGCATTTCATCGCTGCTCCACACCGTAATCTATTAAATATCACAAATTTTTCAACGCCGTGTCCGACTGAGATTATCTCATAATTTTTCGAAAGTATGATGTCCTTTTTTTGTATAGGGGGGGGGGAGGACCTTCAAAAGGTACCCGGCGCCTTGGGAGAGGATACCGGATTATGTGGGATTTGACCGCACTAAAACCCCCTTGGTGGCTGCCTCTGCGTTTGGGGAGGACTCTGGGATCTCCAGTGGAACGCACCGGTGTCCTCAACGCGCGACGCCCCAGAATGGGCGCATCTTCGGGAGAGCAGATGTGCTCTCCTGCACCTTCCGATACTTAAGGCGGCATGCGGCCACGCACATACCGCCGCCCTTCCCAGGGCTGCTGGCTGGATGGATCGAGCTCCCACTCTCACCGCCCACAACCCCGGAGACCCCGTTTAGTCGCCTCTTACGATCAGGCAGGGGATACCATAGCTCTATTCTTAATCCCGAAGCTACAGGGACTGAAGGTATGATGTCCACCAAATCGCACTAGGCCAGCGTGGTGGACTACAGCCTAAATCCTTCTCAGTTAAATTACAATTAATAGAATTAAACGTTACTTTGCGGAACTCCATTGTTCTAAATTTAAGTAAAAACTACTTTGCAACAATCCGTAATCAGAACGTATGATGGTGTATAGTTTTTTCATGCAATAGCACATCGAAAAACTTTTCGAGTAACCGTCGTAGAGTCAATAACCATGAACATGCTCTGTTTTGGGGCGACACACGTTTTGGTGGTGGTACGTATGTTGGTGTATATTTTTTATTGTTCTATGTGCATGTATTCTATGTGGGAGTAGGGAGGTGCTATTGCATGAAAAAAGTATACACCATCATACGTTCTGCTTGCGGATTGTTGCAAAGTAATTTTTGAAGTGAAAACTTCTTTAGCGGCGTTGTGCACTTTTTCGGGATGGGAAAAAAATGTTAAACTCGCGTCAGGACACGTGGCCTGATCGAATATTCGTAAGACGGAAGGGTGACAGCTGATGGCTCGACTGTCTTTATATATGTCAATTCGTGTATATCAAGTGTTTAAAATGTGGAAACTGAACAAAGTGCATCTTATAATGAAAAAAGTGACGAAGAAATAGTGAAAGAAAATGAGTGAATACTTTATAAAAATACTAGATAAAAACCTACTGAAAATACTAGAGGAAAAATAATACTGATAATAAAAGCAATTCGTGCGAAATTATTCCCTAACCATTCCAAAATATCAAAATTGTACAACGTTAATGTTCAAGTTTTCACTTCTGCCGGCACTACCGGAGTGCAACCCGTTGTTTTTTTACATAACTTTTTCCCTCTCAGTATTGTTAGGGAATCCTGTGCCCGGTAGTGGGGCGTAAAAAGGTTGAAAAAAAATCGTTCATCAGCCTTTTAAGGGCCGCCTCTCCAAGTAACTCCGTACGGCTTCCTGCTGTCTTCTTCAGGTCGTCCACCTGCTTGGAGGGCGGCCTGTGATCCGTTTGCCGATAAGTGGTCGCCATTCGAGGACCTGTATTTGTACAAATTGAAAAGCTAAAATACTAATTATAAAGCCAAAGAGTTTGTTTGTTTGAAAGTGCTAATTTCGGGAATCACAGTTCATAATTGAAAAAAATGTTTTTGTTTCTGGCGGTCCATTTATCGGGGAAGGTTTAATTCCATTAATCATCACGCTATAACGCAAGTAAAACCACGGGGTACATCTAATTTTTCCATACACTGTTCATATCGTATCGGGTATAAAAGAGAAGGTAGGAATTCAACGACCTGCGTAGCGCAACGGTTACCATGCCAGACTGCCAATCGAAGGGTCCCGGGTTCGATTCTCGGCGAAACAGAAATTTGAACGATGAGTTTCAATTTCTGTTCTCGGTCTGGGTGTTTGTGTGTGTTCATGGTACCCACGACACAGGGTATATCTACCCTACTCTGGGGCTATGAGTGTGAAGAGTTATTTCAAACATTACTAATGAATGGACATGAACAACTTTAGTAAATTTAAGTAGTACAAGAAGCATTGGAAATCTTTTTATGAATGGTTTACAACTTTAAATTACCATTTCAAAAGATTTAGGCTACTTTCGCCTTTTTCTTGGATTTTTTTATTGTTTCCAGTATGATGTTAATCTCTTTGAAGTCGACTCATCGTTCATGAATAATCCGCTTGTAAGCATAGAAGGAAATGGAGCACCGATGGCCGAGTGGTAAAAAACCGCGGTCTTCGACGCGACCGATCCCAGGTTCAAATCCTCGGCGCGCATTTCTGACAAAGAAATTTGTAATGTGCGAATTTATCGCTGCTCCACGGTGATGGAAAATATCGTGATATTTCATTGCTTACGATGTTCTCCATCGCCGTGCATGCCTGAGAGAAATTCATATTTCTCGAAAGCATGACGTCTACCAATCCGCACTTGGCCAGCGTGGTGGACTATGGCCTAAATCCCTCTCAATTGTGTGAGAAGGAGACCTGTGCCCAGCAGAGGGACATAAAAAAAGGTTGAAAAAAAGCATAATTTCTCGAAAGCATGACGTCCAACAATCCGCACTTGGCCAGCGTGGTAGACTATGGCCTAAATCCCTCTCAATTGTGTGAGAAGGAGACCTGTGCCCAGCAGTGGGACATAAAAAAAGGTTGAGAAAAAAAGCATAGAAGTATAACTTTTTATTTTATTTGAATGGAGTGGCAGACCGACATGCAGGCCACGTGGTGTGTGTCCCTGTAGTTTCGGGATTAAGAATAGAGCTACGGTATCCCCTGTCTGATCGTAAGAGGTGACTAAAAGGGGGCTTCCGGGGTTGCGGGCGGTGAGAGTGGGAACTCGATCCGTCCAGCCAGCAGCCCGGGAAGGACGGCGGTGTTAAGCCGCATGCATATTTTACAAAATTTATTATAATTTAACACAACACTGTTTTTAATTGAAGTAAATAAAATTCTTAATTGAAAGCGAAGAAAATAAAGCCTAATTAATTGTCTTTGTTGAAACGCGTATTTTCGCGCGATGTCGATGGGTCGTGTCCTCGAAAGCCTTCGGTGCGTGCGACGCTTTCGCTCGGTTTAATTGTTAGCCTTTAAGGCTTAACGGCGATACTGAGATTACACGAGAGCTCAATAAATGCTTTTCACTTCAATTGTAGTGTAAAATGTAATATGCAATAATATAAATTTGTTGTTATTTATAGGAAATGAAAAAACAATTGCCTGACTCGTGCTTAGCCATATTTCAGAAATCAAGTGTTTTTTTTCATTTCAGTATAAAAGAAATAAGTGAATACCGAAAAGCTCCGCCGATATGTTCGTTCACGAAAATAAAACTACTTCGCAATGTCAACGGTAAAACATGATACAGAGAATAAAAAATGGACACATAAACGAATTCACAGAGAAAAAAGAAGGAAAAGAGATCCGGTAACAGAAAAGAAAAGGAGAAACCAGGGTTTCAAGTTAGGAGTAAATGCTCTTTCAAAATGGTCGAATCAAAGATGGCGGATGAAGTGGCGATCAAAATGGCGGATGCTCTTGCCGCTTATGATTTTAAACGTCAGCGGCCAAGCAAATGCGGTTGAAGGTAAATATTATATTTTATACTGCTTTTTATCAACTTTATAAGTAGTGAATTGATTTTTTGGAGGTTGTAGATGAGCAGACAAACTCATGTTATGAGAGCGTTGCAGTTCTGGAGATCCACAGACAATCTTTAGTAAGGTTTTTTTTTCTTTCAATAATGGCCTCGCATCTGTTCACATTACCCATGCCAACTGAACATTTATATGCAGTGTATGCCCTAATCTTTATCAAGGTTTTTTTTTACAATAATGGCATCGCATTTTTCGTATTTCCCATGCTACTACCTATATGTAGTGTATGCCCGTCGTGCTGAAATCGGGCGATTTAATAAATAATAATTTCAATAGTTAGTAATCGGTCAGTCATGTCAGTTAGATTCAAGTAAAGCGATGGCTGCTTTACCAGAACGTGTCTGATTTCGGGTTCGGTTTCCCGCAAGAGTTTCGGACGCAAGGTGAAAAATCTTTTCGTACTTTTATTTTATTTCACAACACTTGAGCTGTAATAACTCCAGCCGTGGTCGCAGCCTTCAACTGGGGGTCACCAAGAAATTTTGGGGAGGATCACTAAGAAATTTGGGGGGAAGAGGTGTCCCAAACTGGCTTGTTTCGCATTCCATCTACGCATGACTGATGTATTTGGGTGGGGAGGGGGGTAATGTCCCCTGTGATCTCCTGGGACCGCGCCTGAATAACTCTTTATCAAAAAATGCCATGAAAACTTAAAATCAGATTAACAAAATGCTTACTGTAATATTTACCCTTTTTTTTGTTCGATGGAGTAGTACGCTTACTACTCCAAAGCCTGGATGCTCCTCAGCATGCAGGCCACGAGACTGCAACCCATGGGCATCCATACACAACCTGAAGGAAGAGTCTTGCCTGAGTTCACATGCAATTGCGCTGCTACTCAAAAGGCCGACGATGGCTTCATGTAACTGGCGGGCAACTGCACCTTTCTACCCTAACAAAAGAGTTGCTTCCTGGCAGTAGTAGGTGCAGCGGTGGTACTTCCCCGGGCGAACCATAACAGTACTATCACCTATTAATATCAATTCTCTATCCGCGGCGTCCAGCACGGTCCCGTCTCTGGGAAAGCAAATGTGTCCATTCTTAATCCCGAAGCAACAGAGTCCTGGGTTCGATGCCCAACGAGGCATACTTTGGTACACCCTAGAACCCGCGTTTGAAGCGATATATATTTAATAATAGCAGTTGAATTTGTTTGCAGTACTATCAAGCCGGGTGATAGCCTCTTTTCTCGGCTACCCAACGTCGTGTACAATCGGGTCTGAGGTGAAGCCGTGTACCTTGTCGATAACTTGTTGGCTCCGAGGCGGCTCCAGGGTTCGAGGCTGCGGTGGCAGCTGGCTTTTCTCCTGCTGTGTGACGCCTGAGCGGGAGAGAAATGACTTCGATAATACGTAAGTTTGGGTGAGGGTACCAGTACGTATATTTATTCTATTTTGCGAAGTCCGCTCGGCTCTGGTTGTAGTAGTGATGTGTACTGATAATCGACAAAGATATCTGAACATCTCTGTCATTATTAAAAAAACTTTTCAAAAATTATTCCTCACTCACACAACTCTTTTACGTTTAGATGTCATGCTGATGTTACTCGACACTGACTGCTCTCAAGTATGTAATCACGAAAACAATGTGCACTCCTCACAACATTGTTAGACAAAAGGACTTCGTGACATGGAATATGGATGTTCCATACAAAAAACATACAGCCGAACACAGTACCTCCTCCTTTTGGAAGATCTACGGCTGCACCCATTTGTGCTATGAAGCAAGCAATTCTATGTTTCCAAGTTTCTAGCCAGAGTCACATGAGTTGACTATCAGTTTCTGAAGTATCAGCTTCACGACAACTCGAGTAAGACATTAGACTAGCTTGAGGTTGTTAGTCCAAAAGTCCATGGTCTTCAGCGATCACTTAACACCACGTGGCTTGCATGCTGTCATGCTACTCCGGTAAATTTAAGGCAGTGAAAACTTGAGAGTAAACCACATTTCCACTAACCCCCATTGGAGCAGCGTGGTAGAGAAAGACCCCAGGCCTCCCCAATAATGAGAAGAAATCCGTGTCCAGCATTGGGACGCAAAAAAAGTTGCTTCTCTTCTTCTTCTTGGTCGTTATCTTCAATTCTGAAGGTCGTGTCCCTGAAAGCGCCTCGTAGCTTCTTGCACTAGTTTTTTCCACTTCATTCGGTTCTCGGCTGTTCTTAGGGCGGTTACAACAGGGAGTCCAGTGATGGTTGTAACTTGGTCACACCAACGGCTAGGAGGTCGGTCGCGGGGTCTCTTACCCTCCACTTTGCCCACCACAATCAACTTGTCTGGATTATCCGGTTGGCGGCGAGCAATGTGACCATAATAACCCTGTAGCGACCTTCAAAGACAAAGACAAAGACAAAGACAAAGACAAAGACATTTATTTGCACAAATATGGGTGTTTACAAAGTTGTTTATATATATTTAGTTCGCCATATTTACCTTCATGAGGTATGCAAATATACAATGATAAAAATATAAAAGGAAAAAAACTAAACTATAATACAATTACGAAATGTACATTTACATCTATTTTAATATTATTTTTATTTGTCCCATATTGCGCCTTTTATAAATAAAAATAAAAATATTTATTTATTTATATTTCGGATCGGTTCCGATCGTCAGCTTTGGGTACCCATATCACAGGGTGTTTGTACACTGAGAGGAAAAAAAGCCAGCGGAAAAAAAACCTCCCAGGTTTTTGTGGAATTCCTTTATGCCGTTTTATCGTTTATGAAATCAGTGACTGAGTAATACGCCTTTTTCAGTAAATACGTTTTAAGTCCTTTTTTAAATTCGTTGCCCGTTTTAATTTTGAGGAATTCCGGTAGACCGTTATATATTTTTGGTCCCATGCAAAAGACACTGTTATGATATTGTTTTGTTTTGGAAGCGATTGAACATAATTTACTGTTATGTCTTTTTGATTTAAGGGTTTCATATTTTGTGATTTCTGTTTTGACCATTAAAGAGATCTCGTAAATGTATAAGGAAGGGAGCGTCATTATTTTTAAATTTTGAAAATGTGGCCTACAAGTATCCGTTTGTTGTAATTGACATATTGCTCGAATGCATTTTTTTTGAGCCTTAAACACAGTTTGAATTCCAGTCGCGTTTCCCCAGACCTTCCGCTACTCATCAAGAGATGGCGCCACGGGTATTCCTGAATCACGCTATCGAAGTTTTCGGAATATGCTACCATATATACAAGCTCCGAATTGAGTCAGTTGGAGCGCGGCCGCTCCCCGGGCATGAACACCTCGCCCGGCGGGAGATATCCCTTTGCCAAACCCCAAAATTCTTTGGAAGCAGATTGTTGATAGTTTTGTCTTAACCTCAAGCTGTTCCAGTATAGATTTATTTGTTCTTTTGACGGTCCATGATATGTGGAGCATCTGTCTCCAACCCCACAAAAAAAAGTTGCAGCCAATTGAAAATATTTTACAATTATCCTATTCATTAAATCATTACAACTATATACTAGAAACCCTCATAATCAAATGGTTAATGCTTCCAGTATACCATCATCGGAATGGCGCTACAAGGTGGTGCCACCGAAGCTAAGACAAGTGCCACAGCGCAGCGTGGTGCCCACCAACGTGTTCAGAAGAAGAGTTGACGATGACGTCACTCAGGTAAGTAAACGTTATGATGTTTTTATGGTACTACTTTCATGATTCGAGGGTCTATGTGATAAAAACGACGACTCGATTCGAAAAAAAAAATTGACGACCCGTGTGGCGCAATGGTTACCATGCCGGACTGCCGATCGGAGAGTCCTGGGTTCGTTCCCGGCGAAGCAGTTTCAATGATGAGTTCTGGGTGTTTGTGTTTCTGTCTTGTGTGTGTCCATGGCACCCATGACACAAGATATCTATCCTAGAACTAAGAACTATTGGTTCGAATTGAATAATATTTTTTTTGGACAATTCACACAACACCATCTGATTCCAAACTAAGCAGAGCTTGTACTATGGTAATCAGAAAGCTGATAAACATACTTATATAATTCTAAATACATACTTAAATAGATAATGTCATGTTCATCACACAAATATTTGTCCGGTGGGAATCGAACCCACGACCTCACGTTTCGCAGTCGGCTCATCTCCCACTACGCCACGGAGGCTGTCAAAATAATTATTTTTGTAATAATTATTTTTGTGTTGGATAGTCCATTTATCGGGGAAGGCTTTAGGCTATATAACATCATGCTATGACTAATACCAAAGTCCACGCAGACGAAATCGCGGGCGGCCGCTAGTACTTTATAATTATCATCCGTAAACACAAAAACTTTACAGAAATGGGAAACATTTCCAAGGGCTAATCATCTATGCAGTGTTAGAGTACTATGAAGTACTAAAGAGCACTAAACACGTTTTAATGACGGTTAAACTGCTAATATGTATTGTGGAAAGCTTTATAATGTCTTTCCTGCTTAACCCTGATGAAGTTAACGAACGCTTTTACAAACACTGTAATAACTTTCAAGCAATACTATTGTGATTCGGTGGAAATGTGTAGTCGCCGGCTTCGTATTTCCGTGCTTCAGAAGGCACGTTAAGCCGTCGATCCCGGTTGTTATCGAAAGATAACAGTCGTTAAACCTTGCCGTAGGCCTTATGGGTGGTTTCGGGCGGGATCTCTCGCTCCCCCGCGTTGTGAGCGCAATGCTGGAGAGCGAGGGGGCGTGGGCGGCGGTTGCCTCCTTCTGCGAATCCGTCATGTCGCAGAAGGAGGCAGCGGAGCGCGCGCGAGAGGAAGACCCTCTTGCGCCCGCGCTCCGGAAGCGGCGAAGGGGACGGAGGAGGCGGGCGTATGACCGCCTTCACCTTCCCGATGGTGAGCAGCGGGCGACGGATGCGGAGGCTCCTCCGCCCGCATTGCACCGCTCACCATCACTGGATATGGGGACGATCGCGCACTCTCGACCGTCCCCGTTGCCCCACCCATCATAAGGGAGGGGCGCGAAGGGCTCGCCATAAAGGCGGGGCTCGCCGGAGGGGGACTGGACGCAAAGGCTCTGCCGGATTCCCAAACCCTCTCCAAGAGGCAGAGACGGAGTGCCGCTGGGGGTTTTAGTGGGTATACCAGGGGGTATTGCCCCTGGGGAGTCCCACATACTCCTCTGCGGGAGGGGATGCGTAACGCATTTCCCCCAGCGAAACCAAAAAAAAAAGGCCTTATGGGTGGTTTCCGTCCGACATCCGACAGTGCGTTAGCCACTAACCCACATCTCTATCAACCCGCATTAGAGCAGCGTGGTGGAGTAAGCTCCAGGCCTCTCCAATAATGGGGACAGTCCGCAATAAAGGGTTGCGGTTAACTGCAGGTCGTAAGACGTGGCGAAAAGAGGGTTTCCGGGGTTGCGGGTGGCTAGAATAAGAGCTCGATTACTCAAACCAGCGGCCCCATGACGCCTGGGTACCTTTTGAAGGTTTCCCCCCTTTAAAAAGGGTGTATTTTTTAAATTCTTTACCTAATCTTCCAGGTGGACTGCGGTCTTCCTGCTACCAGAATACTTCAGAAGAGGATAATCGGTGGCAGAGAAGCCAGGTTTGCTGAGTTTCCCTGGCAAGCGCATGTCAGGATATCGGAGTTCCAATGCGGCGGTGTGTTAGGTACGTTTGATAGAGTTCCTGCAGCTTCGGGATTAAGAATAGAGCTACGGTATCCCCTGGCTAATCGTAAGAGGCGACTAATAGAAGGCTTCCGAGGTTGCGGGTGGTGATCCCTTCAGCCAGCAGCCCCGTAAAGAACTGGCGAAAAGAGAGAATTTAAAAAAAAATCTACTTACAAAACTGAAATTGTGTACACAGATAAAGCGGACCTTGGAAAAGAACATAGGATAGTTTTTTTCTCGAAAAATAGTCTTAAACAACCCTTTTAAGCGATGAAAATTTATACGAAGGCCCGTCATCGTCGAAGACAAAACAAAACTTGAAACGTAAGTCTTATTTATTGACAGTTTCCCGTTGGTACGTGGCAACGGCCGCCCACTGTGTTTCACGCGCTCGTCCGAGAGACATTGCTGTGTGGTTGGGAGCTCTGGACACGACTGCCGGTGCCCATACTGCAAGAAAACTTGGGTAAGGAAGGAGCTCTTGTGATGTGAAACAATCAACAATGTTTTTTTCGATCAATCGATTTGCACACTTAAAAAAGTCATATGCACGACCAACAAGTGACACGATAGTGTTTTTAAAATGACTTCTGCTGCATACTGTATACCGATATGACAATCGATTCCAAAATCGATTGTAAAAAACTGATATAATAACCGATAAAAATCGAAATTAAAATACCAAAATTAAACAAAATAACATTTTTTACAATTTTTGTCTGTCTGTCTTTTTGTCTCTTTGTCCTGGCTAATCTCTGAAACGGCTGGACCGATTTAGAGGGGACTTTCATTGCTAGGTAGCGGATGAAATAAGGAGTAACTTAGGCTACTTTTACTTAAGAAAAATCCTAAGACTAAAGTCCACGCGGACAAAGTCGCGGGCGGCCGCTTCTCGTACAATAAATTTAATGCAATTAACATATATCAAACAAAATGCCGTCAACTTTATCCGATACAACTCAAAAATACACCAAGGAAATTAAGTAAAGAGTAAGACGACTTGCATGTTTCAGCTTCCCGCCAATACTCCTGTTAATTTATTCATTTTATTTCACAGGGTTGTCCAAAAAATTCTTCACCCGCTCTTCCAATTTCGGATGACCCAGCCGGATCGCTACGACATAGCCCTTCTAAAACTCTCTCGTCCTGTAACCTATACCAGTCACATTCTACCAATATGCCTGCCTGAAGTTGACTTGGAACTGAGAGGAAAGTCCGGCGTCATAGCCGGTTGGGGCAAAACTGACGCCAGTACGGGGCACACCGGGACTAACTTGTTGAGATCCGCCACCGTTCCTATTCTGAGTAAGTTTAGCTTTTTTTTTTGGTAGGTGGTAGAACTATTATGGTTCGCCCGGGGAAGTACCACCGCTGCACCCACTTCTGCCGTGAACCAATTCTATTGTGTTTCGGTGGAAAGGTGCAGTTGCCGGCCACACTTACATGAGGCGACCACCAGCCTCCGGAGTAGCAGCGCAACTGCATACGACCTCAGACAAGACTTACCTACGCTTGCTTGAGTTTGTATGTCGATGTCCATGGGCTGCAGCGACCACTTAACAACACGTGGCCTGCATGCTCGTCTGTTACTCCATTCAAATAAAAATAAAATAAAAAATTTTTCAACCTTACTTATGTCCCTGCTGGACATAGATTCTCACAGTGAGAGGGATTTAGGCCGTAGTACGTCGTCTTAGCCGACAGTCGTCTTAGAAAAAACACCAAAAGAACCAAAATAATCCTAGGTAACTGTGTAAATATATAGAAAACTCAAAAAAGAAGAGGGTACATCCAATAATAATTTCAGTAAAAAGTGATGAATATGGCGCATTTTACACATTTGTCCAGAATTAACAGAGGGAAGCTGACGTCAAGTTTTACAATTATATTAGAATGCATCCAACCCGCATTGGAGCAGCGTGGTGGAGTAAGTTCCAGGCCTACCCAATAATGGGGAGAGACCCGTGCCCAACAGTGGGACGCAAAAAGGGTTGCAGCCAGCATAAAATGAAATTCAATAAAGTATTTCAATTTATTGAATTAATGTTATAAGTATTAGGATACATGTTCATTTTATTTTACTCGTATAATTGATCCGTAGATATAATACACGCTCGCATAGAACGCCATACAAAACTGCCGCAATCGTCAACAACACAGAACATTTAAAAGAGTTAGAATGGAAATGTGGGCGGGACAGACGCGCCAAGGAATTTTGAGCAAACGCTCAAAATTCCAAAATCTCTACAGAAACACCCGATCGTGCTACGATATGCGTGCTTGTGTGCGTGCTTGGGTGTGATTCGTTCATTTGAAATCGCGTGATTGTGCGGCGCTAAGATTGGCTAGATTTGAAATTGCAAATATGTGCGTAAGCTTCGTATTTATTTAAGTACAGATGTAATGGAGGTGAAAGGCGGGGCTTGATCGGCAACACCAGTCTTCATACGAACGGCGAATTATTGCCGTTCTACCTCTTAATAATGTTCTGTGGTCAACAAGCTCCCATTGTATACCACACAACACTAACAACCGCTACGCACACAGAACACAAGACTACGCACGTCGAATTAACCGTAGATTTTTGCGCCGAAAAATGTGTATCTATACGAGGCTTAAGGCTTCAAAAATTATTTGTTGTCCTTCGAGATGTTGGATTAATTTTAAACTTTGCATACTTATCAAGGACCGACGACAATGCAATAATGCAAAATATCCAACTAAAAAATGAAAACTAACCAATACTTATAAAAAACACACACGTTTGTGAAAAAACATAGTTAAAAGTACAAAAAAATATCTTTGAATTAAGATTAATGTAAATAAGAAAATAGTATATTTCATTACAAGTGCGGAAAGGCTGTCATTGCAAGGAGTTCCGACAAATGTCTACCCGAGCCGAGGCGCAGCCGAAGGTGAGGGTTGACAGTCTGAACTCCTTCCAATGACGGTTCCGCACGTGTACTGAACGACTATTTTTAATACAGTTGCGAAAAAATTAAGCAATTTAATAAAATCACAATACACTCAACTAACTAATCATCTAAACTCGCAAATCTGAGCTCGCAAAGAACATTTTTGAAAAATGGCGCCAACCGTAAAAGAATATAAGCAGAGATTTTTTTTTGTTTTCTTCGCCCATTCTGGGTAGGCAAAGGGAACTATGCCCATACAGCCAAGTCTTCAGTAGATTTTTTTTATTGATATGAAATGAAAATGTTAATGAGATGAAATGAAATGAAACCTAACCTAACTCATTGAATCAAATCATTAAATCTGATATTGAAACAAATTAGTAGCTTCTTTTTAGAAATATTTTCATGAATCATAAAAACTTCTAAAACTTCGTGGTTGGTTTTTTTTCTTTTTAAAAGACATTATTTTGACAGTTGGGAAAGAAAATGCACAGGTTCGGAAAAGGTAAAGAAAAAGCACGAGTGTGTAATAGCCCACTTCCCGAACGCTATACGTCCCTGCAATACGCCACTTTTTGAGCAACTGTATTAAAAAATATATTTAGTTGTAAAAAAGTATGCACAGTTCCAAATCATTCCGACATCTTGAAGTACGTCAAAATCGTATTCAAAGTTTCCGTTACAAACAGATACATACAAACATATGTACATTGTTTTATATATGTACTCACACACGACTCACACACGACTAAACCCAATAAAAGCGCGTTAAAATATTACTCACTGTTTCAGGCACGGAGCAATGTATCAAATGGCATCAGAGTAAGCAGATCTCCGTCGAAATCCATTCGGAGATGATCTGCGCTGGACACTCTGATGGACATCAGGACGCATGTTTAGGTATGTTGCTTTTGCAGACGAGCATGCAGGCCACGTGGTGTTAAGTGGTCTCTGCAGCCCATGGACAGCTACACACAACCTGAAGCAAACATCTGGAGCATCGGGATTAAGAATAGAGTTACGGTATCCCCTGCCTGATCGTAAGAGGCGACTAAAACGGGCTTCCGGAGATGCGAACGGTGAGAGTGGGAGCTCGACCGGTCAGCCAGCAGCCCCGGGAAGGATGGCGGTGTGTGCGTGGCCGCATACCGCCGTGAGCGCCTGAGGGTGCAGGAGAGCGCATCTGCTCTCCCGAAGATGGACCTGTTCTGGGGCGCCAGTCGTGGAGGACACCGGTGCGTTCCACTGGAGATCCCGGAGTCCTCCCCAAGCGCAGAGGCAGGCCACCGAGTGGGTTTTAGTGCGGTTTTAGGTAACCCGGTATCCTCTCCCAAGGTGCTGGGTACCTTTTGAAGGTTTCCCCCCAGATACCAAAAAAGGTAAATGTTGTCTACGTTGTGTGCAGTTGCGCTCCTACTCCGGAGGCTGGTGGTCGCCTCATGTGGGTGTGGCCGGCAACTGTACATTTCCACTGGAAAATAATAGAATAGATTCACAGCAGAAGTGGGCAGCGGTGGTAATTCGTCGGGCGAACCTAAAAGTTCTACCACTTACAAAACTGTTTAGATTATGGGAGGTATAACGGTATAACAATATACGATGCCTTTTTTTAAACTTTTTTATATCCCACTGCTGGGCACACGTCTCCTCTCATAATTGAGAGGTATTTAGGCCATAGTCCACCACGCTGGCCAAGTGCGGATTGGTGGACGTCATGCTTTCGAGAAATTATGAATTTCTCTCAGGCATGCACGGCGATAGAGAACATCGTAATCAATTAAATATCACGATATTTTCCATCACCGTGGAGCAGCGATAAATGCGCACATTACAAATTTCTTTGTCAGAGGTGCGCGCCGAGTATTCGAACCCGAGAGAAGACCGCGGTTTTTTACCACTCGGCCACCTTTTACTGCTCAATTTGCCATTACTATAAGAAAAAAAAACAAATCCTTATTCCGTCTTTTTCCAGGTGACTCCGGTGGTCCTCTAATAGTCCTGGACAGTGGACGCTACTACCTGGTCGGCATCACGTCAGCTGGGTTTGGCTGCGGAGTTGACCACCAACCTGGCATTTACCACAACGTCCAGATTACTGCCAGTTGGATCCGATCAGTCATCACACCCATCACTAATTATATAGATTTTAATCAATATTGAGTATAATATATAATATATAAATACCATAATTTATACTCCTTTCGCGGCGAAATAATATTAGGGCGAAACTTTCGCCTGTATATTTATGCTTGACACTTCTCACTCACTTTTCGTGTCACGCATACTACTTCTATAAAATTAACAAGCAAAAGAAAACAATATACTTATGGAGGTATAAAAAATATTGTTTCTGCAAAAATTACCAAGTACACTACAATACTTAGAATATTTAAATTACATAATTATGTAAATTAAATAAAAAGTAGGTATATAATCTTAAAAGTGTCTGATGCGTGCAACGTAACTGCTGTCAATAGAGATTGACACTACTGAATCAACAAAAAATCGATGAATCTGAGTGACCAACTTGTTATCGCGTTATTCGCGTCAGTACGATACTATTTGCGTTTGCGTGGTATACGGTATACGATTTGAGTAAGCGTCACGTCAGCTTTGCGTTTGTTGTTTGGTTTGACTTTTGCTAATGGTTTTGTTAAGCCTTCTTGTTAAGTTTTTCAGTTTGTTATTATTTTGTTTTTGTTCGATATTTTAAATCAATAGATAAAATTTCGTAAGGTTACATCACTATTGTCAGTTATAAAGTGCAATGACATCGTTTTACGGCGAAAGGACTAAAAATGGGGGAGTTTTGGCGGGAAATGTAAAGGGACATATTGTGCTCTTGTTTTATTTTCATTTTCTTGGTGGATTTTTGAGTTGCGAGTATATCGAATAATGTTGATGACATTTTGTTCAATAGGTTAATGGCAGTGCACGAGTGTTGTGAAATAAAATAACAGTGCGACCATAGATTTTTTCAGCTTGCCTCCAAAATTTCATCGATCATGTTCTGGTAAATTAGCAAACTGACGTTATCTACCCGTCCAGTTTTAATAAAACTGGCAGAAAAGTGATGGAAACATTATACTTGACGCTGGCAATATGCACATAGTTTGCGATGCATAATTAAAAAAAAAGATCATAATATAAAAAATCAACCGATTTCAAATGGCTGTCAACAGTAAAGGGAAATATAATATATATCTTTGGACAATTCACACAACACCATCTGATTCCAAACTAAGCAGAGCTTGTACTATGGTAATCAGAAAGCTGATAAACATACTCATATAATTCTAAATACATACTTCAATAGATAAATTGAACCCAGACACAGAACTAATCGTCATGTTCCTCACACAAATATTTGTCGTGGGTGGGAATCGTACCCACGACCTCACGTTTCGCAGTCGGCTCATCACCCACTACACCACGGAAGCTGTATTAAGTAGTAATAGAGAGTTTTGGCGGGAAGTCTGAAGGGACAAGTTGTGCTCTTGTTTTATTTTCATTTTCTTGGTGTATTTTTGAGTTATATTGGATAAAGTTGATGGCATTTTGTTCGATATAGGTTAATTACACTCCACAAGTGTTGTGAAATAAAATAACAGCTCGAAAACATGTTTATACGGCTTGCTCCCAAAACTCCATCGGACACGTTCTGGTAAAGTAGCCAACATTATATTTGAATATCTGACTGATACCTGACGACTTACTGATTTTTTCTATGACTACAAAAATGAATGACTATAAATGATCATATTTTTTTTTCAATTATTGCATCGCAAACTCTGTGCATACTGCCAGCGTCAAGTATAATTTTTGCATCAATTGCCTTTTTGCATTATTTGCCAGTTTCAATGAAACTGGACGAAGTAATAACAAAGTCAGTATGTCGTCAGTAATCAGTCAGTCTAGTCCTTCCAACATTCAAGTAAAGCGATGGCTACTTTACTAGAACGTGTCCGATGGAATTTTGGAGGCAAGCAGAAAAAACATATTTTAGCACTGCTATTCTATTTCACAAACACTCGTGCACTGTAATTAACCTATATCAAACAAAATGCCATCAACTTTATCCGATATAACTCAAAAATACACAAAGAAAATGAAAATAAAACAAGAGCACAATATGTCTTTTTCGACTTCCCGCCAAAACTCTCAATGATCATAATTTAAAAAAAATAAACCGACTTCAAATGGCTGTCAACAGTAAAGGGAAAAATATATATAACCTTTACTCATGTACCTTTAGGGATGTATGAAGTATTGAACTGAAGAACTGTTATATTTTCATAGTGATAGGAAGTCATTAGTTTTTATTTATTGTTTTTACTATAACTTAATTTACTATAACAGCTTTCTTTTTTGACGGTACAGTAAAACCAGTTCGCTTCGTTGTTTTATAACCAATATTATTTTAATTTTTGTTATAGTAGGAATTTTATATTCATATTCTATTGTTTGAAGTGCTTGGCGGGTAGTGAAGAACTCAAGCGATCTATGCAACTAAGCCAAACGGGCGCGGTCGGGTGTGAGATGGGTGACCGCTAGTGGCTTAAAATTCATTCATCAAATTCTTGGGCGTTTCTGCTCGTCGTTCAGCCGTCGGTCCCGGTTGTTGTCGATAGATAACAGTGGACGCGTTTCCAAATCACACGAAAACTTTCAAAAATAAGCAGTTTGTCTGTGTATTTTCCGGCAAAATGAAAGTAAACCAAATGTAACTAATAATTACCACAGATAGATTACTTCTTCATCTACAAATGGTCTTAACTTTTATTCGCAAATATTGGTCAATTAAATTGTAAAAAATAATTTCCGGTGCCTCTCAACGCAAAATTAACGATATCGTGTTGAGTTTAGAAACATTTCTCTTCTATTTAATAACATAAATTTATGTATTAAAAAATATTTTATGTAAATAGACATGTTAAACTCAAAAAGGTGTTAAAAAAAACTACCAAAATGGTACAAAAAGTCTCAGAAAAAAAATAAAATCACGTCTAGTTTTTCCACAAATTTTACTATAACGCATGAATCATAATGGCTTGAATATAAGGGTTATTTTACTTGTCACTGTCTTGATTTATATCACAAAATATTTGCAATGAAATATTAGTCTGCGCTCGGCCGCCGTCGTGAGTGGACACTGTGTCGCTTGTAAGCAGGAGCTCGTGTTGAAAAAGATCGCTGTACGAATACAACATATTTGACATACCAAACTTGATACTTGATACTAAAACAAAACAATATCAATGTTTTGTTTTCCCAGTTTATTTTTGCTTTTATTTTCCCAGTTTATTTTTGCTAAAATTGGATTATTTACATTTCGTTTCGGACTTGATGGAGTGACCTGAAGGTATACTTCGATGACTGCTACTGGAACTAATAAACGAGTAGAGCTAGGTGCGCCGAGTTTGGGCTCATTTTGTTAGTAACGTTGAGATCTTACCTCCGGACTTGATGGAGTGACCTGAAGGTATACTTCGATGACTTCTACTGGACCTAATAAACGAGAAGAGCTAGGTGTGCCGAGTTTGGGCTCATTTTATTAGTTACATTGAGATCTTACCTCCGGACTTGATGGAGTGACCTGAAGGTATACTTCGATGACTTCTACTGGAACTAATAAACGAGCAGAGCTAGGTGTGCCGAGTTTGGGCTCGTTTTGTTAGTTAAGTTGAGATCTTACCTCCGGACTTGATGGAGTGACCTGAAGGTATACCTCGATGACTGCTACTGGAACTAATAAACGAGTAGAGCTAGGTGTGCCGAGTTTGGACTCATTTTGTTAGTTACGTTGAGATCGTACCTCCGGACTTGATGGAGTGACCTGAAGGTATACTTCGATGACTTCTACTGGAACTAATAAACGAGAAGAGCTAGGTGTGCCGAGTTCGGGGTCGTTTTGTTAGTTACGTTGAGATCTTACCTCCGGACTAGATAGAGTGACCTGAAGGTATACCTCGATGACTGCTACTGGTACTAATAAACGAGTAGAGCTAGGTGTGCCGAGTTTGGGCTCGTTTTGTTAGTTACGTTGAGATCTTACCTCCGGACTTGATGAAGTGACCTGAAGGTATACTTCGATGACTTCTACTGGAACTAATAAACGAGCAGAGCTAGGTGTGCCGAGTTTGGGCTCGTTTTGTTAGTTACGTTGAGATCTTACCTCCGGACTTGATGGAGTGACCTGAAGGTATACCTCGATGACTGCTACTGGAACTAATAAACGAGTAGAGCTAGGTGTGCCGAGTTTGGACTCATTTTGTTAGTTACGTTGAGATCTTACCTCCGGACTTGATGGAGTGACCTGAAGGTATACTTCGATGACTTCTACTTCGTATACTTCGACTTCGTCTTTGCAATAAAAAAAATAAGATCACTTACAAATGTCGATACAGCCAGACTGGTCTATTTTAGTTATTTCCATAGTATAATGTCGTATGGTATTTTACTGTGGGGAAATGCTGCTAATATCGACACAATATTTATTTTGCAGAAGAGGGCTATTCGCGCAATTTATAAATTAAATTCTAGAGAGTCTCTGAGAGAAAATTTTAAGGAAACTAATATACTAACATTTGCATCGCAATATATTTATGAAAATATAATGTATGTTCGTAAAAATAAACACGAATTTATGACCTTTTTGGATTTACATAGTTCGAACTGTGTTTCGACAAGGAATGGCCACAAACTTGCATTCCCCAAGTGTAGGCTCCGCAAAAAGAGCCACTCTTTTATCGGGATGTCGATCAGAATATATAATAAAATCCCGGAAAGTGTTCAATCCCTTCCTTTGCACAGATTTAAAAAGAAAGTCAAACAAGTCCTGTGCCGCAAGGCTTATTACGATCTTAAACTATTTCATTGATAATAAAGCTTGGGATTGAGCTGTAGTCCCACAAGGCTGTTTCTATAACTGATGTAATAGATTTAAATCAATCAAACTGCCAATGTTAACAGATAGCTGTGGGACGACATTGACACATGCGGTAGCTGTCACGTATGTTCCTTATCTGCCCATAGCTACTCTGTAAGAAAGCTTATTATTGTATACCTCATATTTTAAAACAGGGCTGAAGTTTTTCTCCGTCTGCTCTTTTCTTCAGCTCAGCATTGCCTAAGCGCACCCAGAGCAGACAGAACAAAAAAATAACGTGCACTAAGAGTTTGTAAATGAACCGTACAGTGAATAAAGAATATTTCATTTCATTTCATTTCTACTGGAACTAATAAACGAGCAGAGCTAGGTGTGCCGAGTTTGGGCTCGTTTTGTTAGTTACGTTGAGATCTTACCTCCGGACTTGATGGAGTGACCTGAAGGTATACTTCGATGACTTCTACTGGAACTAATAAACGAGTAGAGCTAGGTGTGCCGAATTTGGACTAATTTTGTTAGTTACGTTGAGATCTTACCTCCGGACTAGATAGAGTGACCTGAAGGTATACCTCGATGACTGCTACTGGTACTAATAAACGAGTAGAGCTAGGTGTGCCGAGTTTGGGCTCGTTTTGTTAGTTACGTTGAGATCTTACCTCCGGACTTGATGAAGTGACCTGAAGGTATACCTCGATGACTGCTTCTGGAACTAATAAAAGAGTAGAGCTAGCTAATAAAAATGTATTTAGTTTATATCTCTTATAATTGTTGTTTTAGATGCCAAGGCTTATGACGTTTGGGAAAAGCTCCGGTAAGAAACTTCATGCCACTAGACATAATGTAGAAAAGGCAAGACGGTTAGTAGGTTCCTATATGAATAATTAAAAATACATATATTTTAGTGACCATTGATTACCATACCATCCTTTTTTCGCAGGCAAAAGGACAAAGACAAAGACAAAGACATTTATTTGCACAAATATGGGTGTTTACAAAGTTGTTTATATATATTTAGTTCAAAGTTTAGTTTAGTAAAAGGACGGAGGTAGTCGTGATACGAGTATCCTATTCGGGGTCAGCTAAGAATTACAGGGGAAAACACGTTTGTTTTTGCTATTTGGATGGGCCCAGGAAAAATTAAATATGAATTTATAGCCAAAGACGATCAATTCTGGAAGGAGAATATGAAAACACAATACAAGAACTTCCTCCTTCCAGAATTGATCGATCCAAGATTCAAAAGAAATATGGAAGTACGAGAACATTCTTCACATAGTCATAGTAATATAATGACAACTAAGAATGATTAATTATTTTTTGTTAGTTTTATTCAACTTTGGAAAAAAAAAGTGTCTCCGTCCTTTTGCCTGCGAAAAAAGGATGGTATGGTAATCAATGTTCACTAAAATATATATATTTTTAATTATTCGTATAGGAACCTACTAACCGTCTTACCTTTTCTACATTATGTCTAGTGGCATGAAGTTTCTTACGGGAGCTTTTCCCAAACGTCATAAGCCTTGGCATCTAAAACAACAATTATAAGAGATATAAACTAAATACATTTTTATTAGCTAGCTCTACTCGTTTGTCCAGCGATGGCCGAGTGGTAAAAGCCGCGGTCTTCTACGCGACCGAACCCGGGTTCAAATCCTCGGCGCGCACCTCTGACAAAGAAACTTGTAATGTGCGCATTAATCGCTGCTCCACGGTGATGGAAAATATCGTGATTTGATTACGATGTTCTCCATCGCCGTGCATGCCTGAGAGAAATTCATTATTTCTCGAAAGCATGACGTCCACCAATCCGCACTTGGCCAGCGTGGTGGACTATAGCCTAAATCCCTCTCACTTGTGAGAAGGAGACCTGTGCCCAGCAGTGGGACATAAAAAAAGGTTGAAAAAAAATTCAACATTAGCATAGTTTACTAGCTCCTGGACTGACTTGGTACGGCATCCTAATTGCGTAGTAACACACTAGAAATGACAATCCGTTCCAATTCGACAGTTCAACAGTTTTTGCTGTCGTAAAAATGAATTTTTAAACAATTATGAAGCAATGAATATTGTTTAGATATATCTCTCAGTATTATTTCTCCCTCTTCCTCTAATCCATCCATAGGTTGTCTTGTAAATATTGCTTTTAGCGATAAGACCATCTATTGTGTCACGCACGCTATGTGAAATGTTTTTCTTTGACGTTTGTATGGTGTACATAATAAAGAGTTTTTCTTTGACATTTGTATGGTGTACGTAATGAATATCTATATATTAGTAATGTGGTCTGCTAATTTTCGAGAACTTGCATTTGATACCCATAACAAAATTATAAGAAACTAGTGGAGCCTGCAAACTTCGTCTTGCCCGGGAAAGCAGCCCCAACTAACGGGTCCAATTGTGATATCAATCGATCCAGAAACCCATTGAAATATAAACACAAAATATCATCTAAATCAGCCCAGCCGTTTTAGGAGGTCAGTGACATACCGACAGCAGCACCACCTATCAAGTCTAATTGTGTTTTCAAGCCATCCAGAAACTCGTTGAAATATACACACAAAATATCATCTAAATCGACCCAGCCGTTTTAGGAGTAGTCGGTGACATACCGGCAGCAGCGCCACATACCAGATCCAATTTTAACCATCAAGAAACCCATTGAAATATTCAATCGTCTCTGCCATTTAGGAGAAGTCGTTGACATACCGACAGCAGCGCCACCTACCGGGTCTAATTGTGTTTTCAAACAATCCAGAAACCCATTGAAATATACTCACAAAATATCATCCAAATCGGCCCAGCCGTTTTAGGAGAAGTCAGTGACATACCAACAACAGCGCCACCTACCGAGTCCAATTGTATTTTCAAACCTTCCAGGAACCTATTGAAATATACACACAAAATTTCATCCAAATCATCAAATCAAAAATACACAGCAAAAAAGAAATAATAAAACTTGGCTCAAGTATCCAGCCGTGTCAGTTCACTCATAATTTCGCCGCTTCGCACAAGTCGCTGTGTGTGTGAGCCGTGCACGTGTAGTAGTAAGTCTCAATACCTAGAATAGAAGCGCGACAATTCGGAAATGCGTCCTTAAACCTTGTCGGAGGCCCAATGGGCGGTTTGAAAACATCCGACAGCGGGCTGGTCACTAACCCGCATCTCCACCAACCCGCATTGGAGCAGCGTGGTGAAGTAAGCTCCAGGCCTCCCCAATAGGAGGGAGAGACCCATGCCCAACAGTGGGACGCAAAAAGAGTTGCAGCCATTCTATTGTTAAACATGACACACAGCAAACTCTCAATTACGAGTATTTTCTAGATAAAAATAATAAAGTGTCGACCCATGTGGTGCAATGGTTACCATGCCGGACTACCGTTCAGAGGGTCCCGGGTTCGATTCCCGGTGAGGCAGAAATTTGAATGATGCGTTTAAATTTCTGTTCTCGGTCTGGATGTTTGTGTTTCTGTCTTTGTATGTGTCCATGGTACTCTCGACACGGTATACCTACCCTACAGTGGGGCTATGAGTGTGAAACGTTATTTATTTATTTAATCATGTAACTCTGCGAACAACAAAATGAGGCAGGTTTTGTGAACAGTTTCATTGTAAGTGTGTGCGTGTAATGTGGGTGGGTGAGGTGCAGTTTTAACCAGCCTTACTCCGTTGTTCGTAGATTTTTTTATTTGATCTGAGCTTATAGTATTATAAGAATATTTAACTGTTTTTCTCACTACTGTATTTACAATTAAGTTCTTGCCATTTTCACTACGCAACAACTAGCTAATTTGATCTCTAACTTATTTATTTGTTGTTATATTAATTTATTGTATAGGTACAGACAAATAAAAGAATAATATATAACGACAGTGTTTTTTTTCTTCCTTTTATTTCAGAAGCTTCTTTGATTGAACAGAATAACCTAACAGTAGTAGCTATGACACTGAATTCCGGGTTCAAATCCTAGCGTGCATTTCTTACTAAAAACCGGCTAGACTTACTTTAGGTAATTTTATTGTTGTTAATCGAATTGATATACTAAAACAATCGAACACTACTTTCTTATCTAACTATTTATTAGTAATTAGGAAATAGTTTAAGGTAAGGCCTTAATTTCTCATAATATGTATGCATTAATATGCGGTTAAATTGTTTACATGTGTTTACATTCTAGAATCAAATGTACACTGGATATGGATAATCCATACTTAATATTATAAATTCGAAAGTAACTCTGTCTGTCTGTATGTCTGTCTGCTACGCTTTCCCGCTTAAACTACTTAAACAGTTTTAATGAAATTTGCTACACTGATAGAGTGGACCTTGGGAAAGGACATAGGATGATTTTTATCCTACTAATATTAAGTAATATTCTCTTTTAAATAAATATCATTGAAATTGAAAATTGAAATATATATCTATGAAATCTCAGCGTGCATTTCTGACTAAAAACCGGCCACACTTGCATGAGGCGCCCACCAGCCTCCGGAGTAGCAGCGCAAAGGTGCAGACATTTTAAATTAAATTTCAATTGTTTATTATTACTGGCAATAATAATATATAATGCGCAGACCGTGCGATGCGATTACTGAATCAACAAAAAAACTTACATATAATGAGTTACTACAGCATTACCTAAAAGAGAAAGTATTCGGTACGTATTTGCTTAAGTTATTAGCTCAGTAAACTGACAGGTATAATGTTTCGCAAGCCACATACGTCACAGGGAACATGACCCTCGTAAAACGACCTATCTATCTAATACCTTTAAACGAGAAATTCTTGTATATAAGAGTACTTACCATAGACTTAGGATATACTTACGTAATACTTACAATACAATACAATACAATATAAATATTCTTTATTGTACACCAAGATTATACAATACAATTTAAATACAGTGTTACAGTATACAAAAGGCGGCCTTATCGCTGATAGCGATCTCTTCCAGACTGCCTTAGGGTAGAGAGTTGGTAAAAGACTAAGAGAAAGGCATCGGTGCACAAAATTAATTATAAAAATACATATATACATAAATATAGCACACTTATATTTATGTATTACTTACTTACCTATATATTTAATTTGAATCTCGGAAACGGCTCCCACGATTGTTATGAAAGTTAGCTGCAGAGGGTTTCGGGGACGATAAATTGATCAAGCTAGATTTCATTTTAGAAACCGTCCAGATCGAGTCCAATCCGATTATTTTTTTCTCTTTTTTTAAAGTTCCTTTTAAGAGATTGGACCAATAAAATCAATTGTTTTTAAGCAAGAAAACCTCTGTTAAAATAAATTTTAACGGATCTTCGAAGTAGAAACGCAACTACATGCGATTTCAGGCTAGATTAAGGCTATCCCACTAACGTTTTACTCCAACGTTGTCGCTGGGCAAACGCTGCGTCGACGCGACGTTACCGATGCGTTTAGAGCATAATTAACCATAGGGCGATTTATTTAGCAACAATATCTCTAAATTTAAGAAAATCCTTGGTACTTCTAAATACATAAGTACCTTTCTTTAAAATTTGAACAAGTTAGCACTTATCAACGTAACGTACATATTATTTAATATAATTTTACGTAAATCATTTATTATAAAGTAGTAATAATATTTTTATATGCTCAACCATCGTGCTCAACCACGATGGTTGAGAAAAAACATATACGATATAAAACGTATACGTATTGAGCTTGCCGTGGTAACCTATAATAATTAAGGCAGCACTTAGCTATAATAATATATTGTAATCATAACTTGGTTTTTGTAATGTATGTCTTGTTGGTCATCCAATAAATAAATAAATAGTGCATTGGAGTGGTGATTCTACTAGTTTGCTAAAAACCGCAACGTCGACGTCACATTGAAAAGACGTCAATGTCGCGGTTGCGCAGCGACAACGTTGGAGCCGTTCGAGTAACACCAACGCTTGTAAAACGTCAGTGGGATAGCGGCCTTAGGCTTGTTATACGTTGTTTTAATTTCCATTGGCTGCAGAAACCAATTAACACCACGTAAGTCTACGTAGCCTACATACGGGAAACCGCTGGATTCAGAAGGCGCAGGACCGGGAGGAGTGGCGAACATTAGGGGAGGCCTACGTCCAGCAGTGGACTACTAAAGGCTGAGAAGAAGAAGAAGAAGCCTGCATCCGATACGCGATAATTGAATGCTACCATAAACAGTTGAGCTACTCCGGAGGCTGATGATCGCCTTTAAGCCGGCCACACTTACATTTTATGTATGTAAGTGTGGCCGGCAACCGCACTTTTCCACTGTAACACAATAGAATAGCTACCTTGTGTCGGGATATGAGTGCAAACTGTTAATAATTATTAATTATTTTTAAGGAAAATTTTATTAACTTTGCACTTTTTAAGTTGTCGTATTTAGAAAGAAAGAAAGAATGCACACATTTTAATTTTGTCACACATTCACAAATTTCTTTCATCGCTACAGACGCATACATTTCTAAATATGTCAATTTCAATTAACATCGTCATCGTTTCTATACATCGTCAACACTGACACCGACACACACAGACACACTAGTTGTATAACTAAAAGGCACATTGTGCAAGCATGTTGGGATGAGGGGTTCGCGCGTAAAGGCCACTCCTCTGACGGGTGTCATTCTTACCTGTCATACCTTGATTCTTTAAGGCAAATGGTCTTTGTGTTCGTAAATGAAACAAAACACCTACAAACATAACGTCAGTCATGGTTTAATAATCAAACCAGTTTCCAAAAATATATCAATTGATTTCCTATCTTAGGCTACCAAACATAAAGTCGAAAATGACCTTGAAAGAATGCGCGTTCATTCAACCAGTTGTCATAGACTCTATAATTGATATTCGACTTTATTATTATAGAGTTACAGTTGAAATTTGATTAATCATTTTCTTATATACGGTATTTTGTATCGTGCGAGAAATGTCAATCGGACAGTCAGTAAGAATGTCGTGGTGGCGGCACGACGCATTCGAAATTTGAATCGGTTTTCTTTTTAAAACAAGGTGATTTTAAAACTGCGTTCAGTTATTAAAGACAGTTTTGAAAATGTCTAAATTTTGTTTTGTTTTATTAATCCTATGGAGTTTAGTGTATGTTATGGATGGACAGACCTTGACTGGTAAGTGAAAGGTTTCTTGGATACTTACGTAAAATGCTAAAGTTGCAATGGGTGGCCGTTTTGTGAGTCAGACTTACCTTATTTTTATTATTTCAATGTCTCGTCAAGCGTTGCGAAAGAGCACCGGCTGGTCTGTGAATATTAAATATAGGTACCTAGGTACCTACCTACCTATTTGTTGCCGAAAACTTTACAACAAATGAAGGTCAAAATCTTTGAGAATTTTTGTAAGTGCAATGATGGAAAACATCGTAATGAAATATTGCAATGTTTTTCGCCACCGTGGAGCATTGATAAATACTACTTATCTATTTTTTTAAGTCAGAGGTGCGCGAGGTTTGAACTGGGGTTCACCGCGTCGCCGTGGTGTTGTAACCACTCGGCTGTCGCTGATCAGATATTTTTAAATTTATTAATTTTATTGAATAATAATAAAAAAAGGAAGGTAGAAGCATAAGAAAAAATAAGAAAAATATAGGGATTTTGGCGGGAAGTCGAAAAACTGGTAAAAACGTGATGCAAAAATTATACTTGGCACTGGCAATATGCAGAGTTTGCGATGCCATAATTGAAAAAAAAGAAAAAGATAAGAAAAACATGCCATGTTTTATTTTCGGTGAATTTTTGAATTATGTAGGTACGAGTATGTACCTATGTAAGTACCATCAAAATGCCTACAGTTGCGCTGCTACTCCGAAGACCTCGCGTAAGTTTGGCCGGCAACAGCACCTTTCCACCGAATCACCACAAAACTGTTTCACGCGTTGAATTTTTATATATATACTACGTAGTCAAAATAAAATGTTTTCACGACAGAAGTGGGTGCAGCGGTGGTAATCCCCAGTTGAACTATAAAAGTTCTAGCTGGCTGGATGCAACCCTTTTTGCATCCCACCCTGGAAACGCTGCTCCAATGCACATGAATTGTTTTTTGCCACTGGCGGTCACCCATCTCACACCCGACCGCGCCTGTTTGGCTTAGTTGCATAGATCGTTGGTGTTCTACGCGAACCGCCGGGCCATGCGCGCTTCATTAAGATTAATACTAGCTAACCCAGCAGACGTTGTCCTGCCTTAAAATATCAGAAATAAAATAATATTGCGACTATAAATTGAGATGTTTCAAGTTGGATCAAACTGCACACAGTGTGCTTTTATTAAAATCGGTTAAGTAGTTTAGGAGTCCATCGCGGACTTGACACGTAATTTATATAGGTATATTAAGAAGATATTCCAGGTGAAATTCTTGCGCGGACCGTTTTTTTATAACGTGACCCATACTAAAACTGGAGCTATTAAAAACCGGTTTTTTGAAGACCGATACGTGTGTAAACAGTCAAGGTAGTTCACCATGTGCGGTGACAATATTTTAAATGAATTAGAAGACGAGCATCTGAATGTATAACTATACTATACTAATAATATAAAGCCGAAGAGTTTGTTTACTAAAAGCCGCGGTCTTCTACTCGACCAATCCCGGTTTCAAATCCTCGGCGCGCACCTCTGACAAAGAAATTTGTAATGTGCGCATTTATCGCTGCTCCACGGTGATGAAAAATATCGTGATATTTAATTCATTACGATGTTTTCCATCGCCGTGCATGCCTGAGAGAAATTCATAATTTCTCGAAAGCATGACGTCCACCAATCCGCACTTGGCCAGCGTGGTGGACTATGGCCTAAATCCCTCTCACTTGTGAGAAGGAGACCTGTGCCCAGCAGTGGGACATAAAAAAAGGTTGAAAAAAAATTATTTCACAAACACTCGTGCACTGTAATTAACCTATATCAAACAAAATGCCATCAATTTTATCCAATATAACTCAAAAATACACCAAGAAAATGAAAATAAAACAAGAGCACAATAATTATGTCTTTTTCGACTTCCCGCCAAAACTCGTCCTGATAACCTCTTTGTGAAGTCGCATAAAATTTAAAAGTTGTCCTGCCTTAAAATATCAGAAATAAAATAATATTGCGACTATAAATTGAGATGTTTCAAGTTGGATCAAACTGCACACAGTGTGCTTTTATTAAAATCGTTTAAGTAGTTTAGGAGTCCATCGCGGACTTGACACGTAATTTATATATATTAAGAAGATATTCCAGGTGAATCTCTTGCGCGGACCGTTTTTTTATAACGTGACCCATACTAAAACTGGAGCTATTAAAAACCGGTTTTTTGAAGACCGATACGTGTGTAAACAGTCAAGGTAGTTCACCATGTGCGGTGACAACAATATTTTAAATGAATTAGAAGACGAGCATCTGAATGTATAACTATACTATACTAATAATATAAAGCCGAAGAGTTTGTTTACTAAAAGCCGCGGTCTTCTACTCGACCAATCCCGGTTTCAAATCCTCGGCGCGCACCTCTGACAAAGAAATTTGTAATGTGCGCATTTATCGCTGCTCCACGGTGATGAAAAATATCGTGATATTTAATTCATTACGATGTTTTCCATCGCCGTGCATGCCTGAGAGAAATTCATAATTTCTCGAAAGCATGACGTCCACCAATCCGCACTTGGCCAGCGTGGTGGACTATGGCCTAAATCCCTCTCACTTGTGATTCACAGTGTCTTCACAGGAGACCTGTGCCCAGCAGTGGGACATAAAAAAATCTATTTCACAAACACTCGTGCTCTGTAATTAACCTATATCAAACAAAATACCATCAATTTTTACCGACTTCCAAAAGGAGGTACTGTATTCGGCTGTATGTATTTTTTTTTTATATATGTTCACCGATTACTCCGCCGTTTGTGGACCGATTTTAAAAAATCTTTTTTTGTTCGTATGCTTATACTCCCGAGGTGGTCCCATTGTCACCAAATCAGGATCTGATGATGGGATCCCAGGGAAATCGAGGGGAACTCTCAAATTTTATAGGCACACACATTGATTTTCTTATAGTTTCTGAAGCATAACAGATATTTGTGCATTTTAATCATCATCTCATGTTGCTGAGCTGATGATGGAAGGTACTGCGACGGTGAGGAGTTGACAGCAAATTCCTTCAATAAATGGTTTTTTGTTCGAAATCTTACATTCCTGAGGTGTTCCAACTGTCACCAAGTCAAAGTCTGATGATGGGATCCCAGAGAAATCGAAGGGAACATTCAAATTTTATAGTACAACAAATGATTCTTATATTTTTACTAAAGAAAAACAAGCATTTGTGTATAATTATCATCATATCATGTTGCTGAGCTGATGATGGAAGGTACTGCGACGGTGAGGAGTTGACAGCAAATTCCTTCAATAAATGTTTTTTTGTTCGAAATCTTACATTCCTGAGGTGTTCCAACTGTCACCAAGTCAAAGTCTGATGATGGGATCCCAGAGAAATCGAAGGGAACATTCAAATTTTATAGTACAACAAATGATTCTTATATTTTTACTAAAGCAAAACAGGCATTTGTGTATAATTATCATCATATCATGTTGCTGAGCTGATGATGGAAGGTACTACGACGGTTAGGAATTGAGAGCAAATTCTTTCAATAAATGGTTTTTTGTTCGAAATCTTACATTCCTGAGGTAGTCCAACTGTCACCAAGTCAAAGTCTGATGATGGGATCCCAAAGAAATGGAGGGGAACATTCAAATTTTATAACACAACAATTGATATTCATATTCTTATTAAAGCAAAACAGGCATTTGTGTATAATTATCATCATATCAAGTTGCTGAGCTGATGATGGAAGGTACTGCGACGGTTAGGAGTTGAGAGCAAATTCTTTCAATATATATTTTTTTGTTCTAAAACTTAAACTCCTAAGGTGGTCCAACTGTCACTATGTCATAATCTGATGATGTGATACTGGGCAAATCGAGGGAAGCACTGAAACTTAATAAGCACAATATTATACATATGTACAGAATTATTAAAGTTACTAAAAAGAGTGAAATAAATTAAGTTTTTAACAAAAAAAATAGAACCGACTTCAAACGGTAAAAAATAAAATTATTCAGTACCTACTTCTTCTTGCTTATGGTAATTACTCTTAAAACTATTTTTGGAGTCGGGCCCTTAGTAAAATGTCCTGTTATAGTAAATAAAGTGTACCTTTCGTTCCGAATGGACACCGACTCCAGTATAGTTTTAACAGTCATTACCATAAACAAGAAGATGTACCTAGGTACTGTCCCACTGTCTGTACTGTCGGTGCCCATTTAGAACGAATTGTATGACATTTTAGTAAGGGCCCTTGTTGTGTGCAACTTAAGAAATTAAAAAAAACTTTGACATCTCTAGATTGTCTGTGTCGCTGTCAAGATGTCTCTTCCCTTTTGTTCTGTGTGATTCGTAAATGGCTCCTGCCTCCTCGTCCGGTTTAATTTTTGTAAGTGTGCTATAAGTTTTTTTGTTTAATAAACCACCAAAATACTGTCTGCCACGACTTTTTATTTTAAAAATCCAAAAGGTTATGGGCCCAGACCCGTCCTTTTGTGCAGATTGCGTGGATGCAGACAGGTTGATAATAAAACTCAGATCAAGATCGAGCCATCATGGATGCTAGTTCTGCTTCTGGGGAAAATGCCGCTGGAATTACGGTTGTGAAACTAACAGGCAGCGAAAATTGGTCAATATGGAAATTTCAGACAAAAATTCTATTAAATGGACAAGGCCTTTTTGGAATCGTGTCCGGCACAGTAAAAAAGGACGATCCAAACATTAAGTCAGAATGGGAAAAACTAGATGCAAAAGCACAAACTCACATCGTGTCGCGAGTCTCCGAAAATGTTATGCAACATTTATTTACATGCAGCAGTGCAGCTGAAATGTGGACAAAATTGTTAACAATTTATGAACTCACAAGCTCAACGAGTGTCCATCTCCTACATGAAAGGTTTATGAAGTATAAATATGAAGATGGAGGCATGGCAAACCTGTTTAGTAAAGTTGAGCACATGGCGAATCAGTTAAAACAGGCAAATGAAACAGTTTCTGACCAAATGATTATTACAAAAATTCTCATGACATTACCACCACAGTATCGACATTTCGTATCTGCGTGGGAAAGTGTTCCTCAGAAATCACAGACACTAAATGACCTACAAGCAAGGTTGCTCATAGAGGAGGAGCGCATGAAAGAAAATGAGGAACCTGTTGCCTTAGCTGTGCAACGCATAAAATGTTTCAAGTGTGGGAAGATTGGCCATAAAAAGAATGTATGCAGATCAAACATAACTTGCTCATATTGCAAAAAGGTAGGACACACAATAGAGCAGTGCTATTTTAAGAAAAATAAAGAAAAAGGAAACAAAAACTCAAAAGATTGGTCAAAAGGAAATAAAGGACAAGTATCACAAGGAAATAAAGGGCATTCTTCAAAAGAAAAAGGAAATTATAGTAAACAAGAAGATGACTTGAAAGGAAATGCCTTTATATCAAGCGCATTTATTGGTAACCATGCTGCATCAGAAGAATGGATAGTGGACAGTGGTGCAAGTGACCACATGACCTATAATAAAAATTATTTTTTCAGCTTTTCAGTTATTTCAGGGGACAGATATGTCATAGTTGGAGACGGGAGAAAACTAAAAGTACAAGGAACAGGACAAATAATACTCAAGGCATATGACGGCAACAAGTACGTGGAGACTACACTAAACCATGTGTTATATGTTCCTGAACTGAAGGTAAATTTATTTTCTGTCACTAAAGCTGTAAATAATGGTTATTTGTTTCAAATTAAAGGTAAAAAGTGTGAGTTTATTAAAAATAATGTAATATGTGCGGTTGGTAAATGTGCTGATAAGTTCTTTGTAATGCAGTTTGCTTTTACGCCTTCACATAATGTAAATTTAACTACACAGGTGAAAAATTGTTCTCTTAAAGATTGGCATGAAAAACTAGCACACCAAAACTATGATTATTGTCGGTCAGTATTGAAAAATAATAACATAAATTTCATTGATTCTGATGATATGTGTGTCGCATGTATTGAAGGAAAATGTCACCGTTTACCTTTTCCTCAGAGTTTAAATAAAACAAGTATGTGTTGTGAAATATTACATGCTGATGTTTGCGGACCGATGGAGGTTTCATCTATTGGTGGTTCTAGGTATATTTTAGTAATTAAAGATGATTTTTCAAAGTATAGGAAAGTCTACTTTTTGAAACATAAGTCTGAAGTGCCAAGTAAATTAAAACAGTTTATTAATTATGCTGAAGTTGAAACAAATAATAAAGTTAAGATTTTGAGGACAGATAATGGGACAGAATTTTTAAATAAAACATTAGATTCTTTCTTAAGCGATAAGGGGATACAGCATCAAACTACAGTTGTCTATACACCAGAACAAAATGGCAAAGTAGAAAGAGAAATGAGAACAATAATTGAAGCTGCTAGGACTATGTTAATTCAATCTAACTTAGGTAAAACGCTGTGGGCTGAAGCGGTTAATACGGCAGTTTATACATTAAATAGAACTTATGTTAAAAATAAAAATACTGATAAAACACCATATGAATGTTGGTCAGGTAAGAATTTTGATATTCATAGTTTACATAAATTTGGTAATCCAGTGTATAGTCATATACCTAAAGAGAAAAGAAGAAAATTAGATTCAAAAGGAAAGAAAGGATACTTTGTTGGTTATGGGGAATCAATTAAAGGATATAGAGTTTACTATAAGGAAGAGAATAAAGTAGAGTTTCAAAGGGATGTAGTTTTTATAAATAATACTGATTTTGAGGATAAAAATATAATATCTAATAGGAAATTTACAGAAAATTTGGAGATCATAGTAGAAGAAAATAATATAAATACTGAAAACTCATTGGAGGAAAATAACAATGTTGATTGTATTATACAGGATGAAAGTAGTAGGGATAGTACAATAAATAGTTAGATAGAAGTTAATAATGAAACACTGGTTCAAAATTTAAATGATACTTTAAGTACTGTAGAATCTAGTAATGAATCTGAAGGAGAGTTCTATGATACAAATACTGAAATTCAAAGTCAGGATATTCAGGTAGAAAGAGCAAGTAGATTAAGACCAAGAAACCAGCTTCGTAAGCCAAATAGGTATAATGATTATAGTACAGATTACACATGTTTGTTAAGCTTTATAGATGATAATCCTAAAACATATAAAGAAGCCATGAAAAGTACTGAAAAAGCAAATTGGCAGAGAGCAATGGAAGAAGAAATAAATAGTTTAAATGAAAATAATACGTGGGAGTTGGTTCCTAAACCAGTAAATCGTAAAGTTATTGAAAGCAAATGGGTATATAAAAGAAAAGTGGATTCTCAAGGCAATATTACTAGTTACAAGGCTAGGCTCGTAGCTAGGGGCTTTCAACAAGTAGATTTTACTGATGATGATTTATTTGCACCAGTTGCTAAGCTTCCAACGGTTCGCACTCTATTGGCAATTTGTAATCAACGGGGTATGTTAGTACATCAAATGGATGTTAAAAGTGCTTTTCTTCACGGTGATATTAAAGATGAGATTTATTTGTCACTACCAGAGGGTTATCCAGATAATAATATGGTATGTAAACTTAAAAAGTCACTGTATGGTCTAAAAAGTTCACCAAAGAACTGGAATGATAAATTTAATTCAACTATGCTGTCTGAAGGTTTTAAACAATGTAAAACTGATTATGGTCTATATGTAAAACAGTATAATGAACAGTTTGTTTATTTATTACTATATGTCGATGATTTATTACTTGCAGGGACGGATATTGAATATGTAAACAAAACTAAAGATATGTTAAAGAGAAATTTTTGTATGAAAGACTTAGGTATAGCAAATTATTTTTTGGGTATATCTATTGAACAGGATGTTGTTAATGGTATATTGAAAATTAATCAGAGAGCATTTCTTAAACAGATTTTACAAAGATACAATATGTTAGATTGTAAAAGCGTTGCTACACCCATGGATTCAAAATTTAAAAATGATAGTCTTAAAAAGGAAACATCTGAATCTCATGAGCTAGAAACAAGATGTAGACAATTAATTGGTTGTTTATTGTATGTAGTATTAGGCACAAGACCTGATTTGTGTGCAAGTGTATCAATATTAAGTCGATTTCAAAAATGTGCTAGTGAAGAGTTGTGGAATACGTTAAAAAGAGTTCTTAGATATATCAAAGGTACAATTGATTTAAGTTTAGTGTTTGAAAGAAACAATAATGATGTTATTATTGTTGGTTATGTAGATTCTGATTGGGGAGGTGATTTGGTAGACAGAAGGTCAACATCTGGGTTTGTTTTTAAAATTTTTGGTTCTCCTGTATCATGGTGTACTAAAAAGCAGCCATCTGTAGCTTTGTCCTCGACTGAGGCAGAGTACATGGCACTTAGTATGGCTACAGCGGAAGCTTGTTGGCTTAAACAACTAATAAGTGATTTTTCTATTAATGTTGAATATGTGTTAATGTATGAGGATAACCAAAGCTCAATAAAATTAAAGTTGCTAAAAATCCAGTTTTGCATAAGAGAATGAAACACATTGATATCAAACACCATTTTATTCGTGAGAAAATTGTAGAAGGTATAATAAAGCTAAGTTATATTGAAACATCAGAACAAGTAGCTGATTTGTTAACCAAACCTTTGTCAGGCCCTACATTTGTAAAGTTACGGGGATATTTAAAATTGAAATAATTTTAAGATTTTGATTATAGGTTTATGTTTAATATTAAACAACTATAAGGACGAGGTGAATAGGTAAAGTAAATAAATGTTTAAAAGTGTATAAGTTCAATTCATTTTTTTTGTAAAGGTAAAATATAAAACTGTAGGTAACTCAACATTTCATAATTGTGTACATGCATGATGTAAAAGTGTAATAAGTAAAAAATTGCTAATTTGTATAACTTGTTATAAGGTATATGATGGTTGTGAATTGAGTAACTACATATTTTAATTTCTTAACTTGAGGGACGGTGTTGTGTGCAACTTAAGAAATTAAAAAAAACTTTGACATCTCTAGATTGTCTGTGTCGCTGTCAAGATGTCTCTTCCCTTTTGTTCTGTGTGATTCGTAAATGGCTCCTGCCTCCTCGTCCGGTTTAATTTTTGTAAGTGTGCTATAAGTTTTTTTGTTTAATAAACCACCAAAATACTGTCTGCCACGACTTTTTATTTTAAAAATCCAAAAGCCCTACTCCAAAAATAGTTTTAAGAGTAATTACCATAAGCAAGAAGAAGTAGGTACTGAATAATTTTATTTTTTACCGTTTGAAGTCGGTTCTATTTTTTTGTTAAAAACTTAATTTATATCCAATATAACTCAAAAATACACCAAGAAAATGAAAATAAAACAAGAGCACAATAATTATGTCTTTTTCGACTTCCCGACAAAACTCGTCCTGATAACCTCTTTGTGAAGTCGCTTAAAATTTAATGTAGGTTCTTAATTTCGACTTAATTTTTAAATAATTCCAAATAAAAAAAAATGATAAAAATTTCAGTATCATAGTAGTACTATTGATTACAAAATAAATTCGATAACTTATCGTTATCATAGCTGATGATGCATTAGTAAGAGAACATACGAGTAATAAAATTGTGTACCCTGTTGCCGGAATATGACTGGTATGTTATTTATTAAAAAGTATAATAATTAACCATTTGTTGTAGTGAAACGGAAAATTATGTTATTGTTAACCAGTTCTCTCGGCTAAAAAGTGGACTTAAATACTAGGTATATCGTAATATAAATATATATTTTTCTTGTGTGCGTGTGTATGTATGTCACTGAACTCCTTCTAAACGGATTTGAGAATTTTTTTGAAGGTTTAGATTCACAATTTGATCCAGTGGATTTTTTTTATTAATTTATTATTTATTAGTAGTTCTCCCATATAAATTGTTCCTACCGTCAAACGTTTATATTTCATGCCGTGTCGTTTAAACTTTAACACAGTCAGAATAACAGTACAGTTCGTATATCAACAGGTGCAGTTGCCGGCCTGACTAACAGTGTTGCCAACTCAGTATTCGGTTTTGGGGCTAAATAGAGTTCAAAAAAGGGCTAGATGGGGTCCCCATCTAGCCCAAGGGGGCTAAATTTGGGCCATAAATTTTAAATAGAGAAAATAGCATTTTTAATAAAAAAGAAGTGAGTTTTGTTACCAAATTATTTTCTCATAATTAATCAAATATTTAAAAAATAAACTTTAAAGTTAAAAATGCACATTAAAAGTCAAAGTCTTCATCGGAGGACGATTCCTCGCCGCACATTTCACTTGCACTTTGCAAAGTTGCTGGTTGATTATGGGCCTTGTTCAACAAAAATTTGTACCTATTTTGCTTTAGATATCCAATTTTCTAAGGATATCTTTTGGAATATGAAATGTAAAGCAATTTTTATCAAATTTAATCATACCAAATCTTATTTGGAATATTGAATTAAGTGTTCTGTGTTCAAGTTTTCTTCGGCGGTTTTGGGGCCAGATTGAGGGCTAGGGGCTAAATCATTACTTTAAGGGCTGAATATGTAACAAAAGGGCTAGATCTAGCTCCGAAAGGGCTAAATTGGCAACACTGCTGACTAACATGAGGCGACAATAACTCCGGAGTAGTAACTACATACAACCGCAGACAAGACTTATGCTTGTTTGAGGTTGTGTGTAGTCCATGGGCTGCAGCGACATCTACGGCAGCGAGAGCTTAATATCACGTGGCCTGCGTGCGTGCTACTCGGTCAAGTTAATATGACACCTGGGAGGCTACTCTGTACGCCCGTATCCGAAACTTCGTGAATTTTCGGGTCTCATTTTTGAGTACTGTCGAAATTCTAGCAATATTTCATTCAGTGGCTTAATGTTATCAATGAAAACGCTAATCTTATAAATTCATGAAAAAGAAAACTGTCTTAATATGCCAAAAATTTTTTCGAAAATGTTAGTACTTATGGACGGATGCATACAGAATAGGCTCTCAGGTGTCATGTTAACTTGACCGAGTATTATTTAAATAATACTAGCATCGATATAATAATACTAGTGAACCCGGCAGACGTTGTCCTGCCTTAAAGTATCAGAAATAAAATAACATTGTGACTATAAATTGAGATGTAACCTTTCCTATCTTTCAAGTCTGATCAAACTCCACACGGTGTGCAAATTTTATTAAAATCGGTTAAGTAGTTCGGGAGTCCATCACGGACAAACAACGTGACACGTAATTAATATATATTAAGACTAGCTAACCCGGCAGACGTTGTCCTGCCTTAAAGTATCAGAAATAAACTGATATTGCGACTATAAATTGAGATGTAAGCTATCCTATCTTTCAAGTTGGATCAAACTGCACACGGTGTGCAAATTGTACTAAAATCGGTTTAGTAATTCGGGAGTCCGTCGCGGACAAACAACGTGACACGTAATTTATATATATTAAGATTAGCGAACCCGGCAGACGTTGTCCTTAAAGTATCAGAAATAAAATACCTAATATTGCGCCTATCTATAAGTTGAGATGCAAGCTATCCTATCTTTCAAGTTGGATCAAACTCCACACGGTGTGCAAAATCGTTTAAGTAGTTCGGGAGTCCATCACGTACAAACAACGTGACACGTAATTAATATATATTAAGATTATGTCGATCCATACATTTTCTACTACCTGTATCCGGCGTTATAGAGAAAACGCGTGCCTATTATTGTTATGAAAAAACTAATTATGAAGCGATAAAATATCTATTCTCTTATACTCTTAATATGATGGAAACTGTTTTTAAATTGTTTTGCGGTAAACGATTATGGGTTTTGAATTTTACTAACATTCTTGTACTCAAGTAATTTTAAATACTAAGCAGTGAAAGAAAAGAAAGAAAAATAATTTATTTGCTCAAATATGGGTATTACAAAAGCTGTTTCATACAGTCTGCCATATTTATCTCACTTAGGTATGCAAATATTGGCAAGAGAAACGAAATTATTTAAAAGTGGTGGCCGCCCGCGATTCCGTCCGCGTGTACTTCGGTATGTAGTCATAGCAAGATGTTATATAGCCTAAAGCCCTCGGGTGGCTCCCCTGGGGTTGCCCGTGTCCATAGGCGACGGTGATCGCTTAACACCACGCGGCCCGTCTGCCTTTTTGTTCGGTTTATTTATAAAAAAAGCCTTCCCCGATAAATGGACTATCCAACACAAAAAAGATTTTTTCAATTGGAACAAGTATTTCCTGAGATTAGTGCGTTCAAAGTTACAAACGAACGAACGTACAAAGTCTTCAGCTTTGTGTATAGATTAAAATATTGATTAATTATTGCCGACGTGTGGGAACTGTACGAAAAAGCGTGAACCCTATTTCGTACAGCTTACCATATTATTGCCAGCTCATCTTATATTGGATTTTTTTCTATAGTATTATCTATTTTTCTTTTCATTTATAAGTTTCATGTTATCATTTAAGGGACTGTACATTATGAAACTTCAATACATTAACTGAAGTTTTCGATAAATCAACAACGAGACTTCCAAACACTGATCGATAAATTCTTGAAATGGAAGTAACCTTTTTTATTTGTGAACTGATTTAAATAAAATAAACACTTAGTTAATCCAAAAAAATACCAATACATCAGTGAAAACAGCATCCTTCTTCGTTAAGCCGTTCCTGAGATTAGCGCGCACAAACGAACAGACAAACAGACATACAGAGATAAACAGACAAACAGACAATTAATTCTAAATATCATTGTTTTGGGTTCTATTACGCTAATAAATCTAGTGACAGTTTTTCTCAAATATCTTCAGTGTACAGAAACTGACTTGTTACAGATTTATTATATGTATAGATATGTTCACCGATTACTCCGCCGTTTGTGGACCGATTTTCAAAATTATTTTTTTGTTCGTATGCTCTCTCTCGAGGTGGTCCCTGTGTCACCAAGTCAGGATCTGATGATGGCATCCCAGAGAAATCCGGGAGCTGAGATAAAAAAGGCGGCGGAAAAAAAACTCCCAGCAGCACTCTTTTAAAAAAAAGTACATATATAATTGAGATAACAGTATGGCTATGGGTCCATAATGGGTACACGTGACAGCTGATCGTATGTAAAAATATATAATGGCAAGTAAAGATACTAAAACCGGTTGAATTTAACCTTGACATGATAAAGTAGTGTTTTGTATGCACAGTGTGATCTCAAACGCAACACGAAAACACTCTGAGCGTTTAGTCATCTACTCCTGTGGTTTAGTTACAGACAGCTTATCAACAACTAAGTATGTAGTTGTCCCCGCGACGTCGTTCATGTGGAGAGACTTGTATCGCAGAAATACCGCAGAGATACCCATAATGTATCATTCGAATAGGTATAGTTCCTGTAGCTTCGGGATTAAGAATAGAGCTATGTTTCCCTGCCTGATCGTAAGAGGCGACTAAAAGGGGGCTTCCGGGATTGTGGGCTGTGAGAGTGGGAGCTCGATCCGTTCAGCCAGCGACCCGGGAAGGACGGCGGCGTGTGCGTGGCCGCATGCCGTCGTAAGCATCGGAGGGTGCAGGAGAGCACATCTGCTCCCCCGAGGATGGGCCCGTTGTGGGACACCACGCGTGGAGGACGCGTTCCACTGGAGATCCCGGAGTCCTCCGCAAGCGCAAAGGCAGGCCACCGAGGGGGTTTAAGTGCGGTCAAATCCCACACAACCCGGTATTCCTCTCCCAAGGTACCTTTTGAAGGTCCCCCCTCCCCGAAACCAAAAAAAAAACGATCCCGAATAATCACCGGCCGTCTGATCATAATTTTGCTGCAGTCATTTTAAAATTTTGATGTCTCCTAAAAAGGTATTCATTGAAATATATGATGTAAATAGCAATTTGAATCGAAATTAAATACTTGTATGAATACGTATTTATTTTGATAAGGATTAATACCTACTATGTTTATAAAAAATCCTCGCAATTACCGCTTTATTTTAGTACAAAATGACGACAAAAAAGGTTAGTGAACCTTAGAGACTTAAAAAGATAGACATTTAGTAGGTGGTAGAACTATTATGGTTCGCCCGGGAAAGTACGACCGCTGCACCCACTTCTGCCGTGAACCAACACTATTGTGTTTCGGTGGAAAGGTGCAGTTGCCGGCCACACTTACATGAAGCGACCACCAGCATCCGGAGTAGCAGCGCAACTGCATACGACCTCAGACAAGACTTACCTATGCTTGCTTGAGGTTGTATGTAGATGACCATGGGCTGCAGCGATCACTTAACACCACGTGGCCTGCATGCTCGTCTGCTACTCCATTCAAATAAAAAAAAAACATGTGCTACTATGGACTTCATTAGAGGTACTCGGATGATAGCGCATTCATTGGATAAAAACAAATGGTTTTTAACACGCTTTTATTAGCTTCACTTGTATGTTTGTGAGTTTGTGAGCTTGTTTGTAACTCTCCTTTGGACTCGATTTTGACCCACTTTCAACGGACAGATTTAATTCAAACTTTGGACTATGTAATACAATAATTTTATGAGTTTATCTAATTCCGAGAACTTGGAATTTTTTTTAACAACATATCAAACTAAAAAATGAAAAATAAATATAGATTTAAAAACTACATTTTTCTCCGAAACCACTGGTCCTACACGAAAAATTTATAGAACAAAAAATATCATTTTTCTCATGCCCTATAACTTTTGTTTGAAATATTTTTCTCTAAAATCTATATTTATCGTAATACATGCGAAAACGTCGAAAATTTTTTTGTCCGTTTGACCTTGAACATCAAATTTGCGGGTATTTTGGGTATCATATTCTTGATCAGCGCGTCAAAATACATAAGTGTACCAAATTTCAGATCAATTGGAGGTATGTTCTAAACGGAAGTTTATCCAATAATCCTTAATATAAGCAAAAAATAGTAATGGACATAAAATACTTGTATTATTGTGAAAAAAGTGTGGGTTGTTCGATGAGTTCGATATAAGGAAAAATATGACACAGACCGCACCACGTTATTTATATATTTTGCGGTTTAATGTTTCCTTAAAACCTCAACGGTCCCCAAGGTCAGAAAGTGAAGGGTAATGTATCTTAAATAATCATATGTAATAAGATTAATAAGATTCCATCGAAGGTATATAATTCTATTCTTGGAAACTTGTGTTTCGCCCACTACCTTGACCGGAAGTGGTAAAAAGATTACTTTACACTTACCCGATTTTAAAGTTTTACCCTTTATTTAAACAGCGTTAGTCTGATATATGGATGAAGTAAGGTAAACGTCCACAAAAAAAAAAAAAAACATGCGCGTTTCCGTGCTTCGGAGGGCACGTTAAGCCGTCGGTCCCGGTTGTTGTCGATAGATAACAGTCGTTAAACCTTGTTGGAGGCCTTATGGGCGGTTTTAAAACATCCGACAGCGGATTGGCCACTAACCCGCATCTCCACCAACCCGCATTGGAGCAGCGTGGTGGAGTAAGCTCCAGGCCCCCCCAATATTGGGGAGAGACCCGTGCCCAGCAGTGGGACGCAAAAAGGGTTGCAGCCAAACGTCCACAATGCCGTCAGCGTACTTGTATCTTCATTTCATAGAGAAAGTGCCAAAAGTTGTACTTTTTCTATGAATGACGAGTATTGGGACACTGACAAAACTGTCGATATTACGGACGTTTGTACCTTACAGCATTCAACCCCACTGAGTAAAATGAAATTAATCTATGCTGCATGTATGTGTCTACGTATTTTTTTATTTCCTCCAGCCTTTCGCCAGCGGCTTCGCCCGCGTGGACCCGTCTAATGGGTCCCCGAAGGATAAAAAATAGCATATGTGCTATTCCAGGCTTCATTGCTATATTACTTCATTGCTATATTGCTATATATTGACGACCCGCGTGGCGCAATGGTTACCATGCCGGACTGCCAATCGAGGGGTCCCGGGTTCGATTCCCGGCGAAACAGAAATTTGAATGAGTTTAAATTTCTGTTCTCGGTCTGGGTGTTTGTATTCCTGTCTTTGTATGTGTCCATGGTACCCACGACACAGGGTATTAATTATCCTACTGTGGGGCTATGAGTGTGTAACGTTTATTATTTATTTATTTATTAAAATCATAGGCGTGTAGCCAGTTGCTTCAACCTCGTTGCCCCTATTACCCGCGTTCACGTAGGAATGAAGCATTTTCCCGCGGTAAAAAGTAGCCTATGTTACTCAGGGTGAATGTAGCTTTCTAATGGTGAAAGAATTTTTGAAATCGGAACAGTAGTATTTGAGTTTATTCATTGCAAACATACAAAAATACAAATCTTTTCTCTTTATAATATAAGTATAGATTTCATTGTAGTTAATGATGTTACATTGCATTGTTTTTTGTTTGTAAAAATCCATTTTCACGGATATACCTGAACCGTTCTAGTTTTAATTTTTTTAAATGGTAACCTTTCCTTAACGGTGGTTTACCATTGAGGGCAGAAAATGATATGGAGAAAGTCTGGCGAAGAACGGTATAGGCTTATTATGACCGCTTAAAACAATTGAAACTTACTGAATAAGAAAATTGTCACGATTGTAGTGAATTCAATTCTTTCTATGAGCGGTTCTAAACCAGCATATTTTTAGCTTATACGCGCGTAATAAGTATTTGCACCTGAAAATGTAAAATCTTGACGTTTCGCTGGTGCACGCGCTTCAAAATACAAACAAGGAGTTTTGGCGGGAAGTCGAAGAAGACATATTGTGCTCTTGTTTTATTTTCATTTTCTTGGTGTATTTTTGTGTTATATCGGATAAAGTTGATGGCATTTTGTTTGATATAGGTTAATTACAGTGCACGAGTGTTTGTGAAATAGAATAACAGTGCTAAAATATGTTTTTTCTGCTTGCCTCCAAAATTCCATCGGACACGTTCTAGTAAAGTAGCCATCGCTTTACTTGAATGTCTGACTGACTGATTACTGACGACTTACTGACTTTGTTATTACTTCGTCCAGTTTCATTGAAACTGGCAAAAAATTGATGCAAAAATTATACTTGACGCTGGAAGTATGCACAGACTTTGCGATGCCATAATTGAAAAAAAAATACAAACAAAAGATTAAAGAAAAAAAAAACGCTATTTCTAAACCGCTCGTATTTTACGCTCGTAATGTCATCTTGACTGGAGTTGTCATCATGAAGCGCGCATGGCCCGGCGGTTAGCGTAGAACGCAACGATCTATGCAACTAAACCAAACGGGCGCGGTCGGGTGTGAGATGAGTGACCGCTAGTGGCAAAAGATTGCATGCGCGTTTCCGTGCTTCGGAGGGCACGTTAAGCCGTCGGTCCCGGTTGTTGTCGATAGATAACAGTCGTTAAACCTTGTCGGAGGCCTTATGGGCGGTTTGAAAACATCCGACAGCGGGTTGGCCACTAACCCGCTTCTCCACCAACCCGCATTGGAGCAGCGTGGTGGAGTAAGCTCCAGGCCTCCCCAATATTGGGGAGAGACCCGTGCTGAGCAGTGGTACGCAAAAAGGGTTGCAGCCAAAAGAAAAAAAAAAACGCTAGTTTGAAACCGCTCGTATTTTACGCTCGTAATGTCATGTTTTTGGAAGCGCATGTAAGCGTGAATCAATGAATTTTTGCCATACTGTTTCGTAACAGTATGGCAAAAATTCATTGATTCACGTCAAAGCGCGCGTCAAAGCTCGTGCTTTGACGCGCTCATGAGCTGGTATATACGACTGATGCCGCCCAAACACTACGAAAACGGTCGAATTTTTGCCATATTGATACGAGCGTTGACGTGCTTAGTAGCTGGTATATACAACTGATGCCACCCCAACACTGTTTCGAAATCGAAAACGGTAGAATAAGGCTGTATTTCTACCAGAGATGGGCGAGTAAGCGTAGCGAGGAATGTTTTTGGTTAGAACCAACAGAATCTCTTCATTAGAGGCTGCGCTGAGCCAAATTTAAAAAAGACCCAGAGGTGCATGGTGTGAATATTTATAAATATTTTATTGGCAGCTATGAGCAGGAATCGTTTTTTACAATAAAATACAAAAATTTTCTTATACATTTTTCTTAATTCAAAGTAAATTAATTTATTTTTTAGTTTTTAACTAGCTGTGCCCCAAGGTTTCACCCGCGTTAGAGAGGACCATTAGCATAAAGTGAAGTCCCTTCTGAAGTGCCGTGGACCGGCTTTTTTGTAGGACTATTTAAGATAAACATTTCCATCATATACTATCATATCATATTCATACATATACATATGTGTAACGCTAGCGGTTTTGGCAGCACACGCCAGAATAGTTCGCAGATTGTAGATTTTTTGCTACTTGACACTTATCGTCATATTTTGGACAATTCACACAACATCTTTATAAATTGTAGCCTATGTATTATTCTAAAGTTTCATTTAAATCCATTCAGTAGTTTTTACGTGAAAGAGTAACACAAACATCCATACTTAAAAACTTTCGCGTTTATAATATTAGTAGGAAGTAGGATTTTCCAAATCATTTGAGAAGTTTCTGGAACTTTCTCGAACATTCTCAATTAATTAAAACAGTTTGCAATTATTTTAAAAATCTTCAGATCATTCGAGAAGTTTTTGGAACTTTCTCAAATATGTTCAATTAATTAAAAAAATGCAATTATTTTATAAATCTCCAGATCATTCGAAAAAAGATTACAATTATTTAAAAAAATCCAGATCATTTGAGAAGCTTTCTCGAATATTCTCAATTAATTAAAATTATTTAAAAAAATCCAAGTAATCCCAGAAATATTGAGATCCACCCAGAAGTCCCTATTGGTTAGAAAAGTACAGATTTTTTTCAGATTTTTCCACCCACCGCGGTCTAACTCCCTTACTACGTACTAAGGGGTATTTACCACCCCAACGGGAAGTTGATTGGAGTTAATGATAATAGAGAAAACCGTCTTTACTTACATAGAAAACCCTTTACTTTTTATATAATATATGTTAAGATTTGTCTTTTCACAAAAGCGTTTTTTTTTTAAATTGAAGTAAGTAAGAAAAAGAAACTGCGAATGTAAGCGCGTTTGCCAAACGCGCAGAAAAATATGCTAGTTTGAAACATAAATGGAGTTTGTGCCCATTCAGAATTTAAAAAAAACCGGCCTTTACCACTTTGGAAGTGTCTCTCGCGCAAACTATTCAGTTTAGAAAAAATATATATTAGAAACCTCAATATCATTTTTGAAGACCTATCCATAGATACCCCATGGGTTTCATGAAAAAAAAATGAATTTCAGTTCTAAGTATGGGGAACCCTCAAAATTTATTGCTTTTTTCTATTTTTGTGTGAAAATCTTAATGTGGTTCACAGAATACATCTACGTACCGAGTTTTAACAGTATATTTCTTATAGTTTCGGAAAAAAGTGGCTGTAATATACGGACGGACAGACATCACGAATCCATAAGGGTTCCGTTTTTTGCCATTTGGCTACGGAACCCTAAAAATAGGGCACGACACCAATATAGTATAAAGAGTCATTACAATTTAATAAAATAATTTTTAACAATATTCTTTGTCTTATCAACAGGTCCAACACACGGCAAAGTAGTGGTCTGTTACATCGCGTCCTGGGCCACGTATAGGCCGGGCGGCGGCAAGTTTGACCTAGAGGACCTGGACCCGTCGCTCTGCACCCATCTCATCTACTCCTTCGCTGGCCTTGATGAGAGCACACTCAGCATCAAGAGCTTAGGTAAGGTGAATGTCGAAACTGCTTTCTACTACCTTTTCTGTATCTACGGTCCTTAGACCCGAATGTCATACCCACCATGTTACTTACATTGGAGTGTATTTGTTGTTTGTAACCTTCAATCTTGAAAAAAAAAAAAATGGTTGCCTGTAAAGTCGGTTTTACGGGCGAAGATTTTACGTGACAACGTCTTTTTTATTGATATGAATATAATTAAATTGCACAATAGGAACAAGGAATTGAATGAAAATAAGAATTGCACAAATTTTAACTATAGAAATATATTTTGTTTACTAAAACATTGTACATGTAAACTTCGGCGGGCCTCTCTCTCGTTCGGTGACTCATCGTTACGTTACCGAGCGTTACTCTTTTTCATAAGTGACTCCCAGCCGCAACCTAATTTAAGACGTTGTCACGTCAATATATTAGGTATTTGTAAATACGCACTATTTATCGTTGTGATATGTAATCAATGTTCATGATGTCGTCCACCACCGTACAGTGCATTCCTAAGAGAAATTCATACTTTCTCGAATACACGATGTCCGCCATCCGCACTTGGCTTGGCCAGGTGGACTCATATCCGCGGAACTACTTTGTTAACCGGCACATCACTATTCCCTCCCTAACAGGAAAATCCTCGCCGAAATTCGTTAGCCATTGAAAGTAGCGTGGGTAGGTATAATAGCATTTATTATAGGTGGTAGTATTAATCGAAATATGCCAGTATTATGTCATTTGAGTCATTTAAAAATCCAGTCCACGTACTGACGGGTCGAAATTTAATTTTTTGAAGTGAAAACTTCTTTAGCGGCGTTGTGCACTTTTTGGGATGGGTAAAAATGTTAAACTCGCGTCAGAAGGCACACTCTGTACGACCGTATCAAAAACTTGGTAAATATTCGGGCCTAATTTATGGATAATACTGAAGAAATTCTAGCAATATTATTCGTTCAGTAGCTTCATGTCATCAATTTTAACGCTTTTCATATTAATTCGTGAAAAATACCGATTTGAGTATGCCAAAAAAAAGATTCCGAAAATGTTAGAAATTACGGACGGATGCGTATGCGTACAGAGTGGGCCCTCAGGGCACGTGGCCTGATCGAATATTCGTAAGACGGAGGGGTGACAGCTGATGACGGCTCGACTGCCTATACTTATGAAATTCGTTTATATCAAGTATTTAAAATATGGACATTGAACCAAGTGCATTTAAAAAATTGCAAAAAAGTGACGAAGAAATAGTGAAAGAAAATGAGTGAGTACTTTATAAAAATACTAGATGAAAACCTACTGAAAATACTAGATGAAAAATAATACTGATAATAAAAGCAATTCGTGCGAAATTATTCCCTAACCATTCCAAAATATCAAAAATGGACAACGTTAATGTTCAAGTTTTCCTTCTGCCTGCACTACCGGAGTGCAACCCGTTGTTTTTTTTTCTACTAGCTTTTGCCCGCGGCTATGCCCGCGTGGGATACACGATTTTTCCATAACCATCAGTTAGTAAAGTAGTTAGTAAGTAAAAAATCGGAGGCTGGTGGTCGCCTGCAAGCGAACGATAATAGTTCTACCACCTACGAACGATGTGTTTATATAAAAAAATTGTCACATGTAATGTTGTAGGGTTAACCTGTTAATTACATGAATCCTAGTAATTAAATATATTTTTAAGGTAAAAAGTTTTTTTAAAGTTTCTAAACTTTTTTTTAATTTTCAGATGCCTGGCAAGACCTTGAGAAGGATTATGGGAAAGGCGGATACAAGCGCCTGGTCAACTTGAAGAGCAAATACCCTCACTTGAAAGTGACCATCGCCATTGGAGGATGGAACGAGGGCTCCGAGAAGTACTCTAGGATGGCTGCCAACCCTGAGTCCAGGGCAAAGTTCATTAAGAGCGTCATGTACTTTTTAGAGTAAGTTGTTTATCAATTAAATAATAATAATAAATATTTATTTCAGGTAAATACCCATACAGAAATATAATCCCTACTATAATATTATAAATTCGAAAATAACTCTGTCTGTCTGTCTGCTACGCTTTCCCGCTTAAACTACTAAACCAATTTTAATGAAATTTGGAACACAGATAGAGTGGACCTTGGGAAAGGACATAGGATGGTTTTTATCCTACGGGAACCTATAAAACGGGTACACGCGGCAAAGCTGCTGGCGGAAGGCTAGTTACGAATAAAATAAAATCTTATCTAATACCTTTAAACGAGCAATTCTTGTATATATCTAAATATATTTTTTGAATCTCGGAAACGCCTCCAATGATTTTGATGAAATTTAGTACACTGATTTCGGGGATGATAAATCGATCCACAAAATTAAATGTTTATTGATAGAAATTGTCGTTTTATTTAATGTTTATGCAGTTAAATATAAAATTACTCTTACTGACATCTATTGGAAAATATTATTAATATTGTGGCGTAGAAAGCCGTCAAATGTTGACCTTCAATCCGCCCTTCAAACAAATGACAATGTTGATATGAAAGACCTCTATAAAAATTTCGTCATTGGAATTAAAACTTTCTTCGTCGAATGGTTACGAAAGCTGATTATGGAGCTAGAGACCCGGGTTCAAATCTCTAGTAGGCAAGTTGCGTTTTTATTTTTTGTGACATTTTTTTTATTAAGAGCTACGTATTTCAAAAGGATGTGTAAAGTATCACTAAGTCAATGAATGTTTTGCTTAAAAATAAACCAAGAAAATAAGTTGTTTTTATCCGAGCAACGCTCGGGCGTCCAGGTACTATCTTTAAACGACCAATTCTTGTATATAAATATATAATTTGAATCTCGGAAACGACTCCAACGATTTTCATAAAATTTAGTACGCTGAGGTTTTTGGGGCCGATAGATCAATCTAGCTAGGTTTAGTTTTTAGAAAACGTCATTACGTCGTAATGTCAATAATGATTATGATTATGCTAGGTACAATAAATATCAAAAGAATAGGGCTGTAAACTTCAACATCTACAAGGTTGTAATAGCTCAGCTGGGAAATCGAGCGGTCCCGACATCTCAAGACCCCGGTTCGAGTTCATTCCGATAATGTTGTTTTCTCCTTTATTCATGTTCTTTTTTGCCTTCAGTTCGATTGTAGAATTGCGTACTGTTCTCCAGAAAGTGAAACGCGCATGGTCCGGCGGTTAGCGTAGAATGCAAAACGATCTATGCAACTAATGGTGGTGAGAGATAAGTGACCCCTAGTGACAAAAAATTTCATGCGCGTTTCCGTGCTTCGGAGGGCACGTTAAGCCGTCGGTCCGGTTGTTGTCGATAGATAACAGTCGTTAAACCTTGTGGGAGAGGAGGCCTTATGTGCGGTTTGAAAACATCCGACAGCGGGTTGGCCACTAACCCGCAACTCCACCAACCCGCAGTAAGCTCCAGGCATCCCCAATAATAAAGGGGAGAGTCCCGTGCCCAAGAGTGGGATGCAAAAAGAGTTGCAGCCAAGCTCCAGAAAGTGGCAGTTCTATCTCGATGAACAGCGATATTTTATTAGTCAGGAACGCTGTCCTTGGCGAAAATGGCAGACGTACAACAATACCGCGGCAGTTTCAATAAAAAAGACATCATTATATTGTACTACATATTAAGGGTATTAAAGGCTCTTTTGGTGCAATTTTTCCATAGCTGTGCCACAAGTAAAAGTTCACACGCGCAACGCAAGCCCACTCATTGTCGCCTCTTACGATCAGGCAGGAGATACTGTAGCCATATTCTTTATCCAAAAGCTGTCCGACTAAAGGAAGAATGAAATGACTAATGGGCGCTATCAACTGAAATTATTTAAAAACCTGTTCTTTTTTTCCAGCCTGTACAAGTTCGATGGTCTGGACTTGGATTGGGAATACCCAACGCAGAGGGGAGGAAACAAAGAAGACAAAGCCAACTACGTGTTACTTGTGAAGGTAATAGTTTCTGTTCTTGTTTTACTAGGGGTGCTTTTTTTGAGTCCCTGTAGCTGCGGGATTAAGAATAGAGCTACGGTATCCTCTGCCTGATCGTAAGAGGCGACTAAAAGGGGGCTTCCAGGGTTGCGGACGTTGATAGTGGGAGCTTGACCCGTCCAGCCAACAGCCCCGGGAAGGACAGCGATGTGTGTGTGGCCGCATGCCGCCATGAGCGCCTGAGGGTGCAGGAGAGCACTTCTGCTCTTCCGAAGACGAGCCCGTACTGGGAGCCGCGCGTGAAGGACACTGGTGCGTTCCACTGGAGATCCCGGAGTCCTCTCAAAGCCTAGAGGCAGGCCACCGAGGGGGTTTTAATGTGGAACAAATCCCACATAACCAGGTATCCTCTTTCAAGGTGCCGGGTACCTTTTGAAGTCCACCACCCCCTCAATAACAAAAAAGTTGTTTTTTGAGATATCAAAATGATAATCCTTCTACTCATGTTTTTAATTATATGAGTACTTGAGATTTTTAATGTAAATAAACAGCTTGAGAGAGAATAAGGTTGTAACTGGGGAGCCAAGCCGCATAATAACCCCGCCTAATATCTTCAAAGATGTAGTGTGCGGCTGAAAAACAGCGCTGCGTGAGATGTCTTATGTCTCACGTCAGCTAAAGCTGAGCCGCCTCCTTTTGCCTGTTTTTTGTCTGTATATATTTTTAATCTTCTATATATACATGTTGGCGCTTGGATGTTGAATAAAAGCGACTGTACTGTTTCAAAATGTTTACTTTCAGGTTCGGTTACAAGTTACAACGAGTGACATGGATGCAATTCTAATGATATGTAATACAAAATTCAAATTTGATTTTAAAATACTCGTTATACGTTTATGTGACGTTGAAGTTTACGTGGACCAATAAAGATCCGCGACGTAATTTTGCGTTCCGTTCTATGCTCAAACATGCCCCCGGCCTTGGAACCCTTGGCTTCCAACATCAGTCTCGTCAGGGTCAACTAATGGGCAAATCTTCGTATAGGCTCGCCTCACAAGCCCGGATGCAGTTTGTAGCTCGGCTACTCTTGCTATGCCGTCCTTCCCCGGTATGTTTCTGACGACTCGTCCAAGGTGCCAGCGTAGCGGAGGGAAGTTGTCTTCCTTGATGACAACCAACGTATTGGGTTTAAGCTCTTGCGTGTTCTGCCTCCACTTTGTCCGTGTCTGCAGCTCGGATACGTATTCTTTTGACCAACGTCGCCAAAAGTGCTGCCGAAGTTGTTCCACTCGCTGGTATCGATCGAGTCTAGGCGTGGGCACATCCACCAGGTCGTCGCAGACGGGCGCAGTGAGCGTACGGCCAACCAGGAAGTGGGCAGGACTAAGTGGAAGGAAGTCGTTCGGGTCGGATGACATAGGAGTCAGAGGTCGTGAGTTCAGGACAGCTTCGACTTGGGCTAACACTGTGCTGAACTCTTCGTATGTTAGGTGAGCATTACCCACCACGCGGCGTAGGTGGTACTTGCAAGAGCGTACTCCTGCCTCCCACAATCCTCCAAAATGAGCAGCGTATGGTACAATGAATTTAAATTTTATATTTTGTTGATTAGCGTAATCAATAATTTCAGAACTACAACGTTCCAAAAATTGTGCGAATTCGTTTTTAAGTCCGACCAAATTCCGGCCGTTATCAGACCAAATTTCGGCCGGTTTCGCCCTTCGTGAAATAAACCTATTTAGCGTGAGACAGTAAGCTCTAGTGGAAAGGTCACCAACTAGTTCCAAATGAACAGCGCGTGTAACTAAACAAATAAATATGCAGATATAAGCCTTCGTAGTTTTAGCACCCCTTCCCTTACTGTTTAATACGAGCACTGGGCCAGCATAGTCCACCCCGCATCGATAAAATGGAAAAGTAGGCGTAATCCTCTCCCTGGGAAGGTTTCCCATAAGAGGAGTAAGCGATTTACCTCGCAATCGCTTACACACAATACAATCGTGGACTACTTTTCGAGCGAGATTCCTGCCAGCAACCGGCCACCAAGTTTCACGAAGGTGAAAGAGAAGCGCCTGCGGAGCAGCATGTAGCAATGTTTTATGTTCGTGGCGAAATAGAAGCTGCGTGAAATAATGTTTACTCGACAATAAAATCGGATGCTTCTTGTCGTAGTCGAATATAGATGAATTGTCAAGCCTACCACCGACACGCAAAAGTTTATCACCATCAATAAATAAATTTAATTTACTTAAATTATGTTTATTACTTAACGCGCGATTTTTGAATATTAAATCGTACTCAGCCGGAAAGGATTCAAGCTGAGACAGCCGGATCAACAATTTGTCGGCGTCTCTCAGTTCATCGACAGTAAGAACACCCAAACGCTTATTTAATTTATTTCGTGTATTATGTACGAATTGTAACATATATGCAGTTGAGCGTCTTAACCGGCTGAACTGAGAGAATCGTTCAAACCTGACAATGGACGACAAATCCTCACCGTTGGACGTATCGTGTGCTACTAGCGCAGTGACGTCACTACCCTTGGTTTCCGGCAAGTCGGTCGACGGACTATCGTTTGAATAAAACGGTGCTACGCTTTGACAGTGAAATTCAATGTCGCGAAGGAAATCTGGCCCCTCCAACCATAATTTCGAAGAAGAGAGTTCCTCCAGATTCAAAATCCCGCGCGAAACCAGGTCAGCTGGATTTTCCTTCCCGCTTACGTGACGCCATGGGAGCTCCTTAGCTAACTCGTGAATTTCTATCGTCCTATTTTGAACGAAGGTTTTTAGTAACCTTGGCGGCATACGCAGCCAACCCAAAACAATAGTCGAGTCCGTCCAAAACATTACGTGATCAAAGGTGCAATGGAGCGAATTTCGAATTTTATCATATAACCGCGCACCAACAAGGGCACCAAGAAGTTCTAAACGTGGTATACTGATAGTTTTCAGCGGCGCAACCTTCCCTTTGGAACAAAGTAAACGCACTTTAACGGTGTGATTAATAGTGTTTGCCGTTCTTATATAGGCGCACGCACCATATGCCGTTTGCGAGGCATCAGTGAATACATGCAACTCTGTATAACTAGATTTAGTATCCATAACATAGCGCGGTACTCTAATTGTTTTTAAGAACGACAGTGACGCGAGAAACCGGTTCCAATGACATGCGATGTCATTAGGTACGGCATCGTCCCAATCTAACTTTAATAACCACAGTTTCTGTAGTAGCATTTTTGCAGTTAAAATAAATGGACTTAAAATTCCCAAAGGGTCGAAAATTTGAGATGCGTATGAAAGAATTATGCGTTTAGTTATAGGTTGATTACTATTGGAATCAAACTGCGTGTTAAAATAAAACTCGTCGCTATCATTAAGCCAACCTATGCCCAATGTTTTATGATTTGCGCTCTCATCGAGTATTAATTGATTAGAAGCGCACGTCGACGACGTGGTCGCGGGTTCACATGTAAAATTAAACATCCACTTGCGCAGTTGAAAACAACCAGCTTGTAAAACCTTAGTTGTTGCTTTGCATAATTTAATTAACGTCTCTTTGTCATCAGAACCCGTGATCATGTCGTCCACGTAAAAATCTTCATTAATTATTCTAGCCACCTCGACATCAGTGCATTCGATTGCGAGTTGTTTAAGACAACGACAGCTTAAGAACGGTGCGGAAGCAGTACCGTAGGTGACGGTGTTAAGGCGATAGATGCTAAGCGGTTGCGTGGGCTCGTCGCGCCACAGGATCAGCTGGAGATCGCGTTGTTGTTCGTTAACCAGGCACTGCCGATACATCTTCTCGATGTCTGCGCATGCGACGTACCGATGTTGCCTGAAGCGTAAAATAATTGAAATTAAGTCACCTTGTATAGGCGGCCCTACCAACTGAAGGTCGTTATAGCTGATACCTGTGCTTGACACGGCTCCAGCATCGAAGACAACCCTAAGTTTAGTCGTCGAGCTGTGTTCGCGGAATACACCATGATGCGGCATAAAATAATGGTGGGTTCCGTAGGTCGACACGCGAGTCATATGCCCTAGGTTCTCGTATTCATGGAGAAAGTCGGTATAAAGCTTCTTGTAGGCTGGCGTGCGTTGTAATCGCTTTTCTAGTGCTAGAAAGCGACGTTCAGCCTGCAAGAACGTTTCGCCTAAAAGGTCGGGTGACGACTTAAGAGGTATACTAACTATGAACCGTCCCTCGGCATTGCGCGTCGTGGTTCGAGTAAACAATTCTTCGCAAGCACGCTCAGCGTCTGTGCGCGTATCCCGCTCCTGAGGCAGCTCTTCGACTTCCCAGAACTTACGTAATTGTGCGTCTATTGATTGTGAAAAATTACACTGAATAATGCTATCGTTGCGCAAGTTAAATACGATAGGTCCCGCTATTATCCAGCCTAAGTAGGTATTTTGTAAATAAGGTCCATTATGTAACCTTATATTACCATCATTTAATAATTCCCAAAACTTGTCTGCGCCGATTAAGATATCGATTTTTCGGGAATCAAGGAACTGCGGATCTGCCAGCTGTATACTATTAGGTATACTAAACTTAGCGCGATCATAATGTACAGCGGGCAGTGTAGACGATATCTCAGACAAAACAAAGCAGTGTAGACTAGTAGTGTAGGAAGAAATGCGCGATTTTATTTGAATGTTACATGATTTACTACATTGTGTCACAGAGTTACCTACACCTCTAATCTCGTGAGTGGACTGTAATAAATCTAAACCTAATTTCTTACTAAAGGATTCGCTTATAAAACTACGTTCACTCCCGTTATCTAATAACGCTAATGCCAGTAAATAATCATTATGTTTATTCCGTACTTCAATAAGTGCAGTTGATAGCAAGACAGGTAGTAATGAACGATGTGTGCGTTTAACTAAGTGTGTATTTTTTGCATGACATACTGCAGTTACGGGGGCGACGTGTGGTGCGGGGTTAGATGTCGCCGCTAGGCCAGCGCACGCGTCATTCATCAGTACCTGCCGATCCTTATCGAATGACGAGTGCAACGTAAGGGAACCGCTAGTGTTCGGTGTTGATTGTGTACTATGCTTGGAATGATTTACATAGTCTGAGGAGTGAATTAAGGAATTGTGCTTTCTTGAACACCTGCGGCAGCCTCCAAACTTGCATGATTCAGCTGTGTGGTTGCTTGTTCTCATGCAGTTTTCACACAGTTTATTATCGCGTAGAAATTTCAATTTTGATTCCAAGTCAAAGTCAATGAATTTCGAACAAGCGTACAGTTGATGGTCTCCCTTACATAAAATACATAACTTAGGCGCGGAGTGACGTTCGTGCGGTCGAGTAGTGGAAACATTGCATTTAGTGGATGACTTCATGTTGTTTTTCGAGTATTTTACATCCTTCGTGTTACTATTTAGTGAAATATGTGAACTTTGCAATGTTTCTAGTACGTCTGCCCGATTCTTAAGGAAGTTAATCAAATCATCAACCTTTAACCTTGATTTAGGATCGTTATTGTTAATTAAAGTGCACCTATACTGCTCCCATTCTCGTTCAGTGGTTTTATCGAGCTTAGATACCATTATGTAAATAATTAACGTATCCCAGGAGTCAACCGGCTCCCCTAGGATTTTTAGTGCACGTAGATTTTTGAGAATGGTGTCACTTAGTGTTCGAATAGAAACATAAGATTCTTTAGTCAATGCAGGAATGTTAAAAATAGTTTTAATATGATTATGTACTAATAATCGACTATTATTATAACGGTTTAGTAGGAGCTCCCATGCGATGGAATAATTATCTGATGTGAACTCCAAGGCATCAATCACTAGCTCTGCGCTACCCTTTAGCGAAGATTTAAGGTAGTGGAACTTCTGGATACTTGTAATTTCGTTTGAATCGTGTACTAGTGATTGGAACGTATCCCGAAATTCCAACCAGTGCTCGTATGACCCGTCAAAGGATGGCAATGTAATGGTAGGTAATTTAATAGCTCGTAATTGACTATTAGCGCATATTTTTGAACAATTAGTGACCTCACCACCACAACTACCACTCTCACTCAATAATAATTCAGCCTGCGACACTGTACTGTAATAACAGTCCTCGAACTGTTCTCTTTGCGTTAATTGATCATCGAGATCCGATTCCTTAACACATTCTTCTATTCTAGACTGAATACTATTGAATTCGCGATAAAGATTCGTGGCACCTTCAATGCGTAGTTTTAAATCCAATTTATTTTGAGGTGTTGCGGTTTTTATATCGAAATTATTAACGTAAGTGCCGAATTTAGTTAATCTACCTTTTAGTGTGCCACGTTTCTTAGCTAATTCGCGCAACATTAATTCTAACTTCTCATCGGCTGGCGCTAATTGTGGAGACTTATCACGATTCATTGCCATTTTGGAGGAATGTAAGAATAAGGAGTACTTACGTTAGATAGCACGTCTCGTCACACGTTGCAGTGGATTCTTGCGCGGTAGAATCTCACAAGCAAACACTGAAATATTTGAACAGCACAGTATTAGACAAGTGAAATAAGGGTGGATGGTTCGTGGATAGGTTGACCGTACCGTAATGCGCGTCTTGTCGTCGGCTGCCTTCCAAGTCCAGACCAGGTCCTCGAGCCCTCGTTTCGGTTGTCCTTGCGATAATCCACAGGTCGTAGTTTGCGTGCTTTTATCGTATATCCGGCTCGAAGGACCACTTCTTTATGTTGGCGCTTGGATGTTGAATAAAAGCGACTGTACTGTTTCAAAATGTTTACTTTCAGGTTCGGTTACAAGTTACAACGAGTGACATGGATGCAATTCTAATGATATGTAATACAAAATTCAAATTTGATTTTAAAATACTCGTTATACGTTTATGTGACGTTGAAGTTTACGTGGACCAATAAAGATCCGCGACGTAATTTTGCGTTCCGTTCTATGCTCAAACAATACATATAAAAGAGGATGTTTGTATATATGACATCGCAAAACTCAGAAACTATTCGATCGATTATTATGAAAATAGGTATGTATATGTATTTTTTCACGGAGAAGGTTTATATGCTATCCATTTTTATTATTATTTAATATTTAAACGCGATACGGAGTTCGCGGGGTCAGCTAGTAAATTATATTTATTGTGTATCCATAGTACACAGGGAATTTTAGTGTGAGGCAATGAGTAGTGTGAGGCAGTGTGTATTTATTTATTTATTTATTTTCACAGGAGCTGAAGGATGCGTTTGAACCCCAAGGCTACATCCTAACAGCGGCGCTTGGAGCTGGACTGGTAATTTTTATATTGTAATAGATTCTGAAGTACATGGCCCGGCGGCTAGCGTAGAACGCAAACGATCTATGCAACTAAGCCAAACGGGCGCGGTCGGGTGTGAGATGAGTGACCGCTAGTGGCAAAAAATTTCATGCGCGTTTTCCGTGCTTCGGAGGGCACGTTAAGCCGTCGGTCCCGGTTGTTGTCGATAGATAACAGTCGATAAACCTTATCGGGGGCCTTATGGGCGGTTTGAAAACTTCCGACAGCGGGTTGGCCACTAACCCGCATCTCCACCAACCCGCATTGGAGCAGCGTGGTGGAGTAAGCTCCAGGCCTCCCCATAAATGGGGAGAGACCCGTGCCCAGCAGTGGGACGCAAAAAGGGTTGCAGCCAATAGATTCTGAAGCGTGCATGGCCCGGCGGCTAACGTAAAACGCAAGCGACCTATGCAGCTAGGTCAAACGGGCGCGCTCAGTGAAAGATGGGTGACCGATAGTGGTAAAAAAATGCGTTTCCGTGCTTTGGAGGGCGATCCCGGTTGTTATCGATAGACAGCAGTCGTTAAACCTTGTCGGACGCCTTTTTAATGGGCAGTAATAATGTCATATTATGAGATTTAAAAATCTGTTTATTTTTTCACTTTCTTTTAAACATACTGTTGCGGTGTTAAGGTTCACTTAGCGAGTGCAGTTTTGGCAATCAAATACGTGTTTGCTTCTTAGTGATTTATTTGCGACTGAATAGAATTGCATTGCATTCAACTAATAAATAAAATTACCCGAACATACCGCCCACCAAAGGACTCTTAAAGTCCTTTCAAATAACTAAACTTAACATGACTCTATACAAAAAAAATATTTTACTTCAAACTTTACTACATTAGGTATAGGTGGGCAAAAAGCATGCAGTAACACTAAAATTAATCACTTATATTCACTGGCAACAAACATAATTTAGTGATAGGTCTCTTTGTTATTGTGTCTCCACTTTTGACACTGTAGATTCTGGTAAGTCCGTCTGGCCCTGGATGTTTGGCTACAATTCTCCCGAGCATCCACTTCCCCGGTGGCAGATTGTCGTTTTTTATGTGCACGATATCTCCAATATCCATCTCTTTCTGCAATCTCTGCCATTTAGGACGTTGCTGCAATCTTGTTAGGTATTCACTTTGCCAACGTGCCCAAAAATCATTTAAAATCTTTTGTAAGTGCTGCCATCGCGTTAAGTTGCTTGTTTTTACTTGGAGCAAGCTCGGTTCAGGTACTGTGATTGGAGCTTCTCCAATAAGGAAGTGGCCTGGTGTTAGAGGCTGTATGTTGTCTCCGTCGTCTACTGGACATAAAGGCCGCGAGTTTAAACATGCCTCTATTTGACATAGCACAGTAGTGAGCTCCTCGAAAGTCAGATTGGTGGTTAGAATTCGTTTGAGGTGATATTTAAGTGATTTCACGCCGTTTTCCCATAGGCCCCCGAAGTTTGGACTATAAGCGGGAATGAAATGCCACTGGGTGCCATCTACGGCGAGGGACTCTGCTATTTCACCTTCAAAATCCAAACAAACTTCTTTCCAAGCCTTTTCCAATTCCTTACTTGCACCTACAAAATTGCGCCCCTGGTCACTCCATAAATTTGTGCATCTACCTCTGCGTGCGGAAAATCTCTTAAAGGCAGCAATAAATGCAGCAGAGCTAAGGTCACTGACGAGCTCTAGATGAATGGCCTTGGTGGCCATGCACACGAAGAGTGCTATATAAGCCTTTTGGGTTTTAGCTCCTCTTCCCTTAGATTTTAAGATCGATATAGGGCCAGCGAAATCCACACCAGAGTTACTAAAGGGACGAGCGGGTGTAACTCTAACTTTTGGTAAGTCTCCCATTCTTTGGGTTTTCGTTGCGGATGATTGTTTAGCGCATATTAAACAGTTTCGAATATATTTTTTCACTAAGTTCTTTGCTTTGATAATCCAATATGTAGATCTTAGATAGCACAGCATCATTTCGACACCACCGTGCAACGTCTTCGAGTGAGCTTCTGCAACGACCAGGTAAGTAAATTTATTTTTACTACATAAAATTATGGGATACTTATTTTCAGGTCTTATATTTGCATGTCGGAGTCGTCCGCCCACCCTGAGGATCTTTTCTTCATCCAGGTATGGATTTAATGATTTTATAAAACTGTTTTTTCTCACGTCCTTTTTTAATTGTATATACTTTATTTCCTCTTCAAAACTTTCTTGTTGTGACTTTCTGATGCATATTTGTAACGCTTTGTGTAGTTCTTCTGTAGAAATTGCTTTTCTTGGTTCATAATTATTCTGTACTTCTCTATGATAATTTAGAAATCTTTTGCAGTATACAATAGTTTTTTGTAATTCTATTAGTGTTGAAAATTTCTCAAAATCAATTACCTTTCTTTCTTGAATTTCAATTTCTTCGATTAAGTGTGACTGTATATTTCTCATTTCTAATTCTGTACTAAACTCTGTTATATCTTGTGTGTGTTCTTTATTACTTGACAGCCATTCTGGGCCTTTCCACCATAATTCTGTTTTTTGCAGCTCTTCCATTAACATTCCTCTCGACGCGATGTCAGCAGGGTTGTCATGAGACAAGACATGATGCCACTGATTGATGTTTATGTGGCTAAGGATTTCAACAGTGCGATTTGCCACAAACGGTTTCCACCTGCTGGGCTCTCCTGCCAACCATGCAAGAACTATCGTGGAATCAGTCCAAGCATGTATTCTTGTTGCAGGTACCTTCATAGCATAGCCCACCTGATTCATCAGCTGTGCGAGAAGAACAGCTCCACATAATTCCAATCGTGGTAATGAGACAGTCTTCAGAGGGGCTACACGTGTTTTTGCAGCAACAAGTGTAGTGCTTTTAGTGCCATCGAGATGTTCAACTTGACAATATACTGTTGCGGCATATGCTTTCATGGAGGCGTCACAAAAGCCATGAAGTTGAATGTCGTCTTTTCTATTAAATTTTGTACCCAGCCATCGATTTAGTTTTAGATCATTTACATTTGAAAAGTCTGCACGAATGTTCAACCATTCTTCCCGTTGCGGAGACGGTATCTCATCATCCCACGACAATCTCTCAAGCCATAATCTCTGAATCAATATTTTTGCTAAGATGAGACATGGCGCGATCCACCCTAAGGGATCGAATAATTTTTGTATTTCCGATAAGATGGTTCTCTTAGTAATGTTGACGGCTCGCAACGAAAATGTTGGGAAACTGTATTCGATTTTATCACCTTTTAGGTCCCATAAAATACCCAATGTTTTGACCTTCCCGTCAACATTTAAGTCAATGTGTGTATTTGCAGATCGTGCATCAGGATCAATTGAATTCAAAAATTCTGCGTTGTTAGAGGCCCATTTTTTCAACTCAAAACCACCCTTACGTAACAGTTCTTTCAGGTCTTTACATATTTGGATTGCTTGGCAGGGTGTATCGCATCCTGACATGAGATCATCGACATAGAAGTCTTCTCCCAGCATCTTAGCAGCCTCTGGGTATTTTTCGCCTTCGTCAGCAGCCAACTGGAATAGAGTTCTAACGGCAAGGTAAGGGGCGGGTCCTAACCCAAATGTTAGCCTCAGAAGCCTGTACTCCGTGACTTCGTGAGATGGATCACTCCGCCAAAGAATTCTTTGAAAGTCACGGTGTTCTTCGTCGACAACTATCATGCGGTACATCTTATGTATATCTGCGATAAAGCATACAGGGTGCATTCTCCATCTCATCAATAGGCTGCGGAGGTCATCCTGTAGTACTGGGCCTAACAACAGCTCATCGTTGAGAGAAACGCCATTGGATCCCTTGCAGGATGCATCAAAAACGATTCGAGTCTTCGTGCTCTCCTTGTCTTCGCGGCAGATTGCGTGGTGAGGCAAGTAAACACATTTTTTATTTATTTCTTCTGTAGGTACTTTCTCCATATGATTTAGTTCTTCATATTCTTCTATGACTTTTGTGTACTCATTTTTAAGATGTAGATCTCTTTTAAATCTTCTTTCTAATTGCAATAGTCTATTCATTGCTATCGTTCTAGTATCGCCTTCGCTTGATTTACATTCTTCCATCTTAAATGGTAATTTTACTATATAACGCCCTGTACTATCTCTCTTATGTGTTTTATTATATATGTCTTCACATCGTTCCTCTTCTTTAGACAGCTTTCTATTTAAATTTGAATCAATTTCCCATAATCTTTTCAATAAATTTTGCATGTTTAATTCTTCATTTTCATTTGTTTCTAGTTGCTGGTGCATAACAATGGCTGTATCTTGGAGCGCGTTATTCTCCATACTTATTTCTCCGAAGATAATCCACCCAAGGCTGGTATTTTGTGCTACTGGTGTGCCCGGGGGACCTTTAATTAAGCCTTCTTTCAAAATGGTCGCATACTCGCGTACTCCCAGCAATAGGTCTATTTTTCCAGATATGCAATAGTCCGGGTCAGCTAACTTCAGACCTGTTATATGTGGCCATTGATTTATCCGCGTGTAACAATATTTAGGTATATGGGTGGCCAGTGGTTCCGACATAACATAAGCCCGCACAGGCAGGTTGCATTCTGACCCCCATCGTGACTTCACTTGGATATTGACTTCGTGCTTTATAGCCACTCTCATGGACTCCATTCCGGTAACAAATTTGGTAGTGTGATGTCTCTTTAACTTCAATAATTGAGCCGCCTTCTCACTAATGAAGCATGCTTGCGATCCTTTGTCTACGAGTGCCTTGAGTGTCGTGACGTGTCCATCTTGACTCTCCACCATCACCAACGCGGTTGCCAGTAAAGCGACTGTACAATCATTAACTCGGGCTGGCGCTACCACTGTATTTACTTGCACTTCTTCTACATTGGATTCTGTGGACACGGTCGGCTGACTAGGTTCTAAATGTTCCGACGTGTTCACCACTCTTGGGAGGTGTAGAAGAGAATGATGGCGCCTTTTACATATACGACACGACTGAAATACTCGACATTTCATTGCATTATGGCCTTGCCTTAAACAATTGAAGCATATATTATGGCTTTTTACGAAAATACTCCGATCAGGTGGTTGCATTTTTATAAACTCGTTGCAATGACTTAGTGTGTGATCCCCTTTACATTTAATGCATTGTTTACTTGAAGTAGTTACGTGAAACGTACGTTCTTTACTAGATGTCTTTTCTCTAACTGTTGCAGCAGTAGGCGTTATGAGTTCGAGAGTGCGATATTTTGATTCGAGAAAATTCTTCAGGCTTTCCCACGTAGGAAGTTCTTCCAAGTTAGTATTGTAGGCGTACTCCTCCCAGTCCCGGTGAGTCTCAGGGTCCAACTTCTGTACCACCAGAAATATCAATAACGGATCCCATGAGTCAGTACAAACTTTCAGGTTTTTCAAAGTATTTAAGCATTCATTTGTAGTATCCAAAATAGATTTCAACATATGGACTGATTGGGTAGTACACTTGCGTTGTGTGAATAATCTTCGAAGCAGAGAGTTGACTATAATACGTAGGTTACCATAACGATGTTTCAGCGTGGCCCATGCTTGTGCGTAGTTCGATTCCGTAACTTGTATGTGCTTCAATAGGTTTGCAGCTTCGCCGGCGACAGTTGTCTTTAAATAGTGCAGTTTTTGCACCGGCGATAAAGTCGGGTTTTGATCCACGAGTGACAAAAACATATCTTGATACGTAGGAAATTCTTCATAATTGCCCGTGAACAATGGAAGCTGAATAACTGGTAATTTCACTTGCGCACCTGTAGCCCCGACGGATGAGCATGTGTTGTTAGCTTCGGCAACTTCAGCAATTTTTGTTTTCGATACCAACATATCCGTAAGATCGGCCACCAAGTGTAGGTATAAATCTTCAGTTTGAAAAAACTCCTCGTTCACAAAATAGGGTAATATTCCACGTTGATCAATAGTAGTATGTTTCACTAAACTTTCATGTGCCTTTTTAAAAGTATTCCAATACTCTTCAAGCGTTTTAATTCGTGTTTCAATGTAACCCTTTGTAAATCTTTCCTTCGGGCATTTCTTCAAGTTAATTTGAACCTTCTTGATCAATAACGCCGTATCTTGTAAGATGTTTATCGCTTGTTCACTCGTAGTAGCCATAATAGCAAAAAATGTTGTTTACTTCAAATAATGCAATTTATTTCTTGGAACTGGCTCGCTTATCTATCTTCTTTTGTTCTCGTGACGGCCGACGCTCAGGTAGTAAACGCGCGACCCCAATAAATCCGGCTCGATTTTCGACCATATGTTGCGGTGTTAAGGTTCACTTAGCGAGTGCAGTTTTGGCAATCAAATACGTGTTTGCTTCTTAGTGATTTATTTGCGACTGAATAGAATTGCATTGCATTCAACTAATAAATAAAATTACCCGAACACATACTTTTTTTTATTTGAATGGAGTAGCATGGACGAGCATGCAGACCACGTGGTTTTGGGTGGTCGCTGCAGCCCATGGACATCTACACACAACCTCAAGCAAGCATAGATAAGTCTTGTCTGAGGTCGTATGCAGTTGCGCTGCCACTCCGGAGGCTGATGGTCTCCTCATGTAAGTGTGGCCGGCAACTGCACCTTTCCACCGAAACACAACAGAATTGGTTTACGGCAGAATTGGGTGCAGCGGTGGTACTACCCCGGGCGAACCATAATAGTTCCACCACCTACAAAAACTTTGTTTGTGTATTCGTTTTTGTTAACAAAGTTTTGGTAGGTAGTAGAACTCACCTACCAAAACTTTGTTAACAAAAACGAATACACAAACAATTTGCAGTCGTTTATAAGTTATATTATTATGCTACACATATATTTTGGAGCTTTATTTTATTTATTTTAATTTTATTTTGAAGCGCGCATGGCCTGGCGGTTAGCGTAGAACGCAAACGATCTATGCAACTAAGCAAAACGGGCGCGGTCGAGTGTGAGATGGGTGACCGCTAGTGGCAAAAAAAATTCATCCGCGTTTCCGTGCTTCGGAGGGCACGTTAAGCCGTCGGTCCTGGTTGTTGTCGATGGATAACAGTCGTTAAACCTTGTCGGAGGCCTTATGGGCGGTTTGAAAACATCCGACAGCGGGTTGGCCACTAACCCGCATCTCCACCAACCCGGATTGGAGCAGCGTGGTGGAGTAAGCTCCAGGCCTCCCCAATAATGGGGAGAGACCCGTGCCCAGCAGTGGGACGCAAAAAGGGTTGCAGCCATTTTATTTATTTTATATTTATTGACGACCCCTTTAGTGTAATGGTTACCATGCCGGACTGCCGATCAGAGGGTTCTATTCCCGGCGAAACAGAAATTTGAATGATGAGTTTAAAATTTCTGTTCTCGGTCTGGGTGTTTGTTCCGTCTTCGTGTGGGTCCATGGTACCCACGACACAGGGTATATCTACCCTACTGCTGGACTATGAGTTAACTAACGTTTAACTTTACTTTATTAGGTATATTATTTTTGCTATTTTTAATATTAATTTCATTTATTGTTTTTAGAATACAATGCAACAAGCGTACGACCTTATCAAATTGAGTCGATACCTGGACTTCATCCACATGATGTGTTACGACTACCACGGTACCTGGGACGGCAAGGTCGGTGCCAATGCTCCACTCAGGGGTGCGCCGCACGATGTTTTGAATGTGGTGAGTATCCAATAGGGAATCCAGGGGGGCACAGGGGATATCCCCCCCCCCCATCTCCAAATCGTACTTGTACGGTGTAACCGTATACAGTCAGTACGTTTTCGTATAACAACAACAGGGGCTTCCGTCAGACGCGAGACACTGAGTGCTGAAACGTATGGGACTACGAGAGTGAGGAACCTTACCCGGGCAGACTCATGAGGATCACTGCCTCATGGTGACTTCACACCGCCGTTAGGCGGTAGGCATTTTTGCCAAGGTTTGGTCAACATTATGACCAAGTAGAGGCGTGTTCAGGAGACTCGTTCGAGACCATCTCCTGAATAATAACGACTGAATCACTTACGGATCTGTTTTGTTTCGGTTTAAAGGCTATCTCACTCCATTTTATTTTATTTGACATATAGGTAATATTTATTTATATGTATGTATTGGTATGTATATTTATATATGTTAGTATTTAGTTATTTATGATAATATGTATTTGTATATGTATTTTATGTATTATAATACAATATATTTATATATAATTTTAAACGTAGTATGCGCCTGCCACAAGTTTTCTCTTATCACCCAGGGTTGGCTGGGAGAGAATGCCATTAGGCATTAAGCACACCCTTGTATCCTTAGATTAAGGTTATACTATAAGTTTTAAATAAATAAATAAATAAATGACCGTCATCCGCCGGCCGCACTTGGCTAGCGACCCTTCTCATCGAGCTATCCGCACGTTTTCGCATAGCACGCGCCGGTAACATTTGCAATTTAGTATGCAGTACCTGGCCAACAGAGCGTTGCTCGGATAAAAAAAATTGTTTTCTTGGTTTATTTTCTTAACAACGCCACCTGATATAGCTCCCAATAAAAAATTGGTTTGAACAATAATAATGCTTGCTACTACGGAACCCTTCATGGGCGAGTCCGACTCGCACTTGGCCATTTTTTATATAAAAAATATACTCGCCTGTGATTTTATTAAAAAAAAACTTTTTCTTTCTTTTTCCAGGAATTCACAATAAAATACATGCTGTCCCAAGGAGTCAGTCCGTATAAAATGGTTCTTGGTCTACCGATGTATGGGCGCACCTTCGTCTTGAAAAACGCTGATGTTAAGGAAATCGAGTTCAATGAAACCGAGGTGAAGGCTGGTTTCCCTGGACCCTGGACTAAAGAGAATGGTTTCATGGGTTATAACGAGGTAAGGAAAGTATGACCTAAATATATTATTAGTATAGATCTATATGCGCGATGAGCAGCGATGGCCGAGTGGTAAAAAACCGCGGTCTTCGACGAGATCGATCCCAGGTTCAAATCCTCGGCTCGCACCTCCGACAAAGAAATTTGTAATGTGCGAATTTATCGCTGCTCCACGGTGATGGAAAATATCGTGATATTTCATTGATTACGATGTTTTCCATCGCCGTGCATGCCTGAGAGCCAGCGTGATGGACTATGGCCTAAATCCCTCTCAATTGTGTGAGAAGGAGACCTGTGCCCAGCAGTGGGACATAAAAAAAGGTTAAAAAAATACTAATATATATATAAAGCTTAAGAGATTCTTTGTTTGTTTGAACGCGCTCCGGAACTGCTGGTTCAAATTGAAAAATTTTTTTTTTATAGTCCATTCGTTGAGGAAGGCTATAGGGCAAAAAAATAAAGTCCACGTGGAAGAAGTCGCGGGCAGCCGCTACAAATATACAAAAGAGAAAGACTCACTCACTAAACACGAAATCTCGTAAATTGCTTGACGTATAATTAAGATTAGTACCTACTTACCTGAATGACCGACGATAAAAGCAATTGATTTTCTTGGTCTAACTTAAAACCGGTCGCTAAACCTTATCGAAGGGCTTGAAAACATTCGACAGCGGGTTGATTACTGAACCGCATCTCCAATAATGGGGAGAGAGCCGTGCCCAGCTGTGGGACGCATAAAGAGTTTCACAAGACACAGCTTTCTCTGTTTTGTTTTTATGAAATTAAAACATGTTCAACCTCCAACATAACAACAACTGAAGCGCGCATGGCCTGGCGGCTAGCGTAGAACGCAAGCGATGTATGCAGCTGAGCCAAACGGGCGCGGTCGGGTGTGAGATGGGTGACCGCTAGTGGCAAAAAATTTCATGCGCGTTTCCGTGCTTCGGACGGCACGTTAAATTACACGCACATTTAAATTGCTTGATGTATTAAGATTAGTACCTACTACTACCTACTTACCTGAATGATCGAGGATAAAAGCAATGTTTGATTTTCTTGGTCTAACTTAAAACCGGTCGTCAAACCTTGTCGGAGGCCTTATGGGCAGTTTGAAAACATCCGACAGCGGGTTGGCCACTAACCCGCATCTCCACCAACCCGCATTAGAGCAGCGTGGTGGAGTAAGCTCCAGGCCTCCTCAATAAGTGGGAGAGAACCGTGCCCAGCAGTGGGACGCAAAAGGGTTGCAGCCCAGCCCCAACCTCCAACGATTTTCATGAAATTTAGTATGCAGGGGGTTTCGGAGGCGATAAATCGATCCAGCTAGGTTTCATTTTTAGAAAATGTTGTTTTATCCGTGTTGTATGCGATCCGTGTATGCGATGATTAACTCAAAGATTAACTGAAAAATACATAGATTTACTAGCTGACCCCGCGAACTCCGTACCGCATTTAAATGTTTGGGGTAGGCCACCCTTATCACTTAGGGGGATGAAAAATAGATGTTGACCGATTCTCAGACCTACCCGATATGCACACAAAATTTCATGAGAATCGGTCGAGCCGTTTCGGAGAAGTATGGCTAACATTGTGACACGAGAATTTTATATATAAGATTATGACTTTGACTACCTACTTATATAAAAAATCAATGGAAAAATAATAATATGACTCTTCCTGACATCTGTTAGCGAATTGTAATAGTATTTTTTTAAATTGCTAGCTTCTTCAGTAGATGGCGTCGTTAAACAACACAAAGCCAATGAGTGATTGGTTTGAGACGTAGATCGTCAAAATTGACAGGTATGACACCAGTCAGAGGAGTGGCCTTTACGGGCGAACCCCTCGTCCCAATGTCCATGCACAATGTGCCTTCTAGTTATACAACTAGTGTGTCAGTGTGTGTCGGTGTCAGTGTTGACGGCTCAGGTTGACGGTGCATAGAAAATGACGTTGTTAATTGAAATTGACATATTTAGAAATGTATGCGTCTGTAGCGATGAAAGAATATTTGTGAATGTGTGACAAAATTAAAATGTGTGCGTTCTTTTTCCGCACCAGATTTGGCACAAAAATGATGTAACGAAGCGAGGCGCTATGCCGTCTCTCCTGAAGGTTGTTGCTCTAAGGTTTGAGATTAGGCCAAGAAAATCAATGTTTAATCTATTGGCGATGTTTCGCAAAAAATACCGAGAAAAGTTCGGTCACCGAATTTATAAATGATATTTTTTTATGTTCATAAAATTATATAACTTTCACACAGCTGTTTTGAAAACAGATTTGTATGGAGACCACCAATACCTCATCGAACTGGACGCACCACTGGCACGTCCAATCGGCCACCCCATACTTGCGTGACGGTGATCGCGTCATCTCCTATGACAACCCAAGATCCATTGCGAACAAAATCAAGTAAGTATAATACATATTCTATAAAATGTATATGCCATCCAAAATAAATGTTTGAGGCTCTACGAAGTCCTAAGATTTGGATACTTTTCAGCACATTTTGACAATTTTCTAACATCTCTATTTGTGGATGTGGATGTTCCAACTTTTACAAAATGATCGCGTCTCCATTGCAAGCGCCGTAAATTCATATTCATTTGCCGACCCGCGTGGTGCAATGGTTATCATGCCGGACTGCCAATCGAGGGGGCCCGGGTTCAATTCCCGGCGAAACAGAAATTTGAATGATGAGTTTAAATTTCTGTTCTGGGTCTCGGTGTTTGTGGTTTTGTCTTTGTTTGTGTCTGTGGTACCCAGGCGCGGTCGCAGCCTTCAAATTTGGAAGGGGGGGGTTGCCAAGAAATTGGGGGGGGGTACTAAGAAATTTGGGGGAAAAGGTATCCCAAATTGGCTGGCCTTCCGTCTACGCATGCATGACTGTGGATTTGGGGGGGGGGGGGGTCATATCCCCTGGGACCGCGCCTGGTGGTACCCACGACACAGGTGGGTCACAACACAGTAACCCTATTGTGAGGCTATGAGCGTGAAACGTTTAAAAAATATTTTTCTTCCTTTTAGTTCCAATTACAGATACAACATAATTTCTTTAAAGTTTTTTTAAACTATATTTTTATTATTTTTACAGGCTGGCTATGGACTATGGACTCGGTGGTCTCATGGTGTGGAGTATAGACACTGATGACTTCAAAGGCGACTGTGGACCGGAATCACCAGAAGTTACGTACACCGATTTTCTGCAGCGATACAACAAGATAGTTGACGATCCCGTATTGAAGGAGGCCGTCAAGACGTTAAATCCACCAACAGGTAAGTTATGATGTTTGTAGTTTAAGTATTGTAGCGACCTTCCGCTACTCATCAAGAGATGGCGCTACGGGTATTCCTGAATCACGCTATCGAAGTTTCCAGAATATCCTTTGCCAAAGTATTAATCCCATAAAAACATGATAATAATTATAATTAAAAAAAACCGACTTTAAATAATTTTCAATCGAAAAGAAAAATTAAATACTACTAAGTAGTTACTTAATTATGCTTTTTGAAACCCATATCTCAAAAAGTATTGAACCGATTTTGATGAAACTTTTACTGATCCTTAAGTTGGAGTACGTTCACCGCAACTTAAAAAGAATATTTTCATTCGCTTGACGTGAAGCATCGACCACGCGCTTTAACAACTATGCAGAATTGACAACTGTAATTAGACCTATTTACGCAAACCGGAACCAATCCACACACTGATGCCGAAATTGAGTTAAGTACACAAAAAAGCTTAAAATTGCACCTTCTATCGACCCTATGAAAATGATCTGACAATTTTGACAGAACAAAACATTTTCATGACATGTTTACCAATCCACAAAACATCAGTTGTCTAATACATTAAACAGCTTTTTCTCAAAACTATCATCATCATGTGTGGGTTGGTTCCGGTTTGCATAAATAGGTCCAATTATAAAATTTATTTTGACCAAACCAATAGCATTGCGTTTCAACAAGTTTCAATTTCCCAGAGGATACCATACCAGCAGTTACGCTGCTACTAAAAAGGCTGATGGTCATGTAAGTCTCGCCGGCTACTGCACTGCAAAATAAAAAAGAACTGCTTCACGGCAGAAGAGGGTTCGGCAGTGGAACTTCTCCTTTTTTTGGTATCGGGGGAGAAACCTTCAAAAGTTACCCGGCACCTTGAGAGAGGATACCGGGTTATGTGGGATTTGTGCTGCACTAAAACCCCCTCTGTAGCCTGCCTCTGCGCTTAGGGAGGACACCGGGTTCCCAGTGGAACGCACCGGTGTCCTCCGCGCCCGGTGCCCCCAAATGGGCTTATCAGAAGAGCAGATGTGCTCTCCTGCACCTTTCGATGCTAACGGCGACATGCGCCCACGCACACACCGCCTTCCCGGGGCTGCTGGCTGGACGGGTCGAGCTCCCACTCTCACCGCCCGCTACCCCGGAAGCCCCCTTTTAGTCGCCTCTTACGATCAGGCAGGGGAAGCTACAGGGACTAGCGGTACTTCCCCTGGCAAACCATTAAGGTACTATCACCAACAACTTTATTATTATCATAATTCTTTGACAACCTTAATTTCAGCTCACCGCTACGCCAAACGCTCATACTACACGGTCCATAACGACAAACTCCACCTCAGTCTACCCGAGCCTCATATCTCAAACTACCCTCTCATGGTCACCATCAACGATGCGACAGCCCTAGCCCTGGAAGAAAAGAGAGTCATGGATGCAATGGATAAGATTACGAAAGAGAATGAAATTGGAGGGAAGAAACCTGATTCTGGATCTTCAGTTGTCAGAAGTTTGTTTGGGGCTGCGTTGGTTTCTATTTTCTTAGTGTTTAGTTTCCTGTAGATTTATTTGTTACCTTTGTTAGGGTATTTTACTGTATATGAGAAAAAAATGTAAAAAATATACAATTGTGATAGCTTAGAAAATAAGCAGTCCAAAAATGAACGTTTCCGTTCCGAAAACAACAAAATTAATTTTGTAATCCATTTAGAAATTTTATCTTTTTTAAGCTGTATTTTTTTTATCAGAACAGTAACCGCCATGACATGACGTCATACGGCTATGTAAACAAATCAAGAGAGAGACAATATAGACCAATATCAGCATTTTTTTTATATGAATGAGCGACGTCACCACAGATTAAAAATGATACTCAGAGTTTTTGTCAAGATACGTGCAAAACTATGAGAATTCTCACGTCACTTCTCGATTGAATATTTTTTAAATGTTATATTGGCACCTTATGATCAATTGAAAATCTTTCCAAAAATAGAAGTAAAAGGGTTGTTATAAGTAAAGATACATATGCGAAGGACCTTGGGTTGCAAAATGTCACAAATACAACTGCCAATAAATACACTGCCGTTTGTATAAAAGTAATCATTAATATTATCTATACTTTTTCATATTACCTAACATTTATATATTTAATGAAAATACATAAGACATATTAACATATATTTAATGGAATAGTACCCCGATCACTAAGCGTTGCTCGGATAAAAACAATAGATTTTCTTCGGAGCCTCATTGGCTTGGTTTGCTTAACAACGCCATCTACTGAAGAAGCTATTAATTTAAAAAATGTATTAATCTCAAATAGATGTCGGGAAGAATCATATTTTCGAGTTTATGAAGTTTAATATCGCTGGAAAACACGGATAAAACGATGTTTTCTAAAAATAAGTACTTACTACATTAATTTTTTGCCCTCGAAACTCCTTGCATACCTACTTATTTTCATGATAATTGTTGGAGCCGCGATTCAGACTAAGTATTACAAGAATTGCTCGTTTAAAGGTATACTTACACATAGATCTACAAGACAAGTTTGCCTGTTTATTTCCATTAAGTAATGCAACACACATATTCTTAGTCTACAGGCATTCAGCCCGCGGCTCTGCCCGCGTGAATAATAGATGTTCTATCTCACGAAGTCCGTTCGGCTATGAATAATGTGACGAGCGCTCAATGTCGAGTAACGTTGGCATGACAACTAAACGTACAGGAGTAGTGTAAGGTAATATTTTTAATGGCAGTTTTTAATGGACTGCTAGATTTCTTTGCTGACGCTTCAAAAGTGCGCTTGTAAGTAATAAGTTGTTGATTGAACTTCGTGAAATAGAATATCTATACAGGGGGTAAAAAATATCCTATGTCACTTTTGAACCCCAAAACTATTCATGTCCATGGCACCGTGAAAGACGAATAAACAAACAAACACTTTCACGTTTATAATATTAGTATGGATTATTGTATGTTGTGTAAGTATTCTATAGGGAACGACAATTGATGTATTTTTCGAATTGGGTATTTTAAAATGTATAATTGATATTAACTAGTTGTATGTAACATAACATGTAAGTTTTAGTACTTAAAACAACAAAATTAATTTTATAGTCCTTTTTTAATTTGTATTTTTAAGCGGGTAGTAGCCGCCATGATATGACGTCATACGGCTATGTAAACCAAAAGGTGTCTGAAAATTCAACTTCAACAATCACTGCATTTGTTTATATAAGCGATGACGTTAGCACAGAGTAAAAATGATGTAATAGGTATATCAAAAAATCCAAATATTTTTACTATCTTCATACTGTAGAAAAGGCGTAGAGCGTCAAAATTGACAGGTATGACACTCGTACATTTGTTGCTCCAAGATAAAAGGTTAAATCCACAGAACATATTAAAAGAGGTTAGAATAGAAATGTGGGCGGGGCAGACGCGCCAAGAATATGAGCAACGCTCATATCTCTACAGAAACACGCGATCGCACTGCGATATGCGTAATGGAGTTGTAGACGGGGCAGACGCGCTAAGTGCTTGGGTGTGATTCGTTCATTTGAAATCGCGTGATTGTGTGGCGCCAAGTTCATACGAACGGCGCATTATTGCCATTCTACCTCTTTTAATATGTTCTGTGGTTAAATCATTATAAACTATAGTAAACTAATATGAAACGTTTATGTAAATATTTTTAGAACTTTTTATGTAAATTAAGTTAGGTATATTTTTCGCTACATATCCTATTCACTGTTTTGTTGTTAAAATACTTATTTCTCAACATAATCTCCACCAAATTCAATGCATTTCTTCCATCTGTTTTGCAAAGCTTCTATTCCGGTTATAAAAAATGATTCTTTAAGGTCTGCAAAATACTGGTTGACTGGGGCTTCAACCTCCTCATTTGATGAAAATCTCTTTAGATCTCTTTCGGTGTTAATCCCCTGTTAAACAGATATTTGATCACCGCACGTCGTTTAATTTTGTCTATTTTTAAAAAACTGAACACTAGGTCTCTTTTAACACGCTATAACTTGAAAACCACAAATACTACCGCATCAAAATTTAGTATTGTGAAAATTGAATAATGTATAAACCCAATGAGGGTAGTATTCTAAAAATAAAATAAACGTTTATGTGTCAGGCCGCGAACTTTTCAATCCACCCTCGAAGCACGTCGTAATGTTTCATAGTGCTGTTTTCATACAATAACCCAATCATGTTTTCAAGAAAATTACTGCTTAGAAAATTGTTACTTATTAGTAAGGCAATGTTTATTATAATACTCCGTGATGTGATACTTTTAATGCTCTTTTATTTTTATAATAAAGTTTTTTTGGTATACGTTTGTTCAATTTATTTCCAGCACCTAACATTTTCCGGAGTACCTACCACTATAGTGACCAAATCACGTTATCAAAGTTCTCTGATTATTCGAACATAATACAAGCTCCGAATCGAGTCAGTTAGAGCGCGCGTGGCCACTCCCATGGGCATGACCCTTAAGCATCAAGGTACCTATGACAGGTATGACACCCGTAAGAGAGGAGTGGCCTTTACGGATGAACCCCTCGTCCCAACGTTCATGCACAATGTGCCTTCTAGTTACACAAGTAGTGTGTCAGTGTTGTCGGTGCATAGAAAATGCCGTTGTTAATTGAAATTGTCATATTTAGAAATGTATGCGTCTGTAGCGATGAAAGAATATTTGTGAATGTGTGACAAAATTAAAATGTGTGCATTCTTCCCCGGCACCCGATTTGGCACAAAAATTATGTATCAAAACGAGGTGCTATGCCGTCTCTACTGAAGGGTCAGTCAGTAACTTTGATGCTCTAAGGCATGACCAAAGGCCTTAGTGTAAGTCTGCACAAGCGAAAACGTTACTATTGCGTTTGCGTTAACAATTTAACTATAGACCTTATTCCTGTCAGTTTAAGATCTATCTGTCCAATTTTAACACGGATGCAGTAGTAAAGTTTGCGCGTTTACAAACTTACACTAGGTAAGTATTTTGCACAAACGTTTTGCGAGCCATGTGTCAAGTTCACTTGCCCGAGTCATACATGAATTTTCCAATAGAAACAAAAACATTTCTTTTTCACCGCAATTTAATTTGACTATTAAATAAATAATAAATAGATACCTATAATATAGATGTTCTATGCCACGAATTCCATTCGGCAATGAATATTGTGAGGCCTGCAGGAGCGTAACATCGTGAACGCACATTCATGAATCGAATATTTTGTATTCCTAATATGAAATAATTATTTTTTCTTTCTTTCTCCTTTAACGTTTCAGAAGTATGTGTACAAGTGCGCTGTTCAATACACATCACTACTACAACCAGAGCAGATACGACTTCGTGAAATAGAATATCTATAACTCTACATATTATGTACAAAATTATTCAGTTTTTACTGTAGTTTTTTTACTTCAAGTCTTCATAGGGTGATCCACAGCGAACGTTGTAGAAATGGTCGCATACCTGCAGAACATAATTATAATGACCTTAGGATTAAAACGAAATAGCGGAAGATGCGGCACAATTTATAAATTATCACAAAGGGATGTATGGGAACATAATATTAAGTTTCAATCATCAACCACAGTTTTTAACCGACGAAAAAAATGGAGGAGGATGCGTATTTTTTTTTATGGGTAACCATAACTTTTTAGAGAGTGGTCCGATTTTCATATTTTTTTATTGGAAAGGGTATACTTTGAAATTGGTCCCATATACATTTGAAAAAAAAAAACTTGATGATTGTTTGTTCACTCACTGATTGTAATGTATAAGCACGCAAAACTTTGTACAGAGTGGTCCAATTTTGATAATTCTTTTTTTATTGGAAAACGTCTCGCTTTTAAGGGAAAATATCTCAAAGCTGGTCTCACATAAATTTTGAAAATAATTTCTAACCCAAAGCGTAGGAAAAAGGGGTGAATTATTTATTCACTCCACCAACCCGGTGTACCCCCTGGAGCAGCGTGGTCGAGTAAGCTCTAGGCCTCCCCAATAATGACATGGGAGAGACCTGTGCCCATTAGTGGGACATAAAAAAGTTTAAAAAAATATCCTTACTTGAAACTGTTCATTGAAGAGTGTTCCGTTTGTACAAAGGTCTGTACTGACTAGTCGCTGGTGCCAGCAGAAATGATATACCTGGAAACAGTAAGTAAATGGGTTAATATAATACTGCACAATTTATAGCTCGGTGGAGTTAACATGACACCTGAGAGGCTACTCTGTGCATCTATCCGTAAGTTCTAACATTTCGGAATCATTTCTGGCACATTCAAACTGCTTTTTTTCGTGAATTTATAAGATTAGCGTTGTTATTGATAACATTAAGCCACTGAATGAATAATATTGCTAGAATTTCGTCAGTCTTACTCAAAAATGAGGCCCGAAACTTCACGGAGTTTCGGATACGGGCGTACACAGTAGCCTCTCAGGAGTCCCAGGTGTCATTTTATCTCAACCGATTGTTTTAATGATTTTTTTTCATGGATTTTATTAAACTTGTATTCCATGTTAAGCATGTCTTTTTTTGGTAGCAGGGGAAACCTTCAACATCTTGTGAGAGATATCAGGTTATGCGGGATTTGACTGCACTAAAAGTCCACCAACAACTAAGTGCCTTTATTGAAATTTGGGATCTCCAAAGTGCAGTGCACAAAATTAAATGTTTTCTAATGAAATAACAGTGCGAAAACATGTTTTTTCCGCCTGCCTTCATAACTCCCTTAGTCTTAAGGCCTCTTTCACCACCTTCAAGTAAAGTGACAAGTACGCTAATTGTCGGTTAAAGTCACCCGTAACTTCAATTTCAATTTCACGATGTTCGAAAAGCAGTAATCATATGATAAACTGACCCGTACTCATAGCTTTTACTTGCCAATTAACTTGGGACGTAACTAATTAACACTTTACTTGGAGATGGTTAATGAGGCCCATAGTGTAGTAAAGTAGCCATCGCTTTACTTGGATATCCGACTGACTAGACTGCCTGATTACTGACGACTTACGTAAGTATTTTATTTTTTACTTACGTCAAAAAAATTTGAAATAAAAGATTACCTGACAGCCCGCATGGACATCAGCGTAGTACCCTCTACTTCTACCGTGACAGCTGAACTGGGTTGGGGGAGCGTGGCTGTACACCGGATAGAGGGGGGGATCGTGTGGTAAATGGAGATCATGGTAGTAATCACGTGGCAGCTGGCAGAAGACCGCTACTAATGCTGGGGACAAAGGGAGACACTTCAATACGTTTTTTGGTATATATATATATATATATATATATATATATATATATCAGAGACTAGCCTTCCTCCAGCGGCTTCGCCCGCGTGGTCCCATTTTACAGGTTCCCGTAGAATAAAAACCATCTTATGTCCTTTCTCAAGGTGAGTGTGTGTTCCAAATTTGATTAAAATTGGTTCAGTAGTTTAAGCGGAAAGCGTAGCAGACAGAGAGACAGAGTTACTTTCGAATTTATAATATAAGTAGGGATTATGTGCCTGAAGTCGAAAGTTTTCGAGCAGTGTGTGTTGCCAGTGATGACCTACGGCGCTGAGACGTGGTCTTTTACAGTTAGCCTTTTCCACAGACTTAAGGTCGCTCAGCGAGCGATGGAGAGGGCTATGCTTGGTATTTCTCTACGCGACAGAATCCGTAACGATTAAATCCGTAGACGAACGAAGGTTACCGACATAGCTCTCAAAATCTGCAAGCTGAAGTGGCAATGGGCAGGCCATATAGTAAGGAGGACCGACAACCGATGGGGAAGAAAGGTCCTCGAATGGCGACCACGTCTCGGCAAAAGGAGCACAGGCCGCCCTCCAACCAGGTGGACTGACGACCTGAAGAAGACAGCGGGAAACCGCTGTATTCAGAGGGCGCAGGACCGGACGGAGTGGCTAACATTAGGGGAGGCCTATCTCCAGCAGTGGACTTTAAAAGGCTGATGGATGGATGGATGCATGTGTCTTATTGTTGCATGAGGGCACGAACAACGAATGATTGATTGAATCATACGGGAAAATAAAAATGTTAAATATAAAGGAAGTTGACATTTTTGTTATATCTTAAACATAATGTGTACATTATGTTAATCAGGACGAAAACATATCCACAAATTCAAAATTCATAAAAAAGGTCCACCCGTTCTTGAGTTGTAAATGATGTACGTAACTAACACAACTTTGTTTTATATAAATAAATTACGCTCAACACGTCTTATAGCCCAACAGTAAGGTACATATGCCCTGTGTCGTGGGTACCATGGACACACAGAAAGATAGAAACACAAACACCCAGACCGAGAACAGAAATTTAAACGCATCATTCAAATTTCTGTTTCGCCGGGAATCGAACCCGGGACCCTTCGATTGGCAGTCCGGCATGGTAACCATAGCACCACGCAGGTCGCATATTAAGAAAATGTGTACTAAACCATACGGATGGCGAGCCCTTCTCGCTCTTAACCGTTACATTTTTCTCGTAATGTCATTGGTGAGGCGACCTAGTTTTTTTAGCGTCAATTAGCGCTAAGTTATCGCATTTCCAAATATGGAAGAATTTGTTGGTAGATACTGCTTAGTAGTGGTTGCTCGACTTTTTTTTTCCAACCTTTTTTTATGTCCCACTGCTGGGCACAGGTCTCCTACTCACAAATTCACAATTGAGAGGGATTTAGGCCATAGTCCACCACGCTGGCCAAGTGCGGATTGGTGGACGTCATGCCTTCGAGAAGTTATGAATTTCTCTCAGGCATGCACGGCGATGGAGAATATCGTAATCAATGAAATATCACGATATTTTCCATCACCGTGGAGTAGCGATAAATTCGCACATTACAAATTTCTTTGTAAGAGGTGCGCGCCGAGGATTTGAACCTGGGATCGGTCGCGTCGAAGACCGCGGTTTTTTACCACTCGGCCATCGCTGCTCGACTTTTTATCCACTTCAAAATCCAACTTGGCAACCTTTGCAACCTTTTTTGCGCCCCACTACAGGGCACCAGTCTCTTCCAATATTGGGGAGGCCTGGAGCTTACTCCACCACGCTCCAATGCGGGTTAGTGGAGATGCGGGTTAGTGGCCAACCCGCTGTCGGATGGTTTCACACCGCCCATAGGGCCTTCGACAAGGTTTAACGACTATTATCTGTTGACAACAACTGGGACCGACCGCTTATCGTGCCCTCCGAAGCACGGAACCGCGCATGAAATTTTTGCCACTAGCGGTCACCCATCTCACACCCGACCGCGCCCGTGTTAGTTGCTCGAGGTCATCATGACAACTTAGAAGAGTTTGTTTTTTTCTTGGCGTATTTTTGACGGGTTGCAATTCTTCGGTCTAATCTGATATTTGTCAAATCGGCAATTGGGCAAATTTGATATTGGTCAAAGCTGTAGTTCGACAAGTCGTCGCTTGGTATAAAATTTGCCAAATACGCTATTGGTAAATAAATTCAGCAATATCAAAAAAATAAGCTTTTCTTTCGTTTTCTTATACATGCGCTCGATAATTCGATACTCATCATGAGGATTACTTATAAACACTAAATGACTGTTCCCTTATTTTGGGGCGGATTCCCCAAAGGAATTTAAAATGTCACCATTTAGCTCACCATCTAATCCAAAAATTCATACATAATTCCAGGTTTTCCGATTTACGATAACTGCTTGAAAACTCAGTTTTGATAATTACAACATAAACCAGTTGACAAGGTTCATTTTATAAAGAAAAAAGAATTTAAAAAAATCCTTTTAAAAATTCCATAACACATTATTTTTATTTTTTATAGTTAAGTATTTAAATTAATTATGCTTAAATAGGCTTTCATTAACTTACCCATAAGAAACACAACGATACTCCTTAACATGGTCAAAAAATAAATAAAAATAAATTATATTTTAAAGATATTTAGACTACAGTGCGCAAGCGCAGATCGCTTAGCGCACACGGCGAGATAAAACGAACTGATAATCACATAGGATTACTTTTGAATTTAGAATGTGAGGGTCAGAGTTTCTCAAATAGGGGTCTGCCACAGGGCCATGATAATATGCAGGGCAGCATTTTTTATTACTTGAATGGTATATGATCGCGCATTAAAGCGCGATTAGCCCGGCGGCTAGCATATAACGCAAGCGATCTTTGCAGCTAGCTATGGAGTAGCAGATGAGCATACAAACCAATGGTGTGAAGTGGACACACAACGTCAAGCAAGCCTTAGTACTAAATATCACGTGGCCTGTCTGATGTTTGGTCCGGTTTAAAAAAATATTTGCTTGAGGTTATGTGTAGTTGCATTGCTACTCCAGAGGCTAAGGTAACTATGTCACTGGCGTTTTACTATTGTTGGCATTTCTCTAACATCGCGTTTACGCTGCGTCGACTTTGCGTTTTTAAGCAAACTGGTACAATAACTTCATCCCGCTCTAGTAAGTATCGATTAAAAATCGAGTAAAAAGTGTCGATTACCGAACGAGAAAGACTGTGGTCTCCGACACAGAGACACCGAGTTAAACCTCCAGCGCTCGTCGATGCCTGATGCATGAGTTAAATTATTGTGATTTAATAAATTAATACGGCGTTTTCTATCACCGTCCCTGCCCGAGAGAGACTCATAATTTCTCGGAGGAATTATATCCACCAATCCGTATTTGGTCAGCGCAGTGGACCTAAATCCTTCTCACGTCCGAGAGGAGACAGTGCTCAACAGTAGGACATAAAAAATGTTGAAAAAAAGACAAGTCCTGTGCGACTGTTCCGGGGGCGGTTTTGTCAGGCCCCAACAAAGTTTGGGAAGCCCTGTTATAGTTAAAAGTATTGATCCGTGAATGTTGATATGCTGTATGGAACAAGTTTTTTCTCAGTAAAATAAAATGAGACAAATTAAATAGATTCATTTATTAGAAGAAATAAATCCAATTAGTAGTTTTGATGAATAAAATATCAGAGTACTATATAAAGTACTATTTTTTGTATTAAGAGATTCTTCCAATAGATGACGTTGTTAAGTAACAGTAACAATAAGCCTATGTGTATGGTTTGCGTTAGACCATTTTTTTTCGTGGGGTAATCCAACATGGATTACGAGGGCAACAGAGAGGTTACGCGAGACCACAGAACATTATTAAGAGAAGTAGAACGGCAATAATACGCCGTTTGTATGAAGACTGGTGTCGCCGATTTAGCCCCGCCTTTAACCTCCATTACATCTGTACTTAAATAAATACGAAGCTTACGCACATATTTGCAATTTCAAATCTAGCCAATCTTAGCGCCGCACAATCACGCGATTTCAAATGAACGAATCACACCCAAGCACGCACACAAGCACGCATATTGTAGCACGATCGCGTGTTTCTGTAGAGATTTTGGAATTTTGAGCGTTTGCTCAGAATTCCTTGGCGACGTCTGCCCCGCCCACATTTCCATTCTAACTTCTGTTAATAATGTTCTGTGCGCGAGACTCCAACCAGCTAAAACCGCACGATGATCCTCAGCACACTCTTTGTGAAGCTCACGGGTATGCTGTCGCATTCTTCCGCGGTGTCATCAGCGTTAGTATCTAAAGACCCTTCGATATTGTAGAATGGACTGAAGCCATTCGTCCATTGGTCTTTTAGGGGGCACACAACAGCGCGCGCATCACTTCGAAGTCTTCATATGAGACGATGGAGGCCCTCGCGTCCACCACCTTGACCTCAATCATGGGAGTTGGAGGAGGGCGTGGTAGATCCTCCTCCAACTACGGATAGGAAGGTTAGTTGTTATTTCCCTGTCCTGCTCCGCAGCTTCCTTCTGCGACTTCACTTGCTCGCAGAAGAAAACGCTCGCACTCCACGATTCCTTGAACCCATTCGCTTTTACTAATGCCGGTAGCGAGATGTCAGTCCCGACAGCTGTAATGAGATTACGGCGCTCCCTGGCCCATGCAAGGTACTCCTCTAGTGTGTGCTGCACCGTGTCCTCGACGCAGCTGCAATGGTGACACACAAAATAAATTTATATTGAAGTAAAGTATAACTGGCTACTTTGTAATAAATCTCGCATAACATCATCAATCAGTACAAAGTATTGAATTCCGACTGGAAGGAGCAATGAAACCCAATGGACCAAAACCGAAATATTAGTTTTGGGACAAGGTTTCTAAATAAATATAAGTAAATCAGCGAAATCGGCAAAATTTGGTATATGGCCTCTTAATAGTCAAAATCAAATTATATATTAGTACCTGGACGCCCGAGCGTTGCTCGGATAAAAACAATTGATTTTCTTGGTTTATTTTTAAGCAAAACATTCATTGGCTTAGTGTTACTTAACAAAGCTTTTTGAAATACCTAGCTCCCAATTTAAAAAAAAATTGTCACAAAAAATAAAAAACGCAACTTGCCTACTTGAGGTTTGAACTCGGGTCTCTAGCTCCGTTATTAGCATTCGTAACCATTCGATCAAGAAAGCTTTAATTCCATTGACGAAATTTTTATAGAGGTCTTTCATATCAACATTGTCATTTGTTTGAAGGGCGGATTGACAATTGACATGAGACGGCTTTCTACGCCACAATATTATTAATATTTTCCAATAGATGTCAGTAAGAGTAATTTTATGATAAACGGCATAAACATTAAATAAAACGACAATTTTTATCAATAAAAATTTGTGGATCGATTTATCATCCCCGAAACCAGGGTACTAAATTTCATCAAAATCTATTTAGATATATACAAGAATTGCTCGTTTAAAGGTATTAGATAGCCTCAGTAATCAGTAATACTTTACCAGAACGTGTCCGATGGAGTTCAGAGGCTATCTGACAAAACTTTTTTTTTTGCTTTGTTATTTTCTTTAACAATACTTGTGAACCTATATCGAACAAAATGCCATGAACTCTATCCGATAAAACTCAAAAATACATCAGGAAAATAAAACAAAAAGAGTACGACATATCCTTCTCAACTACCCGCCAAAAACCAGTCGTTAGAATCAATTAAGCTAATCTGTCATCGATTCAGAAATGATTAATTGCTTTTGTCTCGACTGTCACCGGTGATCGGATTAAAAATAGCAAGCTTAAAACATGGCGCCTAAAGATTAATCAGAGTCATATTGATTTATTATTGACTAACTGTTCCCTGAGCAACGAGCCGCGATGGCCGAACGGTAAAATCAGCGATCTCCAACACGGAGATAAGAGTTCAAATCCCCGGCTCCTCTGACAATGAAATTTGTTAGCGAAAAACTCATAATTACTCGAAGGCATGATGTCTAACAATCCGTAAGTGGCCAGCGTGGTGAACTATGGCCTAAATCCCTCACTTCCCAGAGGAGAAAAGTATAAATGTGTTACAATGTAGCTGGGTTCTTGGATTTGATTGGTGCATGTTTTTAAATAGGTGTTACGGTGACAATACAGAACATACCAGGAAGCGCTGTAGTGAACTTTTATTTGTACAAAGCCAAAACTAAGAGTCTGGATTTGTATGTGGTTCTCAATTTTGTATAATGCTTTTTCCAAAGGCGGTATTATCATAATAATGAGAAAAAATCAGCTTTAAATTGAAAAAATATTGATATATAAATATTGATAACATCGATATTATATACCTATATAAAAAGTAAAGTGTTTTCTTTGTACGTAAAGACACGGTTTTCTCTATTATCATTAACTCCAATCAACTTCCCGTTGGGGTGGTAAACACCCCTTAGTGCGTAGATGATAGTAAGAGAGTTTGATCGCGGTGGGTGGAAGTGGGTGGAAAAATCTGAAAAAATAATATCTGTACTTTTCTAACCAATAAAGGGACATCTCTGTGGATCTTAAAATTTCTGGGATGATCTAGCAAACTATTTTAATTTTAATTTTATTGAGAATGTTCGAGAAAGTTCCAGATACTTCTCGAATCATTTGGATTTTTTTTAATAATTTTAATTAATTGAGAATATTCGAGAAAGCTTCTCAAATGATCTGGATTTTTTAAATAATTGTAATATTTTTTCGAATGATCTGGAGATTTTTAAAATAATAGCAAATTTTTGTTAATTGAAAATATTCGAGAAAGTTCCAGAAACTTCTCGAATGATCTGAAGATTTTTAAAATAATTGCAAAATGTTTTAATTAATTGAGAATGTTCGAGAAAGTTCCAAAAATTTCTCAAATGATCTGGAAAATCCTACTAATATTATAAACGCAAAAATTTGTAAGTATGGATGTTTGTTACTCTTTCACGAAAAAACTACTGAATGGATTTAAATGAAACTTTACAATAATATAGCTACAAATAATACATCAGAATAACACATGTCATAAGCTACAATTTAAATAGATATTGTGTGAATTGTTCAAAATATGACGATAAGTGTCAAGTAAGTAGGAAAAAATCTACCATCTGCGAGCCATTCTGGCGTGCGCTGCCAAAACCGCTAGAGTTACACATTCGTAATGTATGATGTAAATGTTTATCTTAAATAGTCCTACAAAAAAGCCGGTCCACGGCACTTCAGAAGGGACTTCACTTTATGCTAATGATACTCTCTAACGAGTGTGAAACCGCGGGGCACAGCTAGTATGAAATCAAAAAATCTTTTCTTTTCTTTTCTATACCGGCTTATGACCTCACACTTAATTTTTTTCATACAAAATGGAAAGTATCTCAATTGATTTGGAAGTCAACTACCGAATTCGGTTTGTTCCTTTTTGAATTATGATTACTACTAGCCTTCCGCTAGAGGCTTCGCCCGTGTGGACCCGTTTTATAGGTTCCCGTAGGATAAAAATCATCCTATGTCCTTTCTCAAGTCCACTCTATTTGTGTTCCAAAGTTCATAAAAATTGGTTTAGTAGTCTAAGCGGGAAAGCGTAGCAGACAGACAGACAGAGTTACTTTCGCATTTATAATTAAAATTAGTAGGGATTGACAACGTTTTGCTCGATGCGCCGCGATATTTGATGGCTAATCAAGGTGCACTTTTGTTGTAAGTGTGTGCGTGTACACGACGAGGTACCTGCAGTTTAAAACGGCCTCACTTCGTCGTTTTCTAAGTTCTGTCTTTACATTTTTATCTGAGGATCTAACTGAGCCCTAGCTACGGCTCTATTCGTAAATTGCTTACTTTCTATACTAAATGCAAGGCTGTGCGTGCTTCAAACACATATGAGCGATCAATATCAAGTTTAACTAACAAATACCAACATTATCGATCAAGTACTCGGTGACCTCTGTATGACATTTCAATGTCGCGAATAGCGTTACTATTATTACATGCTTATAAAGGGTGTTTGACAATTTTTTTTTAAATTTAAACACAGTAGCAGATGAGTTTGCAAGCCATGTTATGTTAATTGGTCGTTGCAGCCCTTGGACATTTACCACAAAACCTCGTCTGCTACTCCATTTAAAGAAATAAAATAATATAGTTTTAACAAATTGTAGGTATTAGAACTCTAATGGTTCAAACAAGGATGTACCACCGCTGCACTGCTGTGGTTCTCGTTCGTTCTGTCGTGAAGCAATAAGGAATTCTATGGTGTTTCAGTGGTAAGGTGAAGATGCCGGCCGGGTTACATGGCGGCTACTACTCTTTAAAAAGTTATGCGTGGCCGTACATTACACAATCAGTGAGTAAACAAACAATAATCCCTGTTTTCATACCCTTACCCTACCTAACATATAATTGTCATACTCCACCAACCCGCATTGGAGCAACGTGGTGGAGTGAGCTCCAGGCCTCCCCCAATAATGGGAAGAGATCCGTGCCCAGCAGTGGGACGTAAAAAGGGTTGTAGCTACCCTAACTTCGAGGTATTCCATTTCCAAAAAAATGTATTTTCAATATTGGACTATTCTGTAAACATTATACGTGGTTATTTATTAACAAAAGCAAATATAGGTACGCGTCGGATTGAAAACTGACTTGTAGGTTGTTTTAGTCGGCTAAACATTACTTACACCTAACAAAGAAGTGCGCACCAGAGAGGGGGGGAGGGGGTATGAACTCGATATTATCTACATTTCGGAGATCGCCTACTCTACCGATCGGCCAATGCTGCTAATTACTATGGATTTTTAAATAATTGTGTTCTATTAATCTCCTAATGCTTATTTAAAACTTAAAATGAGAAAAAAAGTATACTTAGTTCAAAACAGAACACGCTGTACTTGTAATTGGAATTAAAAAAGATGAAAAAGAATTTTAAAATATAACTGTCTTGTTCTGTTAAGTCTAATGGATCGAGCAAGCCTGAGTTTTGCCCGAGGTCGAAATAAAATGAAATTGGGCTGCGTCTCCGGAGCAGGCGCGGTCCCAGGTATATAGGGTCACAGGGGACATGACCTCCCCCAAAATCCATCAGTCATGCATCAGTCTCCATCTGGAAGAAACAAGCCAATTTGGGACACCTCTTCCCCCAAATTTCTTAGTGACCCCCTCCCCAAAATTGAAGGCTGCGACCGCGCCTGCTCCGGAGGCTGATGATCGCTTCATGTCTGTCTGTCTGGCAACCTCACCATTTCATTGAAACACTTTAGAATTGGGATGTTCGGAGTTTTGGCTAGATGTTGAAAAATACAGTGTGTTCTTGTTTTATTTTCATTTCCTTGGTGTATTTTTGAGTTGTATCGGATAAAGTTGATGGCTTTTGATCGATGTTAGGTTAATTATAGTTAGTTAAAGGCACGAGTCTTGTGAAATAAAATAACAGTTTGTTCGGCTTGCATTCAAAACTCCATCGAACACGTGGTAAAGTAGCCATCACTTTACTTGAACATCTGACTGACTAGACTAACTGATAAATAACTGACAACTTACCTACTGGTTTTTTCTATGACTACTAAGTGATGCAAATATACTTGACGCTGGCAATTTGCACAGAGTTTGCGATGTCATTATTGAATAATGAAACGAAAATATTAAAAGATTGTAGCTACGTTTTTAACTATAACAAGCTTTTTATAGTTTTACCTGTCCCGTTGGCTTTGATGATTGAGGCTCTTAATTGAAGGGCCCGTGCCCAGCAGTGGGATGGAAAAAAAATCATGCGCCTTTTTCTGTGCTTCGGAGGGCACGTTAAGCCGTCGGTCCCGGTTGTTGTCGATAGATAACAGTCGTTAAACCTTGTCGGATGCCTTATGGGCGGTTTGAAAACATCCGACAGCGGGTTGGCCACTAACCCGCATCTCCACCAACCCGCATTGGAGCAGCGTGGTGGAGTAAGCTCCAGGCCTTCCCAATAATGGGAAGAACCCGTGCCCAGCAGTGGGACGCAAAAAGGGTTGCGGCCAACCGCTAGGCTATGCGCGCTTCAACTACCATATTGTAATTTAAAAAAAATGCTTGTAAGAGTGTGTACGTGCAGATAAGTCAATGCGATATTCAAGCAGCTGAGAAATAAAGAAAAAAAGAGTACCTATAATTATGTTTTTTTAAATTTATTGTTTCAAAACATCTGCAAATTCTGCAACAAATCAATTCAGGAAATAATTCAAACAATCTTTATCCGTCGCACATTCCATAAAAAACCTTGCATCGTACAAAAATGCACAAACAAGTTCGTTTGGCTCCCCGGCCATTCCGTACAGCATGACCTCTATAAGGCTATCTCACGGCCTCTATAGTGCAGGCCACAAAAAAATAACAGCGTAGTCGGACTCGCGTTCAGAAGGTTCCGTACCATTATTTATTGAATTATTTATAAGAAGGCAAATAATCACGTTTGTTGTAAGTATGGGAGCCCCATATATTTTTTCAATATTACTTTACTTTTTTAATTTTGAAGTTCTGTAAATATTTCAAACGTTGCCGTTATCAATATGGAGCAAAAGCGAGCAAAAAAATACGTTTGTATGTTTTATTCTATTTTTTTGGATTAAATTTGTCGTTATAGCGGCATCAGAAATACGTACATCTTGTAAAAATTTCAACTGCCTAACTGTCACGGTTTATAAATGCGATACAGCCTGGTGGATAGATAGACAAACGGAACATGACGAGTCTTAGTTATAGGGTCCCGTATTACATTTTGGGTTCAGAATCGTAAAAATAGGCCGTCGCGGGTCGCCTATAATTTGACGTTCTTGTTTTTTTATAATCTTGGTGTATTTTTGAGTTATTATTATTGTTCTAATATAACGGATTAAGTGGATGATTTTTTGTCCGATAATAACATGTTTGGTCGTAAAGAAGCATCACTTTACTTGGACTGATTGACGTGACAGACTGATTACAAGGAACTTACTGATTTTATCTAGGCTATACATTGTCTACTTTCAACGAAACTGTCAAAAAAGCAATGCAAAAGTTATGTTCGATGCTGGCAATATGCATAGAGTTTTTGATAGCACCTTTAAAAGAAAATAAAACGTTAATGTCATTGTCATCTGTCTGACTGCTTGTCGACTGTCAAAAGTGTCAAACAAATTATCCCAATTTTTGGTTCAGTCAGTGTTTACGATTGTATATTTAATTTTAATCGGTTATTAAATTGATAGAGCTATATCATTTAAAATAAAATAATGCTAGTCTTAGCACAGTTCAATAAATCGTAAGAGATAATAATTTGTAAAAATGAGTAATATTTACATTCAAGAACCACCAGCTCTCGGAAAGGTATCCCTTTTATTTAAAATCTAACTGTTTTATCCGAATAAACTTCTGAAAGTGGCCGCGTGTATGAGAAAAGTGAAGTTTTAATACAATGAAGTATTTTTGTTATTACTTAGCCCGATTTACATTATACCAGTCCAGCTTAGTTGTCGAGTTTCACTGACTGGAAAGGTCTGGGCAAGTAATAAGGAATATGATATTTTTACAGTATTAATAGATCCTATTTGGCATAAGGTGACATCAAGTGTTTTTAAAGGACCACATCGATTGGAGCACCACAAAAGACAGAAATATGAGCCAAAGTTAAACCTCACAGCGTAGCATTGAAATCTGCCCCTACTAAGGAGGCGGGAAATAGTTTTAAGTTAACTTTATGACAATGGAGTTCTCCAAAGTAATCAAATAATTAATTTCAGGTGTTGTTGAAAACGACAGCTGGTGACATAGACATTGAATTATGGACAAAAGAAACTCCTAAAGCATGTAGAAACTTCATTCAGTTATGTTTAGAGGGTTATTACAATGGTGAGTGAGTTTTATAGTCATAATTGATGTCTCTATCTGTAACACTGTATAAAGATTACTACAAAAAGGTGAGAGAAACCTTGTCAGAGGCCTTAAAGGCTCTTTGAAAACATCCCACAGGGTTGGTAACTAACCAGCATCTTCACCAACCAGTATTGGAGTGGTGGAGTAAGGTTCAGGCCACCCCAATAATGGGGTGAGATCAATGCCCAGCAGTGGCAGTGGCCTCAATAGCCTGATCGTAAGAGGCAACTAAAAAGGGGCTTCCGAGGTTATGGACGGTGTGAGTGGGAGCTTGATCCGCCCAGCCAGCAGCCCCGGGAAGGATGTGGTGTGTGCGTGGCCGCATGCCGCCGTAAGGATCGGAAGGTGCAGGAAAGCATATCTGCACACTCAAAGATGTGCCCATTATGGGCGCCGCGCGTGGAGGTCACCGGTGTGTTCCACTGGAGATCCCGGAGTCCTCCCCAAGCTCAAAGGCATGCCAACAAGGGGGTTTTAGTGGAGTCAAATCCCAAGGTTGTCAATCCAATATCCCAAGGTGCCGGGTACCTTTTGAAGGTTTCTCCCTGATAGCAAAAAAGAAAAAAAGGACCCTATATTATACCAATTTTCATATGGCTATGAAAAAATATTGTGAAATGAGAAAATTTACATACAACCATTACACTCGCATTTTACCCCTTTAGGGGGGAATTTTGTCCATTTCACCTACACAGATGATTTTTAATTGTAATAGAGAACTTATATACTAATTTCATATTTCTAAGTTCAGAAATAAGAAAATTACATATAAACTTCACCCCAAGTTTCTCCCCTTTAGGGGTTAAATTTCTACAAAATTCAAATTTCTAGGTACAGTAGTTTTGGCTGTGCGTTAATATCTAACTCAGTGAGGTGTGCCTTTTATATATACAGATAAATGGTTGCTTTCAGGAACAATTTTTCACAGAGTGGTACCAGGTTTCATAGTGCAGGGTGGTGATCCCAATGGAGATGGTACTGGTGGAGAGTCTATTTATGGTGAAACATTTAAGGTATTGTTATGATCTATGTTTTTATTTAAAACGAGAGGCTTGGGCTGTATTAGCCCAGGGTACAAATACAAATATGCTTTATTGTACTTTTTCAATTAAAACTAATATACAAAACGAGCTTATTGGAAATAGTGTAACAACAGGTGACCTTATCGCTGATAGCAATCTCTTCCAGATTGCCTTTGGGTAGAGGAAAGAAGAAATTCCTTTATAAAATTGGTCACCGGTGCACAAGATAAATAAAGTTGTAGAAATTTTAAATTACTTCAACCTATGTAGATTGTTTGTACACATTATATTCTATTTTAGTTTGTCCTGTAAAAGAGGTGACAAACGAATAAGTAATTGTGGCACAATACAAAGAAGAAATAAAATGAAATATTCTTTATTCACTGTACGGTTCCTTTACAAACTCTTAGTGAACATTGTTTTTTGTTCTTTCTGCTCTGGGTGCGCTTAGGCAATGCTGAGCTGAAAAAGAGCAGACAGAGAAAAACTTCAGCCCAAGAACAATCAGTACAGTAACTTCACAATATTGCGCAAATGTAATGTCGATATTCAAGGCTGACTGCGACATTAGTACTACAGTAATAGTAGTGGTGTGCCGGATATCCATATCCGTATCTGCGGATATTCGAAGGCAAAGAAAGAACCATATCCGTATCCATGATTTTTTTTACGGACCTTTTACCTTATTAATTTTCAATACAGAGATGTATTTTTTTATAGTTTGTGTTATTTTCACCAAAAAAATCTTACGTACGAGTAAGTTACACTATAAAGAGCAACTTTTGTTCTAGTAAACTTCAAAATGAAATAATAATTCAGTCCTCCATTCAAATCACCGATAAGCAGAAGTTTTTTTGTATGGAAAAATCCGGATCCGTATCAGCGGAACTACTTTGTTAAAGATCCGGATCACTAATAGATACTAATGGCTTGACAGGATGAGTTCCACACCCGTCTACGCTTCAACCGTCGAGGCCTGGTGGCAATGGCAAATGCCGGCAAGGACGACAATGGATCACAGTTCTTCTTTACGTTAGCCGCCACGCCGGAACTTCAGAACAAGCATACCATATTTGGGAAGGTAACTGGTAAGACAAAGTTTTTTAAGGTTCCGTACAAAAAAACGGAACCCTTGTTTAGGGTTTCTCACACAAATCCATAATCGCAAAATGTCTGCCCCTCTCCAAAATGCAATGCTTTACCAAGTTGCACTTGTTAATCGAATTTATTGTGTAACATGTTTTTTTTTTCAACCTTTTTTGTATGTCCCACTGCTGGGCACAGGTCTCTTTCTCACACAATTGAGAGGGATTTAGGCCATAGTCCACCACGCTGGCCAAGTGCGGATTGGTGGACGTCATGCTTTCGAGAAATTATGAATTTCTCTCAGGCATGCACGGCGATGGAGAACATCGTAATCAATGAAATATCACGATATTTTCCATCACCGTGGAGCAGCGATAAATGCGCACATTACAAATTTCTTTGTCAGAGGTGCGAGCCCAGGATTTGAACTTGGGATCGGTCGCGTCGAAGACCGTGGTTTTTTACCACTCGGCCATCGCTGCTCCTGTGTAACATGTGCATTATTGTGCATAGTGTTAAATAAATAAATGGAACCCTTGTCACTCGTGCGTCTCTCTGTTTATCCGTCCGTGTATCACATCCAGTTTTCTTCGAATTTACGAGACCAAATCAGGTATAATTTGCTTAGATGGCGTTATCACTATGATCCAAACAGTTTTTTAAATAAGTGTCATTTTCGGGGGACAAATTAGGAAATAAACAAAAATTCAAACCTTTTTGTGTCATATACATATATAAAAAATGTAAGAGCTTGTTATGTGGATCTCAAATATTTATGTTATTATTTTAAAATAAATACTTAGTTTGGTTTTGTTCATAAAAGAACACAAATTATTTTATTCATCATCGTGATCTTCATCATCATCTTTTTAGAGTTCCGTACCCAAAGTGTGTATGTGTGTCTGTCACCAGGCCGTTTCTCACAGTCCCTGTAGCTTCGCGACTAAGAATAGAACTACGGTATCCCCTGCCTGATCGTAAGAGGTGACTAAAAGGGGGCTTTCGGGGTTGCGGGCGGTGAGTGTGGGAGCTCGATCCGTCCAGCCAGCAACCCCGGAAAGGACGTCGGTGTGTGCGTGGCCGATTGCCGCCGTAAGCATCGGAAGGTGCAGGAGAGCACGTCTGCTCTCCCAAAGATGGGCCCGTTCCAGGGCGCCGCGCTTGAAGGACACCGGTACGTTCCACTGGAGATCCCGGAGTCCTCCCCAAGCGCAGAGGCAGGCCACCGAGGGGGTTTTAGTGAGGTCAAATCCTACATAACACGGTATCCTCTCTCAAGGTGCTGGGTACCTTTTGAAGGTTTCCCCCCGATACCAAAAAAGGGCTGTTTCGCATATAACTGTTGCTATTACACTGTATAACAATAAACAAAAATAAAATAAATATTTGATTGAAGTTCCCATACAGTAAACATGTTTTTTTGCTGTTTTTTTATAGATAATGGTACAGTCTTCTTTATTGTTTAAACAATTTATTATTATTTGTAGGCGAAACAATCTACAATGTGCTGAAACTTGCGGAGGGTCTTATAGGCCCCGACGACAGACCCGAACATCCTCACAAGATCAAGAGTACGGAAGTGTTGATCAACCCTTATACTGATATCGTACCGCGAGCGAAAGCCAGGGACGAGGAGGCCCCCAAGAAGAAGAAAAAAGAAAGGGTTGGGGTTAAGTAAGTGTTTTACGTCTCTATCGTTATCTTTACATGCTGGCTGCATGTGGCTGTCCCACTGCTGGGCACTGGTCTCACATTATTGGGGAGGCCTGGAACTTACCTGTCCACCTCGCTGCTCTGATGCTGGTTGGTGGGGATGAGGGTACTAACCCTAGGCCAAACCGCTGTCGAAATCTGTCCGCTGTTCAAATCGCCCATAAGGCCTCCGACAAGGTTTCACGATTGTTATGTATCGAAAAAAACCGGAACTGGGCTGAACGTGCATGAATTTTTTTGCCTCCAACAGTCACCCATCTCACGTAGCGCGTCCTACGAAACACGGAAAATTTGCTACTATCTGTCACCCATCTTAGACCCTATTGCGCCCGTTTGGCGTATCTGCGTAGATCGCTTGAGTTTGATAGCGACCAGGCTATTCGAGTAGTTTTTTTTTGCAATATTTTTCTCGATCTTTCTTAATAACTTGAGATATATAAAAAATATTTAGTTATAATATATTCACTTCAAAAATAAAATAAATTTCAGTGAAATAAATTACGTGACTTTTTGCCGTTTTTTTATTGATGATTTTTGACAACCCGTAAGCGAAAATATGAATGATTAATTTAAAATTTCTATTCTCGGTCGGGTGTTTATTTTTTTCTGACTTTATGGGTGTCCATGATACCCACGACACAGGGTATATCTACCCTACTGTGGAGCTATGAATGTGAAGCATGATTTGATTTTTATCCTTTTTATGGTACGGAACCAAAGAGTCTGACTCGCTCTTGGCCTTTATTAACTTATTTTTTCTTGTGTCAGAAATTTCGGCCTACTCTCGTTCGGCGAGGAGGCAGAGGAAGAGGAGGGGGAGGCCTTGGAGTACAGAGGAAAGCCCAAATCCACGCATGACTTGCTGGAGGACCCCAAACTGAGCAAGAAGACCGCCGCAGGTATTTATGTATGCATGTAAAGACGCTCGCGTTTGCCTGTGTGCGTGCGCTCGCGCGCGTTTCTTTGTCTCTGTGTGTCTGTCTCTCTGTATGTTTGTGTTCTTGTGTGGGCGTGTTCGCGCGCGTTAGTCTGTATTACTCTCTCTCTTTTTCTCTCTCTCTCTCTCTCTCTCTCTTGAGTGTGTGTGTGTGTATGTGTGTGCGTGCGCTCCTTTGTGTGTGTGAGCAAGGTACTATTTTTGAATTTTTTTATTTATTTATGACGGACATCTTAAAATTTGTTTGGTAATAGAATGACCACAAATAACCATTCTGCCAAATTTCAAGACGAGTGAGTAAGCGACATTTTGCTTTTATATATTTAGATTTAAATTTACCATTACAGAACTAGAAGAAGATGAGGGTAAGATACCAGAACTATCCCAAGAAGATATTGACAAAAAGAAGATCGAAACCGCCGCAGCTGTAAGCAGTATTCGTGACAAACTTGGCGGCAGAAAGAGAGAGAAGAGTCCAGAAGATAAAACGAGCAAGAAAAGAAAAGCAGACGAAGTACCGGAGGATGAGAAGAGTGAGCCGGAAGAAGAGTATTATTTGGGGAAAGAGAGGGATATGGAAAGACGGAAAGAAAGGTAATGATTTGACGACTTTTCAGTTTGTTTACATGCCTGTATACATTTTTGCGTTTCCACTGGTGGACACGGGTCTCTCCCCGTTATTGGGGAGGCCTGGAGCTTACTCCACCACGCTGCTCCAATGCGGGTTGGGATTTAACTTTGTCAGAGGCCTTATGGGCGGTTTGAAAACATCAGACAGCAGCAGATAAGTTTCAGGCCTCCAACAGTGACGAGAGACCCGTGTCCAGCTGTGGGAAGCAAAAAAGGTTGAAGCCGAGGTATTAATTTTTTTTCATAAATACCAAATATTCCACATATCAAACTGATAATCTCTTTTTAGGGTTCTGTACCCAAAGAGTACAAACAGAACCCTATTACTAAGACTTCACTGTCCGTTTCTCTGTCTGACTCCAGGCTGTATCTCAAGAACCTGTTATAGAGTTGTAATTTTCACAGATGATGTATTTCTGTTTTTGCTATAACAAAAAATACTAAAAACAGAATAAAGTAAATGCTATACAAGCCAGCTTCCATTAAACAAATGTGTTCTTTTTTTTGCAATTTTTTTAAATCTTAATAACAACGTAGACATTTGAGATATTCACAGAATATTTAGCTACATACTTATTCAGTATAAATAAAAATAAATAAAATCAAAAATATTTATTTCATATTAGGAATACAAAATATTCGCTTAATGAATGTAATTTTTGCCCGGTCATCGCCTTTAGGTGCCCATTTGGGCTAGGTATTGAGCTGAGAGTAAAAAGGCGGCTGAAAAAAACTGCTACCGCAGGACTCTTTTTTTTTCGTTAGTATATATTTTGGTAAAAATAGCAAACCATTTCCAGAGATCGAATAAGAAACGAAATCAAACAACTTAAGAAAGAGATGAAAGGTCCCAAGGAAGACAAGCCGGAGCAGAGCGAGACAGAGGATAGCAAAGCTAAGAAGATAGAAGAGGACAACGAGATGTACAAACAGTTTGTAGAAGAACAGGAGAAATATAAGAAGATGAAGGAAAAGATTCCCAAGAAGGGCGCTGCGAGGTTTGTTTCGAGTTTTATATCAGCTTTCGATATTGTTAAGACGTTGTTAAGCGCGCATAGCCCTGAGTAAGACTAGGTATATAATTCTAGTTCTAGTATTTTGTGTTCATTTTTTTAATTTTTTTTCTGTGGGATTATATATTCAAAATAATCTTATTTTATTACCTTAAACTAAGGATACAAGGGCATGTTTAATGCCTAATGTCTCGGCCAGACAACCCTGGGTGATGAGTTGTGGTACGCAGACTATGAGTCTAGCATTATTACAGATTTTATACATTCTTTTAAAGTGAGAATAAAACATGTTTTTAATTATAAAAAACAACGGGGTGCACTCCGGTAGTGCCAGCAGAAATGAAATGAAATGAAATATTCTTTATTCACTGTACGGTTCATTTACAAACTCTTAGTGAACGTTTTTTTTTTGTTCAGTTCAGAAGGAAAACTTGAACATTAGCGTTGTGCATTTTTCATATTTTGGAATGGTTAGGAAATAATTTCGCACGAATTGCTTTTATTAACAGTATTATTTTTCATCTAGTATTTTCAGTATCATCTAGTATTTTTATAAAGTACTCACTCATTTTCTTCCACTATTTCTTCGTCAGTATTAATAGATGCACTTTGTTCAATGTCCATACTTTAAATACTTGATATAAACGAATTTTACAAAGTATAGACAGTCGAGCCGTAATCAGCTGTCACCCCTCCGTCTTACGAATTTTCGATCAGGCCACGTGTCCTGACGCGAGTTTAACATTTTTTACCCATCCCAAAAAAGTGCACAACGCCGCTAAAGAAGTTTTCACTTCAAAAATTCATATTAATTAAAAAATAGTTACTAAAAATTGTACTTTAAACCTTCGATCAATGTTATTGTAAAAAACAATATAGTCTTCGACACTATGCACAGATAAATTCAAAAATACCTTAAAAAGGTGGCACTAAACCACGCTTGGAAAGCAGGATAATTGTTGATTTATATTTATACATGATTTTTATTACCTTTTAAACCAATAAAGATTCAATCAATTGGCTGTAAATGAGTTGTGACGTCACATATCATTTTCTCATATAAAATGTATGGAGATGTCACGTTTTGACAGCTCATTAAAAGTATCTCAATTGATTTGGCAGTCAAGACCGAATTGGTGTGTTGTAAGTTGTAAGTACTGTGTTTGTGAAAGTGACATCAAGAAATACAAGAAAGAAACCATCTTTTCAGAAGCGGACGCACGAAATTCAATAGAAAATCGACAAAAAAGAAACCGTGGGTGAAGAATCTTTACGAAAATCGTGACTACCCCGACAACTACACAGATTCGAAGTTTCTCGAAGAACTGAAACGAAATCTCTTCGTGGAAAAAGTGACTTTATTACAAGCGGTGAATGGTTCCTTTCGTGTTGTCCTCCGACTGTCGTTGTGTGTGTTATTCGCGGTCCTTTACGTTTATATGTACAATGAGTGGATAAAAACACATACAGTGATATACACGACCTTCGGAATGACAAGTCTGTGCTATCTTTTATATGTGTGCGTAGAAGGCGCAGCTATTTTGCGGCATTTGAAAATAGTTCTTGTGTACTTAGTAATAGGGTATATTTTGTCTCCGATTCTCCACACGTTGACAGATACTGTCAGTACAGATACGATATACGCATGGGCGGTTATAATGATGTTTATACATTTGATATTTTTCGACTACAATGTACCAGCAGCGTTCGTTTCCAAGTCACTGTCCATAAACGCGGCTATCTTCGCGTCTGTCTGTCTAGTTTCGAGACTGTCGACGCCTTTCGATGCTTTTATATTGTTGACTATATCTGTCATTATTTTTGTTCTGAGTCCTCAACTCTTTCAGGCAATTTTGTATACAAAAACTTTTTTGATACTGTTTTTTGGTATTGTAATGTTAACAATTTTGATGTTGTACAGTGTATCGCATACATTGCTGTGTTACTTTGTTTTGTCTGTCTTTGTGTTGAGTGTATATTGTCCGGTGATGTTTGTGAAGTGGCAAAGTTATAAGGATAATATCTATGGGCCGTGGGATGAAGCGATCATAGACAATGCTGAAGATATAGATGATATTGTAATGTGATGTGATGACAGTTTTGACGGGAATTTGAAAAAGACATTGCACTCTTCTTCTCAAATACTCCAAGAAAAAAAATATATAGTGAAAAGTCAAATCAGTCAGTCAAAGTCAGTCAGGTATCAAATAAAATGGTATCAGGTAAAATGATGGCTACTTTTACAGAATTTGTACGGTCTTAATATTATATTATATAAAAAATATATAATATTAATAACGAACACGTAGAGCGAGCCTATGTCTCTTCGCAAGCTAAGCGGTTCTAGCCTGGCAGTCAATCTTGGGTCGTTGACGATTCGGGCTGCGAGCTTTTCAACGGAGTCAAATAGGTGTAGCTGGTACTTTGGTGCTCCTGCCCAGAGATGGGAGCAGTACTGGGGAGCAAGGTCTGACCTGGTTCTGAAGCCGTCGAGGGCAACAGGGAGGCCGTTGCCCTCGATGGCTTCAGCCCAGCGGTGTGTGAAGACCACCAAGAGATCACACTATATTTCAATTCGAATCAGTAGTTCCTCAGATTAGGGCTTTCAAACAAACCAACTCTCCTGCTTTGTAATATTAGTTAAGATAGAAAAGTACGTTCTGAGATTTTAATCGGAGATTTATGTGTTTGATATAGATGTTAACATTCCATTGGTATATTAATAATATTATAAAGCTTTTATTTTAATGGACTATTCAACACAAAAAAATATTTTTGTGTTGAATAGTCCATTAAAATAAAAAATATATATTGAATTATAAGGTCAGTTATTGTAATCGTAATATCAATTTTGTAAATATGAGTATTATCCGAATTATAAATAAAGTATTATGTTATTTAAAGTTTGTTTTGTTGTATGTTTTTTGCTGTATCAATTTTATATACTGGAAGTAACCATCTGCCCTAATAAAAGGAAAATATTTCTTAAAATTTAATGGTTCCTTAGGAATGACTTTATATAATTAAAAAATACGTGTAGTAGACATGTCACCAGTATGATACTTCAGTTTGATCTTTGCCCCTCGGATGCTACTGTCAGTCAGGCGCGTTCCCACGGGGGCGTGCGGTCACAGGGGACATGATCCCTAAATCACTACCACTAGATCCATCAGTCATGCGTACATAGAAGGCGAAACAAGCCAATTTGGGACACCTCTTCCCCCAAATTCCTTGGCGACCCCCCCCCCCCAGCCCCCCAAATTGAAGCCTGCGACCGCGCCTGCTGTCAGCATCAATCATACAAATACTATATGACTCAAAGAAAGCGCTCAGGGTTTTTTTTCATAGAACAAGTTTATGAGCAAAATTTGCCATTTGCCAGATTTTTGGGGCCTTATAGGGAAGTTGCATGAATTTTATTTTAAAGTAAAATATATATGTATATTTAAGTTAGTTACAAAATTGCAAATAATAATGACAAAATGAAAAAAAATATTCGTGTACTAGGAAATATGGAAATGAGAAATATGAAAATTACTTAAATTTAATTATTTTTTATAACATCCAATATTTTTTAAAGTACCTAGGTATTTTTTCCGAATCCTTATAATTTAACAAGAAAAAAATATATGACAACTATATACTTAAACGCAGTTTATAATTAAATAAATTGAACGCAGAAAGGTTAAAACTCACCGCGCAGCGTTGAAAACGGCCAATACTAACGAAGCGACAGATATGACGTCATAGTCCGAGAATGCAGAACCAAATAATATGGGAAAAACAAGAAATTTGCAATTTTAACCGTTGAAAACTGCGTATAAGTTTTAGTTGTCGTATATTTTTTTCTTGTTATAAGGATTCCGAAAAAATATAAAAATATTGGATGAATTATTTAATGAAATAAAAAAATAACTAAAATTTTACATATTATTGAAGTGAAAACTTCTTTCGCGGCGTTGTGCACTTTTTTGGGATGGGTACAAAATGTTAAACTCGTGTCAGGCCACGTGGCCTGATCGAATATTCGTAAGACGGAGGGGAGACAGCTGATGACGGCTCGACTGTCTATACTTGTAAAATTCATTTATATCAAGTTTGGCAAAGAGAGATCTCCCGCCGGGCGAGATGGTCATGCCCGGGGAGCGGCCGCGCTCCAACTGACTCAATTCAGAGCTTGTAAATATGCTCAGATATTCAGAAAACTTTGATAGGGTGATTCAGGAATACCTGTGGCGCCATCTCTTGAGTAGCGGAAGGTCGCTACATCACCCCCTGCTCAGACCGGAGGTCGATAACTTCTATCCATGCTTGAGTAATCTTCGCTTACAAGCGCCTTGAATGCCCTCTATCTGCGGTGATTCGAGATGTGAGGGTGCAGACCTTGTGTCGCTCTCAGTCCACGGTGAGTCGGGATGTGAGGGTGTAGCGAAGAGTGTGGAGATGCCCTCTATCTTCGGTGAGTCGAGATGTGAGGGTAGGTTGGAATGTGGAGGCGAGTAGAGTGGGTACTCGAGCCGTCCACGACGTCGCAGGAGGTAGCTGGATCAGGATCAGAAAGCGTTATCACGATGCGCTGCGATGACCCTGACGAGCTGGTGAAGTGTTGCTGCAGTCCGTTCAGGGAGTGAAGGTGCGACTGATGAAGGTCAGAAGGGACGTAATCTTGTCCGGGGTCACCAGTTTAGCAAAGGGAGATCTCCCGTCGGGCGAGGTGGTCATGCCCGGGGAGCGGATTCTCCCGCCGGGGGTGTAGCGAAGTGTGGATATTTAAAATATGGACATTGAACAAAGTGAATCTATTAATGAAAAAAGTGACGAAGAAATAGTGAAAGAAAATGAGTGAGTACTTTATAAAAATACTAGATGAAAACCTACTGAAAATACTAGATGAAAAATAATACTGATAATAAAAGCAATTCGTGCGAAATTCTTCCCTAACCGTTCCAAAATATCAAAAATGCACAACGTTAATGTTCAAGTTTTCACTTCTGCCGGCACTACCGGAGTGCAACCCGTTTATTTTTCATATTTAAATATTTCCTAGTTTTCGAAAAAAAAAATTTTCCGTTTTGTTATTATTCTTTGCATATTTTACGTCAAAATGAAGTTTATGCATATTCCCTATATTTACGCGTAAGAAAGTAAGAGCAGTAGCATAATAGTAACATTTTTTTTTCCAGAGAGGACTTCACGCTGCAACTGTTAGCAAAGTTCAAGAACAAGCTACACGCCATCAAGGAGAAGAGTCAAGCTGGGGAAACGGCGGATACAGACGAAAAAGATGAGAACTTGAATAATGATGATTGGTACGTAAAAGACGGAAGAAGCGGGTATGGCCCGGCGGCGAGCGTAGTACGCAAGCTATCTTTGCAGCTAAGTCAAACGGGCGCGGTCGGGTATAAGATGGGTGACCGCTAGTGGCAAAAAATTTCATGCGTTTCGGAAGGCACGTTAAGCCGTCGGTCCCGGTTGTTGGCAATAGGTAACAGTCGTTAAACGTATTCGGAGACCTTATGGGCGGTTTGAAAACATCTGACAGCAGGTTGCTGCATCTCCACCAACCCGCATTGGAGCAGCGTGGTGGAGTAGGCTCCAGGCCTCCCCAATAATGGGGAGAGACTCGCGCCCAGCAGTGGGACGCAAAAAGGGTGACTGCCATGTATATTTTATGAAAACGAACTTTCCGCATCTATGTAAATTGTTAAGATTTCTAATAGATGGCGTTATTAACCAAACTGTCTGTTCGCAGATCTATGGTTCGCAGCGATATTAACTCTATTTTGTAACAGATGGCGGCGTGCCGGAAAAACTAGCATAATAATACATGTCAAATGTTTTTCGGTTTCGCTAATAAAAAATTACAAAGCTCGGATTTTCCATACTTATATGTATATATTTTTTTCTTTCAGGATGGGCCACACGCTTAAGTTTGAAGACAAAGGCGCAGTATTGGCGAAGGATGCTTCAACCAAAGGGGACGATTGGTTCGACATCTACGATCCTAGGAATCCGCTTAACAAGAGAAAACGAGAAAAGGCTGATAAGAAAAATAAGAAATAAACATGTTTAATAATACTTATTCTTTCTTTTATTCCTTGCACAGAGGGCCCACACTCCAAGACTGATGAAATATATTCTTACTATCCTAATATTATAAAAGGAAAGAGTTGATTGATTGTTTATTTGTATTGAATGGGCTCCGAAACTACTGGACCGATTTGAAAAAATCTTTTACCATTAGATGCCGACATTATCCCTGATGAACATAGGCTATTCCCGCGGGAAAATGCTTCATTCCTATGGGAAAACGGGTAATAGGGTCCACGCGGTTGAAGCAACTGGCTAAACGCCTATGATTTTAATACAGCAATGAGGCCTGGAATAGAGCATAGGCTATTTTTTATCCTACGGGGACCCATTAAACAGGACCACGCGGGCGGAAGGGTATAATCTTAAAGCATCAAGGTATGACAGGTATGACACCCGTCAGAGAGGAGTAGCCTTTACGGGCGAACCCCTCGTCCCAACGTCCATGCACAATGTGCCTTCTAGTTACATAACTAGTGTGTCTGTGTGTGTCGGTGTCATTGTTGACGGTGCATAGAAATTGACGTTGTTAATTAAGTAGCCTAAGTTACTCAGGGTGAATGTAGCTTTCTAATGGTGAAAGAATTTTGGAAATCGGAACAGTAGTTTTTGAATTTATTCATTACAAACATACAAAAATACAATTTTTTTTATTTTATTTATTTAATTCAGGCGACGTAGGCCCATATAAATCAATACACAAATAGAATTATAATTATAAACTAATACATAATAGAAATAAAAACACAATAAACCAATACAAAACTAAATCAAATAAAAACAATAGATACTATACACAAATATTATACTATGACTAGGTAACACGAAGGTTCGGCGTCGTGTTGCGCGCGGTGTCAGGTAACCGGCCTCGGAAGCGCCGGAACACAACACCTCTCGGCCAAAATTCCTCCTTCATGAAGGTTGACAACTGCTGTGTGGGGACTCTCACCACAAATGAATTAAAGTTCACTGTATGGCGAGACTCCAATCGCTCAACCCTCAGTCTGATGTTAGTCTTGATGCGGATGTACTCTACAATCTTTCCTCGTTATAATATTAGTATAGATTACATCATCCAGTTTCATCGTTTCAAAAATTATACTTGACGCTGGCAATTTGCACAATTTTGCGGTGCTATTATGGCAACAAAAAAAAAGTGTACTACATGCGTTATGACTTCCCGCCAAAACCCCTTTGAAAGTTTTAACCTTTTAACCTATCTTTGTTAGGCCAAACCAAAGGATAAGGAAGCCTACCTTTTAGTGGTCGGGGGTCAACGACCGCGAGAGAACATCGCCACAACAATGAGAGGTTATCTGAGATCGCAGTTAGTGATGGACAATCGAAGGAGTTAATTTTTAACACGCTTAGCATTAGCTTGACCTGTATGTATGTATGTATGGAACGGAATCTTTTAACTTCATTTTCACCTACTTCTAAGCGTCTGATTAACTTGAAAAATTCGGGTCAAGGGCCGATGACAATGCAATAATATGAAAAAATCAAACTAAAAAATTATAAATAAATAATGTATTTTCAAAAACTAAAAAAACACGCTTTTGCGAAAATACGAACTAAAAAGTAAAAAATAAGAAAAAAATGTATTTTACTGTAAAAAAAGCGTGGGGTGCTTTTTGAGATACTATTGACACCATGCACCCCATGCTTTTTCAGTCCATGGGCTGCAGCGACCACTCAACACCACTTGGCCTGCACAGTCGTCTATCGTTATTTTTTTTTTTTTTTATAAATAAACCTAACAATAAGGCAGACGGGCCGCGTGATGTTAAGCGATCACCGTCGCCTATGGACACGGGCAACCCTAGGGCAGCCGCCCGAGCATTGCCGGCTTTGAAGGAGAGCTTTTTTTACAGCTTTCTTGAAGAACCCCTTTCTTGAAGAATTCTATCGACACCTAACCGTCGATAGCTCCACTTGATCCCATCCCTAACGTATTATTAAATTAATAATAAATGTTGGTGCTGTTAGCGATCGTGCGATAAACAGGACGTATTTACAACACTTATAATTATCTCATCATTTTATTCTTTGTTTCCTTGCAACGAGTAACGTGGATACGCCTTTGTGAAGACAAAAGTAACCTAAGCTCAAAAATAACTAAAAAATGCAAAATAAATGTTGTTAAAAAAACTAAGAAACACGCTTTTGAAGCACATCAAACTAATCTAAGGATTATTTTTAACTTTTTTAGTTTTCGCTCAAGAAATAATGAACAAAAATACAAGTATTATCATGAAATATATAGATATATGTAGGTACTCTGTGAAATAGAATAACAGTGCTAAAATATGTTTTTTCTGCTTGCCTCCAAAATTCCATCGTACACGTTCTAGTAAAGTAGCCATCACTTTACTTCAATGTTGGACTGACTAGACTGACTGACTACTGACGACTTACTCACTGACTTTGTTATAATTTCTTCCAGTTTCATTGAAACTGGCAAAAAAATTACGATGTTATCCATCACTGGGCTTGCTTGAGAGAAACTCATAATTTCTTTAAGGCATGATGATGTCCATCAATCCGCACTTGGCCAGCGTGGTGTACTGTGGCCTACACCCATCTCTTCCAAAAGGAGACCTGAGCCCAGCAGTGGGAAATAAAAAGGGTTGAAATAAAAACATACAAATACATTCAATTTTTTTTTTAATTTTCTGGTATTTAGTCAGATGCGAATGTCCATAGAAGTATAACGTGACCATCTTAAGTATTTCTTAGTATCAAAATTTTTGCAACTACACAAAAGTCTTTCACAAAGTGTGGGAGATTTCAGTTTTGATTTTTGGGTTCCGATAAAATAATTACACGTGTAACTCAAAAATATTGGTTTTATCACATTTGATTTAGAATTCATTTAGAATGACTGGGGTTACTGAATCTGAATGTGGATGATGACCTTTTTTCTTGGAAGGTGTATTTTCTGCTTGTACTGTGTAGGTTTATTTATTTATTTATTGTAAATAAAAAATCCACAGCTCTCCAAGGAATAGCATACATGTAACTTACAAACTAACTGAGAGCCAATTACGGATTTTCATTTTTTGGCTTTAACTAAATGATAACACTAAGTAAATCAAAACAGTACAAATACAATTTAATCAAAATCTATAGTGTGTGTGTGTGCGTGTGTGTGTGTGTGTGTTTGTGTGTGTGTGTGTGCGTGTGTGTGCGCGCGCGTGTGTGTGTGTGTCTGTCTGTCTGCGTATGCGCATGCGTGTGAAAGTGTGCGAGTTTATGTATAATATTTATATTTTTATTTTTTTTATATATACGAGTTATATATATACGAGTACTAGCTGTGCCCCGCGGTTTCACCCGCGTTAGAGGATCATTAGCATAAGTGAAGTCCCTTCTGAAGTATTGGACCGGATTTTTTGTAGGACTATTTAAGATAAACGTTTCCCTCATACATTACATATGTGTTACTCTAGCGGTTTTGGCAGCGCACGCCAGAATAGCTCGCAGATAGTAGATTTTTTTCTACACACTTATCGTCATATTTTGGACAATTCACACAATATCTTTATAAATAGTAGCCTATGTGTTATTCTAATGTAAGCTATATTATTGTAAAGTTTCATTAAAATCCATTCAGTAGTTTTTACGTAAAAGAGTAACAAACATAGACAGGATAGGATAGGATGTAAGGCAGAACAGAACTTTTGTACCACCGCAGCACCCACTTCTGCTTCGAAGCAGTTCTATTGTGTTTCGGTGGAAAGGTCTCTTGAGGACGACCCGTGTGGGTCACCATGCTGCCGATCGGGGAGTCCCGGGTTTAATTCCCGGTGAGGCAGAAATTTGAAAGATGAGATTAAATTTCTCTTCTCGGTCTGGATGTTTGTGTTTCTCTCTTTGTGTGTGTCCATGGCACCCACGACAAAGGGTATATCTACCTTACTGTGGGCCTATAAGTGTGAAGTGTTATTATTATTGTAGTGAAGTAACTCAAAAACTACTAAACCGTTTTTCAAAATTCTGTCACGGATAGAAAGCTGCATCATTAGCGAGTCACATAGGCTATATTTATTTCGAAAAATATTAATGAAATGTCAATAGCGTTTTATCATAATACCTATAATACATTATACACTAGAGAACTTTGTCCCGAAATTGAAATTAAAAAATTGTAAGTATCCAGCCTGGTTCACTAGGACCCTAATAAAGACAATTTTAGAAAAACAAAACCAACGAAAAAATACAACAAATATGGCAAGCCTCGGGACAGAACGAACTGTTAGCGAAGTCAAATAATAATAATATAATAATAATTCCTTTATTTCAGGCATCGAGACCCATACAGTAAAATACCTTACAGACTAACACACATACGTATCTACTAATTATTATAACTTAAAAACTACATTACAATTTTTGCGGCGATGTGAGCGCGGTTCCGGCGACGATCTTCTGGCGGTCGTCGACGTCCATGATATTTTCGGAACACCACACCTTGTGGGCATAACTTCTCGTCCAGGAAGGTGCTGAGAATTTCAGTAGGGACGCGCACCGCAAATGAACTAAAGTTTACCGCGTTGCGTGACTCCAACTCCTCAACACTTATTGCGAATTTTGTTTTCACCTTCAGGTACTCCACGATTTCGGAGGCCTTCGGAGTGAAGTGAAGACGAGATACGTAGATAAACGTCGCTGGGATGGCGGGACGCTGCAGACTGTTGTGTCGGTGCAGTGCCGCATTGGTTGCGACAAGGAGGCTTCCTCTTCTTTCGCTCCACCTTGATGAAGCCACCCTTATCGGCCTGCCCCTTTGGTACTGCACTTCGAAGGGGTTCGTTGAGACTCTTTCCGCTCCCACTCTCTGTCTTTAATTTAGTCCGCTTTTCGGGTTCCTGGCGGGCAGTGAGCGGCGTAGTCAACGAGGAATCAACGTGACTTTTGCAGGCGACACCTCAAAACTTTCAGACTTATGTCTTCGCAATAATAAAAAACAAATTGAGAGCAATATTCGTTTAAATACCAATTTTTTAGGTTTAAACAATGTCTTTAATTTAGTCCGCTTTTCGGGTTCCTGGCGGGCAGCGGCTGCGGCGTAGTTAACGAGGAATCAACGTGACTTTTGCAGGCGACACCTCAAAACTTTCAGACTTATGTCTTCGCAATAATAAAAAACAAATTGAGAGCAATATTCGTTTAAATACCAATTTTTTAGGTTTAAACAATGTCTTTAATTTAGTCCGCTTTTCGGGTTCCTGGCGGGCAGCGGCTGCGGCGTAGTTAACGAGGAATCAACGTGACTTTTGCAGGCGACACCTCTAAACTTTCAGACTTATGTCTTCGCAATTATAAAAAACAAATTGAGAGCAATATTCGTTTAAATCCCAATTTTTTAGGTTTAAACAAAGGCTTTACTAACATAGTTATGTAAGCATTTGTATTTTACTAACCTACTTTATGGACTTATGGTCTGAAATAAATGAATTATTATTATTATATTATTAAAGGCGAGGCGGGGGAACCATATGGTGATGATATATGATGATATGAACATCAGCAGAGATGTTCAATGACAATGAAACTGCAACTACCGGGACAGATATAGCGGAGCTGTTTGCAAAAAAACTCTTCAGCATTCAGCTCTATCTGCCCAAACTGACGGTGAAACAATGAACCCAATAAATACCCACATTTGTGTACATTGAGGTTGAGCGAGCAAGAAAAATACGAAAAATTAAAAAACCTGACATATTATGGATCCAGTATAAATATTGTGTCATACCCGTGAATGATGTACGCAACTGGGCATGCGTACTAGTATATATTATGTTTAGAAGAAAGTTTAATTATGTAATATTGTATGTGATGCTGTTGGTGTGCTAATTAATAAAAAAAAAAATGGAATCCTTACAAAGAGGGCGCAGCGCTAGTTTTGAATAGACCAAATTCAATAGTAATGAAAAATTACCAAACAGAACTTTTAATCCTATTAACACGATTCGCTCTTTACTATGTGACGTTTGTGGATATTTCTGTAGAAAATTAGTGTAACTGTGTTTTTTAATTAAGAGTATGTATTAACTGCAATATTTTTTTGTGAAAAGGAGTGAAGAGCGTGTGAAATACTAGATGAGCGGTACAATAAAGGAATACATTGTTTGTTGAACTGTCTTCACAGCTATATCTAATACTAGGCTTCGCCCGCGTGGACCCGTTTTAAAGGTTCCCGTAGGATAAAAATATTCTATATCCCTTTCCAATGTCCACTCTATCTGTGTTCCAAATTTCATTAAAATCGGTTCAGTAGTTTAAGCGGGAAAGCGTAGCAGACAGACAGAGTTACCTTCGAATTTATAATATTAGTATGGATTATTTATTGTATAGGACACGGAAGCGGGAATGGCTTAATGTCTGGTGTAGAAAATAAAATAGAAAATAAAATATAGTGGGCCCCCGGTAATCCGGCCCCTGTCTAATCCGGCGCCCCATGTCTTAATCCGACATGTCTAGTATACAAATTATTTCTTAAAAAGTTATTATTTTTGTAAGTTCTTCAGTATTCATGACGTTTATTTTATAATAAAACTTAACTCAATAAAGAGTTGTTTAATTTACTAAATTCGTCATACATAATGAAGTATGATTTGTACTTCAGAGTATATTTAACATTTCATTGGATCTGTAATTTGTCGGATTATAAGGTACTCTTTTGTAAAAAATCCGAACTACAGGGGGTCTTAGGTAGTACTAGAGTACTACGGCATGCGGCCACGCACACACCGCCGTCCTTCTCGGAGATGCTGGGTAGACGGATAGAGCTCCCACTCACACCGCTCCCAACAACGCCAACCCCCCTTTTAGTCTTCTCTTTTTTTATTTGAATGGAGTAGCAGATGATCATGCAGGCCACGTAGTGTTAAGTGGTTGCTGCAGCCTATGGACATCTACATATCTACAACCTCAAGCAAGCATAGGTAAGTCTTGTCTGAGGTCGTATGCAGTAGCGCTGCTACTCCGGAGGCTGGTGGTCGCCTCATGTAAGTGTGGCCGGCAACTGCACCTTTCCACCGAAACACAATAGAATTCTTACAATCAGGCAGGGAATACCGTAGCTCTATTCTTAATCCCGAAGCTACAGGGACCACCTTAAAACACTTTCAGATTTATAACATTAGTATGGTTGTACCAACTCCATTCTCCACATCACTAACCCGCATTGGAGCAGAGTGGTGGAATAGCTCCAGGCCTCCCCAATAATGGGGAGAGACCCGTGCCCAGCAGTGGGACGCAAAATGAAATAAAGTAATATTTTTTTGAGCATCATCGGCTGAGTTTAAAAAATAAGTTCGTACCTTCATTATGTTTTGTCAAAATCTTGTCAGATTATCATCCTCAATTAATAAATCGATATTTATGCATTTTATTTTTGAACTGGTCCAAAAGTCCCGTTACATGCATTTGATCTGATAAAGGAACAAGAAAGTAAAGAGGCAACGTAATTTGATATTAAAACAAATTGTGTACTTAATACTTACTTAAATAACATTTGCATACGGGTTTAAGAGTCTCTAGGACTGCTCATACTACACGACTGCTTCAGGAATGTTATATCGCAAATAATCTAACTACTTTAGCACTAACTTTGTATAAAGACCGAAAAATGTAGGAAAACCGGCCAAGTGTGAGTCGGATATCTATAAAAAATCTCGTTTATTGTATGGGAGCCCCTTTAAATATTTATTTTGTTCTGTTTTTAGTACTTATTGTTATAGCGAAAACAGAAATACATCATCTGTGAAAATATCATCTTAAAAAGAGTTGCTGCTGGGAGTTTTCTTTTCCGCCGCCATATTTCTCTCAGCTCAACCAACATCTAGCCCAAACGGGCACTATAAAGCGATGACCGAGAAAAAATGACATTCATTAAACGAATATCTTGTATTCCCAATATGAAATAAATATTTTGATTTTTTGAGTTTTGACTGTACCTTATTTGCACTATGTTATAGGGGAAACGAACTAACAGGAACTTTTCCAAATACCTATGTATGAACATACAATTAAAATTATAAAGGTAGCTAAAAAAAAACAACGGGTAGCACTTCGGGAGTGCCGGCAGAAGTGAAAACTTACATTTTTGATATTTTAGTAGTTAGGGAATCATTTCGCACCAATTGCTTTAATTACCAATATTATATTTCATCTAATATTTTCAGTAGGTTTTCATCAAATATGTTCATAAAGTTTTCACTCCTTTTTTACCGACTTCCAAAAGAAGGAGGTACTGTATTCGGCTGTATGCATGCTGTATGTATTTTTTTTTATATAATGTTCACCGATTACTCCGCCGTTTGTGGACCGATTTTCAAAATTCTTTTTTTGTTCGTATGCTTATACTCCCGAGGTGGTCCCATTGTCACCAAATCAGGATCTGATGATGGGATCCCAGGGAAATCGAGGGGAACTCTCAAATTTTATAGGCACACACATTGATTTTCTTATAGTTTCTGAAGCATAACCGATATTTGTGCATTGTAATCATCATCTCATGTTGCTGAGCTGATGATGGAAGGTACTGCGACGGTGAGGAGTTGAGAGCAAATTCTTTCAATAATTGGTTTTTTGTTCGAAATCTTACATTCCTGAGGTGGTTCAACTGTCACCAAGTCAAAGTCTGATGATGGGATCCCAAAGAAATCGAAGGGAACATTCAAATTTTATAGTACAACAAATAATTTTTATATTTTTACTAAAGCAAAACAGGCATTTGTGTATAATTTTCATCATGTCATGTTGCTGAGCTGATGATGGAAGGTACTACGACGGTTAGGAGTTGAGAGCAAATTCTTTCAATAAATGGATTTTTGTTCGAAATCTTACATTCCTGAGGTAGTCCAACTGTCACCAAGTCAAAGTCTGATGATGGGATCCCAGAGAAATCGAGGGGAATATACAAATTTTATAACACAACAATTGATTTTCAGATTCTTATTAAAGCAAAATAGGTATTTGTGTATAATTATCATCATATCAAGTTGCTGAGCTGATGATAGAAGGTACTACGACGGTTAGGAGTTGAGAGCAAATTCTTTCAATATATATTTTTTTGTTCAAAATCTTACATTCCTGAGGTAGTCCAACTGTCACCAAGTCAAAGTCTGATGATGGGATCCCAGAGAAATCGAGGGGAACATTCAAATTTTATAGCACAACATTGATTTTCATATTCTTACTAAAGCAAAACAGGAATTTGTGTATAATTATTATCATATTAAGTTGCTGAGCTGATGATGGAAGGTACTACGACGGTTAGGAGTTGAGAGAAAATTCTTTCAATATATATTTTTTTGTTCAAAAACTTAAACTCTTAAGGTGGTCCAACTGTCACCATGTCATAATCTTATGATGTGATACTGAGGAAATCGAGGGAAGCACTGAAACTTAATAGGCACACACATTGTTTAAGTCATATTTTTTAACATAATACAAATATTTATGGCCGGTAATTATCACCTAATGTTGCTGAGCTGATGATTGAAGGTACTCCTCAACAGTTAGGAGCTGAGAGCAAATTCTTTCAATAATTTATATGTTCAGGTGGACTGATAGTAGTATTCTTTCAGGCTATTAGATGGCAATTAGATTAATATGATTATAAACGCTAAATATCTTTAACGTTTACAAGTTACGTGAAAAAACTTCCAGTTATACATATATATATACAGATTTATTAAAATTACTAAAAAGAGTGAAATAAATTAAGTTTTTAACAAAAAAATAGAACCGACTTCAAACGGTAAAAAATAAAATTGTTCAGTACCTACTTCTTCTTGCTTATGGTAATGACTCTTAAAACTATTTTTGGAGTCGGGCCCTTATTAAAATGTCCTGTCTTAGTAAATATAGTGTACCTTTCGGTAACCTTTCGGTCTGAATAGGCACCGACTCCAATATAGTTTAAACAGTCATTATCATAAGCAAGAAGATGTAGGTACTGTCCCACTGTCTGTATTGTCGGTGCCCATTTAGAACGAATGGTACGACATTTTACTTAGGGCCCGACTCCAAAAATAGTTTTAAGAGTCATAACCATAAGCAAGAAGAAGTAGGTACTGAAGAATTTTATTTTTTACCGTTTGAAGTCGGTTCTATTTTTTTGTTAAAAACTTAATTTATCTTTTACTGTTTCTTCGTCACTTTTTTCATGAATAAATGCACTTTGTTAAATTTGCATATATTAAACACTTGATATACACGAATTTAACAAGTATACAGACAGTCAAGCGATCAGCTGTCAACCCTCCGTCTTACGAATATTCGATCAGGCCCCGTGTCCTGACGCGAGTTTATTTTTTATCCATCTCAAAGAAAGTACAACGCCGCTAAAGAAGTTTTCACTTCAATAAACATTAATTGACGTTACACCAATAGTATGTTATACTATACATAAAAAATATAAAGTTTAAATTTTATTAAATTTTAATTAATTAAAGAACAAAGAAAAAAGTCATAGCTACATAACAAGAAGTCACTTTTATAAGTAGCAACTATCACGTTACTCCCAAACATGTAATTATGTGATGGTTATCTATGATTTTTCAATAAAAAACCTTAACATGTGCGAACAAAGGTCTATAAACTTGGCGGAAATGTTTGACTTGAAGTTATAGAATAGCGAAACAATGAAATTGCCGACAGGTCATTTTTCTTTTGCGATAAATATGACGTATATTAATGTATTCCTATTAACATGACGTACAGTAAATAATTAAATTAATATAAGTACTTACTTTATTATTATATTTTTTTATAAATAAACCAAACAAAATGACAGACGGGCCGCGTGGTATTAAGCGATCAGCGTCGCGGACACGGGCTACCCCAGGGGAGCCACCCGAGCATGGCCGGCTTTTAAGGAGAGCTTTTTTTACAGTTTTCTTGAAGAACCCCATTTTATAGTTCACTGGGAATACCTCAGCTGGAAGGTTGTCCCATAACCTATACGTCCGTGGTAAAAAGAGCGTGCAAAGCGGACTGTGGAGGACCGCCACGAGTCCAGATGGTGCCGGTGGAACTTTAACCATCATCTGGTGGTATAATCAGGGAATGGTTATTTAACGATTACGCTTACTTACTATAGAACCTTATAGAATCCATTAGCCTTTTGAAGTCCCCTGCTGGACATAAGCCTTCCCTAACATTTACCCCTACGTCCGTAATTGCGTCCGAGGTCTCATGCGAAGCGCGTTTGTCCGAAGTTTCGTCAATTTTCAACGCTTTAGTAAAGATAATAAAACACAATAAGAGATATTTTATACGAAATAGCTCTCCATACTCTCAGTGAATTAAATATGAACTTTTATAGTCATTAATTAAGCGATTGGAAAAGGCCAAAAACGGGCACACAAGATATGCGAATCTTTGGACAATCTCGCTTAGGGTAGACCCTCTGATTGTCGATGAAATGGACACAGTTTTCACAACAAATTTCTTAGTCCGAGGTAGGTACGCGCCGGGATTTGAACCATAGAAAACCACGTCGGAGAGCGTCTTATTCATTCAGCTCTCGCTGCTCAAGTATTTTGCATATCAAATTTTAAACTGACATTTAAATTCTGCTGTTAATATAATGCGGATAATTTCTTAGAAATCTTGATGTCAGATAAAGGCGTGTTAAGTACTTATCTACATGTCGATTCGATTAACCAACTTAGGTTCACATGGAAGATGTTATGATCAGCGGACCGAATCGACCGGTCACACCCGACGAAGATTCGCCTCACAAGATTCGCAAATCCAAAACCGCGTAGACGTCTTTCCTTTGCCTTGAACTGAAAAAAGTTTGAACGCGCGTAATTCGAAACGGCGCGGGAAAATTGACGTTTCCGTTTTTAATCTGCGCACAACTTTTTAATTGTTCGCTTTTTAAAAGTTAGCAATAACGCGATGATTTACAGTTTCATAAGTCCGAAAATATTTGTGTTATCTTTTTAATGAATTATTGTTGTAATTCGTGGGATTTTTCGTCATGGCGTTTAATTAGTGTCTATTAGCATGATAAATTGTTTGTCCGTTAGAATGTTGTACATACTAGTTTTGTGCCCTGTGCTGCTTGCGTCAGTATTAACATTAACGATAGATTCGCAGTTGGGGACTTCAATAGAAGGTGAGATTGATAAGTAAACTACAGTTTTATTACTAACTAGCTGCTGCCCGCGACTTCATCCGCGTGGACTTTGTTATTAGTCATAGCATGACGTTATAGCCTAAAGTCTTTCCCGATAAATGGACTATCCAACCCAAAAATAATTTTTCAATTCAAATCAGCAGTTCCTGAGATTAGCGCGTTCAAACAAACAAACTCTTCAGCTTAATATATTAGTACCTATAGATTTTTCCCGCTTTTGCAACATTTTTCACTGATGAATTAGAAAGAGAAAGTAGAAAACACTGACCAATTGGACGCAGCGTAATCTTATATACCTACTTAGATCAAAACCTTTTCCGATAAATATCCAACACAAAAATAATTTTTCAATTCTTACCAGTAGTTCCTGATATTACCGCGTTCAAACAAACAAACAAACAAACTCTTCAGCTTTACATAATATACGAGTATATTAGTATAGATTATAAAAAACTTGATTTTTATTTCAACACAATGACATGTTGTTAAGTAGAGATCCTAAGCGGTTGCGCTGTTACTTCGATGGTTGATGGTCGCCTCTAATAAAAGTCTGGCCAGCAACGGCACATTTATACCGAAGCACAACAGAATCACTTTGTAGCGACCTTCCGCTACTCATCAAGAGATGGCCCCACGGGTATTCCTGAATCACGCTATCGAAGTTTTCGGAATATCCTACCATATATACAAGCTCCGAATTGAGTCAGTCGGAGGAGCGCGGCCGCTCCCCGGGCATGACCACCTCGCCCGGCGGGAGATCTCCCTTTGCCAAACTTTACGGCAGAAGTACATAGGTACAGCGGTTAATTTCAAGTCTTTACTTATTAAAAATCACATTTTACCTTGATTTTTGAGACACTTGTATGATCTATTATATTATTGATGCGTAACTCTAACCCACCAACATTTTTTCGTGTAAAATGGTGCCAAGACGATATCATATGACTCGCATTGTTAAAAAGATATTAGATCTCATGTCGAGCCAAGTTTCTAACTCTACAAGCCCAAATTCTACAAGCTCTATCTTTAATTTCGCAAGCTCTATACTTAAATCTATAATTGGCTGCTACCCTTTTGCGTCCCACTGCTGGGCACGGGTCTCTCCCCCTTATTGGGGAGGCCTGGAGCTTACTCCACCACGCTGCTCCAATGCGGGTTGGTGGAGATGCGGGTTAGTGGCCAACCCGCTGTCGGATGTTTTCAAACCGCCCATAAGGCCTCCGACAAGGTTTAACGACTGTTATCTATCGACAACAACCGGGACCGACGGCTTAACGTGCCCTCCGAAGCACGGAAACGCGCATGAAATTTTTTGCCACTAGCGGTCACCCATCTCACAACCGCCCGCGGCCCGTTTGGCTTAGCTGCGTAGACCGTTTGCGTTCTACGCTAGCCGCCGAGCCATGCGCGCTTCTATAATACCTTAGTCTAAATTCATAAGTCATTTTGCTACCTTCAGAAAGTTAAATATTTTGATTATTAAGAGTGAGTTAGTCTACAAAATTACGATATATTTTGATTTTTATCATATCAATAAAATCTGAAATATGCAAATATGATCTTTATTAATGGCTGATAATATAGTTTTGTAAATTATTCAATAGTTTTAAAGTTATGAAAAAAAAAGACATAAAATAACAATGCGAAACCATGTTTTTTCGGCTTGCCTTCGAAACTCCATCCGACACGTTCTGGTAAAGTAGCATTCGCTTTACTTGAATATCTGACTGACTTGATTGACTAATTATTGATGACTTAGGTACTGATTATTACTACTTCGTCCAGATTCGTGGAAACTGGTAAAAAATAGATGCAACTTGACGCTGGCAATATGCACGCAGAGTTTACGATGTCATAACAACAGAACATTATTAAGAGAGGTAGAACGGCAATAATGCGCCGTTCGTATGAAGACTGGTGTCGCCGATCAAGCACCGCCTTTGACCTCCATTACATCTGTACTTAAATAAATACGAAGCTTACGCACATATTTGCAATTTCAAATCTAGCCAATCTTAGCGCTGCACAATCACGCGATTTCAAATGAACGAATCACACCCAAGCACGCACACAAGCACGCATATCGTAGCACGATCGCGTGTTTCTGTAGAGATTTTGGAATTTTGAGCGTTTGCTCAAAATTCCTTGGCGCGTCTGCCCCGCCCACATTTCCATTCTATTCTTTTAATATGTTCTGTGGTCATAACTGAAAAATATTTTTTTTTATATTTTTACCTTTGATGAATCCTAAAGCAACCTAACCTTCTGTCCGTTCCAGTCCAGAGATCGAATCCAGCGCTGGATTGCGTACTGGAAAAACGTGAACTGGCACTGGAATGCACTGAATCCAGTTAGCAGGTTAGTTAGTAACTGGATTGGCGGTCTACTTTTGAATCCAGTGCGACCAATCCAGTGCAACTGGAGTAAGGTAAACGGCCAATCCAATGCCGTTCCAGTGCTGTTTGAAACATTTTCGAAACTGATCTCTTCTTGAAACCATTGTCACTGTACACTCTAACCCTACCAGTGTTCAATCTTCAACGGCTTCTAAATAACTGGAATAATGTAGACGTAAGAGATCCAGTCCAGTACTGGACTGGAATCACACTGGATCACTGGACTGGAATAATGTAAACCTAAACCTAACTTTTCTATCATTATTATCAGATTTCTATCTTTTATATAATGTGTAAGGTTATAATATAATAGCTCAGGTGGGAAATCGGGCGGTCACGAAACCAAAAAAATCCCAGTTCGAGTCCTGTCTGATTATTTTTTTCTCTTTTTTTAAGTTCATTTTGAGATAAGACCAAGAAAATCAATTGTTGTTATTATCTGAGCAAAGCTCTGTTACCTAGACACTATGCATATATTATAATTAAACACATGAGGCGTCCAGCGACGTTTTTTTTTTAAATTTTATAATAACGGGCATTGACTCATACCACAGACAAGATATAATCCTGAGAATAAAATGACTAATACACATTACACATACGTTTTTTTTTTGGGAAATTTATTTTTTCTTGAGTTGAATCTCATGTTTATCTCTAGGTACATCTTGAATGTAATTAAAATATGAACTTCTTAGTTCATCGAATGACGGCATAAAGATACATTTATATATGACACAATGAATTAATTAAGTCCTGTTCAAACCTAAGCGGTATTCGCTGCCGCTGTGGGTAGATAAAAATAAAAAATAAAAACGCAATATGCTTTTGATTGAGGTTTGTACCCGGGTCTCTAGTCCTGTAGTCAGCCTAGGTAACCATTCGGCTAAAGCTCTAACTTGAATGATGAACATTTTATAGAGGTCTTTCAAACCGAAATTGTCATTTCTTTGAACCGCAGATTGGCAGATGACGTTTGACGGCGTTTTACGCCACAATATTATTAATACTCTCCAATAAATGTCAGGAAGAGTCATATTTTTTGTACCATATCTTACCATGGACACATACAAAGACAGATACACAAACACCCAGAGAACAGAAATTTAAACACATTCAAATTCTGACTCGCAGGGAATCGAATCGGGTATGGTATGGTAACCATTGCGCCACGCTGGTCGTCGATTATAAAAGGTTTTAATATTCTAAATAGCTCCATAGTCTCGATAACTTTACTATAGAGTCATGGTATCCACAAATAGGGAGATTAATAAATAATGTAGTTTAAAAAACCAAAAAAAAACTCGGGCCTACTGGAAGATATTTCATTGTGGAATAAGTAGTGCCCTTGTACAAACATTATTTGTAAGTTTTTCTTGTTTGTCTTTTGATTGTATGTACATAAATTTAAAAAAAAACGCTTTTGGAGTGCTTTTTGAGATACTATTGACACCATGCACCCCACGCTTTCTTTCACAATAAAATACATTTTCTTCTCATTTTTTACTTTTTAGTTCGTATTTTCACACGCTTAGAAGTAGGTGAAAATGAAGTTAAAAGATTTCGTTACATACATAAAGTTCAAGCGTGTTAAAAATGGTAAAAATGTGCTGAAAAATATGCGACCGCTCGGACTTCGGCGCTTAGAGTAGAGAGAGACCCTAGTTACTCGTATTTTCGGTATATTGTGGTCGTTAAACCGTGTAGGAGGCTGTATGGGCCATTTGAAAATATCCGACAGCGGGCTGGAGGCCCATATCCAGCTGTAGATTTTTAAAGATGATGGCAAGCGCGGTCGCAGCCTTCAATTTTGGCGGGAGTCGCCAAGAAATTTTGGGGAGGGGTAAGAAATTTGGGAAGAGGTGTCCAAATTGGCTTGTTTCGCCTTCCATCTACGTATGACTGATGTATTTTGGGGGGGTGGGTCATGTGTCCATGTCCTGTGACCCTGGGACCGCGCCTGAATGATGCTTGGACGGATGGATGGTTAAGTCATTTACGACATCCTTATATTAAAAAATGAAGTTTTATTATATACATACCTACTCGTAATAATAGCATCTTAATCAAAATCGAATTACATACAATTTTCTCATCAATTTTGTTTTTACGCATTTCCGCTGAGGCAAGCTTAACCGTCTTAACTGGTTACGCTATTTTTTATATGTTTTTTACAAATTTTCAGATCCCTATGATGAAAATTAGTGAAAGGCTCCTTACATACAAACTACCTCTCCTAAATAAGATAGCTTAAATACCAAATTTCAAATTTCTAGCACTTTAGCAAGTACCCTATTATTTTTTATTGTCAGTAACTATGTAAGTCAAGTCGGATTTCAGATATCAGTAGAACAAAATATCATAGCTATCCAATTGAAACTTTGGAGTTATGAGGGTTCAATAAACGGAGAAGGACTTTGATAAACATCAATTTGTAGATGGTAGAACTATTATCGTTCGCCCGGGGAAGTACCACCGCTGCACCCACTTCTGCCGTGAACCAACTCTATTGTGTTTCGGTAGAGATGTGCAGTTACCGACCACACTTACACGAGGCGACCACCAGCCTTCGGAGTGGCAGCGCAACTGCAGACGACCTCAGACTTACCTATGCTTGCTTGAGGTTGTATGTAGATGTCCATGGGCTGCAGCGATCACTTAACACCACGTGGCATGCATGCTCGTCTGATACTCCATTCAAATAAAAAAAATAATAGGCGCATAGTGCTCTTGCGTTTCGCTTGGCTCGTCTTAGCAAATTTAATCTTAAAATTCAATCTAAGATGAAATTAAATGCAATATAGCTTATACCACAACCTATATTCCACTTGATCAACCTCGATTCATGGCTCATTGGGCTGCATTTTCCGCGTATTGCAAGATTAGAACAATAGCGGTTAGAAACTTGAACATGTTTTCTAATGACGAAAGTAGTATACATATTACAATGTACCTATCTTGTCGTCCAGTATACCTTAGTGTCTGAAGTCAAAAATTTTCGAGCAGAGTATGTTGCCAGTTTGCCAGTGATGACTTACGGCGTTCAGACATGGTCTTTTACAGTTAGTTTTCCATAGGATCAAGGTCGCTCTTCGAGCGATGGAGAGATAGAAAGATTATGATTGGTATTTCTCTATGCAACAGCATCCATAGACCAACGAAGGTTAACGACATAACTCTCAAAATTAGCAAGCAGAAGTGGCAATGGCTGGAAGTTCGCCATATAGGTAGAAGGACTGACAACCGAGGGGGAGAATGGTCCTTGAAAGGCGACTAAGTTTCGGCAAAAGGAGAACAGGCCGTCTTCCAACCAGGTGGACTAACAACCTGAAAAAACATCGCGTAGCCGCTGGATTCGGGACGAAGAGCAGAACATTAGGGAAGGCCGTTTTTCCTTCTTCAAAAGGTATCCAGTATGTGGGATTTGTACCGCACTAAAACCCCCTCGGTGGCCTGCCTCTGTGCTTGGAGAGCACTCCGGGATCTCCAGTAGAACGCACCGGTGTCCTCCATGCGTGACGTCCAGCATACGTTGTAAGAGGAATTTTGGGAATTCGGGGTCGCGAGACTGGGAGTTTATTTTATTTGTGAACAAACTCTATAACGTGTCGTCTGTTGTAAAATGGAATTTTAATTCTTTACAGATTGTTTCGAGCGAATATCTATAGGCGAACAGCTACCAAGCGATGCCATCTATCGGAACGTGTCAGAACTAACTACAAAGGAGTGCGAGCAAATCTGCAAGCAGGACAAACAATGCCAGACCTACGATTATGGGTAAGTTTCTTATTGTTACACTAGATGGCGTTACAATCAGCATCAAATAATCGGGATTAAGAATAGAGCTACGGCATCCCCTGCCTGATAGTAAGAAGCGACTATAAAGGGGCTTCCGGGGTTGCGGATGGTGTGGAGCTCGACCCATCCAGCCAGCAGTCCCGGGAAGGACGGCGGTGTGGGCGTGGCCGCATGCCGCTGTGAGTGCCTGAGGGTCCAGGAGAGCGCATCTGCTCTCCCGAAGATGGGCTCGTTCTGGGCCGCCGCGCGTGGGGGACACCGGTGCGTTCCTCCGGGACTCCTCCCCAAGCGCAGAGGCAGGCCACCGAGGGGGTTTTAGCGAGGTACAAATCCCACATAACCCGGTATCCTCTCCCAAGGTGCTGGGTACCTTTTGAAGGTTTCCCCCGATACCAAAAAAATGTACCTAACTTGATCTACAACCAAGTTTGCTTGAAGTGTTGCTTCTAAAGCAATACTTCAGGTCACTGTCTACCACGCTGGCCAAGTAAGGTAAACGTTCATAATGTCGTCAGCTAGTACTCGTCATTCCATAGAAAAAGGGCTGTCTATACATAAATAAATCGTGACAAATCCTGCGTTATTGAGAATTACCCCAATTCTCTTTACGGATTAAGTATGATGAAGTCTAATCGCTCCTTGGTCAATAAATTATGCCTTCGCCTTTTCTGAGCGAAAAAATCTTTCTTAAAGTTGAAAATTATTTTATTATAATCTACTCGTAATTTACCTTATTGATAAACACACTCTCATAGTCCCACAGCAAGGTAATTAATACTCTGTGTCCTGGGTACCATGGACACATACAAAGACAGGAACACAAACGCCCAGACCGAGAACAGAAATTTAAACTCAACATTCAGATTTCTGTTTCGCCGGGAATCGAATCCGGGACCCCTCGATTGGTAGTCCGGCATGGTAACCATTGCGCCACGCGGGTCCTCAGATGTTACATGAAATATTTAACGATGAAAATGAGGATACTTAAAAATTGTAGGCGGTAGAACTTTCGTGGTCATGAAGGAAACTTAGAATAATTACATTATAGAAACCAAGTTCGTGCGCCCAAATGGCACCAAACGTCGGGCCACCGGCCGCTTCGTAGTTTTCACAGTGCAGTTTTCAATATTTTGTAGTATTTTATAGTTATTTGGTGAAAATAAAAATATTTTGTTAGTCAGATGTGACATCTGTGTGAATTTATTTAGTGCTTCAATTTTGACAGTGCGCTTGTATGAAGACACTCATTCTATATTATTCTAAGGAAAGAAATCTATTCTATACTTAGTGATTCGGTAAAAAGGTGCGGCGGTAACCGCACTTATATTAAATTGGCCTCCGGAGTCACAGCCCTACTGACGAACGTGTGGCGCAATGGTAACCATGCCAGATTGCCTATCAAAGATTCTAAATTCGATTCCCAGTGATGCAGGAACTAGAACAATGTGTTTCAAATTCTGCTATCGGTCTGAGCGTTCGTGTTGATGTCTGTGTTTGTCCATGGTACCCACGACACAGGGTGATCCTAGCGTGTGACTATGAGTTTGTAGGGGTATTTATTATTTATTAAGGTTGTAGGTGTCTATGGACTGCATACACTACTGATGCTCCATTTAAATAAAAAATAAATAAAGTAGTTTGTTTGTACCAACCCACAAGATAAATAAGGTTATAGAAATAAAGCAAATAACTCGAGCATATTTCACATACATACATATTATACATATATACATACAAATAAATACATACGACATACATACATACATACCTATATACAATAATAAAAAAATATATAATTATATAAATATATAAAACTCTTTTATCTAAAACGTCTTTACTTTCAGAGTCGGCGCTAAAGGCAATGCTACATGCGAGCTCAGTAAAGTAGATGAAAAGGAATTGAAAGAAAAGACCCTCCTGAAGAAGCATCCGGACTACGACGTGTATGTTCGGAGATTTCAATGTGAACAATCACCACCTACCCCTATACAAGCCGAGTTTGATGACCCTGGGAACGGGCCACAGCATCGTCCGGTCTTTCGACCTGATGCTGACGAGAAAAGACCGCCAGATTATCCTTTAGACTTAAGGCCTTACGAAACGCACCGACCTTATCCATCATACGGGCGACCGCGACCGAGTAGACCATTTAACAACTACATCGAAAACGAAAGACCAGATGATTACGATAACTTCAAACCAGACTACGATAGACCGCCAAGCTACGGGGCCCATAAGCCCCAAGATATTCCTTACAGACCTGATCGTCCTAGCTATGGTGCAAACAAGCCTCAGGATATCCCCTACAGGCCGGAAAGACCACACAACGGTAGTAGACCAGATCCGTACGATGTTATGCAGTTTCATGATCCTTACGGACGGCCTAGACCTCGACCACCACCTTCTTATAGACCAGACCCCTACTATCCTAATCAACCAAATGATGACGTTCCAGATATTTATGGTCCTAAACCTGTAAAGCCAGAATTGAAGCCAGAACATCCTCAATATGTTTATATCATAAGACCTAATAGAAGGCCTCTTCAAGATCAGCGACCTCAAGACGATCTCGGTTATAATAAACCAAACAAACCTAACTATCCCTCGAGCTCGTATGGTCAAAATGATCCAGGACCGTCTGGGCCTGTAGGTCCACCTCCTCGTCCGTATAGGCCTCGCCCGATCTATGAACCAACAAGACCTAACGACAGACCAGTCTACAGTTACAATGAGCAATACGCCAGTAATTATGGTGCTAACAATTATCATGATAACTCTATCTATGTCGAAATATACGACCCTCCTAGACCTTACAAGCCTCGACCTGACAGACCTTTTGCCCAGGGAACATTTGGATATGGAACCCAAAGCTTCGATAGCCAGTACTCACAGAACGCTCAAAGCTCACATTATGGTTCAAGTTCAGTAGGTTATGGTCAAAATCGTCCAATTCATGACCCCAAACCTCAAAAACCAGGCTATTTGCAATCTGATTACCTAGATAATTCATATGGCTCGAAACCTGTTCCTAGTAAACCAAATTATTCGGACCAACAGTATAATGAAGGTTATGGAGGCAGCAGTAGCTTTGCCAGTCAAGCGGCCTATGGAGAAAGTCACTCTAATAATCAGTACGGTGTTAGTCAAGGATCTTACAGTCAGGGGTATGGTAACAGCCAGAAAGGCCAAAGCCAAGGTTATGGCCAATCAGCCAGTCAATATGGAAGTCAGTCTAGTAGTCTCTATGGAAGTAATCAGGCATCTTATGGAAGTACACAGGGATATGGTCAGGCTTCTTACGGTGGTAGTTCATTAAGTGACAGTCAGTACGGACACCATAGCTCCGTAGCTAATCAGTATGGAAGCTATGGGAGCAGCCAGGGATCCTATGGAACCCAGAATAATCAGCAATACAGTGGCACTCAAAGTCAGTCAGACCAGCAACATTACGGCAGCGCTCATGGTACGAATAACTATTATGGAGGACAAAATCAAAGTCCGTCTTATGGCCAGGCTGATATTGGGTACGTCAACCATGCATCCTATGGACAAAGCTCTACTTCTCAACATGGAAGTCAGAGTTCTCAAAGTTATGGTCAACAATCTGATTCTGGTTATAATCGTCCTCCATCAAACCGCCCAGTTTACGGTGACCAGGGATCTTCAGGGTATGGTTCTGGTAATCAAGGGTCCTACAACAGACCATCCTCGAACCGACCATCCTACGGCAGCAGTCAAACAAGCCAAGATGACACGGGATATGTTTCTAATAACCGTCCATCGTCGACCCGACCATCTTACGGCAGCAGTCAAACAAGCCAAGATGACACCGGATATGTTTCTAACAACCGTCCATCATTAAACCGACCATCTTATGGAAGCAGTCAGGCCCAAGAAGACACACAATCAGGTTACGGTTCAAATCAAGGCTCATACAACCGACCATCTTCCAACCGTCCCTATGGTTCATCCTCAAACCAAGATGACACCCCAACTGGTTATGGCTCTAGTAACCAAGGATATGACAAACCATCTTCACAACGTCCAGTGTATAGCAACCAGGCATCCTCAAGCCATGACTCGCAAACCGGATATGGTTCTCAAAGCTCAAGCAGCGGATATAACCAGCCATCCTTCGACGAACTAGGATATAACAAGCCTAGCAATCAAACAAACGATTATGACAGACCGGATTATAAACCAGTGTACGAGACGGATATGGACAAACCGGGTGATGTACCAAGTTATATAGTTGGTCCTAATGGAGAAATAGTGACGTCACGACCGGTTGCGGTAGGCGATTATGAAGATAGTTCCGGGTATGGAAGAAATCCGGGTGGCGCTGTCTCTTATAAGGGTGAGTTATATTTTATATTCATAGTAGTAATCCGCCCGCGGCTTCGCGATAAAAACTATTCTATGTCCTTTCCTAAGGTCCACTCTATGTGTATCAAATATCATTAAATTTGGTTTAGTAGTTAAGGCGTGAAAACATAACAGACACACACACACAAACACACAGATAAAGTAATTTTTTCATATTTTATAATATGGACTGGCTGACCCTGGGAAATTCGTACCGCATTTAAATGTTTGGGGTGGACCACTCATATAACTTTGGGAATTGAAAAATAGAATAGGCGTAAGATAAAAAAATAATTCACTGTTCATTACTTTTCTGTTTTACAATAGTTCTTTTAGTGACGAAACTTATTTTGACTAAGGTGTAGTTTGTGAAGTTAGGCCTAGGTAGAATTAGTCCCTGTAGTTTCGGGATTAAGAATAGAGCTACGGTATACCCTGCCTGATCGTAAGAAGCGACTAAGGGGCTTCCGAGGTTGTGGACGGTGTGAGTGGAAGCTTGAACCGCCCAGCCAGCAGCCTGGGCAGGACGAGGTGTGTGCGGAGCCGTACGCCGGAGGGCATATCTGTTCTCCCGAAGATGGGCCCATTCTGGGCGCCGCGCGTGGAGGACACCGGTACGTTTCACTGGAGATCCCGAAGTCTTCCCCAAGCGCAGAGGCAGGCCACCGAGGGGGTTTTAGCGCGGTCAAATCCCACATAAACCGGTATCCTCTTCCAAGGTGTCGGGTACCTTTTGAAGGTTTCTCCCCGATACAAAAAAAACGGCCTTGTAGATGTTTCGATTGTTGGATGTGTAGAGTTAGAAGCTGAGCTCTACGTGAGATCTTATAACTTTTTGACAGTGCGAGTCACATGGTATCGTCTTGGCAATATTTTACATGAAAATGTTCTTGGAGGGATGTACTTGTCAACATTTAAATAAGTCATCTAAAAGAAAACATGGACGGAAGACACTATTGATCCAGGTTGGATGCTCAAGCCCCTCCTCAAATCTTACGAGGTCACCCTTGACAAACCTCTAATTCCTGCAAACTAAAATAAAGGCGCGCGTTGCGAAGCCCGCATTGCCCGGCGGTTAGCGTAGAACGCAAATGATCTATGCAACTAAGCCAAACGGGCGCGGTCAGGTGTGAAATGGGTGACCGCTAGTGGCACAAAATTTCATACGCGTTTCCGTGCTTCGGAGGGCACGTTAAGCCGTCGGTCCCGGTTGATGTCTATAGATAACAGTCTTTAAACCTGTCGGAGGCCTTATAAGCGGTTTGAAAACATCCGACGGCGGGTTGACCACTAACCCGCATCTCCACCAACCCACATTGGAGCAGCGTGGTGGAGTAAGCTCCAGACCTCCCCAATAATGAGGAGAGACCCGTGCCCAGCAGTGGGACGCAAAAAAGGGTTGCAGCTGGTTGCATCAAGGCCACCAAACCAGGCGCAGTCCGAGTACACGACATACATCAGCTGCCACACCTCGTTGACAAATTTAGTTTAGAGCAGCGATGGCCGAGTGGTAAAAAAACCGCGGTCTTCGACGCGACCTATCCCGGTTTCAAATCCTCGGCGCGCACCTCTGTCATAGAAATTTGTAATGTGCGCATTTATCGCTGCTTCACGGTGACTAAATATCGTTATATTTAATTGATTAAGATGTTCACCATCACCGTGCATGTCTGAGAGAAATTCATAATTTCTCGAAAGCATGACGTCCATCAATCCTCACTTGGCCATCGTGGTGGACTCCATAGTCCACTACGCTGGCCACGATGGCTTTAGGCCATCCTAAATCCCTCTTACTTGTGAGAGGAGACATGTGCCCAGCACTGGGACATAAAAAAGGTTGAAAAAATAAGGGTTTAAATATGGGGTTCGAAGACAAAGACATTTATTTGCACAAATATGGGTGTTTACAAAGTTGTTTATATTAAGTTCTCCATATTTACCTTCATATGCAAATATACAATTATAAAAATATAAAAGGAAAAAAGTAACTATAACACAATAATCGTAATTATTACGAAATGTACATTAACATTTTTTTAATTTTATTTGTCCTATAGGTATTGCGCCTTTTATAAATTAAAATTAAAATATTTATTTATTTATTTATATTTCGGATCGGTTCCGATTGTCAGCTTTGGGTTCGTGTTTTGTTTTTTCGTACGGAACCCAATGAATGAGCGTATACGAAATGCTTGCTCGGTTGCTTGCTCGCATATTTTGTATAAACAAAAAATTCGAAATAGTGCCTCTGTTTTGGCTTTATCTGCGTACATGGTCGTGTTTACGAGGCGTGAGGGTCATGGGGACATTAAAATCAAATAATGGGATATACTTGAACACGGTCAGATAGTTTTGTTGTATTTACGTCGAGAGAGGTAGTACAGTACAGACGTAGACGAATGTTCTTTCTTCGAAGGTTTCTTCGAAGGTGTAAAGTTCTACCGGCACCATCTGGACTCGTGGCGGTCCTCCACAGTCCGCTTTGCACGCTCCTTTTTACCAAGGACGTATTAGTTATGGGATAACCTTCCAGCTGAGTCATTTCCAGTGGACTATGACATGGGGTTATTCAAGAAAGCTGTAAAAGAAGCTCTCCTTCAAAGCCGGCAATGCCGGCAAATGCAAAGGGGTGGCTCCCCCGGGGTGTCCGTGTCCATAGGCGTCGGTGATCGTTTAACACCACGCGGCCCGTCTGCCGTTTTGTTCGGTTTATTTATAAAAAAAAGTAATTAGGGAGGAGCAACTCAGTCTTTGTAACGTCGTTATTAATTCGCACCCTGTAAGCCGTTAAGGAGTTTCATTGATCATCAAAAAAAATCAAAAATCGTTTATTTCGTTTCAAAAGGTTTAACAAACAAGTGGCAAGGGGTGTACTCGGTTGGTAAAACCTGTGTTACGGGGTACCCCGCTCTTCCAACTGACATATTTTTTTAACAATTTGAAACATAGCATAATAATATTACATAAAAGCATAATAATATTACATAAAATATAATAATATAATATTATCATATTCAACTACGAGTCGTAGTTGTCGTAGTCTACGACAATTACTATTGGCCATAACGACGTTACGGTAGGCGACTCAAATATCCAGATAACCTATAAAAGATTCGGTCGAGTATCGTTAATTTGCTTCTAAGAATTGAAGAGTTCTATTATTTTGTCATGGATCCCATAATCAGAACCTAGCCAAACTCTTATCAAACTAGCCTTGAAGTACATCCTTTCCAATAAAAAAAAAAGAATCATCGAAATCGGTTGGCGTGATATTGAGTTATTCGTCCATTTGTCGCGCAGCTACATATTGCGAATTTAAGACTTAAGCTTCGCAGCTTCCGAATGAAAAAAAAAACATTAAAATCTGTTCACCCAGTCGAAAGTTCTGAGGTAACAAACATAAAAAAAACATACAGTCGAATTGATAAAGACAAAGACAAAGACATTTATTTGCACAAATATGGGTGTTTACAAAGTTGTTTATATATATTTAGTTCGCCATATTTACCTTCATGAGGTATGCAAATATACAATGATAAAAATATAAAAGGAAAAAACTAAACTATAATACAATTACGAAATGTACATTTACATCTATTTTACTATTATTTTTATTTGTCCCATTTTGCGCCTTTTATAAATTAAAATTAAAATATTTATTTATTTATATTTCGGATCGGTTCCGATCGTCAGCTTTGGGTACCCATATCACAGGGTGTTTGTACACTGAGAGGAAAAAAGCCGGCGGAAAAAAAACCTCCCAGGTTTTTATGGAATTCCTTTATGCCGTTTTATCGTTTATGAAATCAGTGACTGAGTAATACGCCTTTTTAGTAAATACATTTTAAGTCCTTTTTTAAATTCGTTGCCCGTTTTAATTTTGAGGAATTCCGGTAGACCGTTATATATTTTTGGTCCCATGCAAAAGACACTGTTATGATATTGTTTTGTTTTGGAAGCGATTGAACATAATTTACTGTTATGTCTTTTTGATTTAAGGATTTCATATTTTGTGATTTCTGTTTTGACCATTAAAGAGATCTCTTAAATGTATAATGTAATAATGTACCTATAACCACCTCCTTTTTTGACTGAAGTCGGTTACAAACTGAAATATTGAAATCAAATCAAAAGTGCGTTAAGTAGGTACCCACTTATTTATTTAAAACAAAATATGAAACTGTAAAAAAGCCGACAGTACTCAGGTAGCTCAGGGTCCCTGTAGTTGCCCGTCTGCTTTTTTGTCCGGTTCATTTAAAAATAATAATAAAAAAAATTGTTTGTAAAGTAGGTTTACGATCGAGATGTTTACGTGATAACGTCCGCACGAGAAAATCTCCATTCGTTTGTATGCCGCTAGAGTGAGAGAGACGGAAGATCGGTCCACTCACTCGAACGCTATGCCAGCCTCCGCTCGTGAGGATTCCGCGTGACAAGTTTCACGGAATGACTGGCAGCGCTCGAGATGAGACGGGGGATCGGTCCGTCTCTCTCTCGTTATACCTGCGATCGCGCTCGTGAGGTTTTGGTGTGACACAAGTTTCTGAACATGTCACCCGACTAAAACGATTTTAAAGACGTTATCACGTCAATAATAAACATTGCACACTTAGGGTTACCCTACTATGGGGCTATACAATAACAACCCTACTGGGGTAGATCTACCCTGTGTCGTGGGTACCATGGACACACACAATGACAGAAACAAACACCCAGACCGAGAACAGAAATTTAAACTCACAAACATTTCTGTTTCGCCGAGAATCGAACCCGGGACCCTTCGATTGGCAGTCTGGCATGGTAACCATTACGCCACGCAGGTCGTCAATAAAAGAAGTTCATAAAGAGAAGAGGCCCCGGTGCGCACCTCTGACAAAGAAATTTGTTAAGTGCCTATTTATTACTCCATGTTGAGGAATAGTATATTTCATTACAAGTGCGGAAAGGCTGTCATTGCAAGGAGTTCCGACAAATGTCTACCCGAGCCGAGGCGCAGCCGAAGGTGAGGGTTGACAGTCGGAACTCCTTCCAATGACGGTTCCGCACGTGTACTGAACAACTTTTTTTAATACAGTTGCGAAAAAATGAAGCAATTTATAAAATAATAAAAACTCGCAAAGAACATTTTTGAAAAATGGCGCCAGCAGTAAAAGATTTTTTTAAATTCATTTTACGGCATTGGGTAAAATCCTTACAGCCATTCAATATTTTCGTTTCAATATTAAATAATGGCATCGCGCTCTGTGCATATTGCCAGTGTCAAGTATAATTTCTGCATCTATTATTCTATATAAAACAGTAAAAAAAAAACAAGAGCACAACTTGTCCCTTTAGACTTCCTGCCAAAACTCCAAGCCGTAAAAGAATGACCTATATGCAGAGATTTTTTTTGTTTTCTTCACCCATTCTGGGTAGGCAAAAGGGAACTATGCCCATACAGCCAAGTCTTCAGTAAATTTTTTTTATTGATATGAAATGAAAATGTTAATGAGATGAAATGAAATAAAACCTAACCTAATTCATTGAATCAAATCATTAAATCTGATATTGAAACAAATTAGTAGCTTCTTTTTAGAAATATTTGCATAAATCACAAAAACTTCTAAAACTTCCTGGTTGTTTTTTTTAATAGACATTATTTTGACAGTTGGGAAAGAGAACGCACGAGTTCGGAAAAGGTAAAGAAAACGCACGAGTGTGTAATAGCCCACTTCCCGAACGCTATACGTCCCTGCAATACGCCACTTTTTGAGCAACTGTATTAAAATAGTATATTTACTCCCAGCACTCTTTTAAAAAAACAGTACATATCTATATATCTATATCTCTACATAGGGTATTCTTTTACAGTTGGCGCCATTTTTCAAAAATATTCTTTGAGAGATTTTATTATTTTAATAAATTGCTTCATTTTTTCGCAACTGTATTAAAAATAGTTGTTCAGTACACGTGCGGAACCGTCATTGCTAAGAGTTCCGACTGTCAACCCTCACCTTCGGCTACGCCTCGGCTCGGGTAGACATTTGTCGGAACTCATTGCAATGACAGCCTTTCCGCACGTGTACTGAACAACTATTTTTAATACAGTTGCGAAAAAATGAAGCAATTTAATAAAATAATAAAATCTCTCAAAGAATATTTTTGAAAAATGGCGCCAACTGTAAAAGAATACCCTATGTAGAGATATAGATATATAGATATGTACTGTTTTTTTAAAAGAGTGCTGGGAGTTTTTTTCCGCCGCCTTTTTTCTCTCAGCTCAACATCTAGCCCAAACGGGCACTTAAAGGCGATGACCGGGAAAAAACGACATTCATTAAGCGAATATTTTGTATTCCTAATATGAAATAAATATTTTTTCTTTCTTTCTTTCTCTCTTTCTATGCACATACAGCCAAGTCTTCAAAAGATTTTTTTATTGATATGAAATGAAAATGTTAATGAGATGAAATGAAATGAAACCTAACCTAACTCATTGAATCAAATCATTAAATCTGATATTGAAACAAATTAGTAGTTTCTTTTTAGAAATATTTTCATGAATCATAAAAACTTCTAAAACTTCTTGGTTGGTTTTTTTCTTTTTAATAGACATTATTTTGACAGTTGGAAAAGCGAACGCACGAGTTCGGAAAAGATAGGTAAAGAAAAGGCACGAGTGTGTAATTAGCCCACTTCCCGAACGCTATACGTTCCTGCAATACGCCACTTTTTGAGCAACTGTATTAAAAAAACATTGTGATATTCATGGTGTCAGATTCATTCACGATGTTTTATTGAAAAATAAATAAAACTATAACAAAACTATAATTCTGTGATCTCAGACAATTCAAAAAATCAACAACCTTTGTTTAAATAGAGACAATCAGAATTATCATCACAATAGTAATATTTGCGTGCGACCTTCCTGTCATTTTACATTGACGACTTTTTGAAGTGAAAACTTCTTTAGCAGCTTGTGCACTTTTTTTGGGATGGGTAAAAAATGTTAAACTCGCGTCAGGACACGGTGGCCTGATCTAATATAGGGGTGACAGCTGATGACGGCTCGAATGCTGTTAAAATTCGTTTACATCAAGTATTTAAAATATGGACATTGTACAAGTGTTCAAGTTTTCACTTCTGCTGGCACTACCGGAGTGCAACCCTTTGTTTTTTTTTATCCTACGAGAACCCATTAAACGGGTCCATGCGGGCGAAGCCGCTTGCGGAAGATTAGTGTAAAATAAAGTAATTAATTTAAAGCTCTCATTGTACGAGTTGCCGATTATGAATTTAATGACGATATTTGGTTAACAATAAAAAATAGCATTAATTTTTTTTTATATGTAAACCGAACAAAAAGGCAGACGGGCCGCGTGATGTTAAGCGATCACCGTCGCCTATGGACACCGGCAACCCCAGGGGCGCCACCCGAGCATTGCCGGCTTTGGAGGAGAGCTCTTTTTACAGCTTTCTTGAAGAACCCCATGTTATAGTCCACTGGGAATGCCTCAGCTGGAAGGTTGTCCCATAACCTGCACGTCCGTGGTAAAAAGGAGCGTGCTTAATTTGTTATATTTTTACTTGGTAACATAACCTGAAGCGCGCATGGATGACGGCTAACGTAGAACGCATGTGATTTAAGCAGTTAAGCCAAACGGGCGCGTTCGGGTGTGAGATGGGTGACCGCTGATGGCAAAAAAAAACATGTGCGTTTCCGTGCTTCGGAGGCCACGTTTAGCCGTCGCTTCCGGTTGTTATCAATAGATAACAGTCGTTAAACCTTGTGGGCGGTTCGAAAACATCCGACAGCAGGTTGGCCAATAACCTACATCTCCACCAACCCGCATTGTATCAGCGCGGTGGAGTAAGGTCCAGGCCTTCCCAATATTGGAGAGAGACCCATGCCCAGCAATGGGATGCAAAAAGGATTGTTTACAGCCAATATAGCCTGAGCCAAAGTTATGTAGAACATCTGGCATAGTCCTTTGCCAATTTCGTATATCCGGCGAAGCAATCAAAAGTACAAATTAATTTTTTCATGCATTCCCAGCGTTCTTTATAATGATTTTACAAGCTTATTTTAGTGCCATAAAAACTTATTAACAACATGTTTGATAAGCCAACCAATCCCATAATTCACTGGAAGTGGCCGGAGCCTTCGTTTTTACCCATATAATGGGTATAATGGAAGGTCTAAACAATTTGGCGCGAGCCTACCGACAATTTACTACTCAGAAGATGGTGAATGGTCTATGTTAGGAGCGATAAGAGACATGTTTTCGGGGTTGACGGCTTGGAAGTTTCGATTTACAAGTTTTACTATAAAACTACTAGGTGTGCCTCGCGGTTTCACCCGCGTTAGAAAGGATCATTAATATGAAGTGAATATGCTCCGTAGATTTTGGAGTCCATTTGGCACCAAAAATGTATTTCTTATTATCTTTGCCTACGCATATATTTTTTATTTGTTACTAGCCTTCCCCCCGTGGACCCGTTTTGTAGGTTCCCGTAGGATAAAAACCATCCTATGTCCTTTCCCAAGGTCTACTCTATCTGTGTTCCAAATTTCAGTAAAATTGGTTCAGTAGTTTAAGCGGGAAAGCGAAGCAAACAGACAGACAGAGTTACTTTCGAATTTATAATACATATTATAGTAGGAATAGTAGGGATTACTAGCGAACCAGGCAGACGTTTTCCTGCCTTCAAGTATCAGAACTAATCTTAAGTTTAAGATATAAATATATAGTTTAGTAGTCCATCGCGGACAAACAACGTGACACGTAACTTTTGTATATTAAGATTTTGAGATTTTTCATTCATTTTCATTACCTTTTAAATCAGAATTACTTAGTCAGTTGTCTATACCAGCTTGTGACGACACAAGTTGCTTTTTTACATGCTTCTTTAGTTTCACCTGTATGTTTGTATGTATGTATTTATGTAACCGACTCCTTTGGGTGCGATTTTGACCCACTTTAAATGGTCAGATTTTATTCAAACTTTGTAAAATTATCGAGGACCGTTGACTATACACTAATACCTATGTATTTTATTTAAAATAAATAATAGTCAAAAAACCTAATAGTTTTAAAAAAACTAAAAAAGCACGCTTTTATAAGAAATTCAACTAAAAAAATAGGAAATAAATTTGAATTAAAAATTGTGTAAAAAATGCATTTTATTGAAAAAAAAATGCATGTATTATATGTTTATCAGCTTTCTGATTACTATAGTAAAAACTCTACTTAGTTTGGAATCAGATGGTGTTGTGTGAATTGTCCAAAGATATTTAAAATTTAAATTTAAAAATATCCTATATGCTTGGCTTGCTTGTAACCCCTTTTTTGTGATCCATGAATGGCCAAGGGTATGGAGAGAAAAAGAAGCTTACTCCCCACGCAGCTCTAATACGGATTGGGAATGATTAGGGTTAGGGCCTCCCCAATAATGGGGAGAGACCCGTGCCCAGAACTGGGACGTAAAAAGGGTTGCAGCCAGGGTTAGGGCCAATCCACTGTAGGATAGTTCTAAACCGTCTTTAAGGTCTCCGAATTTATCGGACCGGTTTATCGACTGTAATCTATCTATAACTACCAGGACCAACAGCTTAACGTGCCGTCCGAAGCACGGAAACGCGCATGAAATTTTTGCTATTTGCGGTCACCCATCTCGCACCCGACCGCGCCCGTTGTTTAAGGATAAGCTTAAAGCTTTTTCTGTATACGTTAAATACTCCAAAGGGTTTAAATTAACTGGATCCATCGCAACGTGATTCTTGGTTTTTTCTATAAATATTCTTAAGATAAGATTTTTGTTTTTATTTATGTTTTTTTAATAAGAGTCCCTGAGAACAAACTTGATTATTTCTGATACTTTTAAGACAGGACAACGTCTGCTGGGACAGTTAGTAAGTAATATAAAACTCTGATTGAAAAATGAATATTTGAATACATGCGATTATGCAAATAATAGAAAGTAGACACTTGAATATTATGCGCCTGATTACTTTCACTAAAATATTCAAACAAACAATAGCTCTATTGGGAATTGCATAAATGATTACTATATTATTATCTTCCTGTTCCGTATAGTCCTACGCTCTCAAATACTACCTTGAACCTTCTTCAAGTTTTTTATTGCGTATCAACCTTTCATTTTGTATCGGGGGAGACCTTCAAAAGGTACACTTGGGAGACGATACCAGGTTATGTGGGATTTGTACCGCACTAAAATCCCCTCGGTAGCCTGCCTTTGCGCTTGGGGAGGATGGGCTCTCCAGTGGTACGCACTGGTGTCCTCCACGCGCGGCGCCCCAGAACGGGCCCATCCATGGAAGAGCAGATGTGCTCTCCTGCACCTTCCGATGCTTACGGTGGCATGCAGCCACGCACACACCGCCGTTCTTCCCGGGGCCGCTGGCTGAACGGATTGAGCTCCCACTCTCACCGCTCACAACCCCGGAAGCCCCCTTTAAGTCGCCTCTTACGATCAGGCAGGGGATGCCGTAGCTCTATTCTTAATCCCGAAGCTACAGATTTTTATCATACATACAATGATTGTTTACCTTTTGAAGTCAATATAATTTTTCGTTTACAAAAATAATATTAAGACTATATTAGATTGTTCCTCACTAAGTTTACAACATAGACCGCGATACACGATAGCGATCTAATATCGGCGAATCTTTTTGTGTACGAAACTTATTGTTAGAGTTATATCATAATGGGTAGAGCTATTTGTTCTTCGTCCTTCCCCATTGTCCATTATTTTGTCGGATTTATGATGTATAACTATCATTCATGGCATGTAACACCATTGATATGAGAAACAGCTGTAAAATGCAATTTTATTGGATACTGTGTTTAACAAACAGTTGATTTTCATGGTTCAATGTTCGAGGTCTGTAAAGACACAAGTATAACTCCAAATCGACCGCAACTAAAAATCTCAATTTTTGTCGGACCAAAATCCGGTCTTGGACTACCAAGTTAATTGAGATACTTTTAATGAGCTGTCAAAACGTGACATCCCCATACATTTTGTATGAGAAAATGATAAGTGACGTCACTTATCATATATAGTCAATTGACTTCATTATTATTGATTTAAGCGGTAATAAAAATCATGTATAAAAAAGAATTAACAATTATATTGCTTTCCAAGCGTGATTTAGTGCAACCTTTTTAAGGTAAGGTTTTTGATTTTGACGTGATAACGTCTTTAAAATCGTTTTAGTCGGGTGACATGTTCAGAAATTTGTGTCACACCAAAACCTCACGAGCGCGATCGCAGGTATAACGAGAGAGAGACGGACCGATCTCCCGTCTCATCTCGAGCGCTGCCAGTCATTCCGTGAAACACTTGTCACGCGGAATCCTCACGAGCGGAGGCTGGCATAGCGTTCGAGTGAGTGGACCGATCTTCCGTCTCTCTCACTCTAGCGGCATACAAACGAATGGAGATTTTCTCGTGCGGACGTTATCACGTAAACATCTCGATCTTAAACCTACTTTACAAACAATTTGCCGTTTTTTTTTGTGCATAGTGTCCAAGACCCTATTAGATCAAAATCGTTTCATGAACAAATAGGTAGGTAAGAAAAAATACGTATATGATGTAATAAGGTCTTACTAAGGATATCTTAAAAACTGCTTCGAAACTGCATCAAATTTTAATGGGTCCGTTTGTAAAGTATAATGTGAACCATAATTGGTTCACCCTATAAAACAATTCAACAACAAACAACAAACTGCGAGGCGAGCGAGGGTTACCTTTAGACACAAAACTCCACTGTTTTTCCATTCAAAACGCGAAAAGACAAGTGTCTTACAAGACGGTTTCATCGTAGGATGAAATTAGCGATAAAAGAGTGTATTAAGTATTATAGCAAATACTCAATTCCTTCTATTTGTATGCGACACTTGGCTGCAACCCTTTTTGCGTCCCACTGCTGGGCACGGGTCTCTCCCCATTATTGGGGAGGCCTGGAGCTTACTTCACCACGCTGCTCCAATGCGGGTTGGTGGAGATGCGGGTTAGTGGCCAACCCGCTGTCGGATGTTTTCAAACCGCCCATAAGGCCTCCGACAAGGTTTAACGACTGTTATCTATCGACAGCAACCGGGACCGACGGCTTAACGTGCCCTCCGAAGCACGAAAACGCTCAGGATTTTTTTTGCCACTAGCGGTCACCCATCTCCCACCCGACCGCGCCCGTATGGCTTAGTTGCATAGATCGTTTTGTGTTCTACGCTAACCGCCGGGCCATGCGCGCTTCATGCGACACTTACTCTGGCCTTTTTCCAACATAAGACGCCGATTTCAATAGGGTCTTGGACACTACGCACAAAAAAATTCAAAGTCCTTATCTTTAAAAGGTTGCACTAAATCACGCTTGGAAAGCAATATAATTGTTTATTCTTTTTTATACATGATTTTTATTACCACTGAAATCAATAATAATGAAGTCAATTGACTATATATGATAAGTGACGTCACCTATCATCTTCTCATACAAAATGTATGGGGATGTCACGTTTTGACAGCTCATTAAAAGTATCTCAATTGACTTGGTAGTCCAAGACCGGATTGAAATAAAAGTAGACTTTTATAGTTCTTCAGACCAATGTTTGAATTTTTTCACAACAGCGAAGTGTATGAAAATTATCGTGTTTTAGGATATTAATCTTTATATCAAGATTATCAAATCGTGTCGTTGGGGGGTTTTTAAATTTTTTAATTGGATTCAGTACCTAATAAAGATGACCATTGGAGTTTCAGTATTTGAAGTTGTGGTAAATATTAAATACAGATCCTTTAGATTAGCACACTTCCTACATCTAAACAATCGTTACTAAAACCAAGGCTTACAAAACAATGGATAAGTATTAATTATCTTGTGGAATTAGTGACTTCATTTAACAAAAACACGATTTAGTAAATACGATTTGTCCTACATCTCATTTTTAATTGCTTCCTTATGAAGAGCGATCGCAATATCCTCAATTCGGCTGTATTTTTATTTTTTCCGACGATAATATAAAGTAAAGGGCATAGATAAGTTATGCCGCACCAAAAATGACTTTTTGTAAAGAATGAAGAGTTTTGGCGGATAATCGGAAAAAACCTTAAAGCATCAAGGTATGACAGGTATGACACCCGTAACTATACCGAATAAACACCCTATATCGAATAAAATTGATGGAATATTGTACGATATAGATTAATCACAGTGCACGAGTGTTAGAATAACAGTGTTAAAATAATTTTTTTTCTGCTTGCCTCCTGACATGTTCTTTTCATTGCTAGGTAACAAGTTTGTTATGTTGTTGACTTCAGAATAAAAAAATGGTTTCAGTAAATACAAACGTGTATTATTTATAATTAAATAAGAACACAACAATTGGCGACGAGATGTCGAATAATGAAGGAAAGAAATATAAAATAGTACGCGCCTCATTACGGGGATTAATTTCAAGAACCGGTAAATACATTACCGAAAAAGAAAATATTTCAAACGAAGAAAAGGTAACAAGTTTGTTATGTTGTTGACTTCAGAATAAAAAAATGGTTTCAGTAAATACAAAAGTGTATTATTTATAATTAAACAAGAACACAACACCTCCAAAATTCTATCAGACACGTTGTGCTAAAGTACAGAGTTTGCGATGCCATTATAGATTAAACAATGTTTTGAGTTTGGGACCGCGCGTGGAAGACGTCTTTATCACTCAGCTATCTCCGCGCTGATACTTGCCATAAAATCGACCAAAGGGAGTCATATTTCAACAGATCATTACTTTAGTTAACGGCACTTTCACTTTAATAAAACTTACGAAACATACTTGCAACACATACTTGTCGCAGTTTACGCGAGATAACCGTAAATAATATTTAAAAAAAGCGAGCAGCGATGGTGAAAAACCGCGGTATTCGACGCGACCGATCCCAGGTTCTAATCCTCGGCTCGCACCTCTGACAAAGAAATTTGTAATGTGCGAATTTATCGCTGCTCCACGGTGATGGAAAATATCGTGATATTTCATTGATTACGATGTTCTCCATCGCCGTGCATGTCTGAGAGAAATTCATAATTTCTCGAAAGCATGACGTCCAACAATCCGCACTTGGCCAGCGTCATGGACTATGGCCTAAACCCCTCTCAATTGTGTGAGAAGGTCTTCTTCTCACTTCTCACCACTGTGCCCAGCAGTGGGACATAAAAAAAGGTTGAAAAAAAAATTATTTAAAATCATTGATGAAACAGACATTTGTTTACATACGAAGCAGGTACCGTCATATTTCTTTAATTTCACTTTTTATGAGTGAAGCAAAAGTTTCTTACCGGTTTTATATCGGTTCCCTGTGCCACTGATCTTAAAGGCTACTATAACTGGTATTCGCATAAATTTAATGAAACGTGTATGACCGAGCTTTTGGCGTAGAACGGAAGCGATCTTCGCAGCTAAGTAAAAGTGGCGCGGTCGGGTATTAGATGGGTTGTAGCTTCGGGATTAAGAATAGAGCTGCGGTATCCCCTGCCTGATCGTAAGAGGCGACTCAAAGGGGGCCAAAAAGTGGTACCCCCGACACCGGTATCCTTATGTAGTATGATGTGTGTGTGTACTACATGTGTGTTGTTACCATACTATATGTGTGATGATGTAGTAGTATGAATGTGTGGCGTTATTTACGTATTTATTTACATCTACCAGGCGTCCCGTGGACGGCTCAAATTTTATTAATTTAGTACGATACCCTTATATCTACTGTGTGCGTACATCTTCGTTTTTTGTACTCTCCGTGTCACTTTATACTAATGGTTTCCTGCAAGCCCTGAGCAATTTTCATCAAGGACGTTGTATGTCCAAATAGCTTAACATGTTGCAGAAAACTAAGAAAATTACATATTTTTTGTAGCAAAACATCTAATGCCAAGTGTGACATCTATTTTTGGCAATTCGTGGCGACGTGTCTTACCAAACTACTTACTCAACCAATCAACCTACGGAAAATCATGGTTAGCGTGATTCAGAAACCGGTACAGCGCCACCTAGCTTGACTTATTCAAAACAGGTTTTTTTTATTTGAATGAAGTAGCAGACGAGCATGCAGTAAAAGTGCCCTTAGTAAAATGAAGTACCTTTCGTTAGGAATGGGCACCGACTCCAAAATTGTTTTAAGAGTTACTACCATTAGCAAGGGGAAGTATCAAATGCGAAGTACTGAACAATATTATTTTTCGCCGTTTGAAGGGTTTTTTTTTGTTAAACAGTTATATAATTAATGGTTATAAAATCATATAATAACCTTTATCTAATTAACCATTAAACGAGCAATTCTTGTATATACGTATATAACTCGAAAAATGCTCCAACGATTTTTATGAAATTTAGTATGCAGGGGTTTCGGAGGCGATAAATCGATCTAGCTAGCTTTCATTATTAGGAAACGTCGTTTTATCCGTGTTTTTAGCGATAATCAGTTTAAACATACTGAAAAATTTGACTTCCTGACATATATTAGCGAGTAGTATAATTGGCTGCAACCCTTTTTGCGTCCCACTGCTGGGCACGGGTCTCTAACCCTTATTGAGGAGGCCTGGAGCTTACTCCACCACGCTGCTCCAATGCGGGTTGGTGGAGATGCGGGTTTGTTTTCAAACCGCCCATAAGGCCTCCGACAAGGTTTAACGACTGTTATCTATCGACAACAACCGGGACCGACGGCTTAACGTGCCCTCCGAAGCACGGAAACACGCATGATATTTTTTGCCACTAGCGGTCACCCATCTCACAACCGACCGCGCCCGTTTGGCTTAGCTGCGTAGACCGTTTGCGTTCTACGCTAGCCGCCGAGCCATGCGCGCTTCGAATCGAGTAGTATAATTACTTTTTTTAATTATTGGGATCTACTTCAGTAGATGACATTGTTAAGTAACACTAAGCCAATAAGTCTCTAAAGAAAAACAATATTTTTTATCTGTTCAACGCCCGGTCATCCTGGTACTATTTTTTTTAAAGAAAACACATCTGATTATGAATTTAAATTACTATTTTAAAACAGAAATCCATAGGCAAGATATTTTTTCAGTAAAGTGTACCACTAAAATGCTCAGGTTATCCGATAGTGTTACTAATGTTAGGAATCGCTTCGCTCGATAGACACATGGCCAATAGAATCCAAAATACTCTTAGATTAGTTAGAGTCTTGAAAACAAGTTTTTTTTAAATCACCTACGTTTTAGATTCATAAAATAGTTGTATGTTACAGATACTTCAACTCAGTTGTGCGCGCGGCGCTATGTGTGGGTAAACCTGTATATACACAGTGACTTTGTGTGCGTGACAAGAGGTACAATGAAATTGCTCGGACGATCACGGCCGCGTCACTGTCACACAAATTAAAGCTGCATAATTACTAGCCCACGCACACATAGCGCCGCGCGCACAACTGAGTTGAAGTATCTGTAACATTGTGCGTAAAGCGGTGACTGCACTTCGTATACAATGGTCGGATATATTAGGTTTTTGCTTCGAATAAATACTTTTTTGAGAGACAATGGACGGGCGCTGAAGTTATCAGGTGTAATCAAAATGGCGTTGGATTAATGTGGATAATTTTATGGTAATTTTATGGTTGTAGGAATTTATAGAATATAGATTATTGCTTTTTATAAGGCTACTTAAAAAGGTGTTAATTAATAACTGTACGCATTTTTTAATGCCGCATCATAAAAAGAATTTGAAACTTTTGTCCAAAATATAAAAATAAATATTTGGGATGAACCATTCTAATGAATTAGATTTGAAAAGTAGATTACAACCGATTATCAGACCTACTTATCGAATATACATATTAAGTTTCATAAAAATAGGTCAAGCCGTTTTAGAAGAGTATGGCATGGCAACGAACACTGTAACGCGGAAATTTTATGTACCTCTAACTAAGAAAGGAGCTCTTTGCATTGTGCCTATATAGAAGATTTTACAGAATTGGGTAATTGACGTCATGATCCGGTATTGCTCTCTCTGGGAAATGTTCCATTTGTAACGTTTGTATCTTGCACATATTTTTAGATATTCAAATTTTTAATTTTGTGTCGTAATTGTCTAATAAAAATGATTCGATTGAACTAATAAAACGCTTTAGTCAACATCCCAAATGAGATTTTTACGATTATTCAAATTAAATTAATTAGAATTCGTAATCGTTCTGGCATTTGGCCAATTTTTTTCATTTGATTAGACACGCGTGATCAGCAGTATGTTCTTAATGAGAAAATGTGAAAAAAATGATGATAATGATTTTCTTGCTGATTTGGTATATTAATTTATTTATTTATTAAACCCTTTATTGTACACCATAATACAAAAATGAAATACGAACATGAAATAAACAAATAGAGTACAAATTTATGTATAGGTATATTCAATGTAAACCTAATCTGTTGACTCTCCAATTCCGATATTTATCACAACATTTTTTAAATTTAATGTGTAACATTATTCTTTTATTTCATCGAGTTATTCATGTGAAACATTATAGTGTTAAGTTGAGTTCTTACAGATCAGACAAGTCCAATCGATCGCAACAACTTTAGTAAAATCGGGTAATTTGATTTCATATGATTATACTTATTATTACTTATATATCCCACGGAAACTGTATATTTTTCGGGATATGGCACTTCAGACTATAATCTATCTCTGAGCCATATTTCACGTTGATCCCTTCAGCCGTGATTACGCAACAAACATACATACATACACAAACAAAACCTTTCGCATTTATATTATTAGTAGGACATTGTTTTACGGATTATCTCTATAACTCTTTCGTAAATTTTCCTCTCGCATATAAGCCTACGTCAGACAATAGCGCCGCTCAGTCGGTATGTTGCACGACCTCTGACCCACATACCGTAGCTACATATGCAAATAAATGAACTTACATTTATTAAGATCAACCATAAATAAACGTTAATCACAATAAATGTAACTCGCTACAGCAACATCAAGAATCCATATTTTCTGAACTAACGAAATAAATGAAACTTAATAGTAATAAATGAAACTAATTCGAATAAATGTAATTTTAGTGAAGTGGTTCGTAAGTGCAAGTGATAATGATTTTTAGTACAATTATTTGAATGTTGAATGAAATGTTACGTCGGTGTAGTGAACATGAGAGTGTATATAGTGTTGTTTTGTTTGTTTGTGCATATAGTTGTTGGTACCCGGGTGATTCTTGTGGAGAACGCACCAAGTACGTATAATAAGTTATTTAGCATAATATGTAGCACTAGCCTTACGCCGGCGGCTTCGCCCGCATGGACTTCCCGTAGGATAAAAACCATGATTTAAATCTGTAATATCTTCGAAAATATTCATTTAAATTATATGCTATAAAGGACAATATTAATCTATATTAAATTTTAATGCACAGTGTATTTAATTGGATAAGGATTAATGCTGTATTGCTTAAAATTGCTTCGTAAATAAGCCATTATTTCTCGTAAAAAGTAAAGAAAAAACATGGTTATTGTGGGCTATCCCTATTAGGTAGACATATAATATCGCGAGCTTTTTTGAAGTCCTTTATAAGGTGTACAATACTGTAGAACATTATTTTGATCCATCTCGTAGGGTTCAGCCAGCGGTGTTTATTTATTACTTCACTTAGAAACGTCTAAAATTATCAGTATGAATAAATAATAATATTAAATAACGTTCACACTCATAGCCCCACAGTAAGGTAGGTACCCTGTGTCGTGGGTGCCATGGACACACACAGAGACAGTAACACAAACACCCAGACCGAGAACCGAAATTTAAACTCATCATTCAAATTTCTGTTTCGCCGGGAATCGAACCCGGGACCCTCCGAGCGGCAGTCCGGCATGGTAACCATTACGCCACACGGGTCGTCAATACCCGCAATAGTATTATATTATAATATAATATATTATGCATGTATTATACATACAAACCTTCCTCTTGAATCACTCTATCTATTAAAAAAACTGCATAAAAATCCTTTGTGTAGTTTTAAAGATTTAAGCACACATACAGACAGCGAGAAGCTACTTTGTTTTATACTATGTAAGGATAAGATTTTGTCGATAAAAATATCGATCTATCCTGTATATATCTGCTCTTGTTGGTAGATCTACCAATTCTTGGATTCACGGAGTCAGTGCCCATTTAAAATAAAAGGTATGCCATTATGGTATCACATAAACATTACGACGCATACTTACATTAGCACACATGCTTACCATACACGCACATGCATTTATCGAAAAAAAAAAATACTTACCATTTTTATTATTTAAAAAGAAAACTTACTTTAGTCATAACTGGAAGAGGCTAGTCTCTACGACACAGGGAATCCTAGTGTAGAGAGTAGAATCCCTCACATTGGATCATTGGTCATTGATATATGTATGTAACAAAAATTGTGTAATAGTTCATAATTATAAACTATATTGTAAACTTGCAGGTGAAATATTGTAATCTGTTTTTTCTGTGTTTTTTTACAAAATAAACGTTATTATTATTATTATTATACTATAGGCACGAATATTTTTAGTCCATACGATTTACGAAAGTTTTTTTATTAAATGCCATTTCCATTAGCGAAATGAAGTACCTATCATTAGCTAGGCCAATAAATAATGTAATTTTAATTTGTACCGTTTTAAATACATTTTTTTGTTAAATTTAATTAATACTTCCTTCGCCTCCGTGGTGTAGTGGGTGATGAGCCGACTGCGAAGCGAAAGGTCGTGGGTTCGATTCCCACTCAGGACAAATATTTGTGTGATGAACATGACTATTTGTTCTGTGTCTGGGTGTTACTTTATCTATTTAAGTATGTATTTAGAATAATGTACATAGTACAAGCTCTGCTTATTTTGGAATCAGATGGCGTTGTGTAAATTGTCCAAAGATATTTATATTTATTTGTGTCTGTCAGTCTATTACTATGATATATCGTAAGTAGCAATTCGCATTGATCTATCAGACTTCCGCCATTTTTTTGCCTGAACCCGAACAAAACCCGTCGGAGGCTAAAACAAAATGAGTCAGTAGGTCAAACTATTTCAGTTAATGATGTAACTCATATTTAATCATTGGCACTACAATAGTATGCAATGCAATTATCTTTATGTTGTTCACAAGTAGGGCTGCCACCTAAATTGCCGACGCCGGATAAACACTGCAATGCCGGACATTTGGGCGAAATATGGTTTTTTCCCCGGACATCACTGGAAAATGATTTTTTTCAACAAAAATAAAAACGTTATAATTCTTTAACTCCATTCGACCGTTGATTATTTTGCCGAACCTTCTTGCATGCGGGTTATTGTGGATAAATTTTGAATTAAGATTTATTTCAATTTATCGCTTATCTATTAACAATTTTCAAAAATCCCTGCCGATGCTGGACGGTCCCCGAACGCCCTTCAAACTAGGACAAATTCGGGGAATTCCGGACGAATGGCAGCCCTATTCATAAGGTTAACTTTTTGTCTCTTTTAGCTTTAATGAAGCCATTATTCAGAGAGACTTCTCTGATTCAGTGACTACTAAAACAATGGTTTTTAAGATTCTGTGCGTTTGAATGAAAAACTGGAACTATGATACGACTAATTTGGTGCAATGGTTATCATGCCGGACTGCCAATTAAGTGTCTTGGGTTCGATTCCCGGCGAAGCAGAATTTGTAATGATTAGTTTCAATATCTGTTCTTGGTTTGGGTGTGTTCGTGTTCATGTCGTTGTGTGTGTCGATGGTACCCATGACACAGGGGTACTAGTGTGGGCCTGGGGCTATGAGTTTCTAGCGGTGCTTATTTATTTATTGTTTATGGATGAAATGACCGGGAAAAAATTACATTCACTAAGCGAATATTTTGTATTCCAAATCCCTACTTCCCCACTAATATTATAAATTCGAAAGTAACTCTGTCTGTCTGTCTGCTACGCTTTCCCGCTTAAACTACTGAACCAATTTTAATGAAACACAGATAGAGTGGACCTTAGAATCCCTTATTGCGGACCTGTCGCAAAAGCCGTTCTTAGCTGACGTCTACTAACAATAGTTAGTAATTAGACAGTTAATTAGATAGTCTAATTTCAAGTTTGTAGCACAAAAAATAATGTAGTTCAAAAACTAAAAAACACGCTTTTGTGAAAATACGAACTAAAAACTAAAAAAATAAGATGAAAATGTATTTTACTGTACAAAAAAGCGTGGGGTGGTTTTTAAGATACTATTGACACCATGCACCCCACGCTTTTTTTACAGTAAAATACATTTTCATCTTATTTTTTTAGTTTTTAGTTCGTATTTTCACAAAATCGTGTTTTTTAGTTTTTTAAACTACATTATTTTTTGTCTTCAGGGCTTTTATAAATTGCTATGGAATTCCTTCATTTTAATAAAAGTATTTATTTATTTATATATTCTTGCAAACACCTTAAACTAGTTACATTCATAACTACAAAATAAAAATAAAAACGCAAAATATGGGATAAATAAATAAATAACATGGTTTGTAAACATAATAAGTAAACTAGTTATTTAGATTTAAGTCAAAAAGTTATATAGGTAGATTTAAGTGTATTTTGATTTCTTTAATATAATAATAGTAATTTTTATTTCTTTATCAATATTTGCATATCTTACTGAGGTAAATATGGCGGACTTTAAATATATATATATATAAAACAACTTCTGTAATACCCATATTTGCGCAAATAAATTATTTTTCTTTTCCTTTCTTTTCTTTCTTTTCTTTACAATGGGTTTAACCTAATGCCTATAGGCATTGTTTTCCAGTCAACCCTGAGTGATGAAACCGGTACCTGGACGACCGGGCGTTGATCGGATGAAAAACAATTTATTTTGTTAGTTTGATTTCAAACGAAACACTCATTTGCTTAGTGTTACTTAAAAACGCCATTTGAAAAAGCTCCCAATAAAAAAAAAAACAAAAAATAAAAAAAAAACCCTAATCGACATTGTCATCTCTTTGAACGTCGGATTGACGGATGGCGTTTGACGGTGTTCTACGCCAAAATAATATTAATACTCACCAATAGATGTCAGGAGTCGTATTTTCAGTTTATATTTAAGTTGATAATCGCTAAAAATATTTGTTTATAATTTAAAATTTTTAAAAATAAAACTTAGCTGGATCAATTTATCACCCCGAAACCAGGGTACTATATTTAATCAAAATCGTTGGAGCCGTTGTATATACAAGAATTGCTCGTTTAAAGGTATTAGATTAAATAAACCAAATTTATAAGTTAACTATCAAATGAAAGTCCTTTGAGATTGGTGAATTCCATATTTTTGTACAACACATCCGATTTGGGGATCAAATTAAAGGGCTTAACTTGTAGATTACGATATTTTTATTCTTTTCTGTGCATTTAAATAAAAAAATACTATTTTTAAAAACTGCTACATAAACAGTTTATTGTGATAGTTTTGTAATAGATGTCACCTGTTTTTTAAGCATTTGATGTTTTATTATTTTAAATGTTTTTAAGGCAGAACAATGTGTGCTGGGTCCATTAGACAGTAATGACAAAATTACGCAAGAATTAATTTTTTTGCTTTCGCCTGTACTTATTCCTTTTTGTTTGAAAGTTAAAAGAAGATATGTTATTTTGTGACCAGGTATATCTAGTGACTAATTTATTCATTTATTCATTTATTCATATTTATAACATAATAGTGTACATAGTAACATAATAGAAAGAAAATATAATAGAAAGAAATACTACTATAATACACTAATATAATAGAAAGAAAAAGTCATAATAAAATAAATGATGATGACCTTGACCTAATGTACATTTTAACACACATAGGCGTGTCTCTACACGCATCCACACATCTACACACATGCACAGTGCGCACACACACATCCGCGCTTGGTATGTGCCATATGTGGTAATTTTATGAAATATTTTGGTTAATTTTCAACGTCATATGGTATACATCAAAAGGAGCTCAGGCCGCCCTCCAACCAGGTGGACTGACGACCTGAAGAAGAGAGTGGGAAGCTGGATCCAGACGGCGCAGTAGCGGATGGGTGGCAAATATTAGGAGAGGCCAATGTCCAGAATAGGACTTTTAAAGGCTCATGTATGGGTGGTGTAAAAGATGTTTAATTTAATACATTTAAATGAGTATTTCTTGTATATATAATACCTATATATATAATCTGAATCTTGGAAACGGCTTCAACAAATTTCATGAAGTTTAGACCGTGTTGAGAGAGTTGTGTAGAATGTGTTGTTTAGAATGGGTTTTCCTGGGCAATAAATCGATCTACATACGTAGAAACTTTAGAAAATATCGTTTTATTAGTGTTGTTAGCGATAATACAAAGGAAAATATGATCTTCATACTTTTTTTTTTATTGGGAGCTACTTCAGTAGACGGCTTTAAGTAACAATAAGCAAATGAGTCTCTGAACAAATCTGAAGAAAATCAATAATAATAATAAATATCTTTGGACAATTCACACAACACCATCTGATTCCAAACTAAGCAGAGCTTGTACTATGGTAATCAGAAAGCTGATAAACATAGGTACTTATATAATTCTAAATACATACTTAAATAGATAAATTAACACACAGACACAGAAAAAATTGTCATGTTAATTGCACAAATATATGTCCTGGGTGGGAATCGAACCCACGACCTCACGTTTCGCAGTCGGCTCATCACCCACTAGACTGTCAATTGTTTTTATCCGAGCAAAAAATAAAGGGCAGTTGCTTTTGCTCTATGCCCTATGATAGAATGGCAACGCAAAAAGATCGCAGTCAGATTTTTTAAATGGCTTCTATCTTCCAGCATGCTTCCGCCGAGTGCTAGCGGGTCGTCGCGCCCTCCGCAGCCACGTGAGGAAGGTCCTCCACTGCGAGCACTTGGAGGACTGTCAGAGGGAGTGCGCGCTCGAGAAACACTTTCACTGCGAGAGCTTTAACTATCGGTGAGTTCCTTTCTACGTACTGTATAAACTAAATAGTATAATAGGTGGTAAGAATTTTCTTACTTTCTTTCTTGCGACCGCTAGGCTAAAAATAATATACAAGTTTTTGGTAAGTTTCTTTATCTGTTTTGAAAGTGCCAATAGCCAGTAGAAAAAATATTGATTGTGTTTTAAGGTTCTATTCCCGGCGAGGCAGAAATTTGAATGATGAGTTTATATTTCTGTTCTAGGTCTGGGTGTTTGTGTTTTTATCTTTGTGTGTGTCCATGGTACCCACGACACGGAATCCTAGTGTGGGGCTATGAGTGTTTAGCATTTATTTATTTATTTATCTCTTCTTCGTTCTTTAGAACGTAGCACAGTCATCTGATGAAATGGTATCGGTAAGTTAATAGTAGATCTAAGGATCGAGTTCAGTTGTACGCCTTAGAAGAATCTTATGTCTTTTCTAGGGTCTGACGAATGGATAGATGGAGTTAGACAAAATAAACCCAGCCTATGATCGACCTAAAAACCAGAGCAGGGAACCATTCTGGATTGCATAACTATACATTTCTTTAGAATTCTTCTTTACATCCAAAACGGAGATTATTATAGAAGCCCTAATTCAGTAAACAAATGAAAAACTATTTAGATTATTGTAGGTGGTAGAACTATTATCTATCTATCTATAACCAATTCTATTGTGTTTCGGTGGAAAGGTGCAGTTGCCGGCCACACTTACATGATGCGACCACCAGCCACCGGAGTAGCAGCGCAACTGCATACGACCTCAGACAACACTTATGTTCCTATGCTTGCTTGAGATTGTATGCAGATGTCCACGGGCTGCAGAGTCCACTTAACACCACGTGGCTTGCATGCTCGTCTGCTACTCCATTCAAATAAAAAAAGAAGTAACACGGCACAATGGTTACCATGCCGGACTGCCGAGTGAGTTTGATTCCCGGCGAAGCAGAAATTGGAATGATAAATTTCAATTTCTATTCTCGATCTGAGTTTTTGTGTTCATGTCTGTGTGTGTCCATGGTACCTTATATGCATAGTACCTGGTCTACGGCTTGTGCGGTGTATCTCAGAGAGCGACAAAAATAGAAATAGTCTTCAATATCTACCCGTCGAACTTCACTTTATCACCTCGGTAAAAGGATGGGTTGCATCATGTCATAAAAAAAAACAGAATTTTAAGTTGTGCTTGACGTTGCAAAACGCCTTGTTTCCCCTTATTAAAAGTATATTGGCCTGTGGGGGCTATCAAGAGTTATAATTTCTTTCCCGATTTTTTGAGTGATTTGGCAGATTTTTATATTATTATGTCAGTTCTGTAACTAATGACCCATCGATGGGATTCGGTTGGTTACCGCTTAGGATAAAATTTTAGTCAAAATATAATGAGGGTTAGCTGATGCTGCCCAGTTTTGTTTAATTTGATGGTTATATCTAACTGTAATCGACATTAACGCTACAAAAAATAGCGCCGGTGACAAGCATATCTAAAATATACGAACAACCAACACTAAATAATAAATAAATAAATGTAATAAATAAACGTGATGTGTCGTGATGAGCAGCAATGGCCGAGTGGTATAAATCCGCGGTCTTCGACGCGATCGATCCCGGGTTCAAATCCTCGGCGCGCACCTCTGACAAAGAAATTTGTAATGTGTGCATTTATCGCTGCTCCACGGTGATGGAAAATATCGTGATATTTAATTGATTACGATGTTCTCCATCGCCGTGCATGCCTGAGAGGAATTCATAATTTCTCGAAAGCATGACGTCCACTAATTTTAATCTGCACTTGGTCAACGTGGTGGACTATGGCCTAAATCCCTCTCACTTGTGAGAGGAGACCTGTGCCCATCAGTGGGACATAAAAAAGGTTGAAAAAAAAAACGTTACACGGTAAGGTAATTAATACCCTGTGTCGTGGGTGCCACGCACACATACAAAGACAGGAACACAAACACCCAGACATTCAAGTTTTTGTTTCGCCGGGAATCGAACCCGGGACCCCTCGATTGGCAGTCCGGCATGGTAACCATTGCGCCACGCGGGTCGTCAAACTAAATTAGTTACTAATCTTAGAATAATTACATTATATAGAAACCAAGTTCGCGCGCCCAAAATGAAGCATTTTAATTGGTGCCATTCAAGGCTAAAGCACGCCGAACGGGTCTACCGAAAAAAAATGTGACAGTTTGTGGTGATAAAATGTGTCACATAACTTTTCACAGTAAAGTTTTCAATATTTTGTAGTATTTTATAATTAATTTGGTGAAAATAAAAATATTTTGTTAGCCAGATGTGACATCTGTGTGAATCTATTTAGTGCTTCAATTTTGACAGTGCGCTTGTATGAAGACACTCATTCTATATTATTCTAAGTTACTAATTGATTTTATAACCGCTTCAAACAGCTGTTAACTCGCCCAAGCAGAATTATCATTACCACTCAACTTTATGCAGTAATGTTCCCACATTACGATCGCACATTGTTATAGTTTATTGTTCTACCAGTTTCCTGCATCATACTTTGGAGGCCTCAAATTTATTCGCAGCTTTGTTTTTGAATGTTAAAAATTTATTAACTCGGAGAGTACAAATAATTACGTTGCTATGTTGTTATGGCTTATTTTCAAAATGGCGGAGCGTTTCGGTAAGCCGATGGTATACCGGACAACCACTGTAACTTATTAAGCTTTGTTGCTAGAATTACTTATCGGCTATTTAACACTTGAGGCATTGTCGCTAACATGCAGTAGGTACCTTTTTTGTATACCTTCAAAAGGTACCCGGCATCTTGGGGGGATTTAACCACACTAAAAGTTCCTCGGTGACGTGCCTCGTCACTTGGGGAGGAATCTAGTGGAACGCACCGGTGTCCTCCACGCGCGGCGCACATAATGTGGGCCCATTCTGTGAGGGTGAGCAGATATGCTCTCCCGCACCTTTCAATGGTTACGGTTACGATTACTGCTGGGCACGGGTCTTTCCCCATTATTGGGAAGGCCTGGAACTTACTCCACGGTTACTCTACGGTTGGTGGAGACACGGGTTAGTAGCCAACCCACTGTCGGATGTTTTCAAACCGCCCATAAGGCCTCCGTCAAGGTTAAACCCCTGTTATATATTGACAGCAACCGGGACCGACAGCTTAACGTGTCCTCCAAAGCACAGGAAACGTGCATGAAAATTATTTGCCACTAGCGGTCACTTATTTCACACCCGACCGCGCCTGGACCGCGCTTGGCTTAGCTGCAAAGATCACCTGCATTCTACAATAGCCGCCGGGCCGCGCCCTTCAGATATAATTTTCTATCGAATCACATTTTTCTTTTTCAGCAGGTATATCGTAAAAACAACCTTGAGTATCGTAACATAACAATACGAGTATGGAGTATATGATAAAAACAACCTTGAGTATCGTAACTATTATAACACGAGTATTGAGCATAATAGCCACAGAACATTATTAAGAAAGGTAGAACGGCAATAATGCGCCGTTCGTATGAAGACTGGTGTCGCCGATCAAACCCCGCCTTTCACCTCCATTACATCTGTACTTAAATAAATACAAAGCTTACGCACATATTTGCAATTTCAAATCTAGCCAATATTAGCGCCGCACAATCACGCGATTTCAAATGAACGAATCACACACAAGCCCGCACACAAGCACGCATATCGTAGCACGATCGCGTGTTTCTGTAGAGATTTTGGAACTTTGAGCGTTTGCTCAAAATTCCTTGGCGCGTCTGCCCCGCCCACATTTCCATTCTACTCTTTTAATATGTTTTGTGATAATAGCAATCTTTGTACCGCGTAGGGCTCTAGTGTGCACCGTGGACAAGTAGGACAAGATAGGGCTGACTAAGGGCCGATTTTTAAATCTCTCTCATATAACGACCCGTGTGGCGCAATGGTTACCATGCCGGACTGCCAATCGGAGGGTCCCGGGTTTGATTTCTGGCGAAACAGAAATTTGAATGATGAGTTTAAATTTCTATTCTCGGTGTGGGCTTTTGTGTTTCTGTCTTTGTATATGTCCATGGTACCCATGACACAGGGTATATCTACCCTACGTTACGTTATATGACTATATGAGTACTATAAAATATACTAACCCGCATTTGGTTAATAGTTATAGCTACAGGCTATAATGGGGAGAGAACCGTGCCCAGCAGTGGGAAGCAAAATAAGATTGCAGCCAATTTCTTTACCTCGGGAATAAAAAAAAATAATTTTGAAAATCGGTCTACACTTAAAGTTCCAAGTTCAATCCCCAGTGCGCAACTTTAACAAAGAAATTTTATTATGTGTAATAGTGGGGAATAAAAAGGGATGCAAAAAAACTGTAAAAACTAAAAAAACCCGAAACACAGAAACGCTCTCATGTTTTTAGTTTCTTAAATAATCGTTTTTTTATTATTATGAATTATATAATATCTAATTATAACTAAAATAAAAATACACAAATAAATTATAAAAGAAATATGCCCTCCAATAACCCATCCTGCGGCATAGTCCCCAGAACGCTGGCAGCATTACCGCGTTGAATTGCTAAGCTAATTCTTTGAGCAAAGTAGCTGCCAGCCCTCCGGTCGCCCGATGTGAGAATGAGTTTGGTTTATTTTTTTATTATACCCAGTGTCACTCTCTCAGTAAATACGAATCTAACGACACCTTTCAAACTAAAATCCATCGAGCCGTTCAGGCTGCAGAGCGTGCCTAACAATTGATTTTGGCGACAAAAATCCACCATATTTTTTTTTTTATATTATTATTTTGATATACCCAGTGTAACTCTCTCAGTAAATACGAATCTAACGACACCTCTCAAGTTAAAATCCATCAAGCCGTTCACGCTGCAGAGCACGCCAAACGATTATAAATAAATACGTCATATTCTTGAAAAAAATAACTCTCCTTCTGGCGTAGTCGGGTAAAAATATAGCACATCGGTTTATTGACGACTGTACCGTACGAGTCGTCAACAAAATGTTGAATGCTTTAGGTGCTAACCCTACTGACGACAATACACGACATTTTTTGCTGTTCCTACAGATTTGTATCGACACCTCAATTAGTAACTGACAATAGTTTTCTTGTTCATTTGTGCAATTTAATCGTTCCATAAGATTTTCTACGAGTATGCGATACGAATTTTTTAAAATTTAATGTAGTCTGTTTAGAAAGAGAATAGGCGTGGAACACAGACTACTAGGCTTGGAATTGGTAGCGCTTTTGTTATTTTTTTGACGTTTCTGTCTTCTATAATGTTACATTTTTTTTCTTTTATTAATGGTATCGCAAACACTGTACATAAGCATTGCCAATGTACATAATTTTTGCATCACCACTTAAGTTAATGATAGACTAGACAAAATGAGTAACTCGTCAGTAATCAGTCAGTCAAGTAAGTTGTGTCGTTGGTGTCATGGACACGCACAAAGGCGAAAAAATATTACTTAGGCCAGAAAATGACTTTTAAATTTATCATTTAGATACGTGTCCCTCGTTGGGGATCAAACACAGTTACCCCGGAGCTGTTACACGGCTCACAGGCGTTGTGACACTATACCTTATTTAAGATTTTTTTTAAATCTAAGATTAAAAAAGGGACATCTTTTTTATGTCACCGAAAATATTGTAATTAATTTCATGTTACAATATTTTGTAGTCAAATCGGTCAAGTTCTTCTCAATTTGGGATGGTGACACCTGCCCAGCAGTGGGACGCAGAATGAGTTGCCTTACTATACATCCAACAATCGATACTATTGTAAGAATAACCTTCAAACTGTTCCAATTTACATGGTGTCAGACTATAATATAGCGTTCCATCTTCCATACAACGTTATTGTTAGAGCAGATACGGACTTGGCTTCATTTATTTTTTCTTTTCGGTTAACACACCTGTTAGTGTCTCGGTTTTTTCATTTTGATTAGGATTAAGACGAAGAAGAAATAGTGGAGTTTTGGCGGGAAGTCGATAAAGACATATTGTGCTCTTGTTTTATTTTCATTTTCTTGGTGTATTTTTGAGTTGTATCGGATTTTGATGACATTTTGTCCGATATAAGTTGATTACAGTGCACGAGTACTGTGAAATAAAATAACATGCGCGATGCCAAAATTGAAGAAAAAAAGGAAGAAATATTTGATATTTTATGACAGCAACATGTCACCTAATAGTTAAAAATAATAAATGCTTCACACTTCACTTCACACTCATAGCCCCACAGTAGGGTAGATATACCCTGTATCGTCGGTACCATGGACACACACAAAGACAGAAGCACAAACACCCAGACCGAAAACAGAAATTTAAACTCATCATTAAAATTTTTGTTTCGCCGGGAATCGAACTCGGGACCCTTCGATTGGAAGTCCGGCATGGTAACTATTGTTAAAGAAATTGTTAAAAAAGTGCAATTTAACGAAAAGTTATAGGTACATAAGTTTAAGGCACAACTATAATTGGTTGAAAAAATTAGTTTAGTATTTTAAGCGAAAAGTTTAACAGACAGATTTTCGAATTTATAATATTAAGTATGTATATGGATAAGTTACAGAATCGTTTTAAGCATAAAAAGTTTACGGTAAACTTATTGTTGAATAACTGTCAGACCATTATACATATAGCATTCCATCAACCATCCACATAGCGTTAAAGTATGCATTATCACTTACCTTATTTATCAGTTTATGAGCCATTTATATTTTGATATGTCTATAAAATAAATCAATTTACTATCTATAAAGACATCTTCAAGTAGCACTAATTACTACCCAAATTAGTAAAATAATTACAGTAAATGCTATAATGAACGCAATACACAAAGTCTCGTACAATCTCTAGCCAATCAGATATCACTTCTTCCGTATCCGGCTCAGTCCGTCCCTGTGCATATACAAGGTAACAGCACAATGCTGATGTTTCGTGCAGATTGAGACCCGAGGTCGAATGTGTGACAGGTACCTTATGATGTTATCTTATGACTAGGTAATGAATTCGGTTTTTCTTTACATTTTGTAGTTTTTAAGTAATTATTGCATACTTCGATATTGAAAATAAGTACATAAATAGTATCCTAATCTTTGCTATAGTTCTCGGCGAAAAGCACTGCCAAAATACGATGTACATACACAGATAAAAGTTTTCTTTACTAACACAATCAAAGATACTCATACATCTAAAGTGTAACGACTAACTATGTAGTAAACTAACCTTTATTTCCATCAGTTCTAAATCTTTTATCATCATGAAACTTGATGTATAAAATATAGATCCATACATTGTAGCGACTTTACTCACGTAAATTTTTATCGGTATTGCCGACATGTTTCGGTCCTGACCGAGGATCTTCTTCTCTCTCAGTCTCCGCCGCGATGCCACCGCGACCGGCGGGAGCTCCTGAAGAAGGTCCTCGGTCAGGACCGAAACATGTCGGCAATACCGATAAAAATTTACGTGAGTAAAGTCGTGTAGTATATAACTACAATGTTAGTGTACACTCACGATTCGTTCAATAAGAAAATAGATCCATACATTCGGTACGTTTAAGCTGGTCTGATGATGGACAAAATGTATTTTCAATTATTTTTAAATTCTTCATAGCGCGCATGACCTGGCAACGGCGGCCAGCATAGAGCGCGAGTGATCCACGCAACCAAGCCTAACAAGCACGATCGGGTGTGAGATGGGTGACCGCTAGTGGAATAAAATTCATGCGCGTTTCCGTGCTTCTGCAATAAAGGCAAAATTAAGCCGTTGAAACTAATATAGGTAGAGTTGCATCCAATTTTTCGTAACATTTTTGTTCCTTCCAGATTGGATCCATCCTTCCGCGGCAAGGGTCTATGCGAGCTGATGACCAAGCCCATTGAGGCGTTCAACCTTCACGAGGACTTCGTAGACGACAAAGACTACGATTTCTTCGAGCTCGACCGGAATAGCTTGGAACCCAACTGCCTGGACTCTTTACGAGGACCTGGTCTTCTACATTCTGGTTATCTGTCCTCAAAGCCAAGCAATGCTGTACCCGCGTATGACAGATGGTCTGACAGAGCGGATTGGTATGGGTACAGAGGACACAAGTATGAGGACAGGAGGCAAGGATACAGGTACTCAAATAGACGATATGAGGATCAGACCTTTGTACCGTATCAGATTGGTGAGTCGTTTTAATGCTTACTTTTTCGGATTTTGTTTTAAATAGTATGACCTGCAATCATTTTTCTCTGTCCCACTGCTGGTACTACAATTGCAGTAAATAGCGACATATACTGGTGGTCTGTCTCACTATTGTTGGGGAGTTTCTCTCAGGCATGCACAGCGATGGAAACATCGTAATCAATTAAATATCACAATATTTTCCATCACCGTGGAGCAGCGATGAAATGCGCACATTACAAATTTCTTTTGTCAGAGGTGCGCGTCGAGGATTTGAACCCGGCATCTCCTGCATCCTAGACCACGGTCCTTAAAACTCGGCCATCGACGCTCGGCTGTTATCTATCGGGAAATCGGGACAAACAATGAAATGTTGAGTACATTTCCTTTGAAGCACGGAAATGAAAATCTAGCAGTCAACCATTTCACACCTGACCGCGCCGATCTCGAATCTTTTTTTTAATTTATGATTTTGATGCACGCACATCGACTCGCAACCTCAAGCAAGCTAGCAAGCTAAGTCTTGCCTGAGATCTGAGGCAAGACTTAGCTTGCCTGAGATCTGATTAATTGCCTTGCTCTTCCTATTGCTGGTGGCCTCAAGTAATGGCCGGCAACCGGATCTTTTTATTAACACACAACAGTATCGCCTCACGGGCGAAAAAGTGCAGCAGTGCTATAGACGACACGTGTAGCGTAATGGTTACCATGCCGGACTGCCGATCGGAGGGTCTTGGGTTCGATTCCCGGCGAAGCAGAAATGAATGAATGATGAGTTTAAAATTTCTGCTCTCGGTCAGTATGTTTGTGTTTTTGTGTGAGTCCATGGCACCCACGACACGTCTACCTTACTGTGTGTCTATAATTTGAAACGTTGAAACTTAGTGCTATAGCCCTGTTCGAACTTGCAAGTACCACCTCTAAAAACTGTTATCTTCTTCAGGAATTGGCAGAACTAACGACGATGAAAACTGGGGCCAATATGGCGGCGTCTACGGCGGTTACGACACATACTACAAGGACAGAAATGACTACCACAAATCTATCAACCATTGGCGGTTAGCTGACGATCAAACTTATCATGAAGTCAAGCCTTACCATGGAGTTAAGCCTTACGGATCCAACACCGACTTCAACTATCATAGCCTTGCGAAGAGCAGATCGTGGGATGACCATGGATATGGTTACGGGGCCTGGAAGAGGGGATGGAGCTCTGCAGGGTCCTGGAATGCTGTGGACTTTACACCGTCGAAACCACCGAAGCATTATTGGATTGAAGCTGAGGATAGAAGTGACGATGAACCTGTCAAAGGTAAGCTTCTATCCAAAGATTTCTGAAGCAATATATTCGATGTTTTATGTGTATTTATTAGTTTGTCATAACCTTCGTGAAGTAAGTATTTTTTTACGGAAATAAAAGAAGATAGATAAATTAGCGATTAAAAACTTTAAATAAAATAAATTCGATTATGCGAAAAAGCAATATTTCCGTACACCCCCCAAAGGACATGGTATAGGTGAGCGCGATCACGCTGCCCTAACTAGCACTGCAGCCTTCAGGGCCGCCAGTTGCTTGATCATTGCATAAACACGTCTTGCTGCCGACACTCGAATAAGTTCCTTACGATTATGAGAACAAAGTCAAATGTCTGGTCCAAATTCTGTTGAGTTCAAGTTATTCGATGGGCGACACTGGTTCTGGTACAAATAGTAGGTTAGGTAGGGCACCTCCACTTTCATCCGTTTTCTCTGTGCTTCTGTGCTGCTTCCCGATAGCAACCGGGAGCAATCAAACCTGATTGTCTCCAGGCCTCCCCAATAATGGGGAGAGACCAGTGCCCAGCAGTGGGACGCATAAGAGGGTTGCAGCCAAATTTTGTAACTTTTTTGCTACCTACTACTGGCATGTTTCTCTTCTAATGATTGGGAAAGCCTGAATTTTATTCCACAATTCTGCTGACGACTCGTGTAGCCCATAGTCCCATGCGGAATGGGTACCATACTGGGCTGCCGATCCATGGCTCCGGGTTCAATTTCGATGATTTTCAATCTAGTTCTCGGTCTAGGTGTATGGTTTAATGTCTTTGTGTGTGTCCTTGGTATCGACGACACAGGGAATCCTGGTGTGGGGATATGAGTGTGAAGCCTTATTATTAATGAGGGTCGGTGGTAGGTACCTAGCAACGTTGCTCCTAAGAGACATAAATGCATCTTTTCCCCAGATTGCTCGTCCCGTCGTCGTCCCGGAATGTCGCTGGGTTCCGCTGCGATACGACGGTCGCTCTTCGCCAGAAACGTCGTCGAGTGTGAGGCGGCTTGCTTTGGCGAGACTGAGTTCAAATGCGTATCGTATAGCTACAGGTTAGTTTTTTATCTTTATTTCGAACAAACAATACAATATCGCACATAAATATGAAGATACAAAAAATAACACAGTAAACAGTAACATACATGAAGTAAAAAAGAGAAGAGAGATTTTTGAAGTGAAAATTTCTTTAGCGGCGTTGTGCACTTTTTTTGGGATGGGTAAAAATGTTAAACTCGCGTCAGGACAGGTGGCCTGATCGAATATTCGTAAGACGGAGAGGTGACAGCTGATGGCTCGACTGTCTATACTTGTAAAATTCGTTTATATCAAGTACTTAACATATGGACATTGAACAAAGTGCATCTATTAATAAATCACCGCTAGTGACAAAAAAAATCATGTTTTTATGTTTAACAAAAACGTAAGTGTTACTGCAAAATGTGCATATAATTCACATTACTGAGAATTTAATCTATTTACACTGAGCCAGCGTTAGTCAACACTGCTATTCCGAAGACTTCTCATGACGGACGTCTCATATAAGTCTGGCCGGCAACTGCACCTTTCCACCAAAACACAATAGAATCGGCTTCTTCTACCAAGTGGTTACGGCGGTGGTACTTCTCCGGTCGAACCATTAACCATTAACGCTTAACCATTTAACCATTAAATTAAATTAAATTAAAAATATTTTTTTATATAGCGGTCTTTTCCCTGTGTCTGTGTCTTCATGTGTGTCCATGACAATCACCAGGGTACTTATTCTAAGGTATTCTGTAAGGCTATGAGTATGCTACATGAAAGAGTATTCACGACGATTTAAAAAAACAGAACGCTTAGAGCATCAAAGTTACTGACTCATCCTTCAGTAGAGACGGCATAGCGCCTCACTTCGACACATAATTTTTGTGCCAAATCTGGCCCGGGGGAAGAACGCACACATTTTAATTTTGTCACACATTCACAAATATTCTTTCATTGCTACAGAAGCATACATTTCTAAATATGTCAATTTCAATTAACAACGTCATTTTCTATGCACCGTCAACACTGACACTAGTTGTATAACTAGAAGACACATTGTGCATGGAAGTTGGGACGAGGGGTTCGCCCGTAAAGGCCACTCCTCTCTGACGGGTGTCATACCTGTCATACCTTGATGCTCTAAGACAGAACGTAACGTCAGATAAAAATTTGTTTTATCCTCAGATACTCAAGTTCGCACGGCATTGACAACTGTTTCCTCAGCGAGCGGCCCTACAAAGGACTGGATATGTCAGCTGATAGTGGTTCTGATGTTTACGCAATGCCACAGGACCAGGGCTGTGGGACTGTCAGCAGAAAGCCTTGGATCGAGAGTGGTAAGTATTTTTTTACTTCCATCCATCCATCCATCCATCAGCCTTTTATAGTCCACTGCTGGACATAGGCCTCCCCTAACGTTCGCCACTCCTCCCGGTCCTGGGCCTTCTGAATCCAGCGGCTACCCGCTGTCTTCTTCAGGTCATCAGTCCACCTGGTTGGAGGGCGGCCTGTACTCCTTTTGCCGATACGTGGTCGCCATTCGAGAACCTTTCTTCCCCATCGGTTGTCGGTTCTTCTAACTATATGGCCTGCCCATTGCCACTTCAGCTTGCAAATTTTGAGAGCTATGTCGGTAACTTTCGTTCGTCTACGGATTTCATCGTTACGAATTCTGTCGCGTAGAGAAATACCAAGCATAGCCCTCTCCATCGCGCGCTGAGCGACCTTGAGCTTATGGAAAAGGCCAACTGTAAAAGACCACGTCTCAGCGCCGTAGGTCATCACTGGCAACACACACTGCTCGAAAACTTTCGACTTCAGGCACTGAGGTATTCTGGACGAGAAGACACTTTGTAATTTCCCGAACGCTGCCCAACCGAGTTGGATTCTACGAGTTACCTCTCTCTCGAAGCTGGACTTACCCATACGGATCGCTTGTCCCAGGTAAATGTACTCGTCGACAACTTCGAGAGTAGCGCCATCAACAACGACCGGTATAGGTGTGACATGGACGTTAGACATGATCTTCGTCTTGTCCATGTTCATCTTAAGACCCACCCTTTGTGAGGCGCTATGGAGGTCACCTAGCATAGTGCTGAGCTCTTCCAGGTTCTCCGCCAAGATTACTATATCATCGGCAAATCGAAGGTGTGTGAGGTGTTCGCCATTGATGTTAATACCCAGCCCGTTCCACTCCATCAGCTTGAACACGTCTTCCAAAGCAGCGGTAAACAGCTTCGGGGATATAACATCCCCTTGTCGTACTCCGCGCTGCAGTGGAATAGGTCCAGTGCTTCCGTCGTGAACTCGGACTGTCATAGTTGCGGCTTTGTACAAACACTTCAACACCTCGATGTACCGACAGTCAATCTGGCATCGCTGGAGAGACTCTAGCACCGCCCAGGTCTCGATAGAATCAAAGGCTTTCTCATAGTCCACATACGCAATACATAGCCGCATTTTTTTACTTACCCCAAACTAAAATCTTTTTGTCGCGGGACTACAGATCCGAAGACATGAATCTCCCCACAGGACTAGTAACTCATCACAATTTTTGTCTAACCTTAAATCGAACCCGGGACCCTTTTATTTATTTATTATTTTACTTTAATTAAAACGGTACTGAACCAATAACATTAATTAAAGACAGAACTTTCATACTTCACGCTCTCAGAACTTCTGGCAAACTGACAATATATCACTCCATTCATCCGCAAACAGATCACAGTCTGGGTATGCATCCAGGAGAGCGTTAAGAGCAGCTAGAATTCTGGGAATAGGGGAGAAAGCGCGCGCGTCTGTGCGCGCTGGTGGCACTGCAAATAATTTTTGGTTTCGGCACGCACGCATGGGTATTTGTACGGCAAAAGAAACTTGCATAGCTCATCACTGAGATCAATAGCGTCAATCCTTCCATGGAATATTTTACACGCTATGGATATCTGATTAAATTTACGTCTCACTTCCAGTGAGTTAAAATTTAAGGTCCCTAAAAGAAATCCGGTGGGATATAAAAGGATAATATCCATAAGTACGCTTATAGAGGTACCGTAAAAATACCTTTTGTACCTTTTCTAAAAGAAGTGTGTAGGTACTTTCATGTGGATTCCAAACACATGCACTCCCATGCTTGTCAAACTGGCATGGGGTGCCAAGTATTACACCACACGGATCATGGGTATGAAATCTTGAAGGCTACATGCGTCGTTTCTGGGCTTAGGACCACCATACGTGATACAGTAACCACCTTTTTGAAACGGGTACATTGTGTAATGTGGAATTTAACGTCAATAAACCCCCTTTTATCCTGGTGGGATTTCTTGAAATTTATGGAGCGCTCCAGGAACTGCTATGGACTGCACCGGTATCTTACTTGCCCACAAGAGGTCAACCACGGAACATATCTTTGTAACACGCTGACTGAACGGTTCCACTCTAGCCGCTTTCCCCTCTTACGATCAGGCAGAGGATAGGGTAGATCGTATTGTAGTCGTAAACTACAGGGACGATTTAGTATCCACCATTTTTCTTATAAGCAGATCGTTAGCTTTAACGCCTACAAAGTTGTCGATGTCAGCAGATATTGATTTTGATAAGATCTGGAATGGAACTGCCCTTAGTTCCAGCCTTCAAGCGGGGCTACTCCCGACACGTCTCTTTCAACTTCTCGCTAAAACTCTAAGGTGTGGTTGCTCAAGAATCTTTATTTCCAGAATGCTTCTGGCACGTACGTTCCGGTGCAGCGGTAGGTGGGACCGCAGTACGGGCTTCGTTGACGGTGACTGGACTCGGCGCTTGCGAGGCGGAGTGCATACGAGCTCACGCGTTCTTCTGTCGAGGGTTTAGTTTCAGGTAAAAGAAAAGCGGCGATGGCCGAGTGGTAAGGAGCGTGGTATCTCTCGTGTCGAAGACGTGCTTATACCGAATTCAAAAACTAGGCGCGCACCTCTGACAAAAAGAAATTTATAATGTGTGCATTTCATTGCTGCTCCACGGTGATGGAAAATATTGTTATATTAAATTGATTACGATGTTTTCCATGGCCGTGCATGCCTAAGAGAAGTAGTTTCTCGAAGGTATGATGTCCATTGTCCACCAATCCACACAAGGCCAGCGTGGTGGACTGTGGCCTAAATCCCTCTCACTTGTGACTTGCGCTATATTTTAGAACCGCCTATAAGGCCTCTGACAAGGGTTTATGATCTTTTGACAACAACCGATACCGAGGGCTTAGCGTGCTCTCCGAAGCTAACGCCAGTCACCCATCTTGCGACTGTTTGGCTGCATGGATTGCTTGCGTTCTTAACTAACCGTCGGGCTATGCTTGTTTCGATCCGTAGCAAAGACAGCAAATGATTGAATTAATAACTGCCATATCTGAATGAATTTGCGCTCATGCCGCATTCAACATTTTTTCCAACAGATTCGAATCTCCATCGATAGGTGACGACCTGGAGAACTGCATCCTCACCTCAACGCCCCCGACATCTCTCGATACTGGAAGGGGGTTGCGTCCCACTGTTGGCCACGAGCTGTACGCGAGGGGCAACTACGGCAGAGGGTGTGAACCGGCCCTGTACGATGATGTACATTATCGGGATACTCGTAAGTTGTTTTAATCAGGAGTAGCAGATGATTCTGCATGGTTACGTCGTTTTAAGTGATCCCTGCTTTGTTTTAAGTGGTTCCTTGTCCACACCCAAGCAGGAAAAACATTCCTTAGAGAGGCAGGCTGTGGATCTGGTGAAGGATCACTTTCACAAGGATGATATTTTCATTTTTTACATAAGAATAGACACACAATTTGAAATAAAAAACATACTTAATAAGCTTTTACAGTAATCTATTCAATATAACCTTAGAGCATCACAGGTACTGACAGGTGTGACACCCATCAGAGGAGTGGCCTCTACGGGCGAACCCCTCGTCCCAACGTGCATGCACAATGTGCCTTCTAGTTATATACAACAAGTGTGTGTGTGTCGGTGTCAGTGTTGTCGGTGCATAGAAAATAACGTTGTTAATTGAAATTGACATATTTAGAATGTATGCGTCTGTAACGATGAAATAATATTTGTGAATGTATGACAAAATTAAAATGTGTGCGTTCTTCCCCCCGCACCAGATTTGGCACAAAAGTATGTATCAAAGCGAGGCGCAATGCCCTCTCCACTGATGGGTGAGTCAGTACCTTTTTTTAATTGCACAAAAGCAAAGTAAGTAGTTGCCGGTTTTTAACCTTTGGTGAAAAGTAACACATCATGGAATTATCATGTTTTGTTCTGTCACTCCTCATTTCTGCTATCAATTATTTTACTATGGTTGTATGCATATTTGCTTACGTATAACCACTACGATTTCTAGTTGAAAGAGTACAATTTTCCACACACTATGCAATTTCCTACACGCACTGCAATGTAGCCGGCTATTATAATTGTGGAGAGTCTTGAACCTCATCAAGAAAAACAAGGTTTGCTCGTATGCTAAGAATGTTGTTTAATCATTTCTTTGTAAGTTAACCTGGTGGCATGATTTTTAGCTTCCTGTTCCGGGTTCAATCCTTGTAGTTGTCTTTTTGGATTTTTTTAAAATTTTGCTTACTATTTACGATATTATTTCACGTCGGGGTCACCACTTTGGCAAAGTAAAATCTGCCGCCGGGTGAGTTGGTCACGCCCGGGGAACTAATCGAGTAATTGCGACACGGTTTATTCAATTTCTTACTCCCTGGTAGGTGCCAATATGTCCCTGTATCTTTGGGATTAAGAATAGAGCTACGGTATCCCCTACCTGATCCTAAGAGGTGACTAAAAGTGGGCTTGCGGGGTTGTGGGTGGTGAGAGTGGGAGCTTGATTCGTTCAGCCAGCGACCCCGGGAAAGACAGCGGTATGTGCGTGACCGCATGCCGTCGTAAGTATCGGAGGATGCAGGAGAGCAGCTCTCATCTCCCGAGGATGGGCCTGTTGTGGGGCGCCGCGCGTGGGCCCTCCGGTGCTATTCACTGCCGATCCATCCCATCCCATCCCAAGCGCAGAGGCATAAGTAACCCGGTATCCTCTCCCAAGGTGCCGGCCTGCCGGGTACCTTTCGAAGGTTTCCCCCCAATACAAAAAAAGGTGCCAATATAAGATAAAGTAGCGAGGTAAATATAGCTTTGCCATAAGAATAAATGCTTTGCACAACTTCGCATTCAGCCTTTTAAAGTCTACTGCTGGACTTAGGCCTCCCTTAATGTAAGCAATTCCATCCGATCCTACGCTCTCCGTATCCGCATTCTGTTATTTGCTGTGAATCTGTTCTTTTCTGCTTCGCCCGGTCCACTGTCATTGCCTTGGTTTTTGTTACAGAATGCTACCTGAAATACGACAATGCTGCAAAGCTGACGGGATCAGCTGTACGCGGTCAGGCTCACGTAAAGGACGAACGCGCATGCGGTGCCGCCTGCAACGACGCTCCGTTTCGCTGTTTGAGCTTTTCGTTCAGGTACGTATAACGCGGCGCAAAAGCGCGCATGGCCCGGCGGCTAGCGAAAAACGCAAGCGATCTACGCAGCTAAGCCAAACGGGCGCGGTCAGGTGTGAGATGGGTGACCGCTAGTGGCAGAAAATTTCATGCACGTTTCGGTGCTTCGGAGGGCACGTTAAGCTGTCCGTAGTAAGCTTGCTTACTACGCCAACTGCAGGGCAGTGCTATATCTTGACATTGTTAAAATGGTGAAACACCGAGACATAATAACCGAGATGCGATTCAAAAACAGAAAGAAAAGTAATAATTTCGTATGTACGTGTATCATATTTTTGTATGAACGGTGCGTCATTCGCACGAATGATGAATGAAGCACGAATCAGTTTTGGCGGGAAGTCGGAAAGAACATGTTGTGCTCATGTTTATTTTATGATATTTTAATACTACTCGTAGGTATTTATCCCATTCCCGTCGAAGACAAAATTAAATCCAAAAACCCAAAAATCATAGAAATTGTTCCGGCCGTTATTGAGTTATAAATAGTGTAACTACAACTAGGGGTCATCCATAAATTACGTCACACCTTATGGGGGGGGGGCATCACCAGAAAGTGACATTGTGTGAAAAGAGCAGGGGGGGTCAAAAACTTCAATTTTCACATGTTAAAATTTAAAATATTCCGCGAAATTTATATATGAATAAAAACTAAATATTTACGAAATGGATCTATCTATTTATATTAATACTTTAGCATTCTGAAAATGAAAGTTTTATTTTGATTATTTATAAATACATGCATAAAATTAGAAAATTTGTGACGTCACGTCAGGGGGTCTAAAAATGTGACAACCTGTGACAAGGACGGGGGAGGGGTTAAAAAGTCAACAACAGGGCTGGAGTTTTTTTCCGCCCGCTTCTTCTCCTAGCCCATATATGCCTTAGCGCACACAAAGCGGATGACGGTCAGCTGATGGCCGTACAACAATGACAAACATCAAGTGTATATTATTACCCAGGATTTTAATAAACTATTTAATTTCAGTCCTGAAATTCGTGTGACGTCATTTATGGATGGCCCCATCGTACCACGATTTTCTTTTGGATATATAGATGTGTTTTCTTCCTCAGAAGCAACGCCCCACCAGACAAAGACAATTGCCTTCTCTCCGAAATCCGTCTGTTCGATCTACAACGCGGCGTGGACTATGAACATTCTACTGACGATTGGCTCTTTGCCTTCGACCTCTTCAATGGACAATGCTGGCGGAAGGTGCATGGGAAGGAGCATGAGTAAGTACCTAACTCTTATTGACTGCAAACCTTTTTGCGTCCCACTGCTGGGCACGGGTCTTTACCAATTATTGGGAATGCCTGAAGCTTACTATCTCACGCTGCTCCAGTGCAGGTTGATCCTAAAAATGGATTATGAATATTTTTTTAAACACAACACCATCTCATTCCAAACTAAACAGAGCTTGCACTATGGTAATCAGAAACCTGATAAACATACTTATATAATTCAAAATACATGCTTAAATAGATAAATTAACACCCAGACACAGAACAAATAGTCATGTCCATCACACAAATATTTGCCCTGGGTGGAAATCGAACCCACGATCTCACGCTTCGCAGTCAGCTCATCACCCACTACGCCACGGAGGCTGTCAGTGCTGGCTGTACGGGCTGTTAGTGTGGTTTTAAAGCGTGTTTTTAAATTTTAAACTATATTTATTAGATTTTTTCTAATGTGGATTAAAATACCACATGAAGATGTGGTTGATATCCTCCAGATTGGTTATTCATTTTTGCAGATTACCCTCATTAGAAGTTCCTCGACCACTCTCAGCTCCGTCCGCTGAAGAAGAGTATCTGCCAGTGAGACCTGATAGTCTTCCACCAGTACCAGGTAGTTATATCATTATTTTAAACGGCCCTAAAAAGTGATAAGCTAAAGTCTTAGAGCATCACAGGTATTGACAGGTATGACAACCGTCAGAGGAGTGGCCTTTACGGGCGAACCCCTCGTCCCAACGTGCATGCACAATGTGCCTTCTAGTTATACAACTAGTGTGTGTGTGCGTCGGTGTCAATGTTGTTGGTGCATAGAAAATGACGTTGTTAATTGAAATTGACATATTTAGAAATGAATGCGTCTGTAGCGATGAAAGAATATTTGTGAATGTGTGACAAAATTAAAATGTGTGCGTTCTTACCCCGCACCAGATTTAGCACAAACATTTATGTATCGAAGCGAAGCGCAATGCCCTCTCCACTGACGGGTGATCGGGTGAGTATCTGTGATGCTTTAAGGCTTAAGTATTTTATCTCTGTTGAACTTGTGTTGACAACAGGACACCTATAATAATGTCAGATGCCGCGAAAATCTTGAATTACAATGTATTCGTGTTCCAAAGATGAATTAATTATTTTTTTGGAATTCTAAGTTTTTCAATATATTGTACAGTGATATTGTTTAATAAAAAGAGTAGATACGTAAAGTCGCCCCAAAAATGTCCTCTAGAAATCTGTCACGTAGTAAATCTACCATCATAACCGCGTCAGAACCCTCGCTAGTTTGACGTGTGTCACTCAAATGGATATCTATCTCTTTTGCGATTTTTACAGGTTCGGTTGTGTCACTTTTATTTTTTTATTTGAATGGAGTAGCAGACAAACATGCAGGCCACGTGGTGTTAAGTGGTCGCTGCAGCCCATGGACATCTACATACAACTTCAAGCAAGCAATAGGTAAGTCTTGTCTGAGGTCGTATGCAGTTGCGCTGCTACTCCGCAGGCTGGTGGTCGACTCATGTAAGTGTGGCCGGCAACTGCACCTTTCCACCGAAACACAGTAGAGTTGGTTCACGGCAGAAGTGGGTGCAGCGGTGGTACGTCCCCGGGCGAACCATAATAGTTGTACTACCTACCATAACTATGTCACTATACTACTATCGCTATTTTATTGTATAGTTTCTTTAATATGACGTTCAGGAACAATATTGTGAAACTGAAATTTCATACTTACAGCGATTTCAAACTAGCCTATATTTAGCGCGTTTTTTTTAACCTTTTTTATGTCTTTTGTTTAAATTCATTTTTTTGTTTAAATTCATTTTAATGTCAATAATTAAATTTTATTTAATGATGCCAATATTAATGATGTCAATATTAATTTACTAATCATAATATTACTTTAATAATAATGTTCAATAATGTATTCCTTTATCTAATTTATTTTTTGTGGTGTTTATAATGCATGCCGTTTGCACCTATAAGTTAGGTTTCACCTGAGTAATATGTTATATTTTAAGAAGTACCTTTCAATGTCTTGTCTTGGTGTAAACCTTGTTGATGCAACTATTATAAATAAATAAATAAATAAAAGCGCGCATGGCTCGGCGGCTAGCGTAGAACGCAAACGGTCTACGCAGCTAAGCCAAACGGGCGCGGTCGGTTGTGAGATGGGTGACCGCTAGTGGCAAAAAATTTCATGCGCGTTTCCGTGCTTCGGAGGGCACGTTAAGCCGTCGGTCCCGGTTGTTGTCGATAGATAACAGTCGTTAAACCTTGTCGGAGGCCTTATGGGCGGTTTGAAAACATCCGACAGCGGGTTGGCCACTAACCCGCATCTCCACCAACCCGCATTGGAGCAGCGTGGTGGAGTAAGCTCCAGGCCTCCCCAATAATGGAGAGACCCGTGCCCAGCAGTGGGACGTAAAAAGGGTTGCAGCCAAATAAATAAATGTCCCACTGCTGAGCACAGGTCTCCTTCTCACAAGTGAGAGGGATTTAGGCCATAGTCCACCATGGTGGCCAAATGCGGATTGGTGGACGTCATGCTTTCGAGAAATTATGAATTTCTCTCAGGCATGCAAGGCGATGGAGAACATCGTAATCAATTAAATATCACGATATTTTCCATCACCGTGGAGCAACGATAAATGTGCATTTGGCCAAGGGAGAGCAAACTTCTTTGTCAGCGGCTTTTTACCACTCGGCCATCGCTGCTCGTACAATACTCAGGTGTATAGTCACCCTTTCAAACCTTTCTATTAAATGTCATTGATAATTCCAATGAGACTTCTTTTACAGAAACCTACATAGCGAGCTCTGGTCCGTCGGGCCCAGGATATCCATCAGCCCCTGAACTACCACCGAAACCCTCCCAAAGACCAGTCTTCACCTCCCCTGACCCGGTACCGGTCTACAAACCTAGCTACCTTCCTGAGAGCGGTCCTGCTCTTCCATCCGGCCCAAGTGGTCCCTTCAGACCAGCCTACCCTTCAGGATACTCAGATCCTAAGGAACCTTATCCTTACGGTGACAGACTATATCCACCAATACAATATGATCCAAAGCCATACAAGCCTTACCCTCAACGACCGAGTTATAAACCGTTTTTGCCAACTGCTCCGAGTGGTCCAGGGTTCAAACCAGATTACCCACCTCAACCTTCGAGACCGTATCCTGATCGCGTACCAGGGCATCCAAGCAGGCCTCAGAGACCTATTTATGGAGATAGAGAAGATAATGAGAGTAAGTTTATTTTTTATTTTTCATGAATGGCATCGCCGTGAATATTGCCAGTGTCAAGTAAAGATTTTGTATCAATTTTTTGCAATTAATTCAAAATTAAGTAGTTAAAGTTAAAACAATAAGACGGCAGTATACAGACAGCCAGTTTTCCAAGTTAAGCGATAACTAAAAATAACGTGTCTGATGGAGTTTTGGTGGCAAGCAGAAAAAACATTTTTTCGCACTGTACTCATGCTGTAATTAATCGATATAGAATAAAATGCCAACAACACGGCTGCCATCATAAATCAAAATTGCACAAAGAAGATGGAAAAAAAAACAAGAGCACAACATGTCAACTTCGCGCCAAAATTAAGAAAATAAGAGTATTTTCTTTAATGTGAAGTATGTTTGTTTTATTTTTGTTATCTGTATGCCCATCTGCAAAAAAAAGCAATAAAATTTACGAGCAAAATAATTAGAATACAATTAATTACGTGCAAATAATATTTTTGACATTTTTTTGCAGGTCTACAGGTGTTTTAATTATTCTTTTTATTTTTAAGAAATTGAAAGGAACTATTTTTAAATGCATAAATCATCTCATTCTGAAAAAATAAAAATCACATTTCCATCTGGCTATGATTAAATGGGTATCATAAAAATATTTATTTTCTTCGTTGGTTTTTTCTTTAGGAGTATTTATGTGTTTTGTATTGACGTTGTAACAAAATTAATTAACAGAAGAAATATTACCCTGATTAAGAACTTATAATATACATATAATATTATAAGCTCTTAATTATGTTTTAAAAATTAATTAGTATCAAGCTACTTCAAAAAAAGTACATGATCAGTTCCATTTAATTTGAAATATTTCAATCAGGTTATATTATTTAAATTGGACAACATTTTAGCATTATGATCTATTTAGGCTTCGGAGTATCTTTTTCTACAATATCATTTTCTACTTCCCGGTCCCGGAAAAATGTTGTCTAAGTCTCATCAAAATCGATCAAGTAGAATAAGCTTCAGAGTATGTTTTTGCACAAATTTCCCGGAAATTGTACGTAACGTCGAGATTATATCTTTTGATTTTAACCGGTATCAGTCTAAGTCTGATCAAAATCGGTTGAGTAGTTTCATAAAAATGGATGTCCACGCATTTTTTAGAGGGGGACATTTAGGTATAGTATATGTTCTTAGAAGTAAATTATATTGTTAATAAAAACAATAATAAACCCTCCACAATCATTTGAAGTCGATTTTATTTAGCCGTTATTGTAGTTTTGCTGACTCGGCCTACTTAGCTGACACATAGCCCTTATATGAAACTTATATGACCTTTGTGTTCTATCATTGGCCCAATTTTGAAGAATATTCTTCCTTTTTAGACGACCCGCGCCACGCAATGGTTCGATTCCCGACGACACAGAAATTTGAATGATGAGTTTAAATTTCTGTTTTCGGTCTGGGTGTTTTGTGTTTCTGTCTCTGTGTGTGTCCATGGTACCCACGACACAGAGTAGGTATATCTACCGTACAGTGTAATGCTATGAGTGTGAAGTCATTTTTATTATTTATACGACTCGCGTGGCGCAATGGTTACCATGCCAGACTGCCAATCACGGGGTCCCGTGTTCGATTCCCGGCGAAACAGAAATTTTAACGATGAGTTTAAATTTCTGTTCTCGGTCTGGGTGTTTGTGTTTCTGTCTTTATATGTGTCCATGGTACCCACGACACAGGGTATATATACCCTACTGTGGGGCTGTGAGTGTGAAGCGTTATTTATTATTATTTTATTTAGTTATAGCATCGTGGCGGCACTACACAGTATCAGGGTTCCCTTGTCGGAAAGGCACCACCTGTGCACAGAACCAAGTAGCTGGCCACTGGGCGTGTGAACCGGAGGGTGGAGAGATTGGTGAGTTTCTTAGTGTTATGTCTATTTGACAGCCTCCGTGGCGTAGTGGGTGATGAGCCCACTGCGAAACATGAGGTCTTGGGTTCGATTCCCACCCAGGACAAATATTTGTGTGATGAACGTAACTATTTGTTCTGTGTCTGGGTGTTAATTTATCTATTTAAGTATGTATTTAGAATCATATAAGTATGTTTATCTTATATTTCATCTCATTCTCATAATCCATCCATGCTAATATTATAAATTCGAAAGTGACTCTGTCTGTCTGTCTGTCTGCTACGCTTTCTCGCTTAAACTACTGAACCGATTTTAATTAAATTTGGAACACAGATAGAGTGGACCTTGGGAAAGGACATAGGATGGTTTTTATCCTACGGGAACATTTAAAATGGGTCCACGCGGGCGAAGCCGCTGGCGGAAGACTAGTATATCAAATCTTAGACTGTTATCTATTAATAACAACCGGGACTGACGGCTTAACGTGCCCTTGAAGCACGGAAATGGACATGAAATGTATGTCACTAGCGGTCACCCATCTCACACCCGACCGCACCCTTGAATTTTTGCAACCTTTTTTATGTCCCTCTGCTGGGCACAGGTCTCCTCTAACAAGCGAGGGATTTAGGCCATGTCCACCTCGCTGGCCTAGTCCGGATTGGTAGACATCATACCTTCGAGAATTTATGAATTTCTCTCATTCATGCACGGCGATGGAAAACATCGTTATAAATTAAATATCGCAATATGTTTCAACACCGTGGAGCAGTGATGAAATGCGCACATTACAAATTTCTTGTCAGAGGTGCGCGCCAAGGATTTGAACCCGGCATCTCCCGCGTTGGAGACCGCATTCATTACCACTCGACCATCGTCGCCCATCACACCCTTGAAATCGAAATCCTAAGTAATTCAACTCTATCAATCGAAACTGTATCACTTTTAAATGAATTAATATTTTCAGGTTCTTGGGACTACTGTTGTGCCCCCACTCATCGTTGTGGCTACAGTGAGGGCTTCCAGAAACCATGGTAAGATTGATCATAAACCTTAGGATAGTAACCGGGGTGCCCCAACTCCCCGAACAATCAAGCGGTAAATTACTGGATATTATTCGCTATCTCGATCTAGCATTTTGTGTATTCTTTTGTTTTATCGTGCCTCATCAGTATCACGTCAATTTCGTTCTGCAGAAATGTGTGGGGTAGTAGCTTCGGGATTAAGAATAGAGCTACGGTATCCCCTGCCTGATCGTAAAAGGCGACTAAAAGGGCTTCCGGAGTTGTGGGCGGTGAGAGTTGGAGCTCGATCCGTCCAGCCAGCAGCCCCGGGAATGACGGCGGTATGTGCGTGGCCGCATGCCGCCGTAAGCATCGGAAGGTGCAGGAGAGCACATCTTCTCTCCCGAAGATGGGCCCGTTCTGGGAAGCACTGCAGAACCGGGGCAATCGCAACACCATTGCAAAAATATTGAATTGAAAAATATTGAACCATAGATTCGCCGTGTAAAAGCTCTGACAATAAGCTTTAAAAAGTGTTATTTTAACCTAGTCAGAGCATCGGGCGAATTTACGAGCCAACGTATTTCCTCTGACGGCGAGTGTTCTACGCTTCCTCTCAATCCCTCATTGTCTCTCAATCCTCGGTGAGAAAATGACCAAGGTATTTAAATTGGTACACCGTACGTACCACTCTTCCATTTAATGTAAGGTAAGGTTCATCATACTGTACATTGTGGCTGCTGTGGTTGCAACCCTTTTTTGCGTCCCACTGCTGGGTACGGGTCTCTCCCCCTTATTGGGGAGGCCTGGAGCTTACTCCACCACGCTGCTCCAATGCGGGTTGGTGGAGATGCGTGTTAGTGGCCAACCCGCTGTCGGATGTTATCAAACCGCCCAAAAGTCCTCCGACTAGGTTTAACGACTGTTATCTATCGACAACAACCGGGACCGACGGCTTAACGTGCCCTCCGAAGCACTTAAACGCACATGAACTTTTTTTGCCACTAGCGGTCACCCATCTCACTCCCGACCGCGCCCGTTTGGCTTAGTTGCAGAGACCGCTTGCGTTTCACGCTAGCCGCCGAGCCATGCGCGCTTCAGCGGCCAAAATCAGCCCTAAGAGTAGAATGTACACATTATACTCTTAGGGTTGATTTTGGCCGCTTCCTTTTCTTAATTTCAACCTTACATTTATTACAGGTGCTACGTGGGTCCAGCAAACGATCAATGGCGTCCTTGCAGCGAAAAGTACTACCCATATCATCAGCATAAAGTGCCTCATCCTTCTCTGGGTCATAGAGGTAAGGTGTCTTTGCCTAAACATATTGCTTGCATTGACTGTAAAATATATTTTTCTTGGAAGACACTCTAAATATTGCTTCTGTATATTTTGTAAAAGTTTAAATGATTTAGATGAATAAATGATGAGCAACGATGGCCGAGCGAGAAAGACCGCGGTGTTTGACATGGAGATACAGAGTTCAAATCCTCGGCGCGCACATCTGATAAAGAAATTTGTAACGGTGATGGAAAATATTGTGATATTTAATTGATTACGATGATTTCCATCGCTGCATGCCTAAGAGAAACTCATAATTTCTCGAAGGTATGAAGTCCACCAATCCGCACTTGGCCAGTGCAGTGGATTACGGCGTACATCCCTCTCACTTTCGAGAGGGCAGTAAAAAGAGTTGAAAAAAGATGAGAAATCTTTTAACTATATACTCATATCATAAGTATGATATGAGTATATAGTTCATCTATTTGTGTGTATATATCTCTCGTAGTTTTTTAATTTTTATTACCTACTAAATAGTTTGTCAATTGGTTTTATTATAACTTCGATATTCTTCAATACCACCATTCGTTATATCTCATACCACCCCAGGTCGACTGGTAGAGAATGCTTATAGCTTTAAGTCCGCCTATGTACATCTGTATTTTGGTACATGAAGAATAAATAAATAAATAAATCGTAAATTAGTTATTGAAATGACGGAAGTCCCCTTTTAACTCGCTCTTACGATCATACAGGATATACTGTACGGGTATATATTGTAGTGAATTATTATTAAATTCTTACTAGCTGACCAGAAGTTGCCGCGTTATCCTGTCTTAATTATGAATATTGAATTCGATTTTCAAACAAAAAAAATGTTATGTGATGGTGAGGTATTGTTAAATTTTCTAATTTTCCGCTCAGTATTCTTTTCTTTCATAAGAACCTTCTCCTGACAATAACAAACACAACAAAAAAAGAATTAGCGAAATCGGTCCAGCCGTTCACGCGTGATGCCGTGACCAAGGGAAATAGGGATTCATTTATATATATGTATATAGATAGATTAAAATATATTTTTCAGATGATATCCGCCCAGTACCTTCTCGACCACACCGTGAACGTCCTAACTACGACCCCACAGACCGTGTCGGTTCAGTAGGTCCCTACCTGTCAGCGGCTGATAGGAGGTATTGGGATCAGCTGTACAAGAATGGACCTCAAGCGTATTACGACAAATACGGGAATCCTTTACCAGGTGATTTTGTTCTTTATGACCAAGTTAGGTTAATCTATAAATATCTTTTTAAATACAGTTGCTCAAAAAGTGGCGTATTGCAGAGACGTATAGCGTTCGGGAGGTGGGCTATTACACACTCGTGCTTTTTCTTTACCTTTTCCGAACTCGTGCGTTCTCTTTCGCAACTGTCAAAATAATGTCTATTAAAAAAACAACCAAGAAGTTTTAGAAGTTTTTATAATTCATGCAAATATTTCTAAAAAGAATCTACTAATTTATTTCAATATCAGATTTAATGATTTAATTCAATGAGTTAGGTTAGGTTTCACTTCATTCCATCTCATTGACATTTTCATTTCACATCAATTAAAAAATTCTACTGAAGACTTGTACTTGTACTGTATGGGCATAGTTCCCTTTGATTACCCAGAATGGGTGAAGAAAACAAAATAATCTCTGCATATAGGTATTCTTTTACGGTTGGCGCCATTTTTCAAAAATGTTCCTTGCGAGTGTTGATTATTTGATTAAATTGCTTCATTTTTTCGCAACTGTATTAAAAATAGTTGTTCAGTACACGTGCGGAACAGTCATTGGAAGGAGTTTGCAATGACAGCCTTTCCGCACTTGTAGTGAAATATACTATTTCGTAGATGGTAGACCTTTCATGAATGGACTCCGCTTCTCCTTCTACCACCGCTTCACGCACTGTTGCCGTCAAGCAACTCTATTTTGTTTGGGTAGAAAGATGCAGTTGCAGGAGGCTACCACCAGCTTAAGTAGCAGCGCAACTGCATATGATGGTGACGTGAACGTGATTCAGAAACAGGTAAAATGAATGGGCAACTGCATACGACCACAAACAAGACTTGCTTTAGGGTTTTGTTATAAATAAACCGAAAAGAAGCGCAGACGGGCCGCGTGGTTTAAGCGATCACCGCCGCCTATAGACACGGGCAACCCCAGGGGAGCCACCTGATCATTGCCGGCTTTGGAGGAAAGCTTTTTTACAGCTTTCTTGAAGAACCCCATGTTACAGTCCACTGGGAATGCCTCAGCTGGAAGGTTGTCCCATAACTTACACGTCCGTGGTAAAAAAGAACATGCAAAGCGGACTGGAGAGATCCGCCACGAGTCCAGATGGTGTCGGTGGAACTTTAACCTAGGTAACCTAGGTTCTGTGTCGTTTCTCATATATTTTAACTGTTTCTGAATCACGCTATTGATTGTTACTGTGTAGGATGTAAGTAGTTTTGGGAAGCCATAAGTATAGAGTAGTGAAATATAACTAAAAAGCGAATGTTAGGGGTGTCCTATATGTAACAGTGGACCTGCAAGAGCTGATGGATGGATATTTGGTATTAGGGAGATCTCCGGCCGGGCAAGGTCATGCCCGGGAAGTGGCCGCACTCCAACTGACTCGATTCGGAGATTGTATATATGGTTGGATATTCAGAAAACTTCGGTAGCGTGATTCAGAATTACTGTGGCACCATCTCTCGATGAGTTGCTGTAAGTCGCTACAGATAGATAGTGAAACATCAATCTGTTTTCTATGTCAAATATGATAAGAAGGGTTCGCCTGCATGGAATTCCATACAAATTTGTATCTCCTATTTCTTCCGCGTATAGTTCAAATTGTCATAAACTCTAGAACAAATATATATTTATTTTCTATCCTGGAATAGGATAAATAAAATCTTTCATGTTTTTTTTGGAAGAAATACTTCATACAAATTTTTGGCTCTTATATTTACCCCTTTATATTTAAGCATATTTATCGTGACAGAAGCTATCCTACATATATCCTCTCCCAAGGTCCACTCTGTGTAACAAATATCATTAAAATAGGTTCAGTAATTTAGGCATGAAAACGTAACACACATACATAGACAGAGTTACTTACGTATTTATAGTATTAGTATATAGTAAATTATGATTGTAGGTTATACTCGAGTACCAACAGAAGAACGTCCGTACATAAAGTACAGCCACAACCATCCTCGTCCAGGGTCGGGTACCTGGGTTCCCGTGCCACCTATAGACGACCAGCCGCCAGGCGCTGGTGAGCTTGGAGTACCGAGGTAAGAATAATAACTCTTCACTATCATAGCCCCATAGTAAATTAGATAGATAGATAGATATATAGTTGATGGTGTAGATAAACACAAAGACAAGAACATAACCATAAGAATAAATAATAACAACTACCTAAATCAGGAAAATAATTCCAAATTCTTCATTTAGATATCTCCCTTACAATTTACTGCAGTCCTTTTTTTAAATGGAGTAGCAGACGAGCAAGCAGGCCACGTTCGACTACCTTTTGCTATGAAAAGACTGGACCAGGACCTTTTTTAGGTATTGGGAACCTTCAAAAGGTACCCGGCACCTTGGGAGAGGGGATATCGGGTTCCACATAACCTAAAATCCCCTCGGTGGCCTGCCTCTGCGCTTGAGGAGGACTCTGGGATCTCCAGTGAAACAAACCGGTATCCTCTGCGCTCGACGCTTAGTACGGGCCCATCTTCGGGGAATCAAATGTAATCTCCTGCACCTTCAGAAATAGTACATACATATTTGCTATTAGAATATATAATAAATTACCCATAGATATAAAACAGTTACCAAATACTAAATTTAAAAAACAATTAAAACATTGGCTTATAAAAAAAGCATATTACAATATAAACGAATTTTTTGAAGATAAGACATCGTAATACGTGCAATAAAAATAGTTTGGGGAGCTTCCGCGTAAAATACATTATAAAATAAGTGTAACTCTAAACAATGCCTGAGAGTTTTTTTTCCGCCGGCTTTTTTTCTCTCATTGACCCAGCGGTGGGTAGGCATCAAAAGCCGATGATCCGTTAAGATTATTCTTATCGGATCTTAAAACAAAATATTTTTTAGTTAATTTTAATTAATAATATTGTATGCCAGAACATGGTAGACTGTTTAAAACTCCAATTATAATTTTAAACATCTTATTTTATGTGTGTAAACAGTCAACAATAAAGTATTTTCATTTCATTTCATTTCATTTCATTTCATTTCATTTCATTTCATTTCATTTCACCTTCAGATCCTTCCCGGGGCCGCTGGCTAGACGGATCGAGCTTCTATTCTCACCGCTTGCAACCCCAGAAGCCCTCTTTTAGTCGCCTCTTACGATCAGGCAGGGGATACAGTGACTCTATTCTTAATCTCGAAACTACAGGGACAACAATCTGGACCTAACATAACCAAGGAAGATCTTAATATGTCCTCCTTAAATTTATATTTACAGTGGCAGTGCAGGGGTTTTAATACTCAATTGTAAGATCCAAATATCTTAGCACACCATCAACCGCAAACGTATCACTTACCTTTCTTGATAACGTATATTCAAAACAAGTCAAAAAAGAATATCTGTACATATATAATATTATTACCATGTATAGTCGTAGTGACTACACTATGGCTATATGGGGACACTTAATCGGAAAGTTTAATATGATATTAACATATTTTTCTATGTTTTTAGGTACTGGCCCGTAGCATACCTCCATAAAGGACCGCCCCCAAACATGACATATTTTAGATATAATGAAACTTCTGCCACAACTGAACGATATTTACAAAGAGACTCGGAAAGTTCTTCGCATGAAAAGCCGTTATCTGATTATAAACCAAGAAATAATAATAAAAGTATTGGAAACGATGCGGAAGGAAGAAATATAGATGATGACGATGATGATGGTCAAGAACTACTGAATGATGATGATCCTAAAAAGAATATATCCATTTGTGACCAATTTAGGCCCACTACATATAGACCTGATAAAATTAGTACCAATATTAAAAATGAAGTAACAGAAGCACCTACAGAACCTCCAAAAGAAATCAAACCTCAAGTTGAAACTACGACTGAAGCAAAAAATTCTGAGGATGTGAAATTAGAAAAAGAATATGACGTCATCAAGGGGATAGATGATAAACTCCATGACTTTACCACATCAATAGAAATATTTGACATTGAAGATGCAAAACTTGGCGGTAAATTATCTGATTTGAAAACAGTTGAAGCAGAAGAAAAACAGATTGAAGCAATTGGAAGACTTCTTGCTTCAAGGCGTGGTGGAAACGTAGTTTTGGAAAAACGATCTCAGAACGATTTGGAATCTAAAAAAATAGCTGTTGATAAAGACTTTGTGGATTTTAATTTCGGCAATAAATTCCCGACAGTTGAAAGACGGGGAAAGATCCAAAAAGTATCTAAAGACGAAATTGAAAAAGAAAGATTAGCAAATGATAAAAGTTTGGAAGTAAGTGAAACTACGTTTGTAAGACCTCCGAGAGTTTTAAGTACAACAGAGAACATTAGAAAAGCAATAATAAATGGAAAGGTGTTTTACGATGCAACCATAAGAGACCAGAGAGAATTACTTTCGAACTCGACTCGAAAACCTAAAAGCCTGCGTTTGGAAGAATCGAGAGGACCATCTGTGATTGCTAATAGCAATGCTAAGAAGAAAGTGGTAAGAGCTAGAAACATTAATCCGGTAAGAAGAGTAAGAAGAGTATACAGAAAGAGATACAACCCAGATGAAGTGAGAAAGAGATTGTTGGAGAGAGAGAAAAGTAAAAATAACACTGACAGAGTTAAGGCCTAGTTTAATGATTGCAATACGAATTACTATAACGTAGAATAATCATTTTTATACATTTGAATATTGCATTTTGAATATAGTAAGATTTAAGTGAAAAAATGAGAATTTTATTCATAATACTAACAAACAAAAGTTGTTTCTGAAACAATTTATTATAAAACCTTTTATGTTGATTATGATTACGGTATCAAATATGTTTTAAGAGTATTTCTGAAATTTAATGTGAGGGTAGGAATATAAATACATAGGTTTTATAAAGAAAAAATATTGTTTAAGTATATTTACATATGGAACGGAAGATTGTCAGTTTGACTGTAAATGATTGCTTAAGTTTGAGTTAAATTGACGATGGATTTAAAAATAACGATACTTTATAAGTTTAATTTATTATTTTAATCTACATTGATTTAGTTCGGTCAGTTTTTTAACTAATTACCAGTAATATAGTTACCATAATTTTATATCGCAGAATTAAAATATATTTAGCAATTGTCTGTGTTTTAATTCATTTATTCTTACTTTTTTAATGTCCCATTACCATTGAAGACTCTTTGGCCCACCTTTGCGACAGTAACTGATATGACGCAATGCGGCAAAATGTGACTTAAGGATCGATTAGACGGCCCTTATTATCGGGCCCGATTAGGCATACACTGCTGGTTATCTGAGTAAATTGTAATAATATTTATTTATTGTAAATAAAAAATTCAAAGCTCTCCAAGGAATAGTATACATGTAACTTACAAAGTAACTGACAGCCAATTACGGATTTTCATTTTTTGGTTTTAACTAAATGATTATACTAAGTAAATCAAAACAATACAAATACAATTTATTTTGTGTGTGTGTAAATTTATTAACGTGTGTGTGAGATCGCGCGTACACGCGCGCGCGTAAGTGTGTGTGTACTCTATACACTCTATATATAGGATAGCCAGCAATGTATGCCAAATCGGACCTGCATGTTGGCCAATGGAATCGCCCCATTACAGCTTTGGCAAAGGGAGATCTGCCGTCGGGCGAGGTGGTCATGCCCGTGGAGCGGCCGCGCTCCTACTGACTCAATTCGGAGCTTATATATATGGTAGGATATTCAGAAAACTTCGAAAGCGTGATTCAAGAATACCCGTGGTGCCATCTCTTGATGAGTAGCGTAAAGTCGCTACATCACGACCGGCTCAGACCAGAGGTCGATAGCTTCAGAAATCCAAACTTGTGCAGTCTTCGTTTACAAGCGCCTTCAATGCCCTCTATCTTCAGTGAGTCGAGATGTGAAGGTAAGGCCTTGTGTTGCCCTCTATCCGCGGTGAGTCGGGATGTGAGGATGAAGCGAGGTGTGAAAATACCCTCTATCCACGGTGAGTCGGGATGTGAGGGTAAGTTGAAGTGTGGAGGCGAGTAGTGGCTACTCAAGCCGTCCACGAAGTCGCTGGAGGTAGCTAGATCAGGATCAGGAAGCGTGATCCAGACGCGCAGCGATGAACCTAATGAGCTGCAGAAGTGGTGCTGCAGATCATCCAGGGAGTGAAGGTGCGACTGATGAAGGTCAGAAGGGACGTATTTTTGTCCGGGGTCACCAGTTTGGCAAAGGGAGATCTACCGCCGGGCGAGGTGGTCATCATGCCCGGGAAGCGGCCGCGCTCCAACTGACTCAAATCTTTCAAAATCAAAATCTGTCAAATAATTCTTTCGACCCGTGATTCATAAGGAGAGATACAAATAATAATACATTATTTATTCTCAGGCAGGTTTAGAGCACCTAGAGCCCCAGCATTCATTAACCAGCTATTCTGATGCCGCGTCCAATTGTTGTAGCCAAACAAATCGCAGTCAGTAAAATCCTAACCTTCTTCAAGGCTATTCGGTTGGACGGCGATCTGTAACCTGGCTACGGGTGCAAACAATCTACATTTTTAAAGTACCCTGGGCTAATACAGCCCGAGACTTTTACTCATTAAAAAAAACAACGGGTTGCACTCCCGTAGTGCCAGCAGAAGTGAAAACTTGAACATTAACGTTGTGCGTTTCTGATATTTTGGAATGGTTAGGGAATAATTTCACACGAATTGCTTTTCTTATCCTATTATTTTTCGTCTAGTATTTTCAGTAGGTTTTCATCTAGTATTTTTATAAAGTACTCACTCATTTTCTTTCACTATTTCTTCGTCACTTTTTTCATTAATAGATGCACTTTGCTCAATGCCCATATTTTAAATCATAGAGAAATTAAACACTACGTTATATTTTAAATACTTGATATAAACTAATTTTACAAGTAAGTATAGACAGTCGAAACTTCATCAGCTGTCACCCATCCGTCTTACGAATTTTCGATCAGGCCACGTGTCCTGACGCGAGTTTAACATTTTTTACCCATCTCAAAAAGTGCACAACACCGCTAAAGAAGTTTTCACTTCAAAAATATAAAAAATACAACAAGAAAATGCCTTATGCGTACTTAATGCGTACGACATGCCTTTTTCAATTTGCCGTGAAAAACTCTACACTATATTGGTTATTGGCTAAGTAAATTGTAACTTTCTTTAGCGCCATTAAATTACTTTACAAGCCAAAATAGTGATCTCTCGGTCACGGGCGGAAATCGAGTCATAAAAAGTGAAAATAATGACACTCGTTCGAATTTTACGGTTCTAGAAATTCACGATTCAAACAAACGTACAATCATAGGTGCTAAACACAAACATTCGGAAGACAAAGTAAATATTTATGCATTGGAAAGTGTAGTCTTGCCAGGGTTGACACAGTATATGTATTTACATTTTCTCAGAAAGTTCAGTAAGAACTATTTGTACCTTTTTTGTATGGGGGGGTGGGGGTACCTTCAAAAGGTACCAGGCACCTTCGGAGAGGATACCGGGTTATGTAAGGATTTTGTACTGCACTAAAACCCCCTCGGTGGCCTGCCTCTGCGCTTGAGAGACTCCGGGATCTCCACGCGCTGCGCCCCAGAATCGGGCCCATCCTTGGGAGAGCAGATGTGCTCTCCTGCACCTTCCGATGCTTACGGCGGCATGCGGCCACGCACAAATCGCCGTACTTCCCGGGGCTGCTGGCTGGACGGTTCGAAATCCCACTCTCACCGCCCACAACCCTGGAAGCCCCCTTTTAGTCGCCTCCATCAAATCAAAAAAAAAAAAACTTTTGCGAACAACGAAGTGAGAGCGGTTTAAACTGCACCTAGCAGTGTACGAACACATTACACGCACACACTTATAACGACACCAACTGCACCTTGCTTACCTTCCAATATGGCGCATCGAACAAACAGTTATCAAAAATATAAAATTTCATAAGAGAAAATGCGTGCAATGTATAGAATAAGTTGGTAAGCATGTTTTAAAATTATTTTCTTTTTTAATTTTTAGATGACAATAACAGCATTTTTTTAAAACCATTAATTAATTAATCGATGAAACAAAAAGTATTAGACCAGTGTTTCCCATTTGATGGGTCGCGACCCGGGACCAGGCCGTCAAAATTAAATACCGGGTCGCGGTCGTTTTCGTGATGTGGGATTCTTTAGTGAAAAATAATCAGCAGGTCCTTGCACTAAAATTTAGTGAATAAATAGGCCATACCAAGTATGAAGAATCAATAAACCATTTTACTATTAATAAATGTGTACTATTTTTTCTAATGAAACCAGCCTGTGCTTAAAAGTATTAAGTGGGTCACGAAGGGGAAGTGTGAAAATTACCGGGTCATGGCAGAATAATGTTTGGGAAACACTGTATTAGACGACTAGATGACTTTGACTTCACTATCAAATACTGAAATGCTGAGATAATATGCCATAAGCTCATTGACTGAAATTGTACTTCTTAGTCGGATTTACATATTATATGTACGATGTATGAAGTGTTTCAAATATATTAAAATCTGGAGTGATGAGCTCTTGAGCTTAGACTGCTTAAGTTTGAATTACTTTCAGTAACTGAATATTAAATTTAAAGATTTTTTTAAATAAATAAACCGAACAAAAAGGCAGACGGGCCGCGTGTTGTTAAGCGATCACCGTCCCCTATGGACACTGGCAACACCAGAGGAGCCGTCCCGAGCATTGCCGGCTTTGGAGGAGATCATTCTTAAAGCTTTCTTGAAGAACTCCATTTTATAGTCCACTGGGAATGCCTCAGCTGGAAGGTTGTCCCATAAGGTTATAATGACCATAAGTTATAAATTATAGGACGTCCCATAACACGTCCGTGGTAAAAAGGAGAGTGCGAAGCGGACTGTGGAGGACCGCTACGAGTCCTGATTACATTAGAGTATATTGATACATACATTAGAATCTAAAGATTAGATAAAAGGTAAGCTCATACAAAGTGTGTTAAAATATTACTTATCAAGTGTAAATCAAACAACTTACGAACACCTTAATATCAAAAAGAAACTGCTAATCTTTGACCACATAGCCCTGGGAAGTGGGTCGCGGTTTTCACATTAGATGGTATTATCATCGCCAATGATGTATCATGATTTTATCTTTATTACAAGCTTAATGATGGGATTAAAGTTTGTAGAAAAGAATGTCTAATGCTTTATGGTAATGTGCAATTTTTTATTGACACTATAATTTCATTTTATTAGCGTTATGAAGCGAGCATGGCCTGGCGTCTAGCGTAGAACGCAAGCGATCTGTGCAGCTGAGCCAAAAGGGTGCGGTCGGGTGTGAGATGGGTGACAGCTAGTGGCATAAAAAATCATGTGCGTTTCCGTGCTTCGGAGGGCACGTTAAGCCGTCGGTCCCGGTTGTTGTCGATAGATAACAGTAATTATTTTGACAGTTGGGAAAGAGAACGCACGAGTGCGGAAAAGGTAAAGAAAAAGCACGAGTGTGTCCACTTCCCGCACGCTATACGTCCCTGCACTGCAATACGTCACTTTTTGAGCAACTGTATTAAAAAAAATGTGTTGGATAGTCCATTTATCGAGGAAGGCTTTAGATTATATAACATTATGCTGCGAACAAAAGAAGCGAAGCATCAGTGAATAAATAATGTAGTTTAAAAAACTAAATACACGCTTTTGTGAAAATACGAACTAAAAACTAAAAAAATAAGAAGAAAATGTATTTTACTGTAAAAAAGCGTGGGTTGCATGGTGTCAATAGTATCTTAAAAACCACCCCACGCTTTTTGTACAGTAAAATACATTTTCTTCTTATTTTTTTAGTTTTTAGTTCGTATTATCACAAAAGCGTGTTTTTTAGTTTTTTAAACCACATTATTTATTTTTATCTTTTTAGTAGGATTTTTATTCTCATATTACTGCATTGTCATCGGCCCTTGACTCCTGTGTTAATTTTCGAGTTAATCAGACGCTTAGACGTGTTTAAAATATAAAAATTTATATTTGTTTCATTAAGTACCTTAGGCCACGAATTTATCAGCCGCCCGTCGTATATTTTTTTATCCTGATGATCCTAGTTACGACTTTAATATAAAATTATGAGATTATTGTATTGTCATCGACCCTTGACCCCTGTGCAAATTTTCAAGTTAATCAGACTCCTAGAAGTAAGTGAAAATGATGTTCAAAGATTCCATTACATACATACATAGATACAGGTCAAGTTAATAAAAGCGTGTTAAAAATGTAGCAAAAACGGGGAAAATCTATAGAGTTTGTTTGTACGCACTAATACACTAGTACACAGGAACTACTGGTTCGAATTGAAAAATTCCTTTTGTGTTGATTAGTCCATTTATTGGGGAAGGCTATAAGCTATAATATAACATCATGCTATGACTAATACCAAAGTTCACGAAGACGAATATACGCTGCTAGTATCTTACATGAAGCTACTAACATATTTCCATAAGCTTTTCGAGGAAACGAAGTTATATAAATGGTTCTTTGTTTATCGCACTTTCACTGAGCTATGCACCTCGCTTCACTTGCAAATGCCACGAGGGAATTATTTATGCATTTGTGTAGGGTTGCTACCATAAAACTATTAAATTAGTATTTATATAACACGCATCTTGAAAAAAATAAATAAATAAATATCTTTGGACAATTCTCACAACACCATCTGATTCCATACTAAGCAGAGCTTGTACTATGGTAATCAGAAAGCTGATAAACATACTTATATAATTCTAAATACATACTTAAATAGATAAATTAACACCCAGACACAGAACAAATATTCATGTTCATCACACAAATATTTGTCCTGGGTGGGGATCGAACCCACGACCTCACGCTTCGCAGTCGGCACATCACCCACTACGCCACGGAGGCTGTCTAAAAATATTTTACATATTGCTGAAATCTATCCGATTTAACATAATATGTTGGACATTGGCCTCCCTTAACATTCGCTACTCCGTCGGGTTCTGCCCCCCCCCCCCCCCCCCCGAATTCAGTGTCTTCCGCTGTCTTCTTCAGGTTGTTGGTCTACCTGGTTGGAATGCGGCCTGCGCATTTGCCGAGACGTGGTCGCCATTTCCGCCCCATCACAATACGACATGACTTCACGAAATTTTGTTGGAAATGAAATGAAAAACGATTATTGATGACTTTTTACAAAAAAAATTAGGTTTTTGAGTTTTAAACAGTCTACATTATAATTTAATTTATATTTTGACGACCCGCGTGGCACAATGGTTACCATGTCGGACTGCCAATCCCGGGTTCGTTTCCCGGCGAAACAGAAATTTGAATGATAAGTTTAAAGGAGACTGGCGGTTTTCGGCCTGAAGCCCTACAAGAGTGAGTCATATGCGTAAAAATACGTAATTTTTTCCAGTTTAGATTGTCTTATCAGCGTTTTTGTGGAACCAACTAGAGAAAACATCTATTTTATATTTAACAAATCGATATTTTTTGTGAATCGATTTTTCCCGGTTACATTTCACAATAAAATCACGGTATCTTTAACATGCGTATAGATCGATTCGCACTTTAAATACTCGATAAAATGACATATTTCCCCACTACTAACCAATGAAAATTATTTTTTTATATATTAAGACGATGAGTGGATGAACAAATGATCGATCAATGAATCGATGCGTCATCGATGGTTTGACATCTGTCGTGACAAGACTGACCAGCGAATCGAAGCTACATTCACCCTGAGTAATATAGGCTACTTTTTACCGCGGAAAAATGATTCATTCCTACGTGAAAACGGGTAATTCTCTATTACGTTTAACGGGTAATTCCCTATTACCCGTTTTCACGTAGGAATGAAGCATTTTCCCGCGGTAAAAAGTAGCCTATATTACTCAGGGTGAATGTAGCTTTCTAATTGTGAAAGAATTTTTGAAATCGGAACAGTAGTTTTTGAGTTTATTCATCACAAACATACAAAAATACTAATCTTTCCCCTTTATAATGTTAGTAACGCGGTTGAAGCAACTGGCTAAACGCCTATGATTTTAATATAGCAATGAAGCCTGGAATAGCACATAGACTATTTTATATCCTTGACTGCAACCCTTTTTGCGTCCCACTGCTAGGCACGGGTCTCTCACCCTTATTGGGGAGGCCTGGAGCTTACTCCACCACACTGCTCCAATGCGGGTTGGTGGAGATGCGGGCTAGTGGCCAACCCGCTGTCGGATGTTTTCAAACCGCCCATAAGGTAACCCCTCCGACAAGGTTTGACGACTATTATCTATCGACAACAACCGGGACCGACGGCTTAACGTGCTCTCCGAAGCACGGAAACGCGCATGAAATTTTTTGCCACTAGCTGTCACCCATCTCACACCCGACCGCGCCCGTTTGACTCAGCTGCATAGATCGCTTGCGTTCTACGCTAGCCGCCAGCCCATGCGCGCTTCCATTTTATGTCCTACAGGGACCCATTAAACGGGTCCACGCGGGCGAAGCCGCTGGCGGAAGGCTAGTATTATTATAAGTTCATTGACTTGTAACGTAGTAAAAACATAGGAGCTATCACAGATAAACAAACAAACCATTTCGCGACGAGCATACATAATCGAACAATGAATGACAATCGTGTCTCCCAACAGACAGTTTCACTATTCCCGTGACAATTTGCCTTTCCCCTCCGAGTTTCAAAAAGAAAATCTGCTACTAGTAGTTAAGGGGGCCCACGAGGCGATTTTTAGATTATCTGGAGCGCATCGGATTGAGATATTGGGTAGTTGTTGAGCACTCCCACGATGAAAAATCTCTCTATATAGGAATGTTAAACATTTTGTTTGTTATCTCTTACTTTAGGTTGTCAAAGTGAGCAGAATAGAGTATCTTTTACTATTTTAACGATTTCTTTTTAAATAAATAATAAATATTTGAACTCACCCAAAAGCGCCGCCATGTATTTTTTTTTAAATTATGTCCATCCCGTCCACTTCATTCTTACTAAAACCGTCAGATTAATGAAAAATAACTAATGTCAAATTTTATAGCTTATATTTTCTGAACTCGATGTTTTACTAGTACCTTATAATATTTTTGAAAATGTAATAAATCATTTAACCCTTTTATCTTCTTAACACCTATTTTTCAAGGTCCTCACGACGCTTGAGTAAATCTTCATAAAGCATCGTGGGCTCCTTTACTAAAAATGGCGTTGGACGGAAACATTGTAGAGTTTTCACCCGTTTATTGACGCTTTGTGTTGAGAGTTGGTTAAATACATTTCTGTACCTATTTCTATTGTAAAAGAACTTGGGGGCTTAGCCAAAGTAACATCGCTAACGATACGATATCTAAATTCGTCATCGACGTTCGTTCCGCTATCTTTTTTGCAGTTTGCGATCGTAGCAAAGGCGATATTTAAGATGGGTAAAAAAAATTAAACTCGCGTCAGGACACGTGGCCTGATCGAATATTCGTAAGACGGAGGGGTGACAGCTGATGACGGCTCGACTGTCTATACTTGTAAAATTCGTTTACATCAAGTATTTAAAATATGGACATTGAACAAAGTGTGTCTATTAATGAAAAAAGTGACGAAGAAATAGTGAAAGAAAATGAGTGAGTACTTTATAAAAATACTAGATGAAAAATAATACTGATAATAAAATCAATTCGTGCGAAATTATTTCCTAACCATTCCAAAATATCAAAAATGCACAACGTTAATGTTCAAGTTTTCACTTCTGCCGGCACTACCGGAGTGCAACCCGTTTTTTTTTTAAATAATAATGATAAAAAAATACAATAAATTAACAAAAAAGAAACGCAAGAGGCCGCAATCGATATTATCGACATACCTCTACATTTGTTTACGCACATATACCTATACCATTGCGTTTGATATGAATTGAATTTACCTAACTATTTATTATTTATATTATTTAATTTTTTGAAATTGATATTGAATAAATCAAAATGGTTGCATAAATACAACTGATAGCATTTTTTACCTTTTGTTTTGGTATCGGGGAAAACCTTCAAAAGGTACCCAGCATCTTGTGAGAGTAGGTGCTTTACCCGTCCAGCCAGCAACCCGGGAAAGACGGCAGTGTGTGCGTGGCCGCATGCCACCGTGAACACCTGAAGGTGCAGGGGAGCACATCTGCTCTCCCGAAGATGGGCCCGTTCTAAGGCGCTGCGGGTAGAGGACACCGGTGCGTTCCAATGGAGATCCCGGAGTCCTTACAAACGCAGAGGCAGCCTACCGAGGCGGTTTTAGTGCGGTCAAATCCCACATAACCCGGTATCCTCTCTCAAGGTGCCGGGTCCCTTTTGAAGGTTTCCCCCAAAAAAAAAGGCCATGTGGTGTGAAGTGGTCGCTGCAGCCCATGAAAATCTACACACAACCCTAAGCAAGTCTTACCTGTAGTAGTATGCAGTGGGGCTGCTACTCCGGAGGCTGATGGTCGCCTCATGTTAGTCTGGCCGGCAACTGCACCTTTCCACTGAAACACAATAGAATTGATTCTCGGCTAAAGTGGGTGCAGCGGTAGTACTTCTTAATATGAAATAAATATTGTTTTCTTTCTTTGTTTATCATTTATGTTCGCATATAATACGCTTGTCAGAAACAGCTCTTACATTCATTGTAAATATCTCGAACAGAATAGATCAATGTTAACATGTTTCTTTGAACAATAGGATCGCAAATCTTCGCTTTCAATGTGATGTTACCAAATCGATATTGTTGCAAAAAGTGTTGCCATATCAAATCACGGTACCGACCTCTAGGGAAAGTGGGCTTTCTCGTAATCCGTCGGTAAAAGTGTTATTTGAACAATCTTATGCTATTACGAACGACTTTCTTCGGTCATTGAACTCTGCACCTGATTGCAGTCATGATGTATTGGTTTTGTAAGTACTCATATGTACCTATCGTAAATTAATTAATTCACACTTATAGCCCTATAGTAGGGGTTGTAGCTTCGGGATTAAGAATAGAGCTATGGTATCCCCTGCCTGATCTTAAGAGGCGACTTAAAGGGGCTTCCCGGGCTGCCCTCCCCTTTACCTACCTCCCCCTTGGGTAGGACTCCGGGATCTCCAGGGATGGGGACTGGTGTCCTCCACGCGCGGAGCCCCAGAACGTGCCCATCCTCGGGAGAGCAGTTGTGCTCTCCTACACCTTCCGATGCTCATGGTGGCATGCAGCCACACACATACCACCGTCCTTCCCGGGGCTGCTGCCTGGACAGGTCGAGCTCCCACTCTCACTGTCCGCAACCCCGAAGCCCCCTTTTAGTCGCCTCTTACGATCAGGCAGGGGATACGCAGACCGCCCGCCACGCACCCACGCCCAGGCTATTGCCTTACTCAATGCCTTGATTGCTCAGAATCCAGAAGTTGATATATTCAATATGAACATATCAGGATTCATAAAAACCTGCATATATACCTTCTCACAAATTTAAATTGATATATTATAACGACAGCCTCCGTGGCGTAGTGGGTGATGAGCCGACTGCGAAGCGTGAGGTCGTGGGTTCAATTCCCACCCAGGACAAATATTTGTGTGATGAACATGACTATTTGTTCTGTGTCTGGGTGTTAATTTATCTATTTAAGTATGTATTTAGAATTATATAAGTATGTTTATCAGCTTTCTGATTACCATAGTACAAGCTCTGCTTAGTCTAGTTTGGAATTAGATGGTGTTGTGTGAATTGTCCAAAAAAATGTATGCTAAATAGATATTGTTTGTATTATTATATTATTATGTATGGCTCGTAGTGCGCCTTGGCTATGCTGTAAGCACTGCGAGAATGGTTTTATAAATGAATACCATAGGTCTATTCATAGTCCCGAAGTAAGGGAGGAAATATAATTCGCCAAGTTTTTGCAACACGTTCCTTTAAAACCTTAGTACCCGGTTGCCCGAGCGTTGCTCGAATGAAAACAGTACATTTTCGTCAGAGACTCATTCACTTAGTCTTACTTAACAACGCCATCTACAGTACTTCTGTAGATATATATGCAATAGGGTCAACGCGGTTGAAGCAACTGGCTAAACGCCTATGATTTTAATATAGCAATGAAGCCTGGAATAGCACATAGGCTATTTTTTATCCTTCAGGGACCCATTAAATTTTATAGTAAATCATAATTTACTTCACGGAACGACCTCAAATAGTTATTGCACAAATTGGATCTATTCAATAGCGAATTTAAGATTCTGGGCACTACGACGTATTAGGTGCGATTTCTCCAATCTGACTTGCGATTCATTATTGTATTACTAGCCTTCCGTCAGCGGCTTCGACCGCGTGGACCCGTTTTATAGGTACCTGTAGGATATATGTATATAATTTGTAATACCGATATTTGTCATTGTCTTTGTCTTTAAAGAATTGCTCAACTCACAAGGCTCTCATATCCAGTATAAGAACTGAGAGCCCTTAGTGTAAGTTTGTAAACGCGCAAACGTTACTACTGCGTCCGAGTTACAATTGGACAGATAGATCTTAACCTGAAAAATTCTTAACGCAAACGCGAAACTACTGCGTCCGAGTTACAATTGGACAGATAGATCTTAACCTGAAAAATTCTTAACGCAAACGTGATACTACTGCGTCCGAGTTACAATTGGACAGATAGATCTTAACCTGAAAAATTCTTAACGCAAACGCGATACTACTGCGTCCGAGTTACAATTGGACAGATAGATCTTAACCTGAAAAATTCTTAACGCAAACGTGATACTACTGCGTCCGAGTTACAATTGGACAGATAGATCTTAACCTGAAAAATTCTTAACGCAAACGCGATACTAACGTTTTTGCGTGTGCAGACTTACACTAAGGCCTCTGGACAGTTCAATCTCAATGTTTAGTATTCAATACACAAGCAAGCAATGTGTTTACACATGTATCTAGATTCGAAGGAATACTTTCCTCTACAAGCCTACAAATGTTTTACGCGTTGAATTATAAACAAAATTTAAGGGGTCAAGTAAGAAATTCGTAATTTTACTTGGTGAATAAACTGTATTCTCCGCTTAAGTTGTCTTGAGCACGGTTGGACTTCGGATGGACGATAATATAATACGCCAATCCTCCAATAAATAAATAACGTTTCAAACTCATAGCCTCACAGTAGGGTAGATATACCCTGTGTCGTGGGTACCGTGCACATACACAACGACAGGAAACAAACACCCGAGCCGAGAACAGAAATTCAAACTCATCATTCAAATGTCTGTTTCGCCGGGAATCGAACCCGGGACCCTCCGATCGGCAGTCCGGCATGGTGACCATTTGCCACACGGATCGTCAAATTACGCCAAAATTATAAATAAATAAATAATTAGGTCAACCTTAGCCTGGAAGAGTAGAACTATAATTATTATTTATCTACGTAAGTTTGAAGTAATTTTCTTACTTTATAGAAGGAAGTAGGAATAGCCTAACCACAGAACATATTAAAAGAGGTAGAATGGCAATAATGCGCCGTTCGTATGAAAACCGGTGTCGCCGATCCAGCCCCACCTTTCACCTCCACTACATCTGTACTTAAATAAATATGAAGCTTATGGACAGATTTGCAATTTCAAATCTAGCCAATCTTAGCGCCGCACATTCACGCGATTTCAATTCACACCCAATCACGCACACAAGCACGCATATCGCAACGCGAACCCGTGTTTCTGTAGAGATACGAGCGTTTGCTCATATCCTTGGCGCGTCTGCCCCGCCCACATTTCTATTCTAACCTCTTTTAATATTTTCTGTCAGCCTAACCGTTCCGGAGTTGTTGTATACCTTTTAATCTGATGATGATTATTAGAAGCAAATACTTGAACAGATTTTAAAAATACCTGGATAAATGAAAGACGTGCCAATATAATTTACATGTCTTCTTCCATTTCCCAGGGATATTATCGTCAGATCCTGACTTGGCGGTAATGGGACTGTCTCAAAAACACGTCCTTTCAAATAAAAAAATGAAGATCCGTCCACAATCAGAAAACCTTTGTGGCTTTCATGCCGGTCTGCCAATCAGGGAAGGTTTCCGACGAAACATATTTTGGAATGACGAGTTTCAAGTACTGTTCTTGGTCTAAGTGTTTGTGATTCTATTTGTCGTTCATGGTACCCACGACACAGGCAATCCTAGTTGGGCTATGAGAGTGTAGCGTTATATTTTTACCGACTTCCAAAAGGAGGAGGTACTGTATTCGGCTGTATGTATTTTTTTTTTATATATGTTCACCGATTACTCCGCCGTTTGTGGACCGATTTTCAAAATTATTTTTTTGTTCGTATGCTTATACTCCCGAGGTGGTCCCATTGTCACCAAATCAGGATCTGATGATGGGATCCCAGGGAAATCTAGGGGAACTCTCAAATTTTATAGGCACACACATTGATTTTCTTATACTTTCTGAAGCATATGAGATATTTGTGCATAGTAATCATCATCTCATGTTGCTGAGCTGATGATGGAAGGTACTGCAACAGTGAGGAGTTGAAAGCAAATTCTTTCAATAAATAGTTTTTTATTCCAAATCTTACATTCCTGAGGTGGTCCAACTGTCACCAAGTCAAAGTTTGATGAGGGGATCTCGGAGAAATCGAAGGGAACATTCAAATTTTACAGCACAACAAATGATTTTTATATTTTTACTAAAGTAAAACAGGCATTTTTGTATAATTATCATCATATCATGTTGCTGGGCTGATGATGGAAGGTACTACGAAGGTTAGGAGTTGAGAGCAAATTCTTTCAATAAATGGTTTTTTGTTCGATATCTTACATTCTTGAGGTGGTCCAACTGTCACCAAGTCAAAGTCTGATGATGGTATCTCAGAGAAATCGAAGGGAACATTCAAATTTTATAGCACAACAAATGATTTTTATATTTTTACTAAAGTAAAACAGGCATTTTTGTATAATTATCATCATATCATGTTGCTGAGCTGATGATGGAAGGTACTATGACGGTTAGGAGTTGAGAGCAAATTCTTTCAATAAATGGTTTTTTGTTGGAAATCTTACATTCCTGAGGTGGTCCAACTGTCACCATGGCAAAATCTGATGATGTGATACTAGAGAAATCGAGGGAAACACTGAAACTTAATAGGCACACACATTCGTTTTTTAGTCATATTTTTTAACATAATACAAATATTTATGTCCGGTAATTATCGCCTCATGTTGCTAAGCTTATGATTGAAGGTACCTACAACTCCTCAACGGTTAGGAGCTGAGAGCAAATTCTTTCATTCATTTATACGTTTAGGTGGACTGATAGTAGTATTCTTTCAGGCTATAAGATGGCTATTAGATAAACATGATTATTACAGGTATCTCTTTAACGTTAAGAAGTTAAGTGAAAAAAATTCCAATTATGCTTATACATAATATGTGAAGAATTATTAAAATTACTAAAAAGAGTGAAATAAATTAAGTTTAAAAAAAAATAGAACCGACTTCAAACGGTAAAAAATAAAATTGTTCAGTACCTACTTCTTCTTGCTTATGGTAATGACTCTTAAAACTATTTTTGGAGTCGGGCCCTTAGTAAAATGTCCTGTCTTAGTAAATATAGTGTACCTTTCGTTTTGAATGGACAACTCCAATATTGTTTTAACAGTCATTACCATAAGCAAAAAGAAGTAGGTACTGTCCCAGTGTCTGTACTGTCGGTGCCCATTTAGAACGAATGGTACGACATTTTAGTAGGGGCCCGACTCCAAAAATAGTTTTAAGAGTCATTACCATAAGCAAGAAGAAGTAGGTACTGAACAATTTTATTTTTTACCGTTTGAAGTCGGTTCTATTTTTTTTAAACTTAATTTATTTATTATAATATTAAAATACATAAAAACATATAAGGTCGAACATAGTAACTTTTCCTATAAAAATATTCTACACCAGCCGGCACGGCTAGGCTTATTTCGTAGACTGTCCATTTCCACACAACCTTGACACTTGGCACATAGACACGCTGGAAAGTGGGCAGCCAGTGATTTACGAAGAGAAATTCCGCATCTCCTGTGATTCCATGCGCGTTTGGCCCTCATGCAAGTGTTATTGGTTTCGACTAGAATAAAATTCATTTTGCATGTATGTCTAGCTAAGCGAAATAGGCGCGGTCGAGTGTGCGATGCGTTATAGCACTAGGTACCAGTATCACGGGCAATTTGAAGAACCGTCTGTAAACACTCTAAACATTAAAAAAATCATGCCTAAATTGAAACGTATACTGCTTTCAATTCAAAATGGCAGCAAGTTTGGTTGATGGTAGAACTATTATGGTTAGCCCGGGGAAGTACCACCGCTGCACCCACTTCTGCTGTGAGCAATTCTATTGTATTTTGGTGGAAAGGTGCAGTTGCCGGCCACACTTAATGAGGCCACCAGCCTTCAGAGTAGCAGCGCAACTGCATACGACCTCAGACAAGACTTACCTATGCTTGCTTGAGGTTGTATGTAGATCTCCATTGGCTGCAGCGGCCACTAACACCAAGTACCTGCATGCTCGTCTGCTACTCCATTCAAATAAAAAAAATCTTTTATCTACTTAAGTAACCCTCTAGAGCTAAAGTAAAACATACTAAACGGTTACGGTTTATTTACGGTCTTCGTAAATATGACCACGTTTCAGCTTATCGTACTAGACTCAAGTGGCTCCCCATTCGCCTTCGCAAAAATGCTCATATACTTTTTCCTCTATACTGTGACCTGTTCAATACTCATCTAGTCCAAATTATTTGAAGGAACGTTTCGAATTTATCGGGTCATCATCATCCCACAATCTGACTCTTCGTTCTTCGTCCAATAGAATTCTTAGTATTCCTGCCCACTCCTCGGCGTACTATAGCAAATCCTTTACTGTGCACTCTGTGAAACTATGGAACTCCCTACCTAACTCCATCAGACGTGCTAAATCCTTGGGTTTGTTTAAAAAGTTGGTTAAGGATTACTATTTGTCTTTATAAGTATTTATCTCCTTTCTCATTCTATTTGCTTAGTCTCTCCTCACTTCTACATTTAAGTTTACTTCTCCTTTTCTTTTTCGCTGTCATCTGTATCCATGGTTGTCTCTGTTTATTCTATGCTAATTTTTACTATTATTTGTCCCACTTCTGTTTTAATACGTTGTCTAATTCACCCTACCCACAAATTTTGAATTGTCTTTTATATATTTCCTTCTAGGTTGTCTGGAAGAGATTGCTATTTGTAGCAATGCAAAGCAAAATGGCGGCGCCGCCTGAAGGGTTCTGACCGCCTTTTGCTTTCTTTACGTTGTATCTTTTATTGTATGTATTCATTGTATTGGTGCAATTGTATTGTAACCAACCAGGATTCTAGCCTCGGGTGACCAGAAAACAAAAAATTTGCTTACCTATTAGTTCAGAGGGGAAATGCTGTCAGCGTTCTGGGCACAATGCCACAAGCATATCTTTTAGATGAGGTTTTCTTTACATAGTTAATTGTTTTAGTTTTTTATTATTACTTGTAAGTTTTTTTTTCAACCTTTTTTTTTGTCCCACTGCTGGGCACAGGTCTCCTTCTCACAAGTGAGAGGGATTTAGGCCATAGTCCACCACGCTGGCCAAGTGCGGATTGGTGAACGTCATGATTTCGAGAAACTATGAATTTCTTGAAACTTTTAAGTTATTTGTATACAATTTCATTTTACTGTGTGATAACATAAATTACCTATGTACAGTTTCCGATAAATTTTATAATCATCAGGTAATATGCTTCACAGCTGAATCATTGAGTGAAGCGTTGTATAAGTTCTACTACATATTATTGCAGTACTTGTAGAGTCATCTCACACAATCCGCTAGAGGGCGCGGGGCCACGGACTCCTTTCTCGAGAAACTCGGGTTATTTTGACAGAGAGATTTAACCTTTACTTAACTTGTAAAACAAGTTTGCGAGTAACTGTTCTCAAAAATTATGTCTACGTTTTACTTTTTTGTTAAATGGAGCACAGTATAGACCATGTGGTTTTGAATTTCTCTGCAAATTGCAAGATCATTTTTTCTTACACACACTCATAGCCCCACAGTAAGGCCATTATACCCTGTGTCGTGGGTACCATGGACTCGTATAAAGACAGGAACAGAAACACCACTCTAAGAACAGAAATTTAAACTCATTCAAATTTCTGTTTCGCCGGGACCCCTCAATTGGCAGTCCGGGGTAACCATTGCGCCACGGGGTTCGTCAAATCGTAGTTGTGTGTTGTAATCATTGTAGGTTTTTGGTGGGAAGTCGAAAATGACATAATGTGCTCTTGTTTTATTTTTATTTTCGAGTTTTTAGCGGAAAGTCAATAAAGACATAATGTGCTCTAGAAAGGTTTATGGGGAGAAGGCAAACAATATTTCCGAGATACAGTGTGATTTATTCTTTGTAGGTACGTGAACATGAAATTACAGCGAACAGAGACATCTAAGCTTAGACTAAGAATAATTTATTTATTTATTTATTTATTTCATATAATATATATATAAACATTACAGATTTTTTAAAAACCCAATGCGTTTATATACTTCTTTACAAATTTTGTATGTACCTGCCCGCTGCCCTACGAAATGCAGCCGGCGGAGTAAAAAATATGTCTAGGCTAGTGTCCTTGGCCAGGACACCATTGAGCAACGTCAGGGCTCGTACGAGCGGCGATTCTCTTAACAATACCAGCCTGCAGTGCGGAACTGCAAACAAGTTTTGTCGCCGAACATGAACGTTCCTAGGGACGCTCAGCGATATAAGTTCCAGTACAGAGGGGTTACAGATATTACCCTTAATTAATTGATAAAAATAATCTATCAATGCCATATCACGCCTTACCTCGAGGGAGTCATATCCCAACATACCCTGTAGGAATAGACTCGGATATACATGCGGGTATCCGACATGGTAACCAAACTGCTTAAAATACAGCCATCTCAAAAATTTTCTTTGGAGTTTCTCCAACATGAGCTTATGTTTTGCATCATGTGGACTCCAGATAACTGCGTTGGTTTCTAACTGGCTCCTAACGAAGCAGTTATACAACTTTTTGACCGCAGCAACACTTTCAAAGTCCTTTGACTGCCTTAAAACAAATCCTAATGATTTGTAGGCCTTTGTTGCTAGACTACAAATATGACTGGCGAAATTGAGATCCGGTCTCATTAAGACTCCTAGGTCCTTTACCGAAGTTGATCTATCTAACTCAATTCCAGCCAGCCGATATCTGTACTCTATTGGGTTATGCGCGAGGGTAAACGATATTACCGAGCACTTGGTTTCGTTGAACATCAGGCAATTTTTCCTACTCCACTCATACACACTTTTAATGTCCCTCTGTAAAAGCTCACAGTCCGATGTACTTCCAATCCTCAAATACAATTTCAGATCATCTGCAAATAACAGACAACGAGCCGTGCTAACCATATTTGGCAAATCGTTCACAAATATTAAAAATTCCAGAGGTCCGAGGTTTGAGCCCTGGCTTATTCCGGAAAGCGTGTAATACGGCCTCGAGAGGTATCCATTAAACTGCACATACTGCCTCCGGTTACGGAGGTAGCAAGAGAAGAATTGTAATAAACTAGGGGTAAATCCGGCAGTTGCAAACTTTAGGAGAAGAAGATCATTATCGACCGTATCAAACGCCTTCCGAAAATCAAAATATGCGGCATCAACTTGAAAACCTTCATCCAAAGCTTTAGCAGTGTATGTTTGGAATGCTAGCATATTACTGGTGGTTGACCGACCAGCACGATAGCCATGTTGCGCATCCGACAATTGGCTTTCTACCTGAATCGCTATACTATGATGGAGCACCGATTCAAACAATTTGCCAAATACTGATAACACAGCTACTGGTCTAAAGTCACTTACTTCTGACCCGAGATTATTCTTCGGAACTGGAACGACCCGTGAGGTTTTCCACAGATCCGGGTAACTGCAGTGTCTGAGGCACAAATTAAAAATATAATGTAGCGGTGTCGCAAATACCGAGCGACAGTCGCGAATTATGTACGGCGGAATACCATCGGGTCCAGCAGACTTTTTCGGCTTGAGGTTTCTGAGTGCCCTTTTAATGTCTTCTATACTTATGACACCAATACTTATGCGTCTACTAGAACACTCAGAAAGTTCTACAGCTGTTTGTACGTCTAGCTTAGGAGTGTGTTTTAAGAATATTGAACTGAAATATTCAGCTAATACTTGTGCTGATTCGTTATACGGAATAGCCTCCCCGTTTCTATGAATTGCCCGCAACTTATTACCCTTTTTACGTTTTGATGCAATATAACTCCAAAACGTTAAGGGCTGCCGCCGAATATTATGCTCTATCATCTTAACATGACGTTGAAAATCCGCCCTCATGCTCAACTTAACAAGCGCTCTGTAATAAGAAAACTTCATTCTGAAATTACCTTGCGAGGTTTTTTTATATAGACGATGAAAGTGCGCTTTGAATCTAATGTAGCGCCTTGTCAGATGTGTGTACCACACAGGGTAAGAATACCGAGCAGGTGCCCACACGCGCGATTTAATAGGAACACAGCTATCTACACAACTATTTATTATACTATAAAATTCAGTGACTGCTTCTTCCGGATCAACAATACTTAATATTGATTCCCAGTTAGCATTTAAAAATCTGTCGTATAAAGCGTGATAGTCAGCTTTGCGAAAATCCCACTCTGTGCTGGTACCTACCGCCACGACAGCCCTGTCCACAGCCCCGCACCGGACTGGTATTTCAAGAGGGGGATGATATGCATCCGGTGGAACTAGTGCGTCATTAGACTTGTGCACTTTAACCCCTCTCAACGACGTCCCGACCAGGACCATGTCTAATAAACTATTGCGACTATTTAAGATTGTATTTACCTGCTGCAGATCGCAGAACGCCAACAAGTACTCAAAACCTGCACTTACATTAACACTAGTGTACTTTAAGTTCAAATTAAAATCTCCACATATTAAAATATTTGGATGTTTTATACTAATTGATTCTATACATTTAAAACATGATAAATACTGCTCTTCCTCAACATTGGGTGGAATATACAAACACACTAGGGTAATTATAAACTTATTTAGTCTATATAAGTACTTATGCATCTAAGTAATCTAAGAGAGACGGCGGAACCAAAAAAAAAAACTAAATATGACAGATCGCATAAAGCGGTCAATACACAGACGTAAGTACATTATTCTTAGTCTAAGATGCACAGAGTGCAATAAACAAATTATATTATATGGCTGCAACCCTTTTTGCGTCCCACTGCTGGGCACGGGGCCCTCCCCCTTATTGGGGAGGCCTGGAGCTTATTCCACCACTCTGCTTCAATGCGGGTTGGTGGATGCTTAATTGCATAGATCGCTTGCGTTCTGTGTTAACCGCCCGGCCATGCTCGCTTCTTATTTATTTTGTAAATAATGCCTGCAACCCTTTTTACGTCCCACTGCTGGACACGGGTCTCTCCCCATTGTTGGGAAGGCCTGGAGCTTACTCCACCACACTCCACCCGACCGCGCCCGTTTGGCTTAGTCGCATAGATCGCTTGCGTTGTACGCTAACCACCGGGCCATGTTCTTATTTATTTTGTAAATAATGTGGGTATTATTCTCCACTGTCACACGTTTTTCAAAATCACAAGATCATTGAAGTACACACACCTGTGCTCAGCTCAATGTGACCTCGAACCGAGACGATACCTGAATTAATGTGAGAAAGTACCGTCAGCAAAATCGGAACTTTTCAAAATATTATTTTTTTCGCGGTCGGGTGTGTAATGGGTGACCGTAGCAGCATATTTCATGAGCGTTGTAGTGCTTGGAAATTTGGTGGGATTTTTTTTTACAAATGCAAAAATCCAACAGCGCTTAAATAATTTTTGATAATGTTGTCAACCACACACTCATAGTCCCATTGAAGAATAATATTATAATATTAGATACCATCTATCGTGAGTACCATGGACACATGCAAAGACGAGGATACAATCATCTTTGGCAAAGGGAGATCTCCCGCCGGGCGAGGTGGTCATGCCCGGGGAGCGGCCGCGCTCCATCTGACTCAATTTGGAGCTTGTATATATGGTAGGATATTCCGAAAACTTCGATAACGTGATTCAGGAATACCCGTGGTGACATCTCTTGATGAGTAGCGGAAGGTCGCTACACACCCAAAAAAGTCTCTAAATTCATCAAATCTACTTTAATTCTCTACAAAATGGAGATTTTACGCAAAATATGTATTTTTGTGTAATTAATACGATATAACCGTATGTTGAGTTGAAGTATAAAATATAAACCTAAAAAAATATTCGAATTGATAACTATCCCGCTCGAATCGAACCTAGGACCTCTTGTAAGGCACATTGGTGACCATACTGTAAGGATCTTATACTGTTTTCTTTGTATTTTTGACACTATTTCTCTACAATGTGAATGGCTGTAACACCTGTATTTGAATTCAAACCCGACACCCAACTAAAGGTACCTGCTTCAATGCTGCGAGAAAGTACCGTCAGCACATGAAGTAAAGCGAAAAAGAGACGAAATGTATAAATTCAACATATATTATACCTACGCGCTACGTATTGTGAGAAATACATACTAGTGTACGCCTACGGGTTGAATACAAATATGTCAACTTGAAACTGTCATTATATTTATATTATAGTGGTTAATACATTGATATCTTATGTGGGGCGAAAACTTTTTATTATTAACCAAAAATGTAAATATATTTTAGGGTTGTTCCCTTAGTAAAATGACGATCGCTCTGAACGGGGATGAACACAAAATTGTTTAAACAGGCATTAGAATTCGCAAGAAAATTAATTTTTTTTTGAAATCTAAATAATTTATATTCCTCTCTATTGCTTGAACTAAGTTGGGATACATAATTTGCCGATATTTTAGCACTAAATTTCTATTAAATATTGTACAAAAATATGAAACAGAAGCTAAAAACTTCAGGTCATCAGCATATTCGTCATAATTCAATTAACAATAATTAAATTAAAAAATAATTTGTGCTAAACAAATCACGCGCTAATATTTCTCTGCTAACGGTACAGGCAGCGCGGAGTACAAATAAACTTTCTATTGTGTCGTGCCTTGTCGGAACACTTTATCGATAATGGCTCGTGGGATCGTAGTGATGTACAATGTCTTTATCTATACTTTTGTTGTGAGCTTACTTTCTAGTGGGCAACTCTAGAAAGATGGCTAATCAGATAAAATAAGGGATGAAAGTGTTTGTGAAGAAACTTTTTAAGTTCCGCCAATTTATTTGGAACTTTAGATAAACCTATTTATTTTATTAAGATTAATTTTACTACCTATTGCTAAGACTCTACTGTCTATCCTTCTACCTGTCTGTCCATCTGTCACCAGCATGATAGTTGAACAGTTGAAATTTTCACAGGAGATGTAAGTATTTCTGGTGCCGCTAACAAAATACAGAAAAACAGAATAAAAAAAAAAGTATGTAACTGTATACTACAGCCATGATATTTTTGCCATTTTTTAGATAATGGTACGGAACACTTCGTGCACGAGTCCGTCTCACATTTGGCGATTTTTTTATACTTATACAAAAAAAACGTTTGGAAAGCATTTTTGTAGTGTAAAACTGAAGCAAGAAGGACCGCTTTGAAACAGCGTGGTGGAGTAAGCTCCAGGCCTCCAATATTATATATATATAATATTATCGTTGGTAAACCAAACTAAAGTATGCAAGATAGGTCTTTATATTTTATCAATAGAAAATGTATAAAATCTCGATATCTTTAAAAATATCGATATGTAGCAACAGCAGCATAAACGCATCCCATCCCTATAGCACAAGTAACCTCGAGCGAAAGTCCTAACCTCCGGCTCCAGATGAGCAATGGATTCTTATTAATATAATAAAATAATCACCTCTATTATATATGTTACTTATTAATTTTCGATAGTTATATAATTTTGAGAGCGATTAGGTACTTAATCTTAATGTGGTTCACAGAATACATCTACGTACCGAGTTTTAACAGTATTGTTCTTATAGTTTCGGAAAAAAGTGGCTGTGACATACGGACGGACAGACAGACAGACATCACAAATCCATAAGAGTTCCGTTTTTTGCCATTTGGCAACGGAACCCTAAAAACAGGCATTCGAAAAATATTAATTTCCATTAAGCAGCAATGGCGGAGTGGTAAAAAAACGCGGTCTGCGACGCGACCGATTCCGAGTTCAAATCCTCGGTGCGCAACTCTGACAAAGAAGTTTGTAATGAGCGCATTTATCGCTACTCCACGGTGATAGAAAATATCGTGATATTTAATAGACTACGATGTTCTCCATCGCCGTCAGCCTCATGGACACGCAAAAACAGAAACACAAAGGAAAACCAGGAAAAGAAAGAAACACCCAGACCGAGAACAGAAATTTTGAACTCATCATCATCACTATCAGTCAAAAACGCAATCCACCTATCAACAGGCACCTTAATTAAGCTATTGAGGTATGCTATTGTCGTTCAGCTCGATAGTAGGCTGTGTGATAGTGAAAGTCGCGGAATGCGGTCCTTTCGACCTTAGGCCGGAAGTTGACCACGACTGGTCCATTAAACGGTCTCTATCTTTATTCTGTCCGTATGAATGGGGCAGAGTCATCGACCACACAGCCCGTAGACGCCTAATGTTTCACAGTAGGGTAGATATACCGTGTGTCGAGGCTACCATGGACACATACAAAGACAGAAACACAAACACCCAGACCGAGAACAGAAATTTTGAACTCATCATCATCACTATCAGTCAACAACGCAATCCACCTATCAACAAGCACCTTAATTAAGCTATTGAGGTATGCTATTGTCATTCAGCTCGATAGTAGGCTGTGTGATAGTGAAAGTCGCGGAATGCGGTCCTTTCGACCTTAGGCCGGAAGTTCACCACGACTGGTCCATTAAACGGGCTCTATCTTTATTCTGTCCGTATGAATGGGGCAGAGTCATCGACCACACAGCCCGTAGACGCCTAATGTTTCACAGTAGGGTAGATATACCGTGTGTCGAGGCTACCATGGACACATACAAAGACAGAAACACAAACACCCAGACCGAGAACAGAAATTTTGAACTCATCATCATCAGTATCCGTCAACAACGCAATCCACCTATCAACAGGCACCTTAATTAAGCTATTGAGATATGCTATTGTCATTCAGCTCTATAGTAGGCTGTGTGATAGTGAAAGTCGCGGAATGCGGTCCTTTCGACCTTAGGCCGGAAGTAGACCACGACTGGTCCATTAAACGGACTCTATCTATATTCTGTCCGTATGAATGGGGCAGGGTCATTGACCACACGGCCCGTAGACGCCTAATGTTTCATAGTAGGGTAGATATACCCTGTGTCGTGGGTACCATGGACACATACAAAAACAGAAACACAAACACCCAACCCGAGAACAGACATTTTGAACTCATCATCATAAGTATCAGTCAACTACGCAATCCACCTATCAACAGGCACCTTAATTAAGCTATTGAGGTATGCTATTGTCATTCAGCTCTATAGTAGGCTATGTGATAGTGAAAGTCGCGGAATGCGGTCATTTCGACCATAGGCCGGAAGTTGATCACGACTGGTCCATTAAACGGACTCTATCTATGTTCGGTCCGTATGAATGGGGCAGAGTCATCGACCACACAGCCCGTAGACGCCTAATGTTTCACAGTAGATATACCCTGTGTCGTCGGTACCATGGACACATACAAAAACAGAAACACAAACACCCAACCCGAGAACAGACATTTTGAACTCATCATCATAAGTATCAGTCAACTACGCAATCCACCTATCAACAAGCACCTTAATTAAGCTATTGAGGTATAATATTGTCGTTGAGCTCGATAGTAGGCTGTGTGATAGTGAAAGTCACGGAATGCGGTCCTTTCGACCTTAGGCCGGAAGTTGACCACGACTGGTCCATTAAACGGACTCTATCTATATTCTGTCCGTATGAATGGGGCAGAGTCATCGACCACACAGCCCATAGACGCCTAATGTTTCACAGTAGGGTAGATATACCGTGTGTCGAGGGTACCATGGACACATACAAAGACAGAAACACAAACACCCAGACCGAGAACAGAAATTTTGAACTCATCATCATCAGTATCCGTCAACAACGCAATCCACCTATCAACAGGCACCTTAATTAAGCTATTGAGGTATGCTATTGTCATTCAGCTCGATAGTAGGCTGTGTGATAGTGAAAGTCGCGGAATGCGGTCCTTTCGACCTTAGGCCGGAAGTTGACCACGACTGGTCCATTAAACGGACTCTATCTATGTTCTGTCCGTATGAATGGGATAGTAGACGATGTGTGTGATAAAATAAATAAATAAATAAAATAAAGGTTACACATTCATGGCCCCACAGTAAGTTAATTAACACCCTGTGTCGTGGGTACCATGGAGACATACAAAGACAGAAACACAAACACCCAGACCGAGAACAGAAATTTAAACTCATCATTCAAACTTCTGTTCCGCCGGGAATCGAACCCGGGACCCCATGATTGGCAGTCTGGCATGGTAACCATTGCGCCACGCGGGTCGTCGTAATATGATTAATTATTAAATTTAAAAATGAGAGTTACTAAAGCTTTAAATTAACTTATAATTTGTTTTAAAAATCTTTCGGGAGGAGTCTTCCAACTCAATTTTGAAGCGAATTTCGTCTACTAGCGGCCGCCCGCGACTTCTTCCGCGTGGACCTTGGTATTAGTCATAGCATGATAGTATATAGCCTATAGCCTTCCCCGATAAACGGACTATCCAACGCAAAAATATTTTTTCTATTGGAACCAGAAGTTCTTGAGATTAGCGTGTTCAAACAAACAAACTCTTCAGCTTTATATATTAGTATAGATAATGTGAAGAGTTTGAATGCGCTAATCTCAAGAACTACTGGTACAGCAGCAGGTGTAATTTAAATAGTCCCTGTAGCTTCGGGATTAAGAATAGAGCTACGGTATCCCCTGCCTGATCGTAAGATGCGACTAAAAGGAGGCTTCCGGGGTTACGGACAGTGAGAGTGGGAGCTCGATCCGTCCAGCCAGCAGCCCCGGGAAGGACGGCAGTGTGAGCGTGGCTGCATGCCGCCGTAAATATCGGAAATCAGAAGGTGCAGGAGAGCACATCTGCTCTCCCAAAGATGGGCCCGTTCCAGGGCATCGCGCGTGGAGGATACCGGTCCATTCCACTAGAGATCCTGGAGTCCTCCCCAAGCGCAGAGGCAGACCACCGAGGGGGTTTTAGTGCGGTCAAATCCCAAATAACCCACTATCCTCTCCCAAGGTGCCGAGTATCTATAGGTTTCCCCACCGATACAAAAAAAGGTGTTATTTAAATTGGACAGGGTCAGGGTATCAACAAGAATGACATCCCACACAAAGGCTCGATTAAAACGCCATGGCACCAGTGTTGCACCATCCGTGCAACGTGTTACACCATGCCACTTGGTTCTAGTGAAGCTGGTATAAAGACAGTAGCAAGAATTTTGCTGATCAAATCATTTACAGTGCCATGACGGTATAGTTTCTTTCTTAATATGTGTCCATGGTACCTACGACACAGGGTATATCTACCCTGGCTGGCTGGCTGCAAACCTTTCTTACGTCCCACTGCTGGGAACGGGTCTCTTCCCATTATTGGGGAGGCCTGGAGCTTACTCCATCACGCTGCTCCAATGCGGGTTAGTGGCCAACCCGCTATTGATGTTTTCAAACCGCCCGTAAGGCCTCCGACAAGGTTTAACGACTGTTATCTATCGACAACAACCGGGACCGACGACTTAACGTGCCCTCCGAAGCATGAATTTTTTTGCCACTAACACACGCATCTCACACCCGACCGCGTCCGTTTGGCTTAGTTGCATAGATCGCTTGCGTTCTACGCTAACCGCCGGGCCATGCGCGCTTCCTATCTACCCTACTGTAGGGCTATGAGTATGAAACATTATTTATTTAATTTCTTTTATAGTAGGCCCCGCGGTCCTTGAATATTAAAGACCATGGCGAACAAACCCATCTATACCTCGGCCGCAGGAGCAGTGATGAGGATCACTAACTTTTGAACCTAACCGAAGACCTATATTCATACCAACGGATGACTACATCTCACTTTTTTCACTGCAATGACATATTTTCCTTAAAAAAGACCCTGTAAATCAGTACGTTGTTTCCCTTTCTACTATTAAAACTTGAGAATGTGTGAACGAGACGGCAATTTTGAGGTCTCACGCATCACTGATCTCAATCACGCTATGGTTGGTAATTGGGCTGATTCCATGGCAACGGTAAAATGATCAGGTCCTGAATAGATCATGTGAAAATATCTAGTTGCTTGAAGTTAGAATTATGCACAGAGTTTGCAATGCCATTATAGAAGAAAACGATGAAGAATTTTTTTGGTTGAAAGGGAAATAATCTTATATTTACAGGGTCTGATTTAAGAAAATTATGTCATTGCTGTGAAAAAAAGTGAGATGTAGTCATCCGTTAGTATGCTGTATTCTTAAAAATGTACGCGATATGTGTGGACTTGAGACAATTTTTTCTTGTTATCTTTTGATTTTAAAGACTACATTATCTTTGTTTTTTGAAGAATAAAAAATACTGTTTGTTTCAATGATATTTATTCGTAGGGATGTTATGTTATAGCCGCTCAGAAAACTAAAACTAGGGTTTAAAAAGGTGTAAAATAAACTGATGTTCTTTTAAATTTCTATTAGTGTTTTTTTTATCATTCTATGTATTAGTAACAAAAAAGCTGTAATGTATATGTTTTTGTGTAAAAAGATTAAAAGAAAACATTACAGTAAATAAATTTCATTATTTCCTTGTATAGACACCTGAATACGACGAAGTCTTAAGTTTACGTGATCGTAATGTAAAAAGAAATGTCTGTCTATCTCCTTCTGTCATACGTCTCTCTCACAATTTCTCATTTCACCGTTCACTTGTTTAGCGAGTTGCCTGTTACTGATATAGAGTTGCTTCTTCAAAAATAATTTAAGACCTTTGTCTTTTAATACCTCCGCATAAGGTTGAATTTAGAAAGTCATTGAAAGCCAAATGGAACTCTTTCACACTTACTTTAACGAAGTAATATGTGTGTTTCTTATTTTACAGTCTTAAGTTGGTCACTCGGGTAGTGGGTTGTTAGCCTTCGTACTGTGCGGACGTCTCTCAAATCAATCGTGTAAACACGAAAAGTATTTAAAAAAAATGCCGAGAAAACCGTTCCGTTGTAGGCACTAAATGAACCTAAATTAAAAAGTGAAATGCGTTAATCGGACGCATTTAAAAAAGTACCCTTCGAAATTTGAATAGGTTTTCGCGGGATTTCGCACGTCAAAATGACAGTTCAAAAGTGCCAGTTCCGGAATTTGTTGCGATGTGATGTGAAATTATTATTTTTTATTTTAGTGTTATTAACGTTATTGGACAATTTGCCCTTAAATTGTAGGGGCGAAGAATATGACAGAGGTAATTTTTTTAAATTATTTTTAAACTTACTTAGAATAAACTCTACATAACCTCTATGTACAACAAACACGTAAAAATAATTAATACCTACATCTATTATTGATTGAAAAAATATTGTTAATTTATTTTTTTAATTAAAAAAAATAAAATTGTAACTTTTGTTTGAACCCTTCCTTAAATGGTACTCTCACGGATTGTTAAGAATATAACATTTTATTTATTCATGAAAAAAAATCTCATTAGAATAAAGAAAAAAAGCTGTAATCTCAAGCCTCACACTTCTTGGTCTACGGCGTTTAAAAGAGCCTTTAAAAACTCTACAATATTATTTCTTCATCCTGTATTTTATTCCATTAAAAAATAAACGCTACTTTTTATTTTAATTATAAGGTTAAAATCTTACGCGTGCACCCTTCTTAAATAAACACCCATTCACATCCTGTATTTTATTCCATTAAAAAAATAAACATCCTGTATTTTATTCCATTAAAAAAATAAACGCTACTTTTTATTTTAATTATAAGGTTAAAATCTTACACGCACACCCTTCTTAAATAAACACCCATTCAGATTATCGAAACTATTCAAGTGTGGCGCAATGGTTACCATGCCGGACTGCCAATCGGAGGGTCCCGGGTTCGATTCCCGGCGAAACAGAAATTTGAATGATGAGTTTAAATTTCTATTCTCGATCTGGGTGTGTGTGTTTCTGTCTTTGTATGTGTCCATGGTACCCACGACACAGGGTATATCTACCATACTGTGGGGCTATGAGTGTGAAACGTTATTTATTTATTATTATTTATTTTATTTTTGTGTCGGGTGAGAAACCCTCAGGTACCTGATAGCTTGGGAGAGATACTGGGTTATGTGATATTTTCACTGCAGTAAAACCACCTCGGTGTCCTGCCTCAGCGCTTAGGGAGAACTCCAGGCTCTCCATTGGAATGTACAGTGCCCAAAACGGGCCCATCATCCCGAGAGCGATGGTACTCTCCTGAGACTTATAATGCTTGCGACGTCAAGGAGACGTATGTTCGTCTCCTTACCAGGGCCACTGACTGGACGGTTGGAGCTCCCAATCCCAAGACCTGAAACCCCAGCAGCTCCTTTTTAGTCGCCTCTTACAATCAGACAGGGAATACCATAGCTTTGGTAGGTGGTAGAACTATTATGGTTCGCCCGTGGTACCAGTGCAGTTGCCGGCCACACTTACATGATGAGACCACCAGCCTCCGGAGTAGCAGCGCAACTGCATACGACCTCAGACAAGACTTACCTATGCTTGCTTGAGGTTGTATGTAGGTGTCTATGGGCTGCAGCGACCACTTAACACCACGTGGCCTGGATGCTCGTCTGCTACTCCATTGAAATAAAAAAAACATAGCTCTTTTGTTGATCTTGAAGCTATAGGGACTGGAGCTTTACACCTAGAAGAGCTTCAATGACCCACATTGGAGCATCGTAGTGGAATATGCTCCAGGTCTCTCTGATAACGGGGAAAGACTAGTCCAGGACTGTAAAATTTTATCACGATTGATACGAAAGAATTTCGGTAATCAATCTTTCTTTTCTTCCTGAGATTCTTGACTCTAAAATGTGACCAAGTTTGAAGAAACTTCTGCAGCATAACTAGAAAATTATCACCGGTGAACCGATTTCTGCAGTGAAGCAATTCTTAAAGGTTTCTCTTGAAAGATATGGTGACTGGCTACAAAAACATAATATGATCGAAACCATGCAGTTGAGCTGCTACTCCAGAGCAAATGAAATGGTTTTGAGGACAAACTGTAATATGAAAATTAAACTTATTTCAGTTCATTTTATTAATGAATGCAGCGCTTTTTGCGTCCCTCGCCTTTTTTGGTATCGATGGGGGGAGACCTTCAAAAGGTACCCAGCACCTTGGGAGAGGATACCGGGTTATGTGGGATTTGTATCGCACTAAAACCCCCTCGGTGGCCCGTCTCTACGCTTGGGGAGGACTCCGGGATCTTCAGCGGAAGGCACCGGTGTCCTCGACGCACGGCACCCCAGTAAGTGCCCATCTTTGGGAGGGTAGATGCGCTCTCCTGCACCCTCAGGCGCTCACGGCGGCATGCAGCTACGCACACACCGGTGTCCTTCCCGGGGCTGCTGGCTGGACGGTTCGAGCTCCCACTCTCACCATCCGCAACACTGGAAGCCCCCTTTTAGCCTTTTACGATACCGTAGCTCTATTCTTAATCCCGATCATCTAGGCACAGCAGCCATTTATAAAACAGCGTGGTGGAATAAGCTTCAGGTCTCCCCAATAACGGCTAGAATCTCGTGCCCAGTTGTGGGACGCAGAAAGGTTGCAGCCATGTTTAAGTTTTAAATTACCGTTTGTTCTCAACACCATTCCATTTACTCTGGAGTAGCAACGCAACTGCATGGTTTCGATTTCGACTTTGGAGTCGGGAATACTTTCAAATCTTAGGAAGAAAAGAAAGAAAAGTTAGTTATATTTCTTACTTACAAATCGTGTTGAAATCTAGTATACTACCTGCTGTCTACAAAATCCGTATCTATTTAAATCTATACGAATACATAAAATTTGAGTGTCTGTTTGTAATATTAAAATAATCGCTTTTTACTACATGCATATAATTGTCAAGTATATACGGTACATATACCCAAATAACATTTTTAACCATTTTTGTCTGTCTGTCTGTTTGTTCCGGCTAATCTCTGAAATGGTTGGACCGATTTTGACGGGACTTTCTCTGGCAGGTAGCTTATTTAAAAAGGAGTAACTTAGGCTACTATTATTATATAAAATTCTAAAACTAAAGTCCACGAGGATGAAGTCGCGGGCGGTTGCTAGTTAACAATAAATCACATCATTTTTTATCCATTCACTCTCACTTCACTGAATGTGAATTCAAATTTTATTCTGTGTCAATTATAGCATCTATGATTGGCTGTATCAGATGCTAACGAGGTTTATTAGGAAGATCTTATTTCGTACGTACCTATTCGTTTGCATATAAGTAAGAAAAAAGTTTGTCGTAGGTATTTAATATGTATGTAGGTACATTATTTTTTCAACCTTTTTTATGTCCCACTGCTGGGCTCAGGTCTCCTTCTCACGATTGAGAGGGATTTAGGCCATAGTCCACCACGCTGGCCAAGTGCGGATTGGTGGACGTCATGCTTTCGAGAAATTATGAATTTCTCTCAGGCATGCACGGCGATGGAGAACATCGTAATCAATTAAATATCACGATATTTTCCATCACCGTGGAGCAGCGATAAATTCGCACATTACAAATTTCTTTGTCAGAGGTGCGAGCCGAGGATTTGTACCTGGGATCGGTGGCGTCGAAGACCGCGGTTTTTTACCACTCGGCCATCGCTGCTCTCTATCTCTAAGGACATATTATACATTAAATATTATATACTGACTAGCTGACAACGCGAACTGCGTACCGTCTTTATATGTTTGAGTTGGACCACCCCTATGATTTAGGGGGTTTTTTCAATTATGGCATCGCAAACTCTGTGCATACTGCCAGCGTCAAGTATAACTTTTGCATCAATTTTTTACCAGTTTCAATGAAACTGGACGAAGTAATAACAAAGTCAGTAAGTAAGTCGTCAGTAATCAGTCAGTCTAGTCAGTCCAACATTCAAGTAAAGCGATGGCTACTTTACTAGAACGTGTCCGATGGAATTTTGGAGGCAAGCAGAAAAAATAATGTAGTTTAAAAAACTAAAAAAACACGCTTTTGAGAAAATACGAACTAAAAACTAAAAAAATAAGAAGAAAATGTATATTACTGTAAATAAAGCGTGGGGTGCATGGTGTCAATAGTATCTTAAAAACCACCCCACGCTTTATTTACAGTAATATACATTTTCTTCTTATTTTTTTAGTTTTTAGTTCGTATTTTCTCAAAAGCGTGTTTTTTTAGTTTTTTAAACTACATTATTTATTTTTAATTTTTTAGTTGGATTTTTATTCTCATATTATTGCATTGTCATCGGCCCTTGACCCCTATGCAAATTTTCAAGTTAACCAGAAAATTATATAAATTAACAAAAATCATATTTTGCAAATTGAAAAATGGAATAATTTTATCAAATTAGTGTATTGTCATCGGTCCTCAATAAATCTACAAAGTTTGAACGAAATCTGGCTGTTTAAAGTGGGTCAAAATCGCGCCCAAAGAAGTCGGTTACAAACAAACATACAAACATACAGGTGAAGCTAATAAAAAGCGTATAAAAACATATTTTAGCACTGTTATTCTATTTCACAAACACTCGTGCACTGTAATTAATAGTTAATACTATATCAAACAAAATGCCATCAACTTTCAAGCAACTATTCGATATAACTCAAAAATACACCAAGAAAATGAAATTAAAACAAGAGCACAATATGTCTTTTTCGACTTCCCGCCAAAACTTCCGATTTAGGGGTTTTAAAGAAAAGAAAAAAGAATATTTATTAGGAATACAAAATATTCGCTTAATGAATGTCGTTTTTTTTTCGGTCATATCGCCTTTGGGTGGCCGTTTGGGCTAGATGTTGAGCTGAGAGAAAAAAGGCGGCGGAAAAAAACTCCCAGCAGCACTCTTTTAAAAAAAGTACATTATAAATTTGAGATAACAGAATGGATTTGTTGATAATAGGCACACGTGACACCTGCTCGTGTGAGACACTATCAACCCACTACAAAAATATATTACTATCGATTCTCAGACCTACCGAATATACGAGTACATAAATTTCATAAAAATAGGTCAAGCCGTTTCGGAGGAGTATGGCCACCAACACTGTGATAAGAGATTTTTCTTAAAATAGAAGAATTCTATATTAAAAATAATATAATATTAATAATATTAAATGCCAAAGTTTCGATGAAAGTTTTTTGCTTAATCATGCAGTAACTGCTGAACGGATCGGGACCAAATTTGGCACAAAGACAGATTATAGGCACGTTATTTTTTTTTCTGAAAAAAAGTAGTGTTCCCGTGGGATAGTTTAGTTTAATCATATAAACTGAAATCACCCGAGCGCATGAGACATATCTATACATCTTTACAAATAATATAAAGCTGTTTGTTTGTTTGAACGCGCTAATCTCAGGAACTACTGGTTCGAATTGAAACATAATAATTGTGTTGAATAGTCCATTTATTCGGTTCTATTTATTCCATTCCAAGTCGCGGGCGGCCGCTATAGAATAATACACTATGATAATGTTTTAGTGTATTAAAAATAAAAGCTTGTTTTGAAAAATGTTTTTATTAATTTTATTATTATGATTTGTATATTTACTACTTATAACCTATCAGCCAGTGACATAACTTTTTTAGTTATTGTGTATGAGAAAGTGTCAGTAATACTACAAAAATGCTTTTCAATAGGTTGCGTGAGGCATTTCAATCGTTTTCTACACAATTACGACCGTTTGACATGAAAATTGTATAACAAATGTTACGATATTTTCAAACTCTCTATTTTGGTTTAGGTTGTTAAAAGTCGTCCGGAAATTATTATTATTATGTATCTCTTCTTACGTGACGGCCCGAGTGTCGCAGTGGACTACCAATCGGAGGATCCCGGGTTCGATTCCCGGCGAAGCAGAAATTTGAATGATGAATTTATAATTTCTGTTTTCGGTCGGGTGTTTGTGTTTCTGTTTTTGTGTGTGTCCATGGTACTCACGACACAGGGTATATCTACCTTATTGTGGGGCTATGAGATTTGCTATTTTTGGGCTCACCTAGATGCTTGAACAAAAGACATCAACGGGAGCACTCACATTTATTGTTCGTCGGATGACCGAGCGTTTATTGTTTATTGTAATATAATGATGACAGGTAATTACATAAAAGTGCTCTGTTTTTACCCATTGGGTATGCAAATCATTTAAAAAATATATTTAAACAAAATGATTCAAATTATAAAAATACAAGTACAAGTCATTAAAATGTCAGCTTATAATAATAGTAATCAATTAAATAATACCTACATTAAAAACCAAAATAATAATATAATAAATCAAATGTAAAATGTCAACTTTATGTCTATATTAAAATTAATTATATTAAGATTCCTTTATCATTCAAATATTCGTCAATTCTATAGTAACATTTACATATTAATATATTTTTCAATCTTGTTTTAAACACGACGGCATACACGGCGCGGAGACACGATATATTCGCAGTGCCCTGTGTATACCCCACTTCATGAGGGAGTCTCCGCTAGTCCGAGCACTTGCAATGCTCAACGGCGTGGTCGCTTCGGATTCAGAGGTAGACATTTTTTTTTTCATCGCCTGCTGTATTTCGCAGTGGTAGTGAATTTGTTGAAACGCTATGTAAACACCTTGGATAATTTATGAAAAAAAAATGAATAATCAATTTTCTTGGTGTAATCCATACCTATATTATAAATTCAAAAGTAACTCTTTTTGTCTGTTTGCTACGCTTTCCCGCGTAAACTACGGAATCAATTTTAATGAAATTTGGAACACAGATAGAGTGGACCTTCGGAAAGGACATAGGAAAAATGTATTCAAAAGATTGGTCCGAGAATTGTATTTGAAGTCAGTTACCAACAGTAACTAATCTCGTCTCTGTCTATCACCTTTCATCATTTATAAGTGTATTTTTTATGTATTATATTTGTATGTATATATTATTATACGTGAATATATATTATTTTCTTATATTTATAATTATAATGTAAGATATTACATTTTTGTTGTTTATAATATAATTTATGTGTGTATTATGTATCTATTATTATGTTTATATGTACAGTAGACATAGTTATTTAAGAATAATTTAAATGTTGATAAGCACACTTTAGATACAGTTCGCGGTAAAATTTTGTTACGTAAATATGATATTGTTGCCACCTACTAAAAATTCTTACCATCAGCCAGGGTTGACTGGTAGAGAATGCCTCCAGGCATTAAGTCCGCCCTTTGTACAACCTTTTTTGTTGTAGTAACAATAAAGTATAAATAAATAAATAAATAAATAGGATAGTTTTTTATCTTACGGGAACCTTTTTTTTTCAATTATGGCATCGCAAACTCTGTGCATACTGCCAGCGTCAAGTATTATTTTTGCATCAATTTTTGCCAGTTTCAATGAAACTGGACCAAGTAATAACAAAGTCAGTAAGTAAGTCGTCAGTCATCAGTCAGTCTAGTCAGTCCAACATTCAAGTAAAGCGATGGCTACTTTACTGGAACGTGTCCGATGGAATTTTGGAGGCAAGCAGAAAAAACATATTTTAGCACTGTTATTCTATTTCACAAACACTCGTGCACTGTAATTAACCTATATCAAAAAAAAGCCATCAACTTTATCCGATATAACTCAAAAATACACAAAGAAAATGAAAATAAAACAAGAGCACAATATGTGTTTTTCGACTTCCCGCCAAAACTCTACGGGAACCTTTAAAACGGGTCCACGCGGGCGTACCGCTGGCGGAAGGCTAGTTTCAAATAAAACACTCATTGGCTTAGTGTTACTTAACAACGCCATCAGAAAAAGCTCCCCATTAAGAAAAATATTTTGTCACAAAAAATAAAAGAAACGCAATATGCTTGATTGAGTTTTGAACCCGGGTCTCTAGCTCCGCAATTAGCTTAGGTAACCATTCGGTCATGGTTTTTTATAGAGCTCTTTCAAATCAACGTTTGACGGCGTTCTACGACACTATATTATTAATACTCTCCAATAGATGTCAGGAAGAGTCATATTTTTCAGTTTATATTCCAGTGTATTATCGCTGAAAATACGGATAAAACGACAATTTCTAAAAATGAAACCTAACTGGATCGATTTATAACCCCTCATATCGCCTGGGTACAAAATTTCGTGAGATTCGTTGTGCCATTTCCGAGATTCAAATCAAATTATTTACTGTGGACAGTAGGTACACGTGGTTGGTATTAAAATAATACAATTCGTCAATTCGCTGATGTAAAATATTTGATATAAAATACGCACGTACGCACTAAAATTTAGTAGACTTAAGTAAGGGGCCGTATGCGAAATTTTGCCGATTTCGCTTATTTACCCGATTTAACACATGAGATTTTGCAGATAAATTACAGTACTTTTACAAGTATCATTGCACAATATAAATGTTCATTTCATTATAATCTAATACATTAGACACTTTCAATGTTTTATTTACTAAAATTTTTGTATGAGAGTGGCAAAAAGTGGCTCATATACTATGTTTGTCATATTTACAGCAATACATGGCTTTCTATTTCTATTTTTCTATCTGTTTAGATTTTAAAATAATCCAGAAATATGTGATATTCTATACCCATTACAGTAACATTTACAAAAAAAAACTATCACCGGATTCAGGTCTATTAAGCAAAATAACGAAATAAAAATTAAAAAGTGACTCATTTAATAGTTTATTATTGAAATGATCAGTCATATTGTGCAATAAAACTTATAGTAATACTGTATTTTAACTGCAAAATCTCCTGTATAAAATGAACTAAATCAGCGAAATCGGCAAAATTTCGGCAACGGCCTCCTAAATAACTCTATATTATTATCATTTTAAATAGTTAAATTAAATTAAACCCAATTTTGTGCTTTTTGTACAAATTTATTTTATTTTATATGTAAGTTCTTTTTAAGTACTGAAAAATATCTTTTATTATTTCATGAGCTTAGTTATTGATGACATATAATAATATAATTAAGTTAATAAATAAGAGTAAGTAATAATAATAATAATATATACTTATGTAACTTTATTATATCTTTATGAAAGTTACTGAAGTCAATATATTTATTATCTATAAAAATAATATAGCTCATAAAAACTTTCTCTGATATAGTCATTTAATAAATATGCAGCTTTATTACTTTTTTATTCATTTCACTATCTACGCACATATTATTAAGAGATCAGTGATGATAAAACTGCGATTCACGATTGATGAAACGTATGACGGTTATACGACTGTTATATGACAGTTATAAAACTATCGTATTGTGCAACAGTATATCACAATAATGCGCTTTTTATAATACATATTTCATACTGACAGAGACTGGATGTTGGATGGCTACTGTTTTCGGCTGAATATATTTCTTTTATGTATGTTTAATTTACCGATTACTCCACCGTTTGTGGATCGATTTACAATTTTTTTTCTTGTTCGTGAAAAGTTATAAATCACTGCGACGTTGTAGCGAAATGTACCTGTAACACAGGTTTCGAACCTATCACAGGGCCCTTGCGACTTACTGTATTCGAATGTGTTTAAATCAATAAATCATTTTTAATTAAAAAAAAATTAACGAGCAAATCACTAATTACTCCATTGAACTTGATGACTCAACAGTAGATATTATTTTTGACTTTCAAATGTTTGTACACTTTTATTACTTTCTTATTGGCATTGTTTTTTTTTTTAATTTTAAGTTTTATTTCTATTAACAATATCTTAATTACGACGACGATCTTACTGAGACAAATATGGCGGACTATTAAATGTATAAAATAACTTTTGTAATACTCATCCATATGTGCGCAAATAAATCATTTTGTCTTTGTAAGGTATTAAAACGACTCTTATTTATCGACATTAACTAAGACCGACGGCATCACCCATCTCACACCCGACCACGCCCGTTCGGCTTAGCTACGTAGATTTCTTAATAAGACTGCAACCAATTTTGTGTTCTAATGCTGGGCATGGACCTGTCTCCATCATTGGGGAGGCATGGAGCTTACTCCACCACACTGCTCCAATGTGGGTTGGTAAATATAATATAAATCGATCGACAATAATGTTAACGTTTAACGTTTACCGTTTCATACTCATAGCCCCTCAGTTAGGGTAGATATACCCTGTTTCGTGGGTACCAGACCGAGAACAGAATATTTAAACTCATCATTTAAATATTCTGTTCTCGGTTATCAATGTTATCATTGACGACCTGCGTGGCGCAATGGCTACCATGTCGGACTGCCAATCGAAGGGTCCCGGGTTCGACTCCCGGCGAAACAGAAATTTGAATGATGAGTTTAAAATTCTGTTCTCGGTCTGGGTGTTTGTGTTTCTGTCTTTGTATGTCCATGGTACCCACGACATAGGGTATATCTACCCTACTGTGGGGCTATGAGTGAAAAGCGTTATTTATTTAGTTATTTAAAAAAATCTGCTTCGTCGGGAATCGAACCCGCGACCCTTTGATTAGCAGTCCGGCATGGTAAGCATTGCGCCACGCGGATCCACACATATGTAATATATCGATCAAAATAATATAAATGGCGGCAGAAAACATCGATTCCGCGAAACTTTAACTGAGATTCCTATGTTCGGTTACTCTCATTAGCGGCGACCGGTTGCACGCCGCAAGAAACTGTGACCCCCTTCCGATTTGGAACATAATATTCATATATAGACTTGCGACATTTGTTATCTATATATTAATACGTAAAACAAAATCTTTGGATGGACGAATTCGTTACGGGACGATGTCTACTAAATCGCACTACCCGTAAGCCGCTTAAAGGAACTCCGTTCCAAAAAGCTCTTAAAAATAAAAGATTAAACCACGAAACTTTAAAGAGTGTCCCCATTCCACCTCTATTCCATATCTGGACGAACTCTATCGCATTTATACAATTTTTCACACCTGTTACGAATGACCGTAATATAAACATTATGTTTTAAATTGGAAGGAGGTCACAGCTCCTAGTGACAAGCAGCTGGGCGATATAATATGTCATGGTATTTATGAAAAAAATATAAATATGAAATATCTCTTTATATGAAAATAAATTGCTGTTCGTTACTCTGGTAAAACTCGAGAACGGCTGGACCGATGCGGGTAATTTTTGTCTTGAAACATTAGTAGAAGTCCAGGATGGGTTTAGACGGTGAAAAAATATGGAAAAGTTACGAAATACATAGTAAAATAACTTATTTTATTTTTCCTTATAAACTGTTGGTAACTGTTAAACATTGGTTTGCAACATCGTCCAGAAATTTGACACAGGCTGAATAATAATTCATCTGTCTCTAAGTATTTGTTTTTTAAGTATATTTTTTATTTGAGTGTAACATTAAAAGCATTTTAATATGATAAAAAAAAACAAATTCGATTTCAAAACGTCTGCGGGACCCACTAGTATACCATTAAAAACAACGGGGTTATGTATTTGAAGATTACTGACTCTTCCTAACAAAACAGAGTCCATCAGTCCGTCTGTCACCAGGGTGTATCTCATGAACCGAGATAGAAAGTGGAAATATTCACATTTGATGTACTAAAAACTACAACATGCTTACAACAATCTCTGTTTCGCCCAAAGGTAGACTGGCAGAGAATGCTTTTAGCATTAAGTCCGCCTTTTATACCATTTTGTTAACTGGTAAAATAAAGTTTTAAATAAATAAATAAAAATCAGAATAAAATAAATATTTAATCCAATTTCCTTAGCTATTATTTTAAGCATAATAAGAGATCAAAATATCTGATCTATCCCATCTACCAGGCGTCCCGTGACGTCTGACATTTTGTAACGTTAACAAAAATTAACAAACAAACAAACAAACAAGAGCAGCGATGGCTGAGTAAAAATCCGCGGTCTTCGACGCGACCGATCCCGGGTTCAAATCCTTTTCGCGCACCTCTGACAAAGAAATTTGTAATGTGCGGATTTTTCGTTGCTCCACTGTGATGGAAAATATCGTGATATTTAATTGATTACGATGATCTCCATCACCTGGATGCCTGAGAGAAATTTATAATTTCTCGAAAGCATGACGTCCACCAACTCGCACTTGGCTATCGTGGTGGACTATGGCCTAAATCCCTCTCACTTGTGAGAAGAGACCTGTGCCCAGCAGTGGGACATAAAAAAAAGGTTGAAATTAAAAGACAAAGACAAACACTTTTATTTACACAAATATGGGTGTTTACAAAAGGTGTTTTTATACATTTGGTTCGCCATATTTACCTTCATGAGGTATGCAAATATTTCAATAATTAAAAACTTAACTAATTACAAAGAAAAAACATTAAATTTAAACAATTTGTTTTTGTTTCGCTCTTGTAGTAACTCAAGTCCGCCTGTCACCGAAGAATCTTAAAGGGTTGAACGACCAAAATTAAGGTAATTTAGTACTCTGTTCATTAAACGTTTACCGATATCTTGATTTGCAGTTCCCAAACTTGTATGGGCCGCTTATTATTCGTATCTTCGACTTCGTGAAATAAATTGACATTAAACTTCAGCTTTATCTTGTTAGTATGGGTGCGTATTTGTATGTAAGTGTGTGTATTTATTTATTTATTTACTCTTTATTGGCCAAATTTCACAAGAACAAAAGGCGAGCTTAATGTCAAAATGGCATTTTCTACCAGCTAACCTTCAGGAAGTGCAGAAAAATATAAAAGCGGCAACAAGAATAAAGAGAATAGTTATTATTGTAAAAGAGTATGTATGTGTGATGTGTGAGTGTGTATGTGTGTGTGTGAAGGCGTACATCTTAAGCTTAAGCTAAAATTCTCTTTATCACGGATAGACTGCACACCCTTAAATATATTGAAATGCCAAAACCGAGAACAGAAAAATCTATTCGTATTTTTTTTTTATTGGAGTAGCAGACGAGCATGCAGGCCACGTGCTGTTAAGTGGTCGCTGCAGCCCATGGACATCTAGATACAACCTCAAGCAAGCATAGGCAAGTCTTGTCTGAGGTCGTATGCAGTTGCGCTGCTACTCCGGAGGCTGGTGGTCGCCTCATGTAAGTGTGGCCGGCAACTGCACCTTTCCACCGAAACACAACAGAATTGGTTCACGGCAGAAGTGGGTGCAGCGGTAGTAATTCCCCGGGCGATCCATAATGGTTCTACAACCTACAAAAATATTATAGTTACTAAGTAATTACATTATTTAATTACTACCTCGCTGGAAATCAAACTCAGGGCCATTGGACTATAGTATGGCATGAAAATCATTGCGAAGGAAGAAATTGAGAAGAGAAGGGAGACCGTATGCCATCCGCTATTCTGATTCGCTAATTTTCATTCGCTTGTTTGGATTAACACTCAGTATTTCCATCCAAACTAAATGTATATCTGCTTTGAAATTGAGGTACAAGATTCCACTCAAACAAATATACATTACGTACATTACATGATGACCCGCGTGGCTCAATGGTTACCATACCGGACTGCCAATCGAAGGGTCCCCGGTGAAGCAACAATTTGAACGATGAGTTTAATTTTTTTTATCGGCCTGGGTGTTTGTCTGTCTTTATGTATGTTCAATTTCACCCACGACACAGGGTATAACTACCCTACTGTGGGGCTATGAGTGTGAAACGTTATTTATTATTTATTTGTTTATTATATCTACTTTAAAATTGAGGTACAAGATTCCACTCAAACGAACATACATTACAAGTTATTGAAAAGCTTGTAAAATATAAGTAAACATTAATATTTATAACTGTACCCCATAATTCAAGAGGTCACATCGGAGCACAATTCGTCGCAGTTGTAAATCTTGTAATGGGACGCGCCCTTAAGATTAGGGCATTGTTGTAGTTGGTGCGATAAAATGGTCTGGATTTATCATTGTCAAACGAAAGCGAAATCCCTACATCCCTACTTAATATTATAAATTCGAAAGTAACTGTCTGTCTGTCTGCTACGCTTTTCCGCTTAAACTACTGAATCATTTTTTATGAAATTTGGAACACAGATAAAGTGGACCTTGGGAAAGGACATAGGATGGTTTTTGTCCTACGGGAACCAATGAAACGGGCGAAGCCGCTGGCGGAAGGCTAGTTAAAATATTTTAATCATTACGGCTTTTTACAAACTCTTAGTGAACGTTATTGATATTTTATAGAACAGACGGAGAAAAACTTTGATCATGTAGTCAAATAATGGGTTTTGTATACAATAATCAATTTATGAACACAGTAGCTTTGTGTAGATGCGTGACAGTTACCGCATGTGTCGACGTCCGTCCCACAGTCATCTGCTTGCAGGGGTAATTCGGGTAATTCAATTCATAATAAAATATCAGCAATGTTTCTATTGTCTCGTTAGGCGAACAACAGCTCAATTCCAAGCTTTTTATGACATTTAAAAAGTCCTTAATTTCGTAGTAGGCCTTGCGGCATAGGACTACGAAAAAAACAACTACTGGACCCGTTTTAATGATTTTTAAATTAAGTGATATTTTTTGTTCTGATTAACTTAATATATATTAAAATTCGATAAAAGTCTTAATTTTATTAATATTTTTACAATTTTATTTTATACAATATAAAGAGTCTGTCAATCATTTGATGTTCGTGCCGTCCTCAGGTGCCGTCATTTAAATATATGACAAAATTTTAATTTCTTTGCCTATGTTTTTTTACGCATGTGATTCTGCGATCAGGCTTAATTATTTCGGATTATTTTTTGGGTAACGTCTGCTGGGCCTGGTAGTATCTGATAAAATTGACCGACTGCTTATAAGAAACGAGCAGTTTTTGTGTCAGTCTTAACAAGGGCATTCATTGTATCATGAAGTTCAGTATCGTTACGTCATTATTGCTTACAAGTTCACGCTTTTTATCATTTATTGATTGAAATTTTTAATAATGGTAATATACTATTTTTGTCTTGTTAAACATTATTGATATTGATTTTAGTAAAGTTAGAAAGTAAGTAAGCCGTAAAGTTAAGTAGATACGAAGATTTTTGGTAAATCAATAATGGTTCAGGAAATTCGCTGACTAATTCTATTAATATTTTTCTCTCTTTCTCTTTCTCTCGTGTTTGGGAAGGCTTGAAACGTACTATCAAGACTTACGGCCATCGACATAGTGTAGTAGAACGGCCTAACGTGCCCACCGAATCACGGAAAAGCGAATACAATTTGCTACTAACGGTCAATCAGCTCACACCCTTACGTGGTACAAGTGACGTGACCATTTTTATTTATCCACCAGCCTTTGAAAGTCCACTGCTGGACGTAGGCCTCCCCTAATCTTTGCCACTGCAACCAATCCTACGCCTTCTAAATCCAGGGGCTTCCTCTTTAGTTCGTTAGTCCACTGGAGGACGGCCTTTACTCATTTTGACGAGACGTAGTCGCCATTTGGACCTTTCTTTCCCATCAGTTGACAAAACTTGCCACTTCAGCTTGCAGATTTAAAATGGCAAACCCTCAAAAGCTTCAATTCCATCCATCCATCCACCAGCATTTTATAGGCCACTGCTGGACATAGGCCTCCCCTAACGTTCGCCACTCCTCCCGGTCCTGGGCCTTCTGAATCCAGAGATTACCCGCTGTCTTCTTCAGGTCATCAGTCCACCTGGTTGGAGGGCGGCCTGTACTCTTTTTACCGAGTAAAAAAATTTTCAAATATTTAGCTTCGATTATGGAAAATTATTTTCGAACTTTTATTTAAATACGTAAATTACACGTATGGACATCAACAAATATTTCAAAAACAAAATGAGGCTGATCAGTCACACCGTACTCGAGTTTTAGTGGGAATAACCAACAGTTGTAACTAATAAATTAATTAACTTTTATGTAGTTATTTATTTATTTATGCTTTATGTACATACCCTAAACTAGGTGTACAAAAGTGGACTTAATGCTATGAGCATTCTCTGCCAGTCAACCTTCGGGTAGTGAGGAAAGCAGCTATAGGTGGCTTAATTTTATTTTTATTATACTCGCGCGTATATTTAAAATAATTATTATTGCTTAGCTTAACCTACTGTTTTATTGAGCTCTTTAGAGCAACTATTTATCATTAATTTGAAATATTTATCAAGCTAAATATATTACGAAATATCTCAGCATTTTTTGTATAACACGGCCTTATTTCGTATCCAGTTCCAAACCGAAATTCTTTAGGAATTCCATTCTTATCTTTCCTTTGTGTCTTTAAAGATATTGTTTCATTGTTATTTAATACCTTTGTGACTTACAAAGTTACAGAACAGGATTTTGTCAGTATGTTGCTTAGTATTTTAACCTCTTTACGATATTATTAATATAGATATGCCTAAAAAAAATCTTTGTTGATACCCCTTTATTTGTCCATAGGGACACGCTGGGTGGGTCTCTCTGCATCATTGTTATCACCATACTTGTTTTTGGAAGCGCGTACAAGCGCGTTTCGGCGAACATAACTCATATCAGCGTTGACAGTTACAAAGCTCAATATATTTCTTAACTGTCAAACAGAAACCTAAATATCAAACTGTGAAATAGCAAGCATTTAACAGTGTGATTGTTACACCAAAATGTTCAATATAAGCCGCCTTCTTTAAAGTGAAATAACAAACAATTAATTCTCCATTACCGGCTGCCGGAAAATAAAAAAAAAGTACCAGATGCATCCATTTTTAAGAAAAGAAAAGGCGTTTATTGATAACGTATTATATCTCGTATTCTGTAAAGGAGTCCGATGTCGTGGAGTACGTGAAGGCGAAAACAAAGTATACAGTGTGGGTTGAGAAGCTAGAATCGCGCAATGCGGTGAACTTTAGTTCGTTTGTGGTGCGCGTTCCGACTCACCTTCTGACTACGTTCATGAAGGAGGAGGTATGGCCGAAGGGAGTCGTTTTCCGCAAATATCGCGGATGCCGTCGACCGCCTGATTTGACAGACAGATTTGATAGACTGTTAAACTCAAACATCAAATGTTTGAGTTTAACAGTCTACCGTACTAGAAGAAACCAACAAACAAACATTTTCCTGTTTCGCTTCAATAGCTAAAACTCAAGAATCAGTGAATCAGAACATATTGAATTTTATTACAAGATAGATTGGCAGATTTTTCAATTTATCGAATCATTAAGTAAATTATTTAGTCTTTATTTATATAAATACTTGACGTAAATTACAGTAGGGGGGCCTAAGAGGTGATTTTTGAATTTTCACGAACGAATCAGATTAGGATATTGGGAATATTGGACTTTATTGTAACTACTTCCAATGTTAAAAAAACCCTCTACTTACCTAGCAATTACATATTGAAATTGTAATGTTTCTGGATGTTTTTCTCTTATGACTTCTGCTTGTAACATAAAAATGTATAGCAATTTTAACTCACCCGAGAGTGTCAAATTGACAAATTTTTATTTCCCAGTTTAGTGATCATTCTACTCTTTTAATTTATGCCGTATTCAAATTGATCTTACCAGGCATTAAGTCTATTCAACCATAATATTTTCGTTTAATATTTTGCCTGCAACGTCACCATTCTACATTCATTCATCGTTTTCTTCCCACCACCACCGCTGTACTCACTTCCACCGTGAATCAATTCTATTGTGTTTCGATGGAAAGGTGCAGTTGCAAGACTTACATGAGGCGACCATCAAGCTTCGGAGTAGCAGCGTCACTGCATACGATCACAGGCAAAACAGGCAAATTGCTTATATTATCAGTATTATTTTTCATCTAGTATTTTCAGTAGGTTTTCATCTAGTATTTTTATCAAGTATTTACTCATTTTCTTTCACTATTTCTTCGTCACTTTTTTCATTAATAGATGCACTTTGTTCAATGTCCATATTTTAAATACTTGATACAAACGAATTTTACAAGTATAGACAGTCGAGCCGTCATCAGCTGTCACCCCTCCGTCTTACGAATATTCGGTCAGGTCACGTGTGCTGACGCGAGTTCAACATTATTTACCCATCCCAAAAAAGTGCACAACGCCGCTAAAGAAGTTTTCAAAAAAACAAAAAAATCTGTAAAAAGCACGCAATCTTCATTGCGCTCGAGTAAATTCACATTTTGCATCGTGGTCTCCCCGATGTTATAAAAGCAGAACAAACAAAATGAAAAAGAAAGCCTGACCTTCGTGAAAGCAAAGAAAACATTGCATTCGTTACGTTTACGTAAGTGAGCGTGAAATTGCACAAATTACCTAATTTTACAACAAATTAACCAAATAGCAGTTTCGTTGCTGTAATGGACAAAGATTTATATCTATGAATTATTTTTTACATATTTTGGTTATATTTGTGATTAAGAGGAAACGCTAGCGCCGTATTTCCATAAAAATGTATTCTCCAATTTTCTCCGTGGATAATGCTTCTAGAGGAGTGATTTTTTTGTGACAATATCTAAGTCTGCTAAGGTATGTCCCTATGTTTTGTTTTTTTCAATCAACTAATTAGATCAGAAAATATTACTCTTCAAAAATCAAAATAACTGCAAAACAAATTTGAAAGGTTTTTACGACCAAATAAAAACATGGGCATAGACTTATTCTATTTCTTGACATTTGTGAAAAAAAATTTAATAAACTCAATTTTGAAGGAGGGAAGAGGAGAATACGAAACCTCGATTTAGTCAGAAAGTTTGTAGGTATAATTGGTCTGAGCTGCATCTGTCCCTATCGCACGCGGCGGATAGCGCAGGGCGCAGCGCGATAGCAATAGTTATTCTAAAATACCTATTTTTCAAATTCGGCTAAACCCGTGCGTAATATTAATCTTAATGTATAAAACAAAGTTGTGTTAGTTACACCATTTATAATTCAAGACCGGCTGGACAAGTTTTGATGATATTTGTATTTCAAAATCAAATAAAAAAAACATATCTATCAATACATCGTGTATCATATCTGTGCTTGGAGCCAACCTAAAAAGAGCATTAATAAGTTATTATTAGGTGAGAATAATAACTTTAGTTTGAATGGTACAAACGTAACTATAAATCAAGTTTAACGAACTCTTAACGTTTAAAAATAAAGAACTGTCACACAACCAGTTAACTCATAGCTCGGTTAAAAAGTACAAGAATTTACGATTTGATACCGCTTGTTAGAAAGTGAACGTTGGGTCAACAAAAGTGAAAATCTCTAGACGCTGAACCTTTATGGATCTGATGAAGATTGTCTTTAGTTTGACTTTGCAAGCTTTGATAGGTTTTTTTTGGTATCGGGGGGAAACCTTCAAAAGGTACACACCTTGGGAGAGGATACTGCAAGCTGTGATAGGTTTTTTTTTTGGTATCGGGGGGAAACCTTCAAAAGGTACCCTTGGGAGAGGATACCGGGTTATGTGGGATTTGGTCGATTTCTGGCTCTGCGCTTGGGGAGGACTCCGGGATCTGCAGTGGAACGCACCGGTGTCCTCCACGCGCGACGCCCCAGATCGGGCCCATCTTCGGGAGAGCAGTGCTCTCCTGCACCTTCCGATGCTCACGGCGGCATGCGGACACGCACACACCGCCGACCTTCCCTGGGCCGCTAACTGGACTGTTGGAGCTTCCACTCTGGACCGAATACAAATCTTTCTACCACTAATAAAAACTTAATACAATGCCCCCATTATCATGGGCATTATCATCTCCCTATAATACGAATCTACCTATATTATTTTTTCACAGACTAACAGTTGTAAAAGTAACCATGACACCGCATTTCACAGATCATAAAGTATGTGAAAAATGGCATCCGATAGTTTATCTTTTCCATCATCGAGTTTTTATTTAAGGCAGATAACAATTTGCCTCGAAATATTACATCGACCCGCCAGAATTTCTCTGCGAAATCACAATTTTCGTATTTGGAGATAATTCATTCAAAATTTGCTATGCATCGAATAAACTTTAGAGTGGAGTTTCTCTCTCTGTTTACATCCCACAGCTGGTCACAGGTCTCTTCTCGTAATTTTTCTGCAGCTTGTCCTACCACACTGCTCCATTGAGAATTAAAGGCTTAGTTGGTAGTTATGCTGTATAGGTAGCTTACTTAAAAAAAAGAAAAAATGGGTTGCACTCCGGGAGTGCCGGCAGAAGTGAAAACATTAACGTTGTGCATTTTTGATGTCTTGGAATCGTTAGGGAATAATTCCGCACGAATTGCTTGAATTATCAGTACCTATTAATTTCTATCTAGTATTTTTACAAAGTACTCTCTCATTTTCTTTCACTATTTCTTCGTCACTTTTTTCATTAATAGATGCACTTTGTTCAATGTCCATATTTTAAATACTTGATATAAACGAATTTTAAGATAAAATTATACTTGACGCTGGCAATATGCAGAGTTTGCGATGCCATAATTGAAGAAAAAAAGTATAGACAGCCGTCAGATGAGCCGTCATCAGCTGTCACCCCTCCGTCTTGGTCTAAGAGCCGGTGAAGATATTCACTCGTTCGGTTGTTACAAGAGTGAAGGTGATATGAAAGAAAATTGATTAAAATTAATTAAATTAAAAATAGCTATGAACACTTTTCGATAGTCAAGTTATCATAGGCATATATGTTTATAAATTATATTTGGTAAACAATATGTCTCATCGAATTATCAGATCGGTGAAGGTCGATCTTCCTCGTCTCCTCTACTATCTTACGAAATTTTGCGATCAGCACACGTGACCTCGCGCGAGTTTCATAGTTTTTACCCATCCCACAAAAAGTGCTCAACGCCGCTAAAGAAGTTTTCACTTCAAAAATTACAATAATTAATCTGTATAATTTAATAGATTTAACTGTTCTATAAGAGTGAATTAATTAATACATACGATGTAACAGTGAACGAGTGATCCCCGTTACTATACAAGATCAATACATGCCGTTATGCAAAATAATCGTACCGCCAACTTGTTTGTACGTGCCACACTGGCCCAGTTGCGTGGGAACTAGGTGTCAAGTTCACCGTGATACTAATACGGAACAAAGGCAAATTAATAGTGCTGGAAATACAGATAATAATAATCTACTTTTGAGGAATAATGTTATAGGTAGGTATCGCTTTTATTTTATACTAATGTACAAAATATAAATAATTTAAGTTGTTACTTTTTATGTGTACACGCTCTACCTTTAGCTTAACCAATTTCCAATCTCAGGGCTACTGGAAGATATTTTCAATGGAAATAAGTAGTACCTTTGTACAAACTTTCTTGTGCGTTATTTTTTTTTGTATTTCTTTCCTGTCACCTGTGTGTACATAAATAAATAAATAAATAAATAAAAATAAAATAATTTATACTAATATGTACAAAGAAGCCGGCTGATAGATTAGCAAAGTGTAATTCCGTATTTTTTAACACGCTTAGACTAGCTTGACCTGTATGTATGTATGTAATGTATGTATGTATGTATATAACGAAATCTTTTAACTTCATTTTCACCTACTTCTAAGCATTTGATTGACTTGAAAATTTGCACAGGGGTCAAGGGCCGTTTTTTTATAATTCTTTGAGTGGAGTAGACTTTCCTAATTCTTGTCTGAGGTCGTAAGCAGTTGCGCTGCTACTCCGGAGGCTGGTGGTCACCTCATGTAAGTGTTCCACCGAAACACAACAGAATTGTTTCAAGGCAGAGGTGGGTGCAGCGGAGGTACTTCCCCAGGCGAACCATAATAGTTCTACTACCTACAAAATATCGTTAAAAATGGTGCTTTTAAGGCAGGACAAAGTCTACCGGGCCCGCTAATATTATCATATTATCGATGATGTTATGGCATACGGACAAGCGGAAGGCGCCTACTTACCAACCAGAGCGTTGTAGAAACGCATACCGAGTTTGAACGCATACAATTACTATCTCACGGTATTGTTTTTAGTCGAACTGAATAAGAAACTCGACTACTTGACGTTTACAAGATGATGGTATGTGTGAAATAAAAAAATTTTTTTTTTTCAAAATTTTCCGTAATATTCGTTGCTCTTTTCGATAACTTATTGGTTTAAAGAAAAATAGTTTGCCACTATAAAATGCTTAAATTTCAATTTTTTTACTTAAATAATATACATTTATACAGTAAAGAACTATGTGCATAAATTTATTGTTAAGCTATAAAATAAAATATTGCTAAACAAAAATTGCCACTGAAGTTGTGTCTAATTCTTAAGTAATTACTTCGCTTGTCTATAAATACAGCGGTTTAATCCGGCAAGGCGTAGATATATCCAGTTGAAATTATAACCTACCTCTAATCTGAAAAAATGAAACACTTTTCGGCACTGTCATGGGTATCAACACTCATGGTACTGTAGAGTTTGATGCTTCACATCAACTTCTATGGTGATTACTGGTTACTTATAAAAGTTATTAAGAAGATATTATTTTTAAATACGAATTAGATGTAGCTCTCTTCTGTTTTGTATCTGTTTGACAGAGTCGTAGTTCAGCTCCCATTAAGGAGTTTTGGCGGGAAGTCGAAAAACACATATTGTGCTCTTGTTTTATTTTCATTTTCTTTGTGTATATTTGAGTTATATCGGATAAAGTTGATGGCATTTTGTTTGATATAGGTTAATTACAGTGCACGAGTGTTTGTGAAATAGAATAACAGTGCTAAAATATGTTTTTTCTGCTTGCCTCCAAAATTCCATCGGACACGTTCCAGTAAAGTAGCCATCGCTTTACTTGAATGTTGGACTGACTAGACTGACTGATTACTGACGACTTACTTACAGACTTTGTTATTACTTCGTCCAGTTTCATTGAAACTGGCAAAAATTGATGCAAAAATAATACTTGACGCTGGCAGTATGCACAGAGTTTGCGATGCCATAATTGAAAAAAAAAAAGCTCCCATTAAAATAATACTTAAAAATCCTCGGCAGTTGCCGCATTCCCGCAGTAGCACGGGAAGTAGGTACTATACTTCCCGTTGCCTAGGAGATTAGGATTAGGAGATTTAGATCAGGCAAGTAACATGGTTTCATAGTACAAGTTGAAAGAATAACCTAAAAACTACAGGTACATTTGTAATCAATTCATAAATTCATAATAGCATTTGTGGAGTTCTGTACCACAATAAAAAAATTGAATCACTTTGTTGTCCATCGACGACCTGCGTGGCGCAATGGTTACCATGCCGGACTGCCAATCGAAGGACGGGGAACGCGCGGTCCCGGATTCGATTCCCGGCGAAACAGAAATTTGAATGATGAGTTCGGTCTGGGTGCTTGTGTTTCTGTCTTTGTGTGTGTCCATGGTATCCGCGACACAGGGTATATCAACCCTACTGTGGGGGCTATGAGGTTGAATCATTAACGATGTAATCTCTCTGTCCGCCTGTGTCTGTCAAGCCTCTTATCTCCGTATTTATGGCTACAAACCTTTTTACGTCCCACTGCTGGGCACGGGTTTCTCCTCATTATTGGGGAGGCCTGGAGCTTACTCCACCACGCTGCTCCAGTGCGGGTTGGTGGAGATGCGGGTTAGTGGCCAAACTGGCTGTCGGAAGTTTTCAAACCGCCCATAAGGCCTCCGACAAGGTTTAACGACTGTTATCTATTGATAATAACCGGACCGACGGCTTAACATGCCCTCCGAAGCACGGAAACGCGCATGAAAATATTTACCACTAGCGGTCACCCATCTCACATCTGACCGCGCCCGTTTGGCTTAACTGCGTAGATCGCTTGCGTTCTACGCTAGCCGCTGAGCCATACGCGCTTCAATTTTATAGACAATTCTAATTTGGTATGGCAGGTAAGGTATGGCAGGATAGGGAGGTATGACATATCTTTATACAACATCTGTAATTGTACCCCTTTCCACAATAAATGACATTTGAATTTGAATTTGAAATTTGAATTTGAATTTGAATTTGACATTTGAATTTGAATTTGAATTTGAATTTAATTCTTAAGTAGAGTTTTGGCGGGAAGTCGGAAAACACGTTGTGCTTTTGCTTTATTTTCATTTTGTTGGCGCATTTTTGAGTTATATCGGATAAAGTTGATGGCGTTTCGTTCGATATAATGTTATAGCTGGGCTGCAGCCTTTTTTGCGTTCCACTGTTGGGCACATCTCTCTCCCTGGCTGGCTGCAACCCATTTTACGTCCCACTGCTGGGCACGCGTCTCCCCATAATTGGGGAGGCCTGGAGCTTACTCCACCACGCTACTCCAATGCGGGTTGGTGGAGATGCGGGTTAGTAGCCAACCCGCTGTAGGATGTTTTCAAACCGCCCATAAGGCCTTCGACAAGGTTTAACGACTGTTATCTATCGACAGCAACCGGGACCGACGGCTTAAAGTGCCCTCCGAAGCACGGAAACGCGCATGAAATTTTTTTTGCCACTAGCGGTCACCCATCTCACACCAAACCGCACCCGTTTGGCTTAGTTGCATAGATCGTTTGCGTTCTACGCTAACCGCCGGGCCATGCGTATTCTCTCTCCCTACTATTGGGAAAACCTGGAACATAGACCACGCTGCTCCAGAAGGAGATCCGGGTTAGTGGCCAACACGACAAGGACAAGGACAGGACAAGGTTTCCAGACAAGGACTAAGGGTTTAACGTACCCTCAGAAGCAGGGAAATGCGCATGAAATTTTTGCCATTAGCGATTTTTTTCATTTCACGCGCCCATTTGGCCTAGCTGCGTAGACCGCTGGCGTACTACGCTAGCCGCCGGAACTATTCAAGTCCGTCTAAATATTCTGCAAAAAGCTGCAACGAGGTCAAACATTAAAAAAATATAGAACTCGAGAACCTGCTCCATTTTACAACAGTTAAAAAACGTATAATTATAATAATTACTAAGAGTTTTTTTCCGCCGCCTATTTTCACTCAACTCAACATCTAGCCCAAGCGAATATATTGTATTCCTAATATTAAATAAATATGTTTTTTCTTTCTTTCTTTTCTTTTATATAACTGTTGTAAAAAAGTTTTAAGTAATAATGTTACACGACAATTTATAAAACTGTACCAGAAGTACCGAGCGTTGCTCGGTTAAAACCTGTGGTTAAAACTAATTGACTTTCTTCAGAGTCTCATTGGCTTACTCAACAACGCCATCTACTTCAACTCTCAATTAAAAAAATAGAATTACATATACTCGCCGATAGACGTCATATTTTTCAGTTTATAAGTTGATTATTGCTGAAAACAACGGATAAAACGATATTTTCTAAAAAATTAGATGTAAATCGCTGGAGCCGTTTCCGAGATTCAGATTATTGTACATTCAGATATATACAGGCGTCATTCTAGGATATTATCCCTTCTGTACTCTATTTTGAATGATCCTTCATCTCCAACTTATCTAAAACACAATTTTCATTATCGCTACACATCACTGAATAGAGTACTTCGTTCGTCTGAAAACTTAAACTTGGATATTCCATCTATCAAATCCTGTTTCTATCAAAATTATTTTACATGTCAGGCAATATCACTCTGGAACGCCCTGCCACTCGAAATTAAAAAAGCGCCTTCTAAAAACGTCTTCAAAAGATTGGTCAGAGAATTTTATTTGAAGTCAGTCATCAACTAATTTCGTTTATGTCTATCACCTCTCAACATAATAAGTGTATTTTATGTATTATATTTGTATTTTTATGTATATATTATTATTATATTTATACTTATATTTTTATTATATTTATAATTATATGTAAGATATTGTATTTTTGTAGTTTACAATATATTTTATGTGTGAATTATGTATATCTTATTATATTTATATGTACAGTACCTAGTCCTAGTTGTTAAGAATTTCTTTAAAAGTTTATACGCACGCTTTAGATACAGTTCGCGTTAAAATTTTGTTACGAAAATATAATATTGTTGCCACCTACTAAAAATTCTCACCATCAGCCAGGGTTGACTGGCAGAGAATGCCTCCAGGCATTAAGTCCGCTCTTTGTACAACTTTTATGTTGTAACAATAAAGTATAAATAAATAAATAAATAAATACAAGAATTGCTCGTTTAAAGGTATTAGATTATGCCAGTGTCAAATCCAAAAAATAAACAACTTGTAATATTTTATCGACGATAAAAAATCTCTGTATATTATTAAAGTTATTTTCTAATTAAACTAGAAAAATACATTTCCTATTTACATAATTCGTTACACCTGATGCTAAAGAAGCATGTAAAACATTAAAATGACTTGCACGAATAAAGTTTAATAAATTCAGAGCAAATTTACGACCATAGTCAACGACCGTTTAATAATTATTATGTACATGTAAACAAATAAATAAAATTACGGTGTATGCTCGTAATTTAACTGCTTTTTACTAAATGCATATAAAGTAGGTATATACAATGTTTGCAGCAGTTTCGCCAGTTTGTTTGTATGTCCAGGATAATTTCGGAAATATATTGATTGAGTTTGACGGGAATTTCTCTATTCCCGTTTCTCCTTATTTTATTTTCACCTCTTTTTATAAATAGTGACTTAAGAGGCCGTATACGAAATTTACCTGATTTCACACATGAGCTTTTGCAGTTCAAATACAGTATTTTCATAAGTTTTATTGCAAAATATAAGTGATGAATTCAAAATTAAATAATAATCTAATACATTAGACACATTTTTAGCTCGCGTCGCGTATTATAATGCGAGTTTTAGATTGCTTTAAAAGATTTTTAATGCCAAATTTTTATTATTAATTTATCAAATGCAATTTCGGGCCCAATTCTCTCAAAATCGACTAAGTTTGATTTTTTTTTGCATTTTTTTTTGTATGCGAGTGGTAAAAAGTGACAAATGTATACGCGCGGATTTCACAGCACCACATAGCATTTTTTTCAACCCTTTTAGGTTTCAAAACGATCCGGAAATATGTAATATTACATTTACAGCATACCAATTACAGCATAAATTCACAAAACTGTCACGTCTATTAAGCAAAACAAAGTAATTAAAATAAAAAGTGGCTGGTCAAAATATCTTCACTCCGTAGTAGAGATGTGACGTGTAAGACGAAAAACAAAAAAAACATTTTCGAATTTATAATTAAGAATGGATTTTTATCCTTGTTAATGCGAATGAAATCACGGGGCATGGCTAGTGTTGCCATAAGTTCAGCGCAAAATTATGGCCGTAGTTAACACGTGTTAAATAAAGTACATTAATTATACAATGCAACATTACTCACTGAACGTTATAAAGGTGAGTTCACATGCACGCAAATTTTAAATGAAAAATGATTTGTATTTAATCAAAAGCTATTGAGAGCTCAAAGTTTTAACAAATTTGTGATTTCAAAACAATGCAATCAAGGACGCATGCAGCCACGCACACACCACCGTCCTTCCCGGGGCCGCTGGCTAGACGGATCGAGCTCACACTCTCACCGTCCGCAACCCCATAAGCCCCCTTTTAGTCGCCTCTTTCGATCAGGCAGGGTATAAAGTAGCTCTATTCTTAATCCTGAAGCTACAGGGACAACTATATCTTGCCTGCGGTGGTATAAAGTTGTGGTGCTAATCTGGCGGCTAATGGACATCTAAAAATAGATAACCGGCAAAAAAGTCCAAGGGTCTGCCGGGTCCTCTAGTACTAGATAATAATATCAAGCAATCATACTCTATTACTAACAATAGTCAATGACCTTTACACTTGACTTTCGTGCCAAGCAGTCATAGATCGATGATCATCGAAATAACTGCAATTTTGTGTTCCTACACAATGCGGAGACACAAAACCAAGAGTGACTTTCACTCTTGTACCGTGAAATGTATGACATCATACATTCGGATTGATGCCGTTACGTTAGAGTTGTTTATATAAGTTTTTTTTTCAAACTTTTAAAGTGAAAACTTCTTTAGCGGCGTTGTGCACTTTTTTTGGGATGGGTAAAAAATGTTAAACTCGCGCCAGGACACGTGTGTGCGTAACATAATTAATTTATGACATTATAAAAATAAAATTAACTTATTTTATTATGGCGCATGTCACATAAACTTATGTGTTTTATATCTTAAAATTTGTGCACTGTATTTGATTCCCGGGAATTGAATGCGATAGATTTTTGTTAATTTAATTGCATGTAGGTAGTCAGTTTTGCTTTTTATAGAACTAGAATGCAAGAAAAGAATAATTTTAATTAAATTGAAACTGAACATTGGATAAAATTATTTACTGGACGTTAAAGAGTTTTTTTACCTTTATTTAATATACCGACCTAAGTATTAACAACGGTAGTAGATTTTTCTAATCCTATAAAAAGATTCGTGATATGAAATACGTAAAAATAAAATTTATATACACTAAAAAAACTAACCAAACCAATTATTAAATATTGTAATAAAAGAAAATAAAAAATAGTTTTTAATTTAATTGTAATTTTAGGATAGCTTAAATTTTTAACCCTTTTGTCATCTAAATAAGCAAAAATAAATAATAATAAATAAAAAATATTCTTTATTTGCGCACCATTATCGGATTGAACAATATAAACATATGTCAGGAATACACAAACTGGCGGTCTTATAGTTAAACAGCGATGATTTCTTCCAGACAACCAATGGAAAATAAAATAAATACATGGAAATGGTTGCGGTGCACATAAATGGGTTAAAATATAAAATAAAAACAAATACAATTTTAATTAGGTATTTAAGAAAGAAAGAAAACTAAAATGAAATGAGATTAAAAGACAGTGTAGACTGCAGAAAGGTGAAAAGAGGAAATGGACGTTAGGAATCTAAGTAGTATGCTTTAATTTGGTTTTTGAAGGATTGCAAGGACGGAGCATTGCGGATGGATTGAGGGAGGGAATTCCAGAGTTGTTGGCAACAACTGTAAAGGATTTTTCATAAAAGGAAGTGGAGTGTGGGGGGATACGAAGGAGGAGATTATTGAAGAGCGAAGAGAACGGTCGCGGGTTGAGTATAGGAAGTCAAATCGTTTTTTGAGATATGGAGGTGATGTTGGACTAAATAGCACGCAGTACAGAAGAGATAGAATATGAGTATTTCGGCGAAGTCAAATTGGGAGCCACTTGAGCTTAGCACGATACTCAGAGACATGATCATATTTTCGCAGGCCAAATATGAACCGTATACAAGCATTTTGAAGGCGCTCAGGTTTATTTAATTGCTCCTCAGTAAGGTCTAGATAGCATACGTCAGCATAGTCAAGAATCGGAAGAAGTAGAGACTGCGCAAGCGAAATTTTTGTGGGTATGGGTAGTACGTACATTCTTTAGTCTTTGGAGATATCCTACTGAAGCAAAAAGTTTTCTGCTTATCTCAGTAATCTGAGAAACCCATGAAAAACACTGGTCAAAGTATATGCCCAGGTTTTTAAATTTTGTGCTATATGGTATGACGTGGCCTTCATAAAATTTGTTATCAAACATCTGTAATAAAATATTTTTTGTAATAAATAAAACTTTTATGTAGCAACAAAATAAACGAAATTTACCGTAAAGCGATCCGACGCAATGCCTTAACACCGACATGACTGCATGTGCTAAGAATTTTAATGTTTATTTTATATCTTTGATCATTTAAAAGGAAAAGGAGTCACTTTTGTATTTTAATTGGAAACATTGTGAAAGTTTTAACTCTAATTGATATCGTAAAAATGTTATCTTTCAACTGATTTTTTGGTAACGATTTTAAGAACTTTCGCCTTTTAGGGTTCCATGTCCAAAGGGTATAACGGAATCCTATTACCCTCTCCTTTGTCCATCCGTCTGTCTGTCCTGAACCGTAATAGTAAGACAGTGTAAACCTTTTTGCCGCCTTAACGACAAATACTAGAAATCTTACAGCATTACAGGTACTGACATGTATGACACCCGTCAGAGGAGTGGACTTTAAGGGCGAAACCCTCGTCCCAACGTGCATGCACAAGGTGCCTTCTAGTTTTATACAACTAGTGTGTGTGTCTTGGTGTCAGTGTTGTTGGTGCATAGAAAATTACGTTGTTAATTGAAATTGACATATTTAGAAATGTATACGTCTGTAGCGATGAAAGAATATTTGTGAATGTGTGACAAAATTAAAATGTGTGCGTTCTTCCCTCCGCACCAGATTTGGCACAAACATTATGTATCAAATCGAGGCGCAATGCCCTGACGGGTGAGTCAGTACCTTTGATGCTTTAAGCTATAAATAGAATACAATAAATATTTAAAGGGGGCTTCCTCACAACAAACGTGATTTTTTTGCCGTTTTCTGAAGTGAATGATACGGAACCCTTCATGCGCGAGTTCAACTTACTATGTCGTTTTTTTATCTTTATTGATCTGGATTTATATATATGTTAACTTGTAAAAGTAAAAAGGATTTAAAGGGTGATACACCTTCCGTAACTCGTCAAGATATGACGCCACAGGACTTCTGAATCACGCTATTAATTTTTCTGAATATCCTACCTATCAAATGTCTCGTTTGGAACTTGTATATGAAAGTTCCAAACGAGACATTTGAAGCACGGCCGCACCCCAGGCATACTCTCATTTGGTATGACCTAAAGCCTTCTCAATTTCGAGATTAGCCCTGTGCCCAGCAGTGGGACAAGAAGTTAAATACCTAAATAAATTCTCAGTAACATCTAATCCTAAAAACCCCTTGACACAGTTGCATTGGGACATGAATTTCGTTTAGAAAGTGGTCTGCGATTAAATCTACTCAGATTCATTGGTATTCAGTGCACTGTATACCTACTTACAGGTACATCCTGTAATTATTCCGCTAAAGTATAGTGATTTTAAATAAACATTGTTATTAATTTAAACAAAAAATAATGTAGTTTAAAAAACTAAAAAACACGCTTTTGTGAAAATACGAACTAAAAAGAAGAAATGTATTTTGCTGTAAAAAAAGCATGGGGTGCATGGTGTCAATAGTATCTCAAAAAGCACCCCACGCTTTTTTACAGTAAAAAACATTTTTACTTTTTTACTTTTTAGTTCATATTTTCACAAAGACCTGTGCCCAGCAGTGAGAGGAAAAAGGATGAAAAAAATTGACTTATACTGAACCTTAGTTACATTATTAAAACTGTTTTATGTAAATGTTGTCAAGACGAGACCGAGTCGAGACCATTCACACTTAGAAAAAGTTTTTTTTATATATAAATAAACCGAACAAAATGGCAGACGGGCCGCGTGGTGTTAAGCGATCACCGTCGCCTATGGACACGGGCAACCCCAGGGGAGTCACCCGAGAATTGCTGGCTTTGGAGGAGAGCTTTTTTCAGCTTTCAGCCAAGTTTCTAACTCTACAAGCCCTAAGTTCACAAACTCTACAACTTAGTCAAAATTCGTAGTCATTTGCATAGGTACCCATATAATATTATGGCCATAAGGGGCTGATATCAGATCTATAATATACTGAAAGTCAAATAATCCGCACTTGGCCAGCTTGGTGGCTGGCTGCAACCCTTTTTACGTCCCACTGCTGGGTACGAGTTTCTCCCCATTGTTGGGGAGGCCTGGAGCCTGGAGCCTGGCCTCCACCACGCTGCTCTAATGCGGGTTGGTGGATATTTTTTTTATTTGAATAGAGTAGCAGACGAGCATGCATGCCACGTGGTGTTAAGTGGTCGCTGCAGCCCATGGACATCTGCACACAACTCCAAGCAAGCATAGGTAAGTCTTGTCTGTGGTCCTATGCAGTTGCGCTGCTACTCCGGAGGCTGGCGGTCGCCTCATGTAAGTGTCGCCGGCAACTGCACCTTTCCACCGAAACACAATAGAATTGGTTCACGGCAGAAGTGGGTGTAGCGGTGGTGCTTCCCCGGGCGGCCCATAATAGTTGGCTCACCCTAACACTGGCCAACCCGCTGTTGGATAATTTCAAACCGCCCAAAAGGCCTCCGATAAGGTTTAAAATACTGTAATCTATCGACAATAACAATTTTATGCCACTTGGGGTCACCCATTTCACACCCGACCTCGCCCGTTTGGATAGATCGCTTGCGTTCTACACTAACCGCCGGGCCATGCAGACTTGGTGGACGAAGGCCTAAATCCCTCTCACTTCGGACAGGAAACCTTAGCCTAGTAGTGGGACATAAAAAAGCTTAAAAAAAAGTTATTGCCACATAAAAATCTAAACTGATATTTGACGGTAAACAAATCTATGCTGATATTTGACGGTAGCAAAATGTCGACTAAAGTGGATAAAATAATTGGGTCGAAAAACAGCTCCCATTGCATTAACCGCGAAAATATGCCTCCGCTTACCACAGACCTATTAGAACGACGTAATTTTAAAATATCTCTTCTATGATTACGAGAAATCACATTTATAAAAGCACGTCACTCGAAAGCGGAGATATGAGATTAGGCATTTAAATGACAATTTGGTATAATATATAAATGTAATTTGCCGGTAATATACTATATTGCAGAGAAACTGACCAATCGTTTAGAAAGTGACAACGTGACGGACATATGGATTGTATATTGAGGAACTTATGGTTTCTACAACCTACTCTGTTGGATGAATCGGTTTTGTAATACTGGTGGTATTCGGACAAGTTCTGTTGTATTTTTATCGATTAAAAACATAAACACATGGCAGAATGTGTTAAATCTCAATTATTTTGCACAGATAGGGAAGAAAGGTCCTCGAATGGCTACCACGTCTCGGCAAAAGGAGCACAGACCGCCCTCCGATGGACTGAGGACCTGAAGAAGATAGCGGGAAACTGCTGGATTCAGAGGGCGCAGGACCGGTCGGAGTAGCGAACATTAGAGGAGGCAGTGTACTTTAAAAGGCTGATGGATGGATGGATGAACTGTCTCTTTTACTTTACTTTACTTTCACTCCTTATATACTAAGAATAATTGAAATGAATAATGAAATGAAGTCAGTCCCCTTGGGGGACAATTAATGTCGAGCAAACGTTACACATAACCTGTTTACATATATTTCATTTGTGATTTCAGTAATCTTCAAATAATAACAAAATAGTAAGCAAGCCGTATGCAATAAAATAATAGACAACTCGCTTACCCACAGTTTTCTATCTGTATTTAAGAAATATTTCTCTTCTATTACAGATGGCAGAAAACTCTTCGGTGGCTACAGAATAACTCCATCATACTGCAAAGCATCAAGAGCAGCTAAATACAACAGGGGAAATACAATATGCATGTTCAATCACGAATGTGTACAGCGAGGAGGCGAAGTGGTAGGCGCCTGTATGGATGGATTCCTCTTCGGGGCCTGCTGTCAGCTCAAATCTGACAGCCAGTCACACATTCCCAAAGGCCCAGGAGTTGTCATGACCAGCTACTTAGACTACCCAGATCCAGAAACAGAAACAGATGACTATGACACTGATCTAGCTGCTTGGCATAACAGCTTCAAACCAGTTGTCACCCCAGGATACAGACCCAGTGATAAAACCGTATCGTCATCAACTGCAAAGACAGACGAATCAGACGCAGATCTGAGTACTGAAAGCGTTCAAGCAGAAATCATATCTGAAGGTTTTAATCAGATCACTAATTCCCTTTTAAGCTCACCTCCGAAAGATAGTAATTATGTTTATGTTAAACCTGGCAAACCCGATGGTGTTTATACTCATAGCACAATCGATCACGGTGTAGCTGACACTATTCTGTTCCACGAAAACGGATCTCAAGTAGAAGATATCGCTAGGCCATCAGACTTTAATATTCAAATTTCGTCAATGCAAACAAAACCTACGGTATCGCCAGCATCCACTTTGTCAACGCCATCTATAATAGTGTCTACTCACAGGCCTATTTACAAACCAGTGTTTAAGCCAAAACCATCAAACAAAAAGAATGTGACATCATCTTCGACAGAAAACTACGTTATGGTCTCCACAGTAACAAAGGACACGCAGAATATGCCTGAATTATCCTCAATCGATAGCATTATACAAATGTTAAATGAAAGCACTCCAAGTATGAAAGAAGAGTCAAGTTCACCATCAAGTCTGGATGTTATGGAAACTAAGTCATCACCAGTTCCTTCATCCACTTCTACTCCCGTGTCCTACAATAGTGGTTATCCTAGCTACTACTTATCTACTGGACATTATGTCACAGTTAAACCCTCAACCTTCTCACATACTGTAACATCTAGTACCACAAATTTCGCAACAAAGAAACCATTGTCAACTAAAAAGCCTGTTTACGGTAGCATTTATACTACTCCAAACAGTATACCACACGATGAAAGACCGGCATCTATTAAGCCTTATTATACTTCCTCTATTCCTAGTCAATCAACTAGTCAAGCCATTGAAGCTTTTAATAAATATCCTACCGATCCTGAAGACTTTGGTCAATTAACAACATTCAGTTATGTAAGTTCTACTACTACAACGAAACCAACAACTACAACCAGAAGGCCACCATCAACTAGCTACGTGACAGGAGCTAGTCCCTCAAGAAGGCCTATTACGTCACAATCCAGCGCTGTCTCGACATATGAAGCTGCATTTGATACCTTCTCTAGCGTAACACCAACTGTCATCGTACTAAACAATCCGTCAACAAAACCTGATTCTACGGAAGATAAAGAACCACAGTTCGTTGAAATATCCCAAGAGCCATTCAAGAAGCCTGTCAGCCAGATAACAGTGAATAACCACATTGAATCTACCAACAATATTTACATGGGTAAACCTCCTCCAACGTACGAACGTCCGTCCTCTCCTACAATAGTAATAACGCCAAAACCACCACCACCAACAACTCCATACCCCATAAGGGCTACAACTAAACCTAGTACCGTATCAACAATTGCACCAAGTTTCGATTCGTACACTGAGTATGCACCAACAACTTTCAAACCCGAGCTGCAGACATCTCCAGATGATTTGATCAACTTCCCACCAGTAAGGAATCCAATGTTAAACGCAACTGGTTCAAATCCAAGCGTGTTCAACACAAGCGTTGCTATATCAGACAATGAGCTAGATTTACTCCACGACGTAGATTTTACGACTCCCACCTGGCAGGAAGACGAGAAATTGAACGAGAAGATGAACCTGTTCGTGAGTAAGATTGTAGGAAGCTTACAAGGGACCTTCCAGGAGCTGCACGACATCGTGATTCTTGACAAGAAACCAAATGCGACTATAGTATCGAAAACAACGACAGCCAAACCAACGAAAAAAACTCCTCCGACCAAACGGCCAGTTAGTACGAAGAAGCCAGCTAGATTGACATCGACTACAAGGAAACCTCCAACCAAGCTGAGCACAAAGAAACCGGTCAAACTAACGACGACAGCAAGACGACCGACCACCACTACTCCACCACCGACCACCACGACGACCACCAGAACTAAGAAGCCGGTAAGAAAATATATATAAAAAAAATCTACCAAGTTGTAATGTTTTTCTATTCCTCATTGTATGTAAAGTGTAAAAGTCTATTAGTGTTAATTGTGTGTGTGTTAGTCATGTCAACTCGTGTCATCAGTAAACTAGGAAATAGGCATTATAACAAACGACTCGTATAGCGTAGGACTCGTAGTTACCATCCCGGACTGCCAATCGAAGGTTCCGGGTTTGATTCCCAGCGAGGCAGAAATTTTTATGATATTGTACTGACTTTAAACTTATGGTCTCAGTTGATTGTTTGTGTTACTTTGCTTGTGAGTGTGATGGTACTTACACATGATAATCCTAATGTGGGACTATGAGAATGTGCCGGTACCATTTACATCATTCAATATTATGCATTTTGTTTGAGAAAATGATTTGTGACGTAGCATTTACTAAGTTAATAAATCATTTATATAATGAACTAGCTACTTTCCTGCTTTCCAAGCGTCGTTTAGAGCAACCTTTTTAATAGTAGGGGAGCCCAGGTTGCAAAATTTTCAGTTACTATAGCGTCATGGGAACTTATTGGATTTAGAATTTTCGTCATAAAACGAAAAAAAGTGTATGTTAAGTTTGCCATTTTAGTGCGGTGTAGAGCGTGTAAAGGTTTTCAAAAATTTTATAAAAAGGGAAAGGGACAAAATATAGCTCGTGATAAATTGAGGTCGAATAGATTAAATGCATAGTAAGTAAATCAGTAATCTGACGATTTTAGTATGAATAACTATCTTGGATTGGATACAAACCTGCAAAACAAAAAAAAATATTTCGACACTATCGGGCGAGGTCTTATTTTTTTATGTAAAAGTACATCGCGAAACGATAATGTTATTTTCTAATCTGACATTCCTGACTACTGGAAGTGACAAAAAATACACAAAAGCTTTAGCGTTGCTTTAAAGAGGGTTTTTTTTAATTCTGAACTTCAACAGTGTGCATGGTATACCCCATATCTAAAGGTGCGTACCTACAGATTAAATAACATGTTGTATAACTTGTGTTTTATAACACGTCCACATTATTTTACATAGTTTTTCAACTTTGAAACATATAACAATACTGTACACATTAGAATAACAATGTTATATAACAATGTTGTATAACATTTTCGTTAGTCGTTCCTATTTACAATGCCCCGCGCACCACAAATAATAACATGTTAGATAACTTAATAACATGTTTTATAACATTCTGTCTCCACATTATTGAAACATGTTTTATAACATTGTTTTAAAACATGTTATGTTATATAATGTGTACGCACCTTTACTCTGATACGCTCGAATAAATGCAAAAATCCCGTCCTCGGCTCCCCTACTATAAAGTATGCATTTTTTTTGTTCCAATAACTACAAATAACAATAATAAATGTATAACCCTTAAAAGTTAATTGTAATAGCAGACGTCCAAACTCAAAATAGACGTGGTCCTTGCCTGTTATCACTATGTTTGCAGGTGTCCACTACGAAGAAACCCAAGCCGACGAGTAAAATAACCACCACAACCGTGACTGCGTCCACCATCACGGAGCTATCGGACGAAGTCACCACCGAGATTTATGCCGATCAAAACATTGATTACAATGATAAGAACTGTGAGTATTAAGCACTCCCTACAAATTATCATTCCTTTTTTATTCGAATAGAATAGTAGATGGGCATGTGGGCCATGTAGTGTTAAGAAATCGCTGCAACCAAGCAATCAAGCAAGCCTGAATCTTGCTCGATGTTGTATGAAGTTGTGCTGCTATTCAAAAGGCTTATGGTTACCACATATGTAAGACGACTCGCATGGCGCAATGGTTACCATGCCGGACTGCCAATCGAAGGGTCCCTGGTTCGATTCCCGGCGAAGCAGTAATTTGAATGATGAGTTCAAAATTTCTGTTCCCGGTTTGGGTGCTTGAGTTTCTGTGTTTGTGTGTGTCCATGGTACTGCATACAGCATTATGTAAGTCTGGCCGGCAACTGCACCTTCCACCAAAATACTATTGAATTTCTTCGCGGCAGATGGGTGCAATAGTCTAACATCCCGGTCGAACCCAAGTTCTTAGGTGGTTCGTAAGTTTGTAGGTCGTACACTTTTCTAGTTTGGCCGGGAAAGAAATTCTGCCCTGAAACAAATGGTTGCCTCCAAAACTCCATTAAACTGGTTCTGGTAAAAGTTGTCATGGCTTTACAATACAATACAATACGATACTATACAATACATAATTATACTCTTTATTTGTACACCACATATAGAGCAATTACTTGTATATCTACCTGACTTGTCTGACTGATACTAACGAATAACTTATTTTTACTATTATGATGTGCGCAAAACAGGCGAAAATTGGATTTTACTATTTTTACTTGATGCTGGCGATATGCACAAATCGTGCGATCATTATTACTGTCAGAACAAAAAACAGTATAATATAGTTTAGCTAAAAAAACATAATAATTGAAGTAATTTTGAAGCATATTGTAAGGCTTTTGCTTCATCATGAAGCCAACCTTAAACATTTGATAAGTTTTGCTGCATTGCATTATTGTTGAAATGGCTGCTTCAGCTACATACCTACTTCTAGAAATAAAAGCATTCTTTGTCTAATTTTCAGTGTGCGGCGTTCGTCCTCTAGTCAAAACGGGCAGGATCGTTGGTGGCAAGAACGCTAAGTTCGGGGAGTGGCCCTGGCAAGTCCTGGTCCGAGAGTCCACCTGGCTGGGTCTCTTCACCAAGAACAAGTGTGGTGGCGTGCTCATCACCAACCGATATGTTACCACAGCGGCTCATTGTCAGCCTGGGTAAGATTTTTTAAGCTCTATTTATTGTTCAACTGTTTGCAGTGATCTCCTTTTAGAATGGAGAAGGTTGTAGACCATAGTCCACAACGCTGCGTTGGACAGCGTTGTGGACTATGGCTAATTCCTAGTTGGTGGACATCATGCTATCATATATGTAACTCCCAGATAGGCACAGTGATGGAAAATATCGTAAAGATATATTTCAATGTTTCCTTCACCGTGGAGCAGCGATAAATACGCATATAGGAGTAAGACTTATCTGTAAAAATACTTTACTATCGCTGTTCATGCTGGGCAAATCTCAACTAATCTTTGGCTTCCGCCCTTTTTCTGGACATGAATCTCTCCCCATTATTGGAAAGGCTTGGAGCTTACTCCACCTGGCTTCAACGCAATTTGGTGGAGAGGTGGGTTAGTGGCCCACTTTTAAGAATTTTTTAAACCGCCCAATAGGCTTTCGAAAAGGTTTAATGCTGTACCGATAACAATAGAGACCGACAACTTATCGTGTCCTCCAAAGCCCTATGAATTTTATTGCCACTAGCGTTCACACATCTCACACCAGACCGTTTGGCTTAGACGCGTAGATCTCTTGCGTTCTATGCCAGCTGCCGGGCCAAGATCGTTTCTTCAAGTAATCTTTACTTGTAAATAAAAACCCTTTCTCGATTTCTACGATAAAAACTTTCTTACTAATTTATTTTACTTCGTTTAAAAGGGTAAAAGTCAGTAATATTAATTTATAGACCTGTTTAAAGGATTTCCCTGTGAGATTCACCAAATATACGCTTATAGTCATCATCAAATCAATCTATGATTCTCCTTTTTTTCAGGTTCCTCGCATCCCTAGTAGCAGTGTTTGGTGAGAACGACATTTCCGGGGACTCGGAGCCAAGGAGACCGGTGGCCAAGAACGTAAGACGTGTGATCGTCCACCGTCAATACGATGCTGCGACCTTCGAGAATGATCTGGCGTTGTTGGAGCTGGAATCGCCTATCAAGTTCGATGCCCATATTGGTAAAGTCTATCTATCAACACTTTAATGATCAATTACAATAGATTAAGAGAGTATAAGAGGTTTTTTTTTTGGTTTTCTGGATCGTGTCATATTAAGAAACTAAAATTGTTTTTCAAAAGTCGGGAAAGCATAAGTGGTATAGAGTAGTGGTTTGACAATCCATGGAACCTGTACTTCGTACGGATTGGGAAATTTCATGAACTTTGTTCTGGTCCATAGCTGTCACGTATGTTCCTTATCGGTCCATAGCTACTCTGTAAGAAAGCTAGCTATTGTATACCCCATATTTTAAAACAGGGCTGAAGTTTTTCTCCGTCTGCTCTTTTCTTCAGCTCAGCATTGCTTAAGTGCACCCAGAGCAGACAGAACAAAACAATAACGTTCACTAAGAGTTTGATAAGGAACTGTACAGTGAATAAAGAATATTTCATTTCAAATGGTGACATCATGGCCACAATAGAGACAAAAGTATAAGCTCTTTGTATTGTGTCATGGCTCTCAGTAATACATACTTGGAATGGGTTCACATGTAATATGATTAGTAAAACAAACTTACTATCACTAAGGTCACTAGGGTCGCAGGACTCTCTTCCTAATTATTACGGTTTTATTATTTGAATGGAGTAGCAAACGAACATAGGCCACGTGGTGTTAAGTGGTCACTGCTGCCTATGGACATCTACACACAACCTCAAGCAAGCATAAGTAAGTTTTATCTGAGGTCGTACGCAGTTGCACTGCTACTCCGGAGACTGATGATCGCCTCATGTAAGCCTGGCCGGCAACCGCACCTTTTCACTGGACCACAATTTGATTCTCGGCAGAAGTGGGTGCTGCGGTAGTACTTCTCCAGGCGAACCATTATAGTTCTACCTCCGTCATAAAATGTTGCTGCCATATTCATGCATACGAGGTACAATAGTCAAACTGAAACATCATACCGGTGATATGTCTACATAATTTTGAATTAGTACCCGGTCGACTGTGCGTTGCTTGGATAAAAACATATCATGTTCTTTATTTAATTTCAAACAAAACACGCTTTGGCATTACTTAACAACGCCATCTGAAATAGGTCCCAATAAAAAAAACACATAAAATAAAAAAACGCAATATGCTTGATTGAGGTTTGAACCCGGATCTAGCTCGGCAGTAAGCCTACATAACCAATCGGCCAAGAAGCTTTAATTCTTTTATAGCTCTTTCAAATCGACAGTGTCATTTGTTTCAACGGCGGGCGGATGACGTTTGATGGCGTTCTACGCCACTATATTATCTCCAATAGATGTCAGGAAGAGTCATATTTTTCCATAGATTTTTTATATATAGTCAAAGTCATAATATATCTATGTATTTTTCAGTTAATATTTATGTAGATTATCGCTGAAAATATGGATAAAATGACAATTTCTCAATATGAAACCTAGCTGGATTGATTTATCACACCCGAAAGCTCCTGAGTACTATATATCATGAAAATCTTTGGAGCCATTTCCGAGATTCAAATTACGAGTATATAGGTAACTTGTTTAAAGGTATTAGACATAATATTTAATAATAAAATCCATTAAATTCCAGTACCCATCTGCATGCCACCCGACGATTCAGACTTCACTGGCCGTTACGCCACCGTCACTGGCTGGGGTCGACTGAAGTACGGCGGTGGAGTGCCTGCCGTTCTGCAGGAAGTTCAGGTACACCATTTCACCATTATAGTACCGTGCCATAAAGATCAAAATTCTAACGGCACATGGAAATATCTTCAGATTTGCGAAGGCATATCTTCAGAGTTGCGAAGGCATTTCGGACTACATAAGCTTTTTCAAGATAACTGTAATTAAAGCTCTCGGCTTCAAAACGGGCAATGCTGAGATGAGTACCCTTTTTTTTTTGGTATCGGGGGGGAAACCTTCAAAAGGTACCCGACACCTTGGGAGAGGATACCGGGTTATGTGGGATTTGACCGCACTAAAACCCCCTCGGTGGCCTGCCTCTGCGTTTGTGAGGACTCCGGGATCTCCATAGGAACGCACCGGTGTCCTCCACGCGTGGCGCCCCAAAACGGGCCCATCTTCGGGAGAGCAGATGTGCTCTCCTGCACCTTCAGGTGTTCACGGCGGCATGCGGCCACGCATACACCGCCGTCCCTCCCGGGGCTGCTAGCTGGACGGGTCAAGCTCCCACTCTTTCCGTCCGCATCCCCGGAAGCCCCCTTTTAGTCGCCTCTTACGATCAGGCAGGGGATACCGTAGCTCTAGGGCATGTCTTGTCCAAAAGTGAAAGGTCAATGACCTGATGAAGATCTTTATACCGACGTTTAATACTATTTCTGAAATCACTTTACCGTCCCAAGTGCGACCACATCTCAGTAAAAGCAACACAGGCCAACTAAAAACAAAGTAGACAGACGACCTAATGAAAACGGCTGGAAGCCGCATGATTAAGAGGATGCAACACTGAACCGAGTGGAGAATGTTTAGAAAGGCCTACATCCAACAGTGGACCTGTAAAAGCTGATAGGATGGATCATTAACTTAACATACTGTTCAACACACAAGCCACCGTACTGCGTGCGCACTGTTCCTCAGAAAGTGGCAATCGTATGTCGCTGCACTGCAAAGAAGCCAGGAACACCAGCCTCGGCTAGCAGCTATGTTCATAGCTGACGCACTACAATACCGCGGCTATTGAACAAAATACTTAACGCGTTATTGTAATGGACTATTAGCAGTGGCGGATTTACCTTAAGGCCAATTAGGGGCGGCCATGCGTGGCGAAAAATACACCATTTTAAGTTATAAACGCTCGTATGCTGGCTCGTATGAAGGCGGCGGCGGACGGGGCACGCAACGTTCGTGCGTTTCTGTGTTTCTCTGTCGCTGCTTTTTGAGTCTTTACAAACTGATTTATTGTAGATAAACAGCTTAGTTCGAAATTTGTCCTCTCATTCTATTTATTTGAGATCAATTCGCGATAGCTCAGTTTATAAAGAGCAGCGATACGTTACGTCGCAGGTCACGAGTTCGAAACCAGCTCGTGAACAAATTTTTCTTCTCAATTTAAAAATTTATCAGCAATAAATCTGAACTAAATTAAAATATAGTTTTTTGAAACCTTTTTACATATTTACAATGACGGGTACATAATTGTATTGTATCTTGTTTATTCACGGCAAGCACTTATGAAATAGGGGCGGCTTAGACTACACGGCCTAGGGCGGCCAAGACTATAAAATTAGAATGTAGAAAGACCTCTTGATGTAATTTATCCTAAAGTACTCGTGTAATTTAGGATAAATTACAGTGTACTTTAAAAAGAGTCATTTTAACATTCTCTAAGCACCGGAGCAGCGATGGCCGAGGGGTAAAAAACTGCGGTCTTCGACGTGACCGATCCCGGGTTTAAATCCTCGGCGCACACTTCTGACAAAGGAATTTGTAATGACGCATTTATCGCTGCTCCACGGTGATGGAAAATATCGTGATATTTAAATGATTACTGTGTTCTCCATCGCCGTGCATGCCTGAGAGAAATTCATAATTTCTCGAAATCATGACGTCCACCAATCCGCACTTGGCCAGCGTGGTGGACTATGGCCTAAATCCCTCTTACTTGTGAGAGGACACCTGTGCCCAGCAATGGGACATAAAAAGGGTTTAAATAAACACCGAGAAAATCGGTGCGCCAGCATGATATACCAAATAGGGGTTGAAGTGTTCGTTCGTATAGCCTACGTTCACGTTAGTATCAAGGTCATCACTCAAACTCTCCGTCAAAGCATGTCCTAAGTATTTGAAGTGCTTCTAATATGAAATAAATGGAACTGACATTCCATATTTCATATTGCCTCTATTGCAACCAAGTTACAATAGCATTATCTGTTGCCAGGTGCCTGTGATAGAAAACAGCGCGTGCCAGGAGATGTTCCATACCGCAGGCCACGCGAAGAAGATCCTTAACTCCTTCATCTGCGCCGGCTACGCGAACGGTCAGAAGGATTCTTGTGAAGTAAGTTGAAAATATATAGTAGAAACTCAAAAGAGTATCCGATCAATTTGGAAGAGATAGCGGGTTATGTGAGATTTGACTTCTGTAAACCTCCTAACAGTGCGTATTGATGATGATGATGATGATGACCTACGTGGCGCAATGCCGGATTGCCTATCGAAGGGTCCCGGGTTCAATTCCCGGCGAAACAGAAATTTGAATGATGAGTTTAAATTTCTGTTCTCGGTCTGGGTGTTTGTGTTTCTGTCTTTGTGTGTGTCCGTGGTACCCTCAAGACAGGGTATATCTACCCTACTGTGGGCATGTGAAGCGTTATTTTCTGCGCATTTACGATCGGTTTAGCAAAGGAGGTTTGCGAGGCAAAACCTACGATACCTAAAAAAACGATATCACTCGATAGGATAACGATATTATCAGGTTTTCAGTAATCAACCCAATACATATTAAAGTATGATATTATTATAAACATTCACTATAATATTTATTACTATTGCCTTGGTGTTGCCATTGGTTACCATGTCGGCCATACAAGTCTGTCGGGTTTCGATTCCCGACAAAGCAGAAATTAGAATGATGAGGTTGTTTTAAGAATTTTTGTTCTCGTCTGTGTGTTTGTGATCATGTCTGTCACGACGCAAGGAATCCTTGTGTATGGCTGTGGGTGTGTAGTGATTTTATTTATTTGAATGTATGTATGTATGGATATTAAAGACAAAAACAAAAAGATTTATTTGTGCAAATATGGGTATTACAAAAGTTGTTTTTACACGCTTTTTATTAGCTTCACCTGTATGTTTGTATGTTTGTTTGTAACCGACTTCTTTGGGCGCGATTTTGACCCACTTTAAACGGCCAGATTTCGTTCAAACTTTGTAGATTTATTGAGGACCGATGACAATACACTAATTTGATAAAATTATTCCATTTTTCAATTTGCAAAATATGATTTTTGTTAATTTATATAATTTTCTGGTTAACTTGAAAATTTGCATAGGGGTCAAGGGCCGATGACAATGCAATAATATGAGAATAAAAATCCAACTAAAAAATTAAAAATAAATAATGTAGTTTAAAAAACTAAAAAACACGCTTTTGAGAAAATACGAACTAAAAACTAAAAAAATAAGAAGAAAATGTATATTACTGTAAATAAAGCGTGGGGTGGTTTTTAAGATACTATTGACACCATGCACCCCACGCTTTATTTACAGTAATATACATTTTCTTCTTATTTTTTTAGTTTTTAGTTCGTATTTTCTCAAAAGCGTGTTTTTTAGTTTTTTAAACTACATTATTTTATACATTTAATAGTCCTCAGTAAGGTATAAATAAATAAATAAAAAATATTGCAAATATTGTTAATGGAAATAAAATTAGTGACTTAAATGTAACTAACCAATTGATTTAAGTATTAAATTTACGATGCATATTATCGATTTATATTTATATATTTTGCGTTTTGATAATTATTTATAAGGTATTTTTTGTCCGTCCATCGGCTTTGGGCACCCAATTAATATCTTTTTTCTTTCCTAGGGCGACAGCGGAGGACCACTAGTACTTCAAAGAGAAGACGGCCGGTGGCAGCTGGTGGGCACTGTGTCCCACGGCATCAAATGTGCTGCTCCCTATCTGCCTGGAGTGTACATGAGGACCACGTTCTACAAGCCATGGCTTAGAAGCATCACAGGGGTACTTGGCTGAATGGTGCAGAGAATCTTAGCCTTCTTTTTCAGAAAATAAGAGAGTAAAAGAAAAATATTTTCACGGCAAAGTTGGTGTGTTTTTAAATCACAGACTTTTTTTATTATAAAAGTTGACTACGTTAAAAAGTTAAAATGAATACTGGTTTTATTTTAATTGCCTTTAATAGTACTCGTAAAAAAACTTTATATTTTTGGCAATAACTTTACAAAGTCTAATATTTTTTCAGTTCTTGATCTAACTACGTATTTGTCAAGTACATAAAATAATATTGTGCTACGAATATTTAATAGATACTAAGTAATATATAAAGTTGAAGAGTTTGTTTGAACACGCTAATCTCAGGAACTACTGGTTCAAATAGAAAATTTATTTTTATTGAATTTTGAAATTTCGAATTGATATTTAAAAATGTTATTTATTGGAGAAGGCTATAGGCTATAATATAACATCATGCTATGACTAATAACAAAGTCCACGCGGACGAAGTCGCGGGCGGCCGCTATTGATTTATATACCTTACATTGAACTTATCAAAATAAAATTGTTATTACAATTGGCATGTAAATTGATTAGTAAGGTAAAAATAAATTGAAAAAGTAATTAAAAATAAATTGTAATTTCGGCGTAACGAAGTGCTACGTTCTGTTCTGTTCACGTTTGAAACAAATTTAGTGTACTTATATTTTGAATTGCCAGGCGAAAGAAAAAAAAATTAAACAATTTATTACTCCTACTTAATTTAAACATACTTAGGGCCTCTTTCACCACTCAAGTAAATGACAAGTACGCTAATTGTCAGTTAAAGTCACCCGTAACTTCAATTTCAATTTCACGATGTTCCAGTAGCAATAATCATTATGATAAACTGATCCGTACTCATAGCTTTTACTTGTCAATTAACTTGGGACGTAACTAATCAACACTTTACTTGGAGATGGTGAAAGAGGCATTAAGAGGAAACGCTAGCGCCGTATTCCCATACAAATGTATTCTCCTATTTTCTCCCTGGATAATGCTTCTAGAGGAATGATTTTTTGTGACAATATCTAAGTCTACTAAAGCTATGCCCCTATGTTTTGTTTTTTTTTTTTCAATTAACTAATTGGATCAGAAAATACGACTCTTCAAAAATCGTAGAATATGCCTCTTTCATACAGCCCTAATCCAACAACTGCAAAACAAATTTGAAAGGTTTTTAAAACCAAATAAAAAGATGGCATAGACTTATTCTATTTCTTGATATTTGCGAAAAAAGATATTTAATAAACTCAATTTTGAAGGAGGGAATAGGAGAATACGAAACTCGATTTAGTCAGAAAGTTTGTAGGTATAATCGGTCTAAGTTGCATCTGTCCCTATCGCACGCGGCGGATAGCGCAGGGCGCAGCGCGATAGCAATAGTCACTCCAAAATACCTATTTTTCTAATTCGGCTGAAGCCGCGTTTCCTCTTAATATTGCAGCAAAACATTGTCTACAATTGGGTTTACTAATAAAGATTTTTTTTATTTTTATTTCTCGATTTTTTAATCAGTTATCTTCTAAGACAATAAGCATACGTGCTGCTCTCTACAATTGATTTATTTTTCATAGCCTATGAAATTTAACTAAGGAGGAATATTCAACTTTAAAAAAATCTATTTGTAAAAATGGAATTTAGTTAAATGTATAATAATTAAGACATCTGTAATATAACAACTACTAAAATATTTTTAATTTTGTAAAATAAAGCATTTATTTATTTATTAGGATAATTAAGTAGTTATAAGTTGGAAAATAGTAACGATTATAATCTGTTGTGTTCTTATATTTTGTACAATTTTTGAACAGTTATTTTAATTGAAATTAATCCTAATTTTCAAGAAGAATTATAGATAAAAATTATGTAATGCCAAAAACACTGTGTATTTCAATTACAATTAAATTATCTCAACCTATTTATTTTTGTAATAATTTTAATTAATGATTCCTAAGAAAATTATTCTGTATTTAGCCTTGAGTTGTAGGTAATGATCGTTTGGATTTGTTTGTATATAATTATGTAATACTCTGTCAATGTTGTTGTGGTTATATAATAAATTTAAAATAATTATAATTAATAATATAAATTATGGATCGCTCAATGTATTTGTAGAAAATGTTGATATTGTGACTGTTATGCATTTAATAAAGATATAAGAATATTGTTTTTTTATTTATTTTTTATTTCAAAATTACTTAAATTCAAACTGTATTTAGGTTCATAACATTTCTGCGTTTATTTTATTTTTAATCTATACTAATATATAAAGCTGAAGAGTTTGTTTGTTTGAACGCGCTAATCTCAAGAACTACTGGTTTGAATTGAAAAAATATGTTTATGTTGGATAGTCCATTTATCGAGGAAGGCTTTAGGCTCTATTACATTACGCTGAGACTAATAGGAGTGAAACAACAGTGAAAAATGTTGCAAAAACGGGAAAAAAAATTCATTGTTGCGTGCGCTGCGTAAATGGTACAAGTTGCCCAAAAATCCGCGACAATATATGTCTATCTTTTAAGATTCAAAACTAAGGTGATTTTTCGATATTAAGTCAAAATGAGGTGAAAAAAATAATATTTTAAACAGAAAAAATAATTGTGTGTTTGGGACATAAAAAGGTAAATTTTCAACAAATTTTGTGAAAATATGTTTTTTTGCAAAAGATAAAAATAAAAAACCAAAAACTTAGTTATTTGAATATTTCACATAAATTTTGAGGTTATGCGAAAAAAGTGTAAAAACATAAGTTTTAGATCTTTATATTACCTACAACTTTGCCAATTAAATTTTTTTCAAAGGACTTGCAGTTTTGCCGGAAATCGATATAAAGCGTTACTAACCCTTAAAAACTCACCCCCTCCCCTTCCCGATCTCAGATCCACCTTAAATTTTTTTCCTTTCATTTTTGTTATATTCTCTACCTTTCCCAATGGGTTTCATCCTACTATAATTTTTTTGGTCTCAAAAATTATCGACACTGGTCATAAGTAGAAATGAAACAAAATGTTTACTTGCTGCATCACTAAATATATTTATTGCGCAAAACTTCAACTATATATCTTTACATACAATACGTGTTTCAACGGGAGTACGAGTATATTAAAGCTATTAACATATATTTTGTATCAACTACTACAATATTCATATAACACTATATAACATTAATAGAAATAGAAACAATACGATAACAGCTTTAGAATTTGTAACAAACTTATATATGTACTTATATAGTTAAATATTATATTACTATCTATATAATTAATAAATATAAGAATGATCTATTATTTATATAGAGCTATAAATAGTAAATATAAAAATTATATATGTTAATTATATAGAGGCTAAGACAATTTGTCAACCTTTCTAAAATTCATACTACCTACTTATTAGTAATATCAATGATTGGCTATGTGTTTTATAAATAAGATGTGTGAAAATAAAACTGTCCAACTTTTTATTTTCCAATATATTCAAATTAATTGGTGTAGTCTCGCTACAACAAAAACGGCTTTTAATCTCTCATATTAACGATTCCCAATTTTAAATATTCATTTGTATCTTCGAGTTTTTTTTAATAATGAAGAAACAGACAGAAGATTGACAGTTCATCTGTATATTTTAATATATTTTCCGTAATGTATTTACAAAAGCATTTAAAGGTGGTACAGAGTTCGCATGGACAGCTAGTTACAATAATATTTCCTAGACCCACTAGTTTTTTTTTTAAATATAAAAACGTAGGCGCTTAGTTCTAGTTAAGCATAATAGAATCGCTTTAAAATACTCTACAAATCAAATATCGATAAAAAATTATTCAATTGGCGATTTACACTGCCACAAGCGCAACTTTTAGATGGGGTTCTCTTTTTATAATTGTTTTAGTTTCTAGTTTTTATGATTACTTTTAAGTTATCCGTTTTCTGACAAAATAAAATTTGTGGGAAAAGAATAGGAATATCGCTGAAAATAATTTGGCGATTCGTTTAATGTCACAGATAGTAATATTAAAAGCTGCAGTTTTGCGAATCTCCTAAAATAGTAAAAAGATAGATATTTCGGTTCATCTTTGAAAATAGTAAAAATATTAAAGTCTAATCTAACGTAAATAATAATCTGAAGGAATATTTTTATAAAAATTTAACATTGACAACTATTACAAACATTACAGAAAAATTACTCATTAAGTATCTACATACCTTTATTTAAATTACGCATAATTTAACAATGTTATTGAAAGTGCACAGCAGTATCTAGGAGTGATTAAATATTTCATATAAAGACATAGATAAGAAAAATATTTAACATTCAAAATTCAAACTTTACATTACAAGTACTACGCACTACTATTATCGATACATATAATATTTTAAGATTATGATTATGATATTCATTCTTAATATATAACACAATAATAATTACATGGACATTATTTACAAAGAAAGGAAATCACGCTTTTATTGTAATATCACAAAATAAATATATATTATAAACCTTACATTTGCGCAAAATTCTAACGTAAATAATATTTCGGTAACATAGTTCAAATTTTAAGCAACATTTTTATATCACAACTACATAATAAATTATAAACTAAAGTGTTTTATTATCTATATCTACAACAAGCGAAAATATTGTGCATGAAATAAAACTTACAACTTTAATTATAAATTAATTAGCCCCATTTATCACCAAATATCAAATACATACAAGTAACGGTAAAAAATTGATTATTTTACCATGCAATATAACATTAATTTATATCACATAAATTAGTAATGTGTGATATAAAAAAAATCAGTGAAGTGTTATATTTTACTTTTTATATAATGAAAAAAAAAGAGCGCAGGACTGTAAAAATATGTAAAAAATAAATAAATACTGTAAAAAATGCTTTAAAGCGAAATCGGTAAAAGACTCCTGTTGACAAACCAATACCTTCTTTTTAGGATATTTACATTATTCCGAAAAGAAAATCGACGTATATTGATAAAATCAAATTTTAACCATCACATCGCAATATTGATATTTGATTCATGTTTTTTTTGTGTAACGCTAATATTAGGCAAATATTTAAACCGCTATTCAAACAATTTTTTTACACTTTTTTTTTGCAGCCTAGGAATAAAAAATTTTCACCAAAGTTTAAATAGGTACAGATTGTGTTTTTAAAATAAAACTTAAATTGAAACAAACAAAAATAAAGTAAAAAATCAACAACAAAAAAAACAATAACAAAAAAATCTTTATAAAATGACTTGTTTTAAATTAAACAAGGGCTAACGAACGAAAAAGATTAATTAAAAAGTAAACCATATTTAAACAAGAACGAATAAATATTATGAATAACTTATAAGTTATAAAATTGACGAAAAACCATTATAAGATTAAAATCGTACATACTTATTTTCTTCGATCCTATCTGTATTTCAATATGTTCTAATTACAACGATTATTGCCCAATACACATTTTCATAGTAATTTTCACTAAAACAATCTAATGCCAATATTATTAATTATTTACGGGTGAATTTCAACAGGTTCAATAAAATCTTCATTTCCGTGGATTTTTTATCCTTCAATTTTAGAACAAGCAAAAATAGTTTTTACTCAAGTTTTTGATAATATATGTATTCTTACTTAATATCTAGCAGGCAGCTTAAAAAACTATTGAGATATACAAGATTAAAAATTTCGTGCCACGGCGATGAAAGATGCGTGCACGGCAATGAAATATGCGTCCACGGCAATGAATGAACTGTGCCACGGGAATGATAGAATCAATCCACGGTAATGAAAAGAATTACTTATCTGAAATAGATACAGTCCTATCTCTAAAAAGGAAAAGGCATACACAACACACACATACACTCTTTTTACCCTTTACTCAATAACATTCTCGCATCGATGTAAAATTATGTAATCGATGTAAAAGTTAATAGAATCAAAGCAACACAATCATTTATTTAAATTTTTTCACATAAAAAATTACAGAATAGAAATTAACAAAATGAATATTAAGATACTTTTCTAAAGTATGCAATAGCTATTGCTACCAATATATTATGTACTTAACATAATGTTATTTTAATATTTGCGTATAAACAAAAGGTATCATTCATAAAAATCTAGGCCTGTTGTGATTAGGTAGGCCCTACGCTTTGTTGGGTATAACGCTATAACAGCCTTATTATCAAAATTATGTTTTTTTAATCTTTTCCCTATTAAATCTTGTAATACAGAGTTACAGTAATGGCTTCAACAAGCTTACAGCTACCCTTTGTCTATGGTTCGTTCTTAAATATGTCCTATAGCAAGAAACATAAACCATATAAAAGGGTGTAAACTTGGTAAATAGAATTTAGACTGTAGTATATGTGAGTGAGTGCGTGTGATTGTGTGTGTGTGTGTGTATGTGTGTGTGTGTATGTGTGAGTCTGTGTGCGTATGTATGTGGGTGTGTGTTTGTGTTTCGTGCGGTGTGATAGAGTACCAAATGTATAATCATTTTGTAAGGTTAACGTGGAATTTTTTTTTTGTAGTTGACTGTACAGTACTGACTGTTTTTTTTTCTTAATCATGCCGTGGCGATGAAAACATAAGTCACGGAAATGAAACAACTGGTCATGGCAATGAAACTAAATTGTTTTAAAAGGCATGGCAATGAAATTTTGTTTCATCGCCGTGTATTTTTTTCATTGCCATAGCAAATTTTGGCCACGGAAACCACGGCAATGAGAGCACGGCTATGAAAATCGAGGCAAAAACATCAAGTATCCAAAAATCTTATAATAATTCACAGTAATTAACACGTCACAAATAAACATAAGATAAACGCCATTCTATCAAAAGCTTAATCAAGAGGACAAACTTATTCAAATAGAAGTTAGACCTATCCACGGCGATGAAAGAAAAAATGTCCAGTGATATAAAAATCGAATAATTATATTTATGGCTCGAAAACGCAGGCACGTATAGACCTCCTTCCACGTCGAGCACCAAGCGGCACTAATAAGCAACGTTTAGCACATATGTGTGAGGGACGCAAGTCCTTAGATAAAACAATATTCTTAAATGTGTTTAGGACATGGCGATGAAAGGTAGTTCTAGGACAAATGCATTTTGATTAGCCATTCGTTGTATTATTTAAATATATGAATAAATTTATTCCGTAACAATACTTTAACTATTCACGTATAAAATAAGACTAGGTTTTAATATAAATAACCAATACATTTTTATGAATGACATATAATACACATCAAGGTGATGTGTGGACAAACATGGCAATGAAAGATTTTGAGGCTTAATAATTTTTTTTGAGCAACTATTAATCCTATTTAATTAAATATTTAGTGCTCCACATAGGTTACTACTTCACCTAACCGGAAAAAAAACTTATAACATTATAACTATGTTTTATAGTACCGATTTCATTGATGCCACGTAATTTTTGTTCCCGGGAAATTCACCCTTACTTATTAACACTACTAAGATACAATTTTGGAATTTCTTTTTTTGTCTTTTTAAAATTGAGTTGATTAAATGAAAATAAAAATTATTAAAAATATTCATTTGGTAATTTTTCCTTTGTAATGAAAACATTTTTTACAAATTGCATCCGCTTTATCTTTGATCGATTGGGTGGACACCGCTCTTTCAGATTCCGGTTTCAAATCTTCATCATTCGGAGACTCACTAAATTGTTGAATCAGCTTCTTAATATAACTACCAGGCCCTCTTATAGTAAGTTTCGTGCTAATATCATCGATTTTGTCATCCTTATCATCATCGTCGGCGACCTTGTCATCGCTATTAGCATTAAGCTCTTGCGGAAATCTATCTCCTATGTTAATTTTCTCATCTACGGGACTGAAATGAACTGTTTGCGTTTCGACTTCAAATTTCTTTGATCCGGTTGGAGTTATTATTATTTCGTTGGTTTTCATATCGATGGTTATTTTAGCGTCATCTAAAGCGAGGCTAGCAAGGGAAGCATCGACTGATCTTGACCGGACTTGCCTTGATGGCGATGGTATTTGGAGTTGGTTCGAGTCACTCACATCTTGCTTGATTGTTCCGCTAGATGTCACTGGCGTTGATGTTATGGATGATCGCTCCCCAGGGCTAGAACCTATGATAAAATTACTAATCAAAAATGTGCAATGTCAAAGAGATTTGATGTATTACAGTCCTTAATCCTTAATATATCCAAGGTATCACTAACAGTCTTGGTTCACTGACTCAGCAATATTTTGACAGCTATTTCATTAGTAAAGCTATTTATCAAAAATGTTAGTTCCGACACCTAAAAGTGTATTTAATTACCTCAGTTATTTGCTCCTATTGGTTCACTTTTCCTTCCTAAAATAAACCAGTTAAATTAAAATAATTTCGTTTCTGTTGTGACCTTTGCAAGATAATTTAGAGGATATTTTTAGGAAATATTTGAGGAAAATATAAAAATTCTACAACAACAGCGTCTGCATTATTTTATTTTCGATAAAACTGTCATCCTTACTACATAATTCTTAAGTACTAATTATATCCTGTCACTAACATAGTCCTTACGGATGCGATCTCATATTCTATACAAATATAGCTTTCCACCTTACTTAAATATAACAAGTAACTAAAATTTAACATTCTCTTCCACCCACCTTTTACCGAGCCAAGCGTTACATACCATTGGAAATATCTTCCCTATCTTCCTCAGAGCAGAGAGGCAGAGACTGCTCCATCATCAGACCCTGGACCATATCCATGCAGGAGTCTAGAGAAAACTTCTTGCCACACATCTTGATACCGCGGATCCGTCGTCGCATTTCTGAAGAGTTTGTTAATCTTATAAGCATTGAAAGTTAGTAGGAAAAAAAGAACAAAAACCTGGAGGAAAACCACCAATCACCAAGGAAAGACAGACAGACAGATAGACAGTGATAGGAAAATCCTAAGCAGGAATGAATCCCAACACTGATTGTTGAGAAAATAGACTTTTGCCACCGAAATCAATATACATTCAGAATTTGTATTTTCATGATCAAATTTTGAATCAGAAATGAAACTTTAGTCACCTGGGTTCATGCTTAACTGAGTTAAATAAAGTATACTCTACCTCAGTTCTTTTAACCGTGTATACGTATCCTATATTAGAAGGAGATTTCAAATAGATCTGTTCATAGTTATTTATCCATAATGAAAAGATACATGTCTATTAGTTTGACATCAGATATGTCCAAAATTTCTAAAATTTGGAATTGCATGAGTGGGTAAATTACAGATTGTCAATCATAAACTGTGGAGTGCATCTTGCTTTCGGTTGAAAACACCATAAAACGGGCGCGGTAGGTGTGAGATGGGTGACCGATAGTGGCAAAAAATTTCATGCGCATTTCCGTGCTTCGGAAGCCCGCTAAGCCGTCGGTCTCGGTTGTTGTATCGACAACAACCGAGACCGACGGCTTAGCGGGCTATCTATCGAGATAACAGTCGTTAAACCTTGTCGGAGGCCTTATGGGTGGTTTGAAAACATCCGACAGCGGGTTGGCCACTAAACCGCTTCTCCACCACCAGCCCGCATTGGAGCAGCGTGGTGGAGTAAGCTCCAGGCCTCCCAAATAAGGGATGAGAGACACGTGCTCAGCAGTGGAACGCAAAATGGGTTGCAGCCATTTACTATCTAAGGTTAAGAAGACCCTTAACACTTGGCTGCAACCCTTTTTGCGTTCCACTGCTGAGCACGTGTCTCTCATCCCTTATTTGGGTCTCTCATCCCTTAACACTTACACCGGAGTAATTTTACTTATTTGGGTACTTACCAGGGCTGTCTTTGGGTTCCATTTTCAGCTGAGCGAAGGTCTGAGCACAGGAGTTCAGCACCTGCTCATAGTCGCAAATGGCAACATGGGTGCCGTTCACGATCTTTGGACTCATTGGGCTATTTGCCAACAGCAAGCTGGTTCCGAAGGTTGCGTTGAGCTCTCGAGTCTCTGTAATTTTAATGCTAGTAAGAGTAGAGGTCTTACAAACAAAATGAACAACCAAGCTAAAAAATCGAAACATAATAAATGGCCATCAAAGGAAAATTTGAAGCACCTTCAACTGATAAGTCACAACCCAAATTGATGCCAAACTCAAAATTTATTTAATTCAGAGTCAGGATAAGGGATTCAAAAGAAAAACGGATTCTGATTCAGGGTAATTTAATTTGAAATTTGTGACGAAGTGCGTCTTGCCCTGCAGCTGGCGTAGAATGCAAGCGATCTACGCAGTAAAGAAAATGCCCGTTTTGGTCTGGTGTGAGATGCATGACCGAGTGGCAAGTTTCATGTAAGTTTCCGTGCTTCGGATGACACAACAAGCTTCTTCGTCAAGCTTCAAGGTGTTGTGTTGCATCTTGTATTGGTATTAATAGACATCAGTCGTTAAATCTCCGAAGTACTTAAGAGCAGCTTGAGTACCTCCTACATATGGTTGGCCACTAACCTGCATCACCCTGGAACCGGAGCAACGTGGTGGAGTAAGTTCCAGGCCTCCCCAATAATGGGAAGAGAGCCAGCATATCCAAAAGCTAAGATATTTTTAAGATATAAGGGACAAGTAGAAAAGTAAAACAAAAATGTGTACCTCTTAAAGAGATCCGTGGCCTCTTCGGCACGACGATGTTTCCATTTTCGGAGCCAAACATGTCCACAAGGATCTCAGATGCAACAGTTTTGATCTCGTTCCAATCATCTGTATAAAATAAAATTGGATATTTACAGGAACTTTTATGGTTCAACCAGGAGGTACACCCCGCTGCACCCAGTTCTGCCGTAAAGTCATTCTATTTTGTTTCTGTGCAAAGGTGCAGTTGCCGGTCAGACTTAAATGAGGCGAATGAACATCAGTCCCTGGAATAGCAGAGCAACATGCTTACTGCTTCGACTTGCTTGAGATAGTTTGTATATGTCCCTGGGCTGCAGCGTCCACTTATCAGCATGTTAATAAAATTGTCGGCATATGTTTAACAGTATTACTTGTTACTTTTCAGTTAACAGGCTTTTTGTAGTCCATTTCAAATAAAGAAAAAAACATTCAATTCTATTGATAATGACAACGCGATCAACGCTCTACTCTTAAAACTTACCAAGAATGTCCTTGTTGGTGGTTCTCTGAGAGGTGACAGTGAATCTGATGACATAGACGCCTTTAAAGCAAGCTGGAACAGCGTGGATGTATCCACGTGCGTTAAGGCGCTTCAACAAACGTTCAGTTAGTGCATTATCACCTTTAAGGCGGAATGCTACCATGCCTGAAAAAAAGCAAGAAATAAAAATTTAATATCAAGTAATGGTACAAGAAATTCAAATTAGGAAAAGAAAGATGAAGAAGAAATTAATAAAGAAGAGATATATAATAATCAACAAAAAAATGTATCGCTGCAATCCAAGTATGGATTGCCTTCTTAAAGCTAGAATCATAACAACATTAAAGTCAGTCAGTCAGTCATACAGACCTAAAAACATAAAAAAATGCCTTGTAGGGAAAAGAATCAAATGTAACGTACCCAAATTTCTTGGTTGAGGTATCTCAAATCGTTGATCAGCAAGAACTAGAGCCTCAAATTTCTGAGCCAATCGGACGCTCTGTAAAGAAATAGAAAATGTAGTTGCAGTATTATTTTATTACCATCCAAATATTACTTAGTTTAGTTGATAGGCCGTTATTGAAACTGTTAAGCCTGAGGCTTTTTCTGTCTGTACACATTAGTCCATAATTAAGAACATTTAGAGCTTGCTTTTGGCCTATTTGGACTTTTTTTTACTTCATGATTATGAATTGACGGCATGGAGTACTTAAAAATATAATATCAATTAGATCTTGTGCAAAAATAGGGCTAAATGTGTAAAAAGTATGATATCAGCAATCATAACTTTGCACATGAAATTTCGCTGAAAAACTACACCTTGATCAAAAGGAAAATGATGGTTGGATATTTTCTAACCTCTCGAATATGCTTTTGGAGGCCGATGACGCCATAATTTCTCAATACGAACCAAAGCTTGAGTGCTCTGAAACGACGGCTGAGAGGGATTTGCCAGTGCTAAAACAAAAACATAAAATTGAAATATAAATTTCGAAAGGCATGTTTCAGTTACTACCCAAAGCAAAAGCAATATTAATGATACAAAGATAATTTAAAAACAAAAATAACACAAGTGTAAGTAAATCGCAGACAATTGTATCCAAATCCTTTTTAAGCTAGTAGAAAACTTTTACAAGAGAATATGAAGAAACATCAAATTGAGCTCCTCGTTCCATGCCTATTTTGTTTAGACTCCTATGAAAATTGCAAATAATTCTTTTTGCATAGAGACAAGTGTTCCTCTAGGTACCTTATATAATGAGCATTTTATATAAAGGAAATTCACCGTCACCAATCCCATCATTTCATTGTTTAACTTATCTAGTAAAACTTATTGTATATCACCGTCACCAAAATTCCCACCACCTACAATCGAATTAAAACATACTAGAGGCTCCTTCTTATCACGATTCTCCAACTGTATGCCATTACTACATCCAGGTGCCATTTTATCGTATCCGTGCAGCTTTCCATCGCCTTCATCATAGAGATCATCTTCACTTTCTATATCAGCGTTGGCTTTATCTTCACCGTTATATTGCTTATAATCACCGTTCATATATGCATCACCATTTAGTTTGTGATTGCCGTTCATATTAGAGTGATCACCGTTATAAAGGTTGTTCTTGCTGTTCATATATGATTGATCATCATATCCCTTTGAACCATTCAGTTGAACAATGTTCTTCATCCTTTTAAGTGGCGCTGAATCCAATTTCTTACAACCTAGCTATTATTAGATTTTAAAAATGTTTTATAAGTATTTGGTATCAATATCAGAATGTATACTGTATAGAAAATAATGATAAAATGTATAGGAATACATATTTTACTTATTCATCATTGGTGAGGCAAGAAGAATTAAATAGAAACAGTTTAAAGAGGAATATAACAAAAAAAATATTTGTATAAACTCACCATATAGTCGATGGCCTTTCCTGAAATCAAAGGAATGTTAATTCAATTATTAAATAGTTTATTTCACAATAATTATCATAAATGAAACAATTAAACAAAACGTAATCAGCGTCACTATATGATTTTTTTTAATTTTATCATTTATTTTTTTTAAAGTGCGCATGGCCCCTCTGCTGGTGTAGACCGCAAGCGATATATAGGTTTGCCAAACGGGCGAGGTGGGATGTGAGATGGGTGACCGGCTAAACGCTAGAGGCAAAAAATTGCTTGCTGGGCTTTTGCTTGCCGCCGGTAACAATAGTCAAACCTTGTCGGCTTATGGTTTGAAAGCATCCGACAGCAGGATGGTCTGCATCTTTACCAACCCGCATTGGAGCAGCGTAAAGTTGCAGCCAATTAAATGTATTTAATTAGCTGCAAAAATTCCAAATATGGAAAGCTTTTGTGAAATAAAACAATAATGGGTCGAAGGAAATGATAATGGCACATTCCATCAATAATCAATGACCAGCAACAGCTCAATAAAAGAGTTGAAAAAAAAAACAATGAACTCACCCGAATTTTCATGTTGGAGGTAAATAGGATTCACATTAAAAGTCCTGTGTAGAGCAGTGCTGTTCTTAACCCTGAAAAGACAAAAAAAAATAATGATAGCCTTCCGCCAGCAGCTTCGACCGCATGGATCCGTTTCAAGGGACTTGACTAACTTATTACTGACGACTTACTAACTTTACCTATTATTACTCGTCCAGTTTTAACAAAAATGGCAAAAACGTGATGCAAATATTATATTGATGCTGACAGTACGCACAGAGTTTGCGATGCCATAATCGAAGAAAAAAAATACATGTCGCATTGATAAACTCTTTTTCTGAAGTCGGTTAAATGTAGAAAAAATAGTTGGTAGAACTATTGCATCGGCGTACGTATGATCTCCAGCAACACTTAATGGGGTGATATACGTGCGAGTAAGTATGCGTACTTGTGGCACAATGCAAGAAGTAGAAGCAGTACAGTAACTTCATAACATCGCCCGAATTTTGAAGTTGATATTATGATGTTACTGTACTACCTGTTCTTCTTTGTTGTGCTACACACGGAGTTTCAAATAATGCCACACCCATGGGCGTACCGAGGGGAGGCAGATCAAGGTCCAGATTGAGGGGATTCAAAAATTCCAAAAGATCTCCTAAACTTTTCGTTTATTCGTCGTAATAAACCTATAAGAAAAAGCTAGATATGCTACCTCCTGCTGTTTCCTTTGTATATTTAATATTTTGTGTGCGTGTCTTCATGTAACGTGGAAGGCAAATTTACGCGCAGTAACTGCGCGGTACTCAGTTTAAAAAAAAATAGAAACCCCCGTTGGGCCCGTTCTGGGGCGTCGCGCGTGGAAGACACCGGTGCGTTCCGCTGGAAATCCCGCACTCCTCCCCAAGCGCAGAGGCAGCCACCGAGGGGGTTTTACTGCGGTCAAATCCAACAATCCGGTACCCTCTCCCGAAGTGTCAGGTACCTTTTGAAGGTCCCCCCCCCCCCGATACCAAAAACAAAAAAAGAGCACCTTTAGGTACTCTTTTTTGTTTTTGGTACGTCTGTCATCCCTTTTAGGCTCGTTTGAGGATGCGTGTAGATGTCCACGGGCTTCAGCGACCTCAAGACCACGTAGCATGCTCTTCTGCTAGTTCTGCTACTCTATATAAAAATGAAAAAAATATATAAAAGAACCATAATCAATATCTATAGCTCACCACATAGCGGTGCAGTCAAAATTGACCATCAGCCACTTAGAAGGATTGAACGCGAAGGAATCGGCCATCTCTACACCGTCAAGCCAGTGCCTGTAAATAAAATTATTTAGTGTTATGTTATATCATTTTTACTTTTTAAATTACACCAGATAAGTACGTATACAGTACCCGGATGACCGAGCGTTACCCGGATATAAACAATTGATTTTCTTCTGACATTATTGGCTTACTTAATACCGTCTACTTCTGCTCCCAATAAAAAAAATAGAATTACATAATACTCTCCGAGAGATGCCGGAAAGAGTCATATTTTTCAGTTTATGTTTAAGTTGATTATTGCTGAAAACATGGTTTAAACGACATTTTCCAAAATTAAACCTAGCTAGATCGATTTATTGCCCCCGAAAACCCTAACAACACACAAAGTTTCATGAAAATCGTTGGTGCCGTTTCCGAGATCAAATATTCAGGTATATACAGGATTTGACCGTTCAAAGGTATTAGATTTAGGCCATGTTAGAAGGACCGGCTAACAATCTAACGATGGATTATCTTCCTAACAATATTGCCTGTCCATTCCACTTCAGCTAGCAGCAATGCAAACAACCTCAGGCAAAATTCAAGCCATTATATCATTTCACACTCATAGTCCCACAGTAGGGTAGAGATACCCCATGTCGTGGGTACCATGGATACATACAAAGAAATGAATCCATAGAAATAAATAAAAATGGATTGTTTGTATGTAATAGTAAAATAACAGCTTTTTACTACATCCATACATATAAATATACCAAAATGACATTATTTACAATTTTTGTCTGTCTGTCTGTCGGTCTGTCTGTCTGTTTATTCCGCCTAATATCTGAAAAGGCTGGACCGATTTTACGGGACTTTCATTGGCAGATAGCTGATGTAATAAGGAGTAACTTAGGCTACTTTTATATTATAAAAATTCTAAATCTCCACGTCCACGCAGACGAAGTCGCGGGCGGCCGCTAGTGTATAAGTGTTTTGGCCCAATACTGGCCACTACGTTTAGTATTTATTATTAACTTTAGCTAATTTTTGAATAGAAGAACGTTTTAAAGATTTTATTTAATTTGGTTTGTCATTTGCATATAAAAAAAATTACACATTGAAAATATTTGTGGAAGTGAATATATTATTTTAATCTTTTAAGTCTACCTTTAATTTCAAATCTCTCTAAAGGCGCAACAATAAGATTTTAATTACCTATACTCCGGACAAACGAACGCGCTGCCAGCGTACGCAGCATCCACGTGAAGCCAGGCCGAATGCTTCTCACACACCTGACCGATCTCCCGAAGATTGTCGAAGGCCACCGACCCCGTGGTGCCCAATGTAGCGCATACCTGGAAATAATAATAAAATATTATTGAATAAAACGTTTTTATTCGCGAACCGGACCATGCATGACCGGCATGACCCGGCAGCTAGCGTAGAACGCAAGCGATCTACGCAGCTAAGCTAAACGGGCGCGGTCTAATGTGAGATGGGTGATCGCTAGTTTTTGTAATTTTAATGCGCATTTCCGTGCTTCAGAGGACACGCTAAGCCATCGGTCCTGGTTATTATTGATAGATGATAGTCGTTAAACTTTGTCGGAGGCCTTGAGGCGGTTTGAAAACATCCGACAGCTGTTTGGCCCGCATCTCCACCAACACGTAAGCTCCGACAACTGAGTTTAACTGAACTCTGAGTATTGATTATGGGATCCATGAATGTAGGGTTGCCATCTCTAAAATTTGTCAACCAAGACAAGACGCGTTAAAACCCCGCATTTTAGAGCCCAAAACCCGGACATATCAACAGCGGGGGGACACTGTATTTAGTGAGTCGGTGCGTCGGTTGACCGCGGCGTGCGGGCACAGTGCGTGTGTCGCGGCCCAAGACTTTATTCTTTTTAAACCCGAACTACCAATGAAGTCCGGCCCGGACGCTCCCCGGACTCCCTCTAAACTAGGACAAATCCGGGGAAATCCGGACGGATGGCAACCCTACATGAATGAAACCTTATCCGATTTCGTTGAATGGTAGAACCTTCGAGCGGAGAAGTACCACCGCTGCACCCACGTCTGCCGTGAAGAAATTCTATTGCGTTTTAGTTCGGTTGCATGGGGCGACCAACCTTCGGTATAGTAGCGTAACTGCATACAAGTACAGGCAAGTCTTACAGCCGTATTCAAGAAGCATACTTGTTTGGCAAAGGGAGATCTCCCGCCGGGCAAGGTGGTCAAGCCCGGGGAGCGGCCGCGCTCCAACTGACTCAGTTCGGAGCTTGTATATATGGTAGGATATTCCGAAAACTTCGATAGCGTGAATCAGGAATACCCGTGGTGCCATCTCTTGATGAGTAGCGGAAGGTCGCTACACTTGCTTAAGTAAGCAGGCAACGCTATGCAAAGAGCGGTATTTGACGTGCAATCGATGGCTTGACCTAACAGCCATCCATAATTGCAAATAAAAACTCAAGCAGCCGGGCGGCGGGATGAAACGACAATTTGAAACCTCCCGAAACCCCTGGGTACTAAATTTCATGAAAATCGTTGGAGCCGTTTCCGAGATTCAAATCATTATACAAGAATCGAGCAGCGATGGCCGAGTGGTAAAAGCCGCGGTCTTCTACTCGACCGATCCCGGGTTCAAATCCTCGGCGCGCACCTCTGACAAAGAAATTTGTAATGTGCGCATTTATCGCTGCTCCACGGTGATGGAAAATATCGTGATATTTAATTAATTACGATGTTCTTCATCGCCGTGCATGCCTGAGAGAAATTCATAATTTCTCGAAAGCATGACGTCCACCAATCCGCACTTGGCCAGCGTGGTGGACTATGGCATAAATCCCCTCTCACTTGTGAGAAGGAGACCTGTGCCCAGCAGTGGGACATAAAAATGGTTCCAAAATTGCTCGTTAAAAGGTATTAGATATGTACGCGCGAAAAATATATATACCTACTTCATAAAATGGAGTGAAATTCAATTTCTTGCAACGACAGCGTAATAGGTTCTTATAATGAATGTGTTAACGTGATAAAATTAATCTCGCAAGTTCCTATAAGAGACTAAAAGAGCTACCTTGAGGTAGCGAATACCGACAGGCTGTACTGAAAATCAGTATTGTAGTTTCTGGCTGCAAGGAGAGTGCAGTCCTTTTTCTCAAATTACCCATAGATATAAAACAGTTATCAAATACTAAATATAAAAAAACAACTAAAACATTGGCTTATAAAAAAAGCATATTACAATATAAACGAATTTTTTAAGATAAGACATCGTGATACGCGCAATAAAAATAGTTTGGGGAGCTTCCGCGTAAAATACATTATAAGTATAACTCGAAACAATGCCTGAGAGTTTTTTTTCCGCCGGCTTTTTTTCTCTCATTGACCCAGCGGTGGGTAGGCATCAAAAGCCGATGATCCGTTAAGATTATTCTTATCGGATCTTAAAACAAAATATTTTTAGTTAATTTTAATTAATAATATTGTATGCCAGAATATGGTAGACTGTTTAAAAATCCAATTATAATTTTAAACATCTTATTCTATGTTTTTAAACAGTCAACAATAAAGTATTTTCATTTCATTTCAAAAATAGATTTATAGAATAAGCATTTTGTAGTTATAATAAGAAATTAACATTTTTCTATTCTATTCTATATTTTTAACATACTTCAAAAGGAGGTTATCAGTTGACACAGTTAAAACTACATAAGGAAGGAAATAATAATAATTATTTTTTTTCAACCTTTTTTTATGTCCCACTGCTGGGCACAAGTCTCCTCTCACAAGTGAGAGGGATTTAGGCCATAGTCCACCACGCTGACCAAGTGCGGATTGGTGGGAGTCATGCTTTCGAGAAATTATGAATTTCTCTCAGAAATACATCATCTGTAAAAATGTCTATCTAGCTATCACGGTTCATGAGATACAGCCTGTACGGAACCCTAAAAATACAATCCGAAATGGTAATATAAGAAACTGATTACAAGCTCTTAATCAAAAGTAATCGTCAGGCTCATAAGCAATTGTCTAGTGCCTTGAGAATAAAACCACTTCCTTTAAAAGCATTCAGTTAATATTTGTTGTTATTTTTAATCTGTCCCGGCTGTCCAAAGGGGCTTATTAGTTAGCGTGTCTTGGGAAAATTAAATGTGGGCGGTTTTTATACTCTGTACAAATTCTCTTGCTTATTTTCTCCCTAACTTATTAGTTACTAACAAGCTGTGCCCTGCAGTTTTACGCAAAGGCCGCCCTTCCAGGAGCTGCTAGATCCAGCTCCCTCTCTCAGCACCCACAACCCCGGAAGCCCCCTTTTAGTCGCCTCTTACGATGAGGTAGGGTTTACCGTAGCCCTTTTCTTAATCCCGAAGCTACAGGGACTACTATCTGACGACCCACGTGGCGTAATGGTTACCATGCCGGACTACCGATCGGAGGGTCCCGGGTTCGATTCTCGGCGAAGCAGAAATTTGAATGATGAGTTTAAAATTTCTGTTCTCGGTTGGGTGTTTGTGTTTCTGTCTTTGTATGTGTCCATGGCACCCACGACACAGGGTACCCTACTGTGGGGCTATGAGTGTGATACGTTATTTATTTATATATTTACCATCTTAAGCCTCTGAACTGCAATCAAATATTACATTGTCTTCGCCCTGGCCATGTATATAAAAACACCAAGATGCAATTAATTTATTTACTGCGAAGGACTTATAAGCTGTGGACGCAAAGGGAGCAATATTCTCGCTAATAATGCTTAAGCGGATTGGGACATGCAGATGGCGGCGAATTAATACTGTTTGCTTTATTAATAGTCTGTTTTATTTTAAGACAGGATTGATGTCAGCTGTTTGTAAGATTTTTCTATATTACAGTGGTTACTGTGTAATAGATCTAAAAACTTACACTGTTTTAACGACGACTGTACAACCCAGAAAAAAATAAGTCAGTTAAGGGCCTCTTTCACCACCTTCAAGTAAAGTGACAAGTACGCTAACTGTTGGTTAAAGTCACCCGTAACTTCAGTTTCAATTTCACGATGTTCGAGTAGCACTAATCATATGATAAACTGACCCGTACTCATAGCTTTTACTTGCCAATTAACTTTACTTGGGACGTAACTAATCAACACTTTACTTGGAGATGGTGAACGAGGCCCTAAAAAATTTAAATTTGCAAAGTAAAATATTAATTAATAACTTACCCAGAAAGGCACAAGTCCTTTGGCTTTATCAGCAATGATGGCCTCCTCCAGTTTATCACCTCGCATGGACTGCTTCTCGTCCGACTCTATGTACCGCATCCTCACCAGACCTGCATCAAGATATAATATTCAGAAAGGAAAGAATATATATGTTCTTTATTTTTTCATTTTTAATAATGGCATCGAAAACTCTGATCATTTTGCCAGCGTCATGTATAATTTTGGCATCACGTTAGTAGTAGGTAGTCATAGAAAAAATCAGTAAGTCGTCAGATATCAGTCAGTCTAGTCAGTCTAAGTTTCAAGTAAAGTGATGGCTACTTTACCAGAACGTGTCCGAAGGAGTTTTGGAGGCAAGCCGAAAAAACATGTTTTCGCACTGTTATTTTATTTCACAACACTCGTGCACTGTCATTAACCTATATCGAACAAAATGCCATCAACTTTATCCGATATAGCTATAAAATACACCAAGAAAATGAAAATAAAACAAGAGCACAACTTGACCCTTCAGACTTCCCACCAAAACTCCCCTATGTTCTTCATAAGTTTGTTGTCTTCTTATATAAGGGCTGATTTACATTGATCCAACGCTGGAATGCAGTAGCACTGGATCAATGTAAACAAGTTTCAATCCAGTACAGCGTCCAGTGTCCAGCGCTGGATCCGAAAAGAATCGTTCCTATTTTTCAATCCAGTGACCTCCCCCCGCACGCCGCGCACCCCGCGCCAGTGTCTCTGGAACCGTGTAAACGCATCGGGCCAGCCTCCGCCGCGTACTCGTATAGTGACCACACTTCTATTTATCTCTTATTCAATACAAGTTAGCAAAAAATGTCTAAATTAGATTTGAAGGGACATTTTTTGAAGAACTCTGCCTATCACTTGTTAAATCTATTTTCTCAAATTAGCTTTTCCTTTATCCGTTCTTCCTCAAATAATTCATTCACATCCTTAAGACATAGTTTTTTTTTGAGTGAAGCAATATCATAAATACGATACTAAAAGAAGATACCATAGAATTCTTGGCAGTATTTTAACTGCCTGCGCTTCCCAAGAAGCGGAATACTCATTTTTGCTAGTTTCCAGCAAAAATGAGTATTGTTGTCACCCTAACAAAGTAAGAGTGCCTACTGGATTTAATGTAAACGGCCAGATCCAGTAGCAATGCCGGTCCAGCGCTGGCATGCATTAATGCTGGATCCAGCCATTGGATCAATGTAAATCAGCCTTAATACTAGCGGCCGCCCGCGACTTCGTCCGCGAGGACCTTAGTTTTTTGCCCTTATAGCCTTCCTCATTATATTGACTATTCATTTAAATTGCGAACGTATTCCGAGGTACTTTATTTAATTTCTTTTAATACAATAACGTAAAGGTTGTTTCCTTCAATCATTCAACAGTAAAAATCGTATATGAGGCATACGCGTTCGAAGAATGCCAAATAAAACCGCTGCCTTGCTACGGTTGGAAGCACAGAACATATTATTAAAAGAGGTATCTCAGTAGGTAGAAACCTCTATAATATGTTCTGTGGTTGGAAGAGACCAGTAGTAACCATCAGCCTTCGGAGTAGCAGTGCAACTATATACGACCTCAGGCAAGACTCTTGGTTGAGGTGGTATGCAGATCCATGATCAACCAGTTAACACAACGTGGCCTGTAAAGAAAAACACCGAAACATGTCACCAACAGCTTACCAATAAGTCCAGCTTTCTCCACGGAAGAATGGGCCTGGTCAGAGCAGTAGCAGATCAGATGGCCCAGGAGCTCAGCAGCTTGGAGATCAGGGTTCAACTTGGATAGCTCGTTAAGAGCTGTGGTGCGAGCTGCCAGAAGACTGACCAGGGTTGCTTCGCTAGCTGTCGTCTAAGAGAAATAATAAAACATTATCTTCTTTGAAAATTGAACTTTGAAGCGCGCATGGCTTGGCGGCTAGCGTAGAATGCAAACGGTCTATGCAGCTAAGCCAAACGGGCGCGGTCGGGTGTGAGATGGGTGACCGCTAGTGACAAACAATTTCATGCGCGTTTCCGTGCTTCGGAGGGCACGTTAAGCCGTCAGTCCCGGTTGTTGTCGATAGATAATAGTCGTTAAACCTTGTCGGAGGCCTTAAGGGTTTGAAAATATCTGACAGCGGGTTGGCCACTAACCCGCATCTCAACCTGCATTGGTGGTGGAGTAAGCTCCAAGCCTCCCCTATAAGGGGGAGAGACCTGTGCCCAGCAGTGGGACGCAAAAAGGGTTGCAGCCGTACGTAGCCATCACTTTACTTGAATATCTAACTTCAGCAACTGATCACTGAAGATTGGTTTCAATAAAACTTGATACAAATGTCTACTTGACAAATTGGTCAAAAGAGCACGTCGCCATTCGTAAAGAATAAGAAGATAGTCTAAAAATGTCTGAGAGTTTTTTTTTCCTCCGGCTTTTTCTCTCTCATTGACCCAGCGGTACCTACCATTAGCATTAAAGCCGAAGATCCGTTAAAATTTAATTTAATTTAGTTTTTTTAAAACTTTAAAATAAACTTAAAATTTAAAATTTAAATTAAGTTATAATTGTAATTAATTTAGTAAATAAATAACTGTAAGTTAATTTAGTGATTATTGGATGCCTGAATAAGGTAGACTGTAATACTATTGTTAGACGCAAACACCCTAATTTTTTGTAAACAGTCATCAATAATCATTTTTCATTTCATTTCAAAATCATAGTCTTACCTGAATGACGCCACCCCCTGGACTGCTGTCCTTTTCATTCAGAAAGCACTCCGGTAGACCCAGCAGCTTGCCCAGCCAGTTCATGGCAATTGTCTCCAACTCAGTACCAGCAGGAGATGATGCCTATGCCGAGGAGAAAATACAGCAGTGTTAAGTTGTTTTACTTAAAGTACCTGGACGACCGAGCGTTGCTCGGATAAAAATAATAGATTTTCTTGGTTTAATGTTTATAATATTAAAATTACCGCTTTTGACTACATCCATATGAATCCATATACGGTACCAAAATATATACTGTCTGCCTGTCGGTCTGTCTGTCTGTTTGTTCCAGCTAATCTCTGAAACGGCTGGACCGATTTTGACGGGACTTTCATGGCAGGTAGCTGATGTAACAAGGGATAACTAAGGCTATTCATTTATTCATATTTAATTGCTTTTTACAGGTGGATTTACAGGTGGTGTTACATAATAATTATTTTAGTGCTTCTGTAAATACCCATTGGGCGTACAATTTTTGTTAGGTAATTAATACATTTACAATACAATACAAAATACCGGAAATTAAAAATATCAATTACACATTAAAATAAAAAAATAAAAATACATATTTAAATTTTACTTTAGTTTTAGAAAAATTCTAAAACTTGATTCAAAAAAGGTATTTTAATTAATAGTTTTTTTTTTACTTTTAAAAAAGTTTCGGGTTAAAGTCCGACAGATTGTTGTTAAATAAAAAACCTTATATTTTAGTTATCTATATAGATTACTTTTAGGAAATACATACCCACGTGAAGCACAGCACATTTAGGGCGCTGGAGAGCATCTCCCCCATGATGGAAGGGTATGAAGTCAGGGCTGGAAAATAGGCATGCATATGCGGGCTCTGCCAGTGGACGATCTGAAACAACCATTCTTTGTTATATAGCTGCTGTAATATCTAATACCTTGAAACGAGCAATTCTTGTATATACCTAAATATATTTTTTGAATCTCGGAAACGTCTCCAACGATTTTTATGAAATTTAGTACCCTGGTTACGGGGGTTATAAATCGACCCAGCTGGCTTTTATTTTTAGTTTAAATATAAACTTAAACAAATATTGTAGTTTAAAAAACTAAAAAAACATGCTTTTGTGGAAATACGAACTAAAAAGTAAAAAATAAGAAGAAAATGTATTTGAATGTAAAAAACGCGTGGGGTGCATGGTGTCAATAGTATTTTAAAAACACACCACGCTTTTTTTACAGTAAAATAAATTTTCTTCTTATTTTATACTTTTTAGTTCGTATTTCCACAAAAGCGTGTTTTTTTAGTTTTTAAACTACATTATTTATTTTAAATTTTTAGTTGGATTTTTATTCTCATATTAAATTATTGCATTTTCATCGGCCCTTGACCCCTGTGCAAATTTTCAAGTTAATCAGACGCCTAAGTGAAAATGAAATTAAAAGATTCCGTTACATACATACATACATACATACATACAGGTCAAGCTAATAAAAGCGTGTTAAAATATGACTCTTCCTGACATCTATTGGCGTGTATTAATAATATAGTGGCGTAGAACGACTAAATCTTCCTTGGCCGAATGGTTACGTGGGATGACTGCGGAACTAGAGACCCGGGTTCAAACCTCAGTCAAAACCATATTGCGTTTATTTCTTCTTTTTTTTTAGGAGCTGATTAATTTCAAATGCCGTTTTTAAGTATCACTAAGCAAATGAGTGGAAGTTTGAAATGAAACCAAGGAAATAAATTGTTTTTATCCGAGCAACTTAAGAAAACTTATAGAAATACCTTATTTTAATTGCAAAATACCATGTGTAATACCAAGTGGAGATCCATGCAGTGGGACATTAGAATTGGTTTAGTAAATTAAAACTTACTCCAGGCATGATGTGGTCTTCCACATCTTTGAAGATATCGTCCCATTTTTCAGGCAGTTGAGGAGCTTCCGTCGGCAGCCTCTTGTGGAGGTACCCCGGCTGCACCCCGGGGTACACGCGATGATCTCGAATGTTCTCCAAGTAGTCAGCTATGTAGTCTACCATTTCCTTCGCTGTTGAGGGGAAAGATAATCAATAATTAAAATAATAATACTTTTATTAAATAATAAGCATTTATCTAATCTAATACCTTTAAACGAGCAATTCTTGTATATCCCTAAATATATTTTTTGAATCTCGGAAACGGCTCCAAAGATTTTGGTGAAATTTAGTAACCTTGTTTCGTGGGGTGATAAATCGATCCAGCTAGGTTTATTTTTAGAAATTTCAAATTTCAAAAAAATATTTTAAGCGATAATCAACTTAAATATGAACTGAAAAATATGACTCTTCCTGACATCTATTGGCGAGTATTAATGATATTGTGGCGTAGAACGCCGTCAAACGCCAAACGTCAAACCGACGTTCAAAGAGATGACACGGTCGACCAGAAAGTGTTCTATAACAATTTCGTTCATTGAATTAAAGCTTCCTTGGTCGAATGGTTACGTGGGCTGACTGCGGAATTAGAGGCCCAGGTTCAAACCCCATTCAAAACTATATTGCGTTTATATTTTATGTTTTTTTTTTTATTGGGAGCTACTTCAGATGGCGTTATTAAGTAACACCAATCAAATGAGTGATTCGTTTGAAATAAAACCATTGAATAAAATATTATTATTGTTTTTTTCTTATGTACGGTTATATTTAATAATTATTCTTTTTATTGTACACACTAAATTTGTCTTTTTTTCACATCTTCTATCCATTCCTGGTACTGCCGGAAGAAATTTCTTTTAGAAATAAGCAGTACCCTGTAAGTACATATTTCTCTTTTATTGTCGTTTCTAACAATTTGTTTGTGTCCGGGTACCTGTTCCTTATCAGCACATTTCTACTCTGTAAGGAAGCTAGTTATTGTTTACCTAATATTTCAAAACATTTTAATTTTTAGGGTTCCATACCTCGAAAGAAAAAAACGGAACCCTTATAGGATCACTTTGTTGTCCGTCTGTCTGTCTGTTAAGACCCGTTTTCTCAGGAACGCGTGGAGTACTGGAACTGGAACTTATATCAAATACTCAGGTGTACTGTCCCTTGGAGCTGTGAAAAAAAAACGGACGCTTTTCGACACTCGCAAGGGAATGAAAACCGAGAGGGTACTCGTGAACTCGTACGCGTGAACTCACAATCTCGAAATTTGGTACGAAGCAGCGTCTTATAGCATAGATAAAGGAAAAATTGCGAAATCCGTAAATTTTTGTTACATCATATATTAAAAATATTTTTTAATACAGTTGCTCAAAAAGTGGCGTATTGCAGGGACGTATAGCGTTCGGGAAGTGGGCTATTACACACTCGTGCTTTTTCTTTACCTTTTCCGAACTCGTGCATTTTCTTTCCCAACTGTCAAAATAATGTCTATTAAAAAGAAAAAAAAATCCAACCACGAAGTTTTAGAAGTTTTTATGATTCATGAAAATATTTCTAAAAAGAAGCTACTAGATTTGATTCAATGAGTTAGGTTAGGTTTCATTTCATTTCATCTCATTAGGTAACATTTTCATTTCATATAAATAAAAAAATTCTACTGAAGACTTGGCTGTATGGGCATAGTTCCCTTTGCCTACCCAGAATGGGTAAAGAAAACAAAAAAATTCTCTGCTTATATTCTTATACGGTTGGCGCCATTTTTCATAAATGTTCTTTGCGAGTTTAATTATTAGTTAGTTGAGTGTATTGTGATTTTATTATTTTATTAAATTGCTTCATTTTTTCGCAACTCTATTAAAAATAGTCGTTCAGTACACGTGCGGAACAGTCATTGGAAGGAGTTCCGACCGTCAACCCTCACCTTCGGCTGCGCCTCGGCTCGGGTAGACATTTGTCGGAACTCCTTGCAATGACAGCCTTTCCGCACTTGTAATGAAATATACTATTACGGAACCCTCGGTTCACGAGTCCGACTCGCACTTGGCCGGTTTTTTTATTCATTATTTTTTCAATCACAAAAAACGAATGCTACATCATTATAAGTCGTCATGGATTTCAAACGTAGTAGTCACCCTAATGGTACTGTTACTGCTGTACTGCACCCAATACAAATGCATAGTTGATACGACAAAACAATTAAATTCTATTTTCTCCACAAATTCTGTCAAGTGTTGATTGAAGTCTGTAAAGGACGAAAGAAAAGTACAAAAGAAAAGACAAGTCACACAAAGACTTCGATTAAGACCACAGATGTGTACAGAAATGCTTCAGCGTATTTTTTTCAGTATGTATGTAGTACTTTGAACATCTGCGTTCGTATGCACCCTTAGAGCATCAAATTAACTGACTCACCCTTCAGTAGAGACGGTATAGCGCCTCGCTTCGATACATAATTTTTGTGCCAAATAATATGGTGCGGGGGAAGAACGCATACATTTTAATTTCGTCACACATTCACAAATATTTTTTTCATCGCTACAAACGCTACAGATTTCTAAATATGTCAATTTCAATTGACAACGTCATTTTCTATGCACTGACACCGACACACACACACTAGTTGTATATCCAGAAGGCACATTGTGCATGCACGTTGGGACGAGGGGTTGGCCCGTTAAGGCCACTCCTCTGACGGGTGTCATACCTGTCAATACCTTGATGCTCTAAGTATGCACCATAGCTTTAGAGGAGCCTTCTCTGAGGACTATCAATTAAAATGTAGTGGCGAAAGTTTAGTACTAGAGTATGTCTATAAGGAGAATAGAAGTCGGCATTTTTAGAACCAAACAAGCGCCGCCCGCGACTTCGGCCGCGTAGACTTTAGTTCATGATTTTTTCTAAAATAAAAGCCTAAGTTACTCCTTTTTCCATCCGCTACCTGCCAATGAAAGTCCCGTCAAAATCGGTCCAGCCGTTTCAGAGATTTGCGAACAAACAGACAGACAGACAAAAATTGAAAAATATATACATTTATATGCATGTAGTAAAAAGCGGTTATTTTTAATGCACACAAAATCTGCACTTGACCAGCGTGGTAGACTGTGACCACTGTGACATACCTCTCACTTCCTAGAGGAGACCTATGCCCAGCAGTGGGACAAAACATGTATTGAAAATAAAATTTTCTAAAAGAACGAAAATCCTAAAAAAAACGTCAAATAATAAATAAGTAATTAAGGTTTCACACTCATAGCCCCACAGTAAGTAGATATACCCTGTGTCGTGGGTACCATGCACACACATAGACATGAACATAAACATCCAGAGCGAGAATAGAAACGGCTGCTCATCATTTCAGTCTTTGCTTCGCCGGAAATCGAACCCAGTACCCCTGATAAGTAGACCAGATTGGTAAACGTGTCAATAAGCTTTATAAGTCTGTACTTATAAACATCAGTTTTCTAACACCCTTACACAGAAGTAAGTAGACAATAAATTCCATTAACAGAGAGACAGTCTTTATTTCGCTATATAAAACAGTTTGTAGCCCCATAATACAGCAACAAGTCGTTTAAAAGGGTGTGCGACCATAAAAGTGTTATATAGGATTTGAAAGATTCAGTACGATTCAATAAGATCGGAGAATCAATGGTCGTTTATTTCGTTCTATTTGTTCTATTTGCGATATATTGAAATTGTTATGTCGGTCTTTATTGGCACAGGAAAGCTAAAATTAGATCTGGTATTTGTAAGTGGCATATGTTTTTACGCTTTTCATGTAATTTTTTAGAAGCGAAAGTTGAATCACTTATCAAAAATGTTGAAAAGTTAAATACTCAAACAGAAAAATTATGTGATTTAAGAAACTAAAGAAAGAAAGAAAGAAAAAATATTTATTTCATATTAGGAATAAATATTTTTTCTCCAGCTTAAATGGCTTACTATTCGACAAAGGCGTAACTCTAGGATTTTAATGGGTTTGTATTCCGTCTTGCCTGACCCATCTTCTCCTGTGTACCTCAAGGAAAATTTTCAGTACCTCTGCTCCGCCCATAACAGAGGATTACGTTTTTCCAAAAATCTTAGTATTATTCTTCCTCCACTTATTAGTGGATTTTTCCATCACTCCTTCACAGTTCAGGCCATACAGCTCTGGAACACCCTACCCGAAAATATAAGAAAGGCACCCAGCAAATTGGCATTTAAGAAATTAGTCCGAGAGCACTTCTTGAGCATCCCTAGCACCATCTAATATTTTTATTAACGAGAGTCCTATTTATTGTGCATTTTATTGTCATTACACCGAGTATGCTTATGTATATGTATGTATGTGTGTATGTATGTATGTATGTATGAATATGAATATATATTGGTGTACGTATTTTATTATGTTCCAGTTATCATTATTATTTTTAATTTTGTGTCTTTTAGCTTGTTTATTTTAGAAGCCTACCTCGCATTCTCAACATCACCCAGGGTCGAATGGTAGACAATGCCAATAGGCATTAGGTTTAACCCTTTGTGAACCTTAGTTTTAGGTTTTTCACATAAATATAAATAAATAAATAAAAAATACAAAATATTCGCTTAATGAATGACATTTTTTCCCGGTCATCGCCTTTAAGTGCCCGTTTGGGCTAGATGCTGAGAGAAAAAAGGCGGCGGAAAAAAACTCCCAGCACTCTTTTTAAAAAAAACTACATAAAAATATATTTGATTGAGATAACATGGCTATGGGTTTATTATGGTCACACGTGACAGCTGATCATGTGAGACACCATAAAAAACACGCCTTTTGAAAATACGAACTAAAAAGTAAAAAATAAGAAGAAAATGTAGTTATTTTACTGTAAAAAAAGCGTGGGGTGCATGGTGTCAATAGTATCTCAAAAAGCACCCCACGCTTTTTTTACAGTAAAATAAATTTTCTTCTTATTTTTTACTTTTTAGTTCGTATTTACAAAAAACGTGTTTATTTTTTTCATATTATTGCAATGTCATCGGCCCTTGACCCCTGTGCAAATTTTCAGACGCTTAGAAGCAGGTGATAATGAAGTTAAAAGATTCCGTTACATACATACATACAGGTCAAGCTAATATAAGCGTGTTAATGAAGAATATTCATACAAACGTGAGAGATCCCTTCTTCTTAAGGAAGCGATAGGGCCCAATCAATCTAGAGTCTAATCTAGAATGGAGTAGCAGACGAGCATGCAGGCCACGTGGTGTTAAGTGGTCGCTGCAGCCCATGGACATCTACATACAACCTCAAGCAAGCGTAGCTAAGTCTTGTCTAAGGTCGTATACAATTGCACTGCTACTCCGGAGGCTGGTGGTCGCCTCATGTAAGTTTGGCCGGCAACTGCACCTTTCCACCGAAACACAATAGAGTTAGTTCACGGTAGAAGTGGGTGCAACGGTGGTACTTCCCAGGGCGAACGATAATAGTTCTACCACCTACCAAACCTGGTTTGCTTTAGTAAGTATAGGAAATTCAATTGTTGTGCTTATAATATATGAATGTTCACCTCGATTTCTCTGGGATCCCATTATCAGACTATGACTTAGTAATTGTTGGACTACCTCAGGAAAGTAAGATTTCGAATAAAAAACCATTTATTGAAAGAATTTTCGCAGTTACAAACCGTCTCAGTACCTTCCATCATCAGCTCAGCAACATGATGATTACTATCCACAAAATATCTCTTATCCTTCAGAAATTATAAGAAAATTAATGTAGGTATGTGCCTATAAAATTTGAGAGTTCCTTTTGATTTCTCTGGCATCCCAACAACAGATTCTACCTTGCTGACAATGGGGCCACCTCGGGAGTAATCGGTGAACATACATAAAATCATACATACAGCCGAATACAGTACTTCCTCTTTCTGGATGTCGGTAAAAAGTCGTTAAACCTTGTCCTAGAAAACGTCTGCTCCCCTAGCTATCTATTTCCACTCCCGCATTGGAGCAGCGGATTGGAATAAGCTCAAGGCATCCCAATAATGGGAAGAAGCCCGTGCCCAGCAGTGGAATGCAAAAAAGGACTCATCTAAACCCTATTCATCAGAAAATTATAGGTTTGCGCTAAAGACGTTAATACGAGACCTTAAAAGATCTATTTATTTACCTTGATTGATAATTTCTGATATTTATATTCACACCACGTCTCAGAACATTGTATTAGTTAGAATCAGGACATAACTTATGTACTAATTACTTTATAATTACGTAGAGCGGACTGTAATTTTGAAAAATTGTATGGTTTTACGGAATTTCAATGTCATATTAATATTGTCAAGGTTTTGCTGTGCTATTTATTAGGAGTATCTGGACGACCGAGTTTATACCTACTTAATTGAAGTTGGCTTAATCAAATAATTTTGCTTACCCTTAACCCGAAACTCGGTATGATCCATACTGGACGAAGGAAACCGATCTGACTACCTGTAACAAATAAAGTTCATTTTAAAAATTAAAATAAAAAATAACGTGTCTCTCCTAAGAAAGAAAGAAAGAAAAAATATTTATTTCATATTAGGAATACAAAATATTCGCTAAATGAATGTTATTTTTTCCCGGTCATCGCCTTTAGGTGCCCGTTTGGGCTAGACGTTGAGCTGAGAGAAAAAAGGCGGCGGGAAAAAAACTCCCATCAGCACTATTTAAAAAAAAGTACATTATATATTTGAGATAACAGAGTCGCTATGGGTCGATAATGGGCACACGTGACAGTCGATCGTGTGCAATGTAAGGTGTTCGATAGCAAAAATAGAATTATAAAAGCATGGGGATTCTTAGAATACATTATAGAAACCAAGTTCGCGCGCCCAAATTGAAGTATTTTAATTGGTGCCATTAATTGCATCAAACGCCGGGCCGCCCAGCATGCGAAAAAAATATGACAGTTTGTGATGTTAAAATGTGTCACAACACTTTTGAAAAACAAAAGAGATCTAATAACATAACTTTTCATAGTGAAGTTTTCAAAATTTTTATAGAGTTCTTTCATATCGACATTGTCATTTGTTTGCAGGGCGAATTGACGGTCGACATTTGACGGCTTTCTGCGCCACAATATTATCATTATTCTCTCAGTAAGAGTAATTTTATATTTAACGGCATAAATATTAAATAAAACGACAATTTCTATCAATAAAAATTTGCTGGATCGATTTATCATCCCCGAAACCAGGGTACTAAATTTCATCAAAATCTTTGGTGCCGTTTCCGAGATTCAAAAACTATATTTAGATATAAACAAGAATTGCTCGTTTAAAGGTATTAGATTTGGCTATCACTGATTAACCCACAAAGCAACACTGCCTAATACTTATCCGATTTCGGGTCACTGCAAAGTAACACGAGTACCTATCCAATTAATATCCGATGGATACGCTTGAAGTAAAAACCGACAAATATCGACCAAAGCTGTATGGCTTCTCTACGCCGTGGTGATCGCGTATCTATGTTATCTTTAGTTTTATAGCCGAGTCTAAGCTGGATATTTCATGTGCCAATTATCAATATTAATGCTAGCTGACCCTGCGAATCCGGAACAACTTTTCAAGGTTTTTGTGTCTCCTTAAAAAAATGGGGTGGACCATCCTTATGACTTAGGGATTTAAAAAATAGATTACGAACAATTCTCAGACCTACCGAATATACATATAAAATTTCATTAAAATCGGTCAACCCGTTTCGGAGGAATATGCCAAAGAAACACTATGATATGAGAATTTTGTATTTATAATCATAGAACAAATCAGTAAGTCATCAGGTATCAGGTCTAGTCAGTCCAACATTCAAGTAAAGCGATGGCTACTTTACTAGAACGTGTCCGATGGAATTTTGGAGGCAAGCAGAAAAAACATATTTTAGCACTGTTATTTTATTTCACAAACGCTCGTGCTCTGTAATTAACCTATATCAAACAAAATGCCATCAACTTTATCCGATATAACTCAAAAAAACACCAAGAAAATGAAAATAAAACAAGAGCACAATATGTCTTTTTCGACTTCCCGCCAAAACTCCAAGATGAGGTAGAGTTGGTGTGATACCTGTTTATATATTATTTATATTTATTTGATTATATATATTTATTTGATACCTCATTTTTCGCTCTACGGGTAGAGTCTAGTGGCTTCATATAACTTTTTCTGACAGTTAGAAATGTTGCTCTTAGCGTATGAACTTGAGAGTATCAGTGTACGTTCAGCGTTTTATTAGTTAGTTTTAGTAGAGCAACCTGTTCTATCTTTTTTGTATCGGTGGGGGGAAACCTTCAAAAGGTACCCAGCACCTTGGGAGAGGATACCGGGTTATGTGGGATTTGTACCGCACTAAAACCCCCTCGGTGGCCTGCATCTGCACTTGGGGGAGGACTCCGGGATCTCCATTGGAACGCACCGGTGTTCTCCACGCGCGGCGCCCCACACTTTCAGCCCTACCCGAAAATGCTACTAAAAAGTTAGAAGCGCGGAAACTTTTAAAGTTGTAGGTAAACATTTGTTAAGTGCCTGAGAGAAACACATAATTTCTTGAAGACATGATGTCCACCGATCTAAACTTCGCCAGCGTGGTGACCTATGGCCTTCCCTCTCTTTCGATAGGAGACCTGTGCCCAGCAGTGGGACAGCAGTTGTACAAAATGTAATCCTCAATTTTGATGTGGCGACCGTTTTGTATTAGCCGATCGGAGGGTCCCGGGTTCGATTCCCGGCGAAGCAGATATTTGAATGATGAGTTTAAAATTTCTGTTTTGCTCTGGGTATATGTGTTTTTATCTTTGTGTGTGTCCATGGCACCCACGACACATATAACCCTACTGTGAGGGCTATGGGTGTGACACGTTATTTATTTATTTATATTATTTCCTTCAAAATTGAATATCAAGAGTCCACCTAAACAAGCATAAGAGTACATTTTTTTCCAACCATTTTTTATGTCCCACTGCTGGGCACAGGTCTCCTTCTCACAAGTGAGAGGGGATTTAGGCCATAGTCCACCACGCTGGCCAAGTGCGGATTGGTGGACGTCATGCTTTCGAGAAATTATGAATTTCTCTCAGGCGTGCACGGCGATGAAGAACATCGTAATCAATTAAATATCAAGAATATTTTCCATCACCGTGGAGCAGCGATGAATGCGCACATTACAAATTTCCTTGTCAGAGGTGCGCGCCGAGGATTTGAACCCGGGATCGGTCGCGTAGAAGACCGCGGCTTTTACCACTCGGCCATCGCTGCTCGAGTACATTACAAGTTAAAAATAGAGGTTGATTTTTACTCGCATTTTCAATTAAAGTATAAAATGCCCTATACATTGGCTTTTAAAATGAAACCAAACAAACAATACATCACTATCCGTCGAGTCCGGACAATCGATCACGGCCTTTATTTGCCGAAGGTGGTTCATGGGCGATGGCTAAAGGGTCTTTTACAGCAAATAATAAATACACTACTCATTGACCTTTCCTGCTATAGAAAAAAACGCCAATTTCTATTTTCGAGAAATTGACGTTTTTTTCAATGATGTAATGAAATGGCTCGAAAACATTTGAGATTGTCGATTTTTTGTTTTTTCAACCTTTTTCAAATCCCACTGGAAATGTGCCCAGCCATATCTCCTCGGGGGTAAGAAGGTTTTAGGACATAGTTCACCACGCTGGCCAAGCACACACCGCCGTCCCTCCCGGGGCTGCTGGCTGAACGGGTCCAACTCCCACTCTTACCACCCACAACCCCGAAAGCCTCCTTTTAGTCGCCTCTCACGATCAGGCAGAGGATACCGTAACTTTATTATAAATCCCGAAGCTACAGGCACAGGCATTCGTTCACAAGTGAGAGGGATTTTGGACATAGTTCACCACGCTGGCCAAGTGCGGATTAGTGGAGACAAATTATGAGTTTCTTTCAGACATGCACGATGATGGAAAACATCGTAATTACGAGTAATTAAATACCACAATATTTTCCATTGCCGTGCAGCAGCGATGATATTTATGTAGGCCACATTTTCAAAATTTAAAAATAATGACGCTCTCTTCTTATACATTTACGAGATCTCTTTAATGGTCAAAACAGAAATCACAAAATATGAAACCCTTAAATCAAAAAGTCATAACAGTAAATTACGTTCAATCGCTTCCAAAACAATATCATAACAGTGTCTTTTGCATGGGACCAAAAATATATAACGGTCTACCGGAATTCCTCAAAATTAAAACGGGCAAGGAGTTTAAAAAAGGACTAAAAACGTATTTACTGAAAAAGGCGTATTACTCAGTCACTGATTTCTTAAACGACAAAACGGCATAAAGGAATTCCATAAAAACCTGGGAGGTTCTATTTCCGCCGGCTTTTTTTCCTCTCAGTGTACATACACCCTGTGATATGGGTACCCAAAGCTGACGATCGGAACCAATCCGAAATATAAATAAATAAATATTTTAATTTATAAAAGACGCAATATGGGACAAATAAAAATAATAGTAAAATAGATGTTAATGTACATTTCGTAATTGTGTTATAGTTTAGTTTTTTCCTTTTATATTTCTATCATTGTATATTCATACCTCATGAGGGTAAATATGGCGAACTAAATACTAAATGTATATAAAGAACTTTGTAAACACCCATATTTGTGCAAATAAATGTCTTTGTCTTTGTCTTTATTTGTCAGAGGTGCGCGCCTAGGATTTGTACTCGGCATCTCCGTTTCCGAGACTTTGGTCTTTACCGCTCGGTCATCGCTGTTCCAGTGGGTATTTACTTGAGTAGAAACAGATAATTTTATTTATCTGGCTTTGCTTTTTTAATTCGTTTGGCGACCCGCGTGGGGACGGTACCATGCCGCACTGCCGGAGGGTCCCGGGTTCGATTCCCGGCGAAGCAGACATTTGATGATGAATGATGAGTTTAAATTTCTGTTCTCGGTCTGGGTGTTTGTGTTTCTATCTTTGTGTGTGTACATGGTACCCACGATACAGGGTATGTCTACCATACTGTGGAACTATAGTGTAAAGCGTTATAAGCGTTATAATAGTTGGCGGCTACACAAGGCTTGAATTCGCTTGAGCTTGTGTGTGGATGTCCGTGGACTGCAGCGACCACTTGCATGCTCGTCTCCTACTCCATTTAAATTAAAAAAGTGACAGTGACATGGAAACCTATAAAAACCTGGCACGTATCTAGGGTTGTCAACTTTTTTTTACAAGAATTAAAGTATTTAGGTCTGAGAATAAAAACAAACAGTATTTTACAAAAATGAACAGTATTTTATTTTTTGAAGCTAAGGTGAATCGTTTCCACTTTCCATCCTAAAACACTAATTTAAAAAAAAGGCGAGCAAGGTGTACACGAAAAAAATGAGTGTGTGTCGATTATGACTGCGCTGCACTAACTTAGTGTTCGTCCGAGATGTTGACACTGAAAACAGTATTTTGTATACTTTATTTTCGTTCAACAGTAAAAAGTATAATGTATTTAAAAAACAGTATAATACTGTTTTTAACAGTATGGTTAGCAACCCTACACATATCACGCGTGAACTTATTGGATTAGTAGCCTCATCGGCTGATACTTTACTATCATAGTATTAGATGCTATGTAGCGAGTTAATTGCAGTAAGCCTATTTTATTGCTAAGTTATTTTAACCGACTACTAAAGTTGCGGTTTCAAACTATCATTCTAGCCGAATTTTTATCATTGAAATATTTGCATACCTCAAGAAGGTAAATATGGTGAACTAAATATATATATAAACAACTTTGTAAACACCCATATTTGTTCAAATAAAAGTCTTTGTCTCAGTATCTGTCTCTGTCTCTGCCTCTACCTCTGTCTCTGTTTCTGTTTCTATCTCTGTCTCTGTCTCTGTCTCAGTATCTGTCTCTGTCTCTGTCTCTATCTCTGTCTCTGTCTTTATATCTGTCTCTGTTTCTGTTTCTGTTTCTATCTCTGACTCTGACTCTGCCTCTGTCTCTGTCTCTGTCTTTGTCTTTGTCTTTGTCTTTGTCTCTGTCTCTGTCTCTGTCTCTGTCTTTGTCTTTGTCTTTGTCTCTGTCTCTGTCTCTGCCTCTGCCTCTGTCTCTGTCTCTGTATCTGACTCTGTCGTTGTCTTTGTCGTATTTTTCGGCGCGTATATGGTCGTTTCGGAAAACGCGCTTATACGCGCGCTTCTTTTTGTAAGTACCGGAAAATATCAAATATTGACGCCATAGTTAAGGCGGAGTTTATGAAGAATGGCAATGAAATTCAAAAAAATTATATAATAATATGTTTTATTTTATTTTTGAGGTGAAAACTTCTTTAGCGGCGTTGTGCACTTTTTTGGGATGGGTAAAAAATATTAAACTCGCGTCAGGACACGTGGCCTGATCGAATATTCGTAAGACGGAGGGGTGACAGCTGATGGCTCGACTGTCTATACTTGTAAAATTCGTTAATATCAAGTATTTAAAATATGGACATTGAACAAAGTGCATCTATTAATGAAAAAAGTGACAAAGAGATGGTGAAAGAAAATGAGTGAGTACTTTATAAAAATACTAGATGAAAACCTACTGAAAATACTAGATGAAAAATAATACTGATAAAAGCAATTCGTGCGAAATTATTCCCTAACCATTCCAAAATATCAAAAATGCACAACGTTAATATTCAAGTTTTCACTTCTGCCGGCACTACTGGAGTGCATTTTTTTAAATATTTTTGACCTTATACTAATGTACAGGAATAAGGGCGGACTTAATGCAAAAAGCATTCTATTTTAGTATTTTTTCTAGGGATTTATGATAATCTTTAATCTCCATACATAATTATCTTAATACATGGTCTGAAAAACTGTAAAAATCTCGGTTCGTTTCAAATCAAATCGGCTACAGAAATTAAAAAACCGGCCAAGTGCGAGTAGGACTCCCGCACGAAGGGTTCCGTACCATTATCTATAAAAATCACGTTTATTGTATGGGAGCCCCCTTAAATATTTATTTTATTCTATTTTTAGTAGTTGTATAACAATAGCGGCAACAGAAATAAAATAATATCATTGCCTTTGATTATCCATAGAAATCATTGCACTAAGATTGAATGAAAGGTAAATTGTGGCTTACGATTTATGACGTATTAAAAAAAATACTTACTAGATGGCGTTCAAACCAATTTTCGGTGGAAGTTTGCATCGTAATGTACATCATATATTTTTTTTAGTTTTATCTTTCTCATAAGTTCGAAGTTACAGGGGGGGGACACATTTTACCACTTTGGAAGTGTCTCTCGCGCAAACTATGCAGTTTAGAAAAAAATTATATTAGAAACCTCAATATCATTTTTGAAGACCTGTACATAGATAACCCACACGTATGGGTTTGATGAAAAAAAAATTTTGAGTTTCAGTTCTAAGTATGGGGAACCCTCAAAATTTATTGCTTTTTTCTACTTTTGTGTGAAAATCTTAATGTGGTTCACAGAATACTTCTACGTACCGAGTACTCAAAGTTTCGGAAAAAGGTGGCTTTGACATACGGACGGACAGACAGACAGACAGACAGACAGATAGACATCACGAATCCATAAGGGTTCCGTTTTTTGCCATTTGGCATCGGAACCCTAAAAATGGCTGAGTAAGTTCCGCATACAAATAGAGGGAATTCAGTATTTTTAAAAATGAATTTAGAAACATTACGATATTATCAGTGACGACCCGCGTGGCACAATGGTTACCGTGCCGGACTGCCAATCGAGAGGTCGGGTTCGATTCCCGGCGAAACAGAAATTTGAATGATGAGTTTAAATTTCGGTTCTCGGTCTGGGTGTTTGTGTTCCTGTCTTTGTATGTGTCCATGGTACCCACGACACAGGGTTTACCTTAATGTGGGGCTATGACTGTGTAACGTTTATTTATTTATTTATTCATTTTAATCCAAATTTCATCTTACGAAGCGCTTGCGTGTGTGTGAGCGGTGCGTGAATGCGTCTCATGGAAACCCTAATCAGCCTAAACAGATTATACAATTTAAAAAATTGTATAATCATTGCCTGAGAATTATACAATTTAAAAAATTGTGTAAATTCTCAGGCAATGATTTATATATGTACTAGCCTACATAAACGGTGTTGGAAAATATCGTTATAAATATATCTTTTCCCAGATAAATACGCTCTTGATGAATTTGAACCTCCGCCTCCGTATTGGAGACCGCCGCCGTCTTAACACTGCTTTACCGCGGCCCACATCCCAGTTGTACTTTTGTACTATTTTCTGAACCGTTATTTTTATATTGAACCGATATTGTTCCTAAAATATTTTGTTGTTGTCGTTGAGGAAATGTTTAACTTATCATTCAAATTTCTGCTTCGCCGGCAATCGAACCGAGGAGCCTCCGATCGGCAGTCCGGCATGGTAACCATTACGCCACGCGGGTCGTCGAATTAGCTATGTGTGTATTTATCGCTGCTGCACAGTGAGGGAAAACAATGTGATATTTAAAGCATAGTGGACTATGGCCTTTATTGATATCGGCGGAGAGGGAACTTTCAAAAGATACCCGGCACCTTGGGAGAGGATACCGGGTTATGTGGGATTTGTACCGCACTAAAACCCCCGCGGCGCGGTGGCGCGCCTCTGCGCTTGGGGAGGACTCCGGGAGCTCCAGTGGAACGCACCGGTGTCCTCCACGCGCGGCGCCCCGTACGAGCCCATCCTCGAGAGAGCAGATGTGCTCTCCTGCACCTTCCAATGCTTACATTGGCATGCGGCCACGCACATACCGCTAGATTAGTTGTTGTACTTAAGAATTTCTTAAATGAAGGAAAGAAAAGAAAGAAAGAAAAATATTTATTTCACATTAGGAATACAAAATATTCGCTTAATGAATGTCATTTTTTCCCGGTCATCGCCTTTAAGTGCCCGTTTGGGCTAGATGTTGAGCTGAGAGAGAAAAGGCGGCGGAAAAAAACTCCCAGCACTCTTTTTTTTTAAAGTATATAATAATATATTTGAGATAACAGAATGGCTATGGGTTGATAATAGTCACACGTGAAAGCTGATCGTGTCAGACACCATCAAAAGTTTCAATTAACTGGATCTGACTATGAATTTGTTATGCATTTCTTGATTTTCTTGTAATTTTATGTTTTAAGCTATTGTTTATGTTTAACAAATTGATTCTTTTTGATATTTTAAGGCAGGACAACGTCTGCCGGGATCGCTAGTTTTTATATATTTTTATTAAAAATATAAGGTACCACTCTCTACACTCGAGTAGGTGGTAGAACTATTATGGTTCGCCCGGGGAAGTACCACCGCTGCACCCACTTCTGCCGTGAACCAATTCTATTGTGTTTCGGTGGAAAGGTGCAGTTGCCGGCCACACTTACATGAGGCGACCACCAGCCTCCGGAGCAGCAGCGCAACTGCATGCGACCTCAGACAAGACTTACCTATGCTTGCTTGAGGTTGTATGTAGATGTACATGGGCTGCAGCGACCACTTAACACCACGTGGCCTGTATGCTCGTCTGCTACTCGTGCCCCGCGGTTTCACCCGTGTTATTTTTTTTAAGTATCCTATTTTACTTCTGATGACGCCAAGAATATAGGTATATGTACAAAGTTTCATGATGATCGGTTGAGTAGTTTTCGCGTGAAAGAGTAACAAACAAACTTACTTCCGCATTTATAATATTAAGTAGGATTTGTTTAACTTAGTACTAGTACCATCTATCTGTCTTTAAATTTTGTCTATAAAAGCTATAAGAAAGTAACTCTATTTTTTCATTTCAGTGTTCTGCCAGAAAATTACCTGAAAACTTCAGTAAACTGAATGCACACATATAATTCATAAGTATACTATTCAATGGCTAACCTTAACCTTCTACAAAGTCTTTATAAAACACAATAGTGCAAATTTTGCACGTATCTTTAATTTTCCTAAGCAAAGACTTATTCTAAAAAAAAATATAGTACTTACTAAATGCCGAAGACACTAAGGGGGGACTTTAAACTATTTTTTTAAACTAAATCACCGAGTTATTGATGTAAATAAGTCAACATTGAACGCGTAACTGTGAGACAGTCAAGGAGAAACCGCTATATATAGGGGGTTGCGTCGGCTGCGCTTATAATACACAAGCGTAGCGGATAATTCACAAATTAAATTTCGTAATATTATGCAGTACACCACATAAAGTTTGTCAATCAATATAATCTATTTTATTTAACAAAATAAAAGTATTTGATTGGGTTGAGGCATTTGTGGAAATAAGTGAAATACAATAATAAATATAAAAAAATGTATTGAACAAACTCAATAAGTAGAGAAAAAAGTTGCAAAGTTTTGCAAAAAATATATTACAAGAGAAATTCTCAACATTTTAATAATAATAATAATAGTAAGTACGAGTACTTTCAAAAAGCAATATTCGCTAAATAAAACAGGATATTTGAATAAGCAAATATTGCTATTTAATCTCTGTCAGTCTCTAGAGAGACATGTTATAGAGAGACAAACTACTCCAACCTGCCGTCCTGCCAAGGTTTTCGACAAAGCTTAACAACTGCTATTTATCGACCACAGTCAGTCCTTGAAATTAGGGAACAACGCTTGAAAGTAATTGTCAATAATCTTATTGATGACTGCACCCATTTTTTGCTTTTTAATTTTATTTGCCACTTTTACACCAGTGACAGGTTCATATAGTTTTTTTAACCCTTTTTATGTCTCACTGCTTGGCATGTCTCATCTCAGAAGTTATAAGGATGTAGGCTATATTGTTGTGTATATGTTTATATAGGGTTCCTCAAGAAAGCTGTAAAAAAAGCTCTCCTCCAAAGCTGGCAATGCTCGGTTAGCTTCCCTGGGGTTGCCCGTGTCTATAGGCGACGGTGATCGCTTAACACCACGCGGCCTGTCTGCCTTTTTGTACGGTTTATTTATTAAAAAAATATATACTGGCCATATCGCTGGCTAAGTTCAGATTAGTGGACAGGATACCTGCTCTCTTCGAGATATTATGAGTTACTCTCGGGCCTGCACGGTGATGGAAGACATCGTATTTAAATATCACAATATTTTCACTCAACGTAGAGCTACGATAAAACGCACATAACAAATTTCTTTGTCAGGGGTGTGCGCCAGGATTTGACCACTAATTGTCTGAAAACTTAACATTATATGGGTACGAACTTACCATTGCCATGACGACACTGACCGATAGATCAACATTACTATAACGCATTCAAATACTTTTAACTGAAATATGAACCTCTGTCAGTCTGTCTGTCTGCTTTTGTACGCTTTCCCGCTTAAACTACTATACCAATTTTAATGATATTTAGAACACAGATATAGTAGACCTTGGGGAAGGACATAGGATGGTTTTATCCTACGGGAACCTATAAACCTGGTCCACGCGGGCGAAGCTGCTGGCGGAAGGCTAGTAGTTCATAAAACAACCATGCCTGTTTACATTCTTATCAAATTAAATACGATACAATAAGGGCCTCTTTCACCACCTTCAAGTAAAGTGACAAGTACGCTAATTGTCGGTTAAAGTCATCCGTAACTTCAATTTCAATTTCGCGATGTTCGAGTAGCACTGTTAGCATGATAAACTAATCCGTACTCATAAACTTTTACTTGCCAATTAACTTCACTTGGGACGTAACTAATCAACACTTTACTTGGAGATGGTGAACGAAGCCCTGAGACATCTGACACATGAACATCAATCTTACTGTATTCACAGTTCTTCTGTTTTTTAGAAGTGATTCAGTCTGTTTTAAATGTGCTTTGCAGGACAAATAATTGAAATGATAAAATATATAATTCATACTTAGTTATTTACCTGTTAAAATTCCATTGAAGTTATTGTTTATGTCTAGTTTATCGAGTGGGAAATTTGTCGAGCTAATCCTGAGGAAATATTTTAGGCCTAATTTTATGTATATATACAAATATTATAACAATTTTTTTTGTATTTATTTTTTTGAAGTAATGGCAGGATCAGTGCATTGCCAGTGTGAAGTAAAATATTTGCAGGGTAGAACTGTTCGACCGGGCTTTTCTGCCGCGAAGCAATTATTATCTACCTTTCTTTGGAAAGATGCGGTTGCCGGGCAGAATAGCATGACCCAACCTTAGGGTTGCCATCCGTCAGGGTTTCCCCGGATTTGTCCTTGTTTAGTTAAACTTCATAGTTGTTTGGAGTTGTCCATGTGTCACATAGTCATAGTGACCACTTTACACCGAGGCTGCAAGCTACGCAAGGCCATGATTTCGTGCTATTATTTTGTTAAAATTATGTGGTTTTTATAATTAAGTAATGTATACTTTATAATAGCATAAATTTTATTCGATATAATAAAAACATCCCGTTCCACAGTGAGAATAAAATATGCGTCAATTTTACGCATGATTATCTTTAACGTACGTAAAAATATGATTGTCTTTCTAATCGTTAATATAACTAAAAAATACCTAGAAAAATCCTCCGGAGTAGCAGCGCAACTGCATACAACTTTAGACAAGACTTATCTATGCTTGCGTGAGGTTGTGTGTAAATGTCCATGGGCTGCAGCGACCACTTAACACCACGTGGCCTGCATGCTCGTCTGCTCCATTCAAATAAAAAAAAATTGAAAAAAAATGGTAACCAAACTGGATTCAGTTCCCAGCAACACAGAAGTTTGAATGATCTGCTCTTGGTCTGGGTCTTCGTGTCTGTGTATGTGTCCGTGGCATCTACGAAACAGGGAATTTTAGTGTGGGCTGTAAGTGTGAAGTGTGTATTTTATGAACCGTAAACCATGGCAAGAAATTAGAAATTTTCACAGACGATGTATTTCTGTTGCCGCTATAACAACAGATACTATAAATAGAATAAAATAAATATTTAAGGGGGCTCCCAAACAATAAACGTGATTTTATAAAGATAATGGTATGGTACCCTTCGTGCGTAAGGCCGACTCGCACTTGGCTGGTTTTTTATTTAATTTTAACTTTAATAAAGCAAAAAATATAACATATACACGTCCCATTCGTTTTATAGCTTTGCAATGTATACTCCTGCCGTGCTGCGAACTTCAACAACTGGTGTGCAGAATATATTATTTATTTATAGGAGAAAGAAGTATTGAAATTGGGAAGAAAATAGATATGTGGTTTTTATCAATAAAATAATAATAGTCGTATTATAGTTTTCTTACTATTACATAAATACGAATCAAAATGATTTTCAGCAGCAGCAGAGTTATAAGTATGTAGAGATGTCCCTGTAGCTTCGGGATTAAGAATAGAGCTATGGTATCCCCTGCCTGATTGTAAGAGGCGACTAAAAGGGGGCTTCCGGGGCTGCGGGCGGTGAGAGTGGGAGCTCGACCCGTCCAGCCAGCAACCCCGGGAAGGACGGCGATGTGTGCGTGGCCGGACGGGTGCGTGTGTGTGGCGGCATGCCGCCGTAAGCATCGGAAGGTGCAGGATGTCAGATCTGCTCTCCCAAAGATGGGCCCGTTCCAGGGCGTCGCGTATGAAGGACACCGGTGCGTTCCATGGGAGATCCCGGAGTCCTCCCCAAACGCAGAGGTAGGCCACCGAGAGGGTTTTAGTGAGGTTTAAATCCCACATAACCTGGTGTCCTCTCCCAAGGTGCTGGGTACCTTTTGAAGGTTTCCCCCCGATACCAAAAAAAAGTATGTAAAGATAACGACTCGTCGACTTTGTAACGTTCGTATCTTGCAAATTTTTTGCGTTACTGTATTCAAATTTTTTTTGTTCTTATCCGCAATAAAAATTCTTCGATTGTACTAATAAAAAAAAATTGTCAACTTACCTGTTGGCCCTGTAGTTTAACAGTGAATCCACTACAAACTGAAAACGAGTATTTGCCTTTATAAAATCGCCCCGCTTATCACCGTGGTAACAAACTTCTAGAGGACAACCACAAAATAGTAAATACATTTTCCGGTTGAACTCTATCATTGATCTCTTATCAAATCAGACGCTTAAATAATTGACTGATGAATGTCTGCATTCCTAGTATCATAATATGTGTAAACATCTTCTTAATGGTAGGCACGGGTCTTGTTATGATAGGTAAGTTTTTATAACTGACAAAAAATGTTGCTTACCCCTTTACATATAGATTGCTAGATGGGAAGCGCGGATGGCCCAGCGGTAGACGAAGAACGCAAACGATCTACGCTAAGATCTACCTTCAAGTAAAGTGACAAGCAGGCGCGGTCACAGGGGACATGACCCCCCTCCCCCCCAAAATCCATCAGTCATGCGTAGAGGAAAGCGAAACAAGCCAATTTGGGACACCTCTTCCCCCAGATTTCTTAGTGAACCCCCCAAATTTCTTTTCCAACCCTCCCCCCCCCAATTAAGGCTTCGACCGCGCCTGGAGAAAAGTACGCTTATTGTCGGTAAAGTCACCCATACCTTCAATTTCAATTTCACGATGTTCGAGTAGTACTAATCATATGATAAATTGACCCATACTCATACTTGAGACGTAACTAATCAACACTTTACTTGGAGATGGTGAACGAGGTCCTAAGCCAAACTGGTGCAGTCCGGTGTGAGATTGGTGACCGCTACGCAAATTTCATGCGCGTTTGCGTGCTTTGGAGGGCACGTAAAGCCATCGGTCCCGATTGTTAACTATAGATAAGTCTTTAAACCTTGTAGGAGGCTTGGCTTTGACAGCGGATTGGCAGCTAACCATATCCATCAACCTGCATTCTAACATCGTGGCGTAAGCTCCAGGCCTCCCCAATTCTCCCTTCAATTTCCACTTCAATGGGTTTCCCATTCTATCAGTGGGACATAAAAAGTGTTACAACCATTTATCGTTAAGTGAATGCAATATTATTTACAATATGTACTTATTTTTTAAGCCTCCAACATCTCATACTATTCTATTAAAATGATAAGGCAAAAGACGATGAAAATCATTGCTTTTAGAATGATTTGTTGAAAAGTAAATGACATAAAATTAGATGTTACGTTCTCGATGACAAGTGTTTTGTCAGGCTTGCCGTCCATTAGTCAAAAACAACAGATTCGTAGTGCTCAAGCGGGATATACCCGTAGCTACCCACACCCTGGTGTAAAATCTATAAGATTTGTAGATTTTACACCAGGACGACCTGACGAGCCGCGTGGCGCAATGGTTACAATGCCGGACTGCCAATCGAGGGGTTTTGGGTTCGATTCCCGGCGAAACAGAAATTTGAATGATTGATTGACCGCAATAAAACCCCCTCGGCGGTCTGACTCTGCGCTTGGGGAGTACTCCGGGAGTTCCAATGGAACGCACCGGTGTTCTCCACGCGCGATGCCCAGAATGGGCCCATCGTCTGGAGAGCGGATTTGCTCTCCTGCACCTTCCGATGCTTACGGCGGCATGTACGCACACACCGCCGTCCGTCCCGGAGCGTGTTTGGAGGCCTGGAGCTTTCTCCATCACACTGCTCTAACGTGGTTAGATCGAGACACAATTACACTTTTAGATATGGAACAATATAAATAAATAAATAAAAAAACGTCACACACTCATAGCCCCACAGTAAGGTAATCAACACCCTATGTCGTGGGTGCCATGGACATACACAAAGACAGAAACACAAACACCCAGAACGAGAACAGAAATTTTAAGCTCATCATTCAAATTTCTGCTTCGCCGGGAATCGAACCCGGGACCCTCCGATCGACAGTCCGGCATTGTAACCATTACGCCACGTGGGTCGTCACATCAGTACTGCGTGTACTAAATACTATGGGATAAACAAGTAATTTGCAATTTTAGCCGTTAAAAACTACGTTTAAGTATATAAGGTAGTTGTCATTTTTCCTGTTAAGTTATAAGGATTCTGAAAAATATATATTCAAAACATTATTTCCTTCTATTTTTTTGTTTGATAGCTGATGTCTAGTATCATATCATAAATGGCTGCAACCCTTTTTGCGTCCCACTGCTGGGCACGGGTCTATGCGCCTTATTGGCGCGGCCTGGAGATTACTCCACCACGCTGCTCCAATGCGGGTTGGTGGAGATGCGGGTTAGTGGCCAACCCGCTGTCGGATGTTGTCAAACCGCCCTTAAGGCCTCCGACAAGATTTAACCACTGTTATCTATCGACAACAACCGGACCGATTGCTTATCGTGCCCTTTTTTCGTCCTTTTCCTTTTCCTTTTGCGGAAACGCGCATGTTTTTTTTTGCAACTAGCGGTCACCCATCTCATACCCGACCGCGCCCGTTTGGCTTAGCTGCATAGACCGCTTGCTTTCTACGCTAGCCATGCACGCTTCTATAAATCACATATCATAAATACTAGGTATTTTATACGGTAGTCATATTGTATACCTTACGTTCTAAAGGGCACTGACTCCAAAATAGTTTCAAGAGTAATACCAATAGCAAGAAAATCTAATACCTTTAAACGAGCAATTCTTGTATATATCTAAATATATTTTTTGAATCTCGGAAACGGCTCCAAAAATTTTGATGAAATTTAGTACCCTGGTTTCGGGGGTGATAAATCGATTCAGCAAATTTTTATTGGTAGAAATTGTCGTTTTATTTAATGTTTATGCCGTTAAATATAAAATTACTCTTACTGACATCTATTGGATAATATTAATAATATTGTGGCGTAGAAAGTCGACAAGTGTCAATCCGGCCTTCAAACAAGACAATGTCGATATGAAAGACCTCTATAAAAATTTCATCAATGGAATTAAAGCTTTCTTGGTCGAATGGTTACGAAAGCTGACTACGGAGCTAGAGACCCGGGTTCAAACCTGCAAGTAGGCAAGTTGCGTTTTTTATTTTTTGTGACATTTTTTTTCATTGGGAGCTAGGTATTTCAAAAGGCTTTGTTAAGTAACACTAAGCCAATGAATGTTTTGCTTAAAAATAAACCAAAAAAATCAATTGTTTTTATCCGAGCAACGCTCGGGCGTCCAGGTACTGTATCATAATAAGAGAATTAACAATTTTATTTTCTACAGTCCGCTTTGCATGCATGGGGTTCTTCAAGAAAGCTGTAAAAAAAGCTGTTCTCCAAAGCCGGCAATGCTCGTGTGGGTCCCCTGTCCATAGGCGACGGTGATCGCTTAACACCAAGGCCCGTCTGCCTTTTTGTTCGGTTTATTTAAAAAAAATCGGTATACATCCATATGCAGTCAGATTTATGTAATAAAACTTAAAATTAAATCATTCCTAAGCATAGGCACATTCCATTTTGAATCTGGATTATTTGGAATAAATTAACAATTTAAAAAATGTTAACTTTTGATACCTTAGATATCTATTTAGTAAAGCATCTGTTTTACTAAGCAGCATTGGCTACATTTTAATTAGCTTAAATCAAAACACTAAATTTTATCTTATTCGGTTTCAGATCTTAATTATTTTAATATCATATATTAGGAGGAGCTTCTATGTACAACTGTAGGTATATTTTTTTGTATGTCCACCGATTTCTTCGCCAACTTCAACAACTACATGCTGACCGCAACCTTTTCCCACTCCTGGGCACAGATCTCTCAACTATTGGTAAGGCCTTGATCATACTCCACATTGTACCAATGCCAGTGGCCACTGTCGAATGTTTTCAAACCATATATAAGGCCTCCAACAAGTTTTATAACAACCAGACCGACGGCTTAAAGTGCTCTCCAATGCACGAAAAATAAATTGATTTTGATAGGTTAAAACTACTTTGCAACAATCCGCAATCAGAACGTATGATGGTGTATATTGCATGAAAAAAGTATACACCAGTAGTTTTTACCTAATTTTATATAGATACTACTCAAAGTCAGCCATATAAGGTCTTTAAAAAGAGGCTTGCAACTCGTTTGTGGAGACACCCACATAAAGCACGTACGTAAGCAAGAGCTTCGATAGTGTGCATAAAATTTTCAAAATTCATTGTTTTAAAAAGGTTCCACTTAACCATGCTTGGAAAGCAGGATAATTATGAATTTATTTTCATACGAAAACATGACTTTTATTATGTACCACGCATAATGTTTACACGTAAATTTTATTGCTTTTTTAATCAATCAAAATTTAGTCAGTTGACTACAAATGAAATGTGATGTTTACAATCATTTTTTTTCTAAACTAGCCTTCCGCCAGCGGCTTCGCCGCTTGGACCCGTTTTATAGCTTCCCCTAGGATAAAAACCATTTTATGTCCTTTCCCAAGGTCCACTCTATCTGTGTTCCGAATTTCGTTAAAATTTGTTCAGTAGTTTAAGCGGGAAAGCGTATAAACAGACAGAACTTTCGAATTTATAATATTGAAGTAGGGAAGTAGGGATAGGGATGTATGAGAAAGTCACTTTTTGACAGCTCATTTAAAGTGTCTCAACTGATTTCTAGACCGGATTATATCCTGACCTATCAAACTACTAACATATTATTATAATACCGTGTCCTTAAAATGATATCCTATTGAATACTACGTTGCATTAATATTTACGATGATAACGTATAATAATAAGAAGTCATAATATTTTTGTCAGATCGCTTATCTTTACGATATCTTGTAGATTGTTATCTCAAATTTGTTCATACTAATAATCAGTTAATTAAATATATAATTTGATCATTAGTGTCGTATCTGATTTGAAATCTTCTAACGCACGTAAATATCTCATAGGTTAGGGAAGCAGTCGCTCACATAACTTATTTTTAGAATTTTCCGTAGTATAAGTATATACTATAATTGTGTAAATATTACGTAATATTAATTCCCCTTGAATGGCCCGGCGGCGAACGTAGAACGCAAGCGATCAATGCAGCTAAGTCAAACGGGCGCGATCGTGTGTGAGATGGGTGACCGCTAATGGCAAAAATTACATGCGCGTCTCCGTGCCTCGGAGGGCACTTTAAGCCGTCTGTCCCGGTTATTATCGATAGATAACAGTCGTTAAACCTAGTCAGAGGCCATACGGGCGGTTTGTAAACATCCGACAGAGGGGTTGGCCACTAACCTGTATCTCTCCCAATCCGCATTGGAACAGCGTGGTGGAGTAAGCTCCAGGCCTCCTAATAATGGGGAGAGACCCGTGTTCAGCAGTGGGACACAAAATGCCCCCTTGTTTCGCGTTGGTTGGTTCGTGGCAGAAGTGGGTACAGCAGTGGTACTTCCCTGGTTCAAACGTTATGTACCATAATACAAAAAAAAAGTCACAAATAATGCAATTAATAATTCAATATTCCACTAATATTATGCTCTTTCAGTAGCTGCTATGAATATACAGTCATGCATTTATATGCAAAGTCAAAACATAGATAAAAAGCCCAAAATATTAATAAACTGGTATCATAAAATCTTTAAAGAGCATTCAGTTCACGTGATGTTAAAATGGTGCAGCCTATGGACATCTGCAAAAAAATTGGCTTATTTAAAAAAAATGTTATGATTTAGTAGATTTAAAATGATTATCAATATTTGTACGCCCATAGCGGCAGAATAAGTGGACCATAATATTTGTATTAGATCATGCTATTGTACCTTATTCAGCAAATAAAGAAATGATTATGATTATGATTATTATTAAAACCTAGTAAGTACACCAATTCGCACTTGGCCAACGTGGCCTTTTTTTGTATCGGGTCCAAACCTTCAAAAGGTACCCGGCACCTTTTGAGAGGATACCGGGTTATGTGGGATTTGTACCGCACTAAAACCTCTGCGCTTGGGGAGGACTCCGGGATCTCCAGTGGAACGCACCGGTGTCGTCCACGCACGGCGCTCCAGAACGGGCCCATCCTCGGTAGAGCAGATTCTATGTGCTCTCCTGCACCTTCCGATGCTTACGGCGGCGTGCGGCCACGCACACACCGCCGTCTATACCGAGGCTGTTGGCTGGACCGATCGAGCTCCTACTTTCACCTCCCACAACCCCGGAAGCCCCCTTTTAGTCATCTCTTACAATCAGGCAGGGGATACCGTAGCTCTGTTCTTAATCCCAAAGCTACAGGACTTGGCCAGCGTCGCTTATCATTTTCGTAATCATAAAGATTTCTTTTTATTGGAATGGAGTAGAAGATGAACAAGCAAGTAACGTACCGTGGTTGTTAGTGGTCGCTGCAGCCAAATTCTTGCCTGTAGTCGTATGCAGTTGCTCTCTTACTCTGAAGGCTGGACGCTGGACGCCTCATGTTAGTCTGACTAGCAACTGCAACTTGTGAACCTTTTATGCCACCTACAATTTATGATCAATAAAAATAAACAATATAGAAAGAACAGCAATTTCATAGTGAGACGCCTACCTAATCTATACTTATACTTGTCTATATCTACACTAATATTATAAAGAGGAAAGATTTGTGTTTTTGTATGTTTGTAATGAATAAACTCAAAAACTAATGCTCCGATTTCAAAAATTCTTTCACCATTAGAAAGCTACATTCACCTTGAGTAACATAGGATTTTTTTACCGCAGAAAAATGCTTCATTCCTACGTGAAAACGGGTAATAGGGTCAACGCGGTTGAAGCAACTGGCTAAACGCTTATGATTTTAATATAGCAATGAAGCCTGGAATAGCACATAGGCTATTTTTTATCCTACAGGTACCCATTAAACGGGTCCACGCGGGCGAAGCCGCTGGCGGAAGGCTAGTAATATATAAAGCTGAAGAGTTTGTTTGTTTGAACGCGCTAATGTCAGGAACTACTGGTTCGAATTGAAAAATTCTTTTTGTGTTTTTTTATTAATACCAAAGTCCACGCGGATGAAGTCGCGGGTTACCGTTAGTCATAACATGATGTTATATAGCCTATAACCTTTTCCCCAATAAATGAACTATTCAATACAAAAAATATTTTTTCAATTCGAACCAGTAGTTCCTGAGATTAACGCGTTCAATCAAGCAAAAGTCCACGAACGAAGTCGAACGAAGTCGCGGGCAGCCGCTAGTATAAGAAAAATTGTTGTCTATCCTTAACTTTGCAATGTTTCTTTTGATTTAATTAAATAAACTTTATTTAGCAAGTTATTTTGCACAGATAAATATAGATACCATGATTTTATTCATATCTTGACCATGGATTCTTATATTTAACTAACGTAGTAAAATTGGTGAAACCAGTAATTCTAGTGATCTTTTCTAAGAATTGTTTTGTTTGGTTTTTTAATAATAAGCATATTATTATTACATAATATTTTTTCGGCCAGCATTAGAAGATTTATTCATAAAGGTCAATTGAAGACTTTGAAATTATTTTGTGCCTGAAATTACTTTGTTAATATGGGGTGAAGTCGTTGCAAGGTGAAACTAATTTTACAAGCATTTGTAGTATACCTAGAGTTTCATTGATATAGAACATTATTTCTTGAAGCAGTAGATACAAAATTTTGTTTCAATATTCGTTCACAACTTTGAGAGAGAAGTAACTCGTAGAATTTAACTTGGTTGGGCAGCGTTCGGGAACCGACAAACCGACTCAAGTTGGCTCAGCGGGCGATGGAGATGGCTTTGTTTGGTATTTCTCTGGGTTACTGACATAGTTCTCAAAATCTGCAAGCTGTGGCAATGGTCAGGCCATGTAGTAGGACGTGTAGGAGGAATCCCAACCGATGGGCAGGACCGCGCCGACCTCCCACAGCGCCTGTGTGCGAAACCTATGAAGCGCTTGTGTGCGAAATCTATGAAGCGCCTCTTTTTTTCACGAATCTTTATGTTTCAACTTTACGAGGAGGAGTTTACGAGGCATTTGTTGCGCCTATTATTACTCTACTTACTTATCGATACTCCACTACAAAGAAATATGTTATTGTGTAAGTGTAACAAAAATAATTTCGAGAGCGGCGCGGCGCCCCTATTGTTTTGGCGCCTGTGTGCGCCGCACACTTCGCACATAGGGGCGGCGCGGCCCTGCCGATGGGCAAAAAAGGTCTTCGAATGGCGACCGCGTCTCGGCAAAAGGAGCACAGGCCGCCCTCCAGCCAGGTGGACTGAACTGAAGAAGATAGCGAGAAACCATTGGATTCAGAGGGCGCATGACCGGACTGAGTAGCGAATGTTAGGGGAGGCGTATGTCCAGCGGTGGAATTAAAGGCTGTTGGCTGGATGGATTCGTTTACAATAGAATATTTGATCCTCATAAATAAGATTCTGTGTATAAAGAATTTGCGATTGCATATTTTTTCTTTCAGGAATGGCACAAGATGCTAATATAGCTTATGATGGAATTGATAGGTACACATTTTTAAAAATGTTTTATTTATTTATTTATTGAAAACATCTTGCTTACAGTTAAAACCAAACACAAGAGTGAATTACGTTAGGAGTAAAGCTATGTAGTAGTAATACTGCTGCCAGCAGTAAGACCCTCCAGGTAACGTGCTGCAGCTTTACGTAGCTAATTTGTGGTACATGTAAAAATATCTAGGTCTATCCTCCCTAAATATTTCAATAAGAAGCCGTGTGAATGGGTGTCTATAATTCTAAGAAAGCAGAAGCAGCTCTTTGTTTTGTGCTTAGAGCATCAAGGTATGACACCCGTCAGAGAGGAGTGGCCTTTACGGGCGAACCCCTCGTCCCAACGTCTATGCACAATGTGCCTTCTAGTTATACAATTAGTGTGTGAAAATGAAGTTGGTAATTGAAGTTAACATATTTAGAAATGTATGCGTCTGTAGCGATGAAAGAATATTTGTGAATGTGTGACAAAATTAAAATGTGTGCGGAAAACCCCCGCACCAGATTTGGCACAAAAATTATGTATCTAAGCGAGGCGCTATGCCGTCTCTACTGAAGGGTGAGTCAGTAGGTAACTTTGATGCTCTAAGGTTTTATGCTATTTAACTATTTTCATATGTCAAGTTTTCCATCCGTAACAATAGCGGCTATTAATTGATTTTTTATCTTGTTTACTTTGATGACAACGTGTTTGTAGCACTCATTTCTAGAAATTTTAATTTAATGGTTTTTTAAAAACTATTAAGACAGAAAGAATTAACGTTACGTTTAAGGGTTAAGGAACTTAGATACCTTATGTATATCAGATGTACTTGGATTGGCCATGAAACAAGATGACAAGTCCAATTTCTGTTGTTTTCCTTGTATACGCGTTATCACGTCATAAAAAAGAGCCTAACGTCATAAAAAAAGGGGAAATATACTTCCCAATCACAACAAATTAATATATATTTTTTACCATACCATAAATATATGGTATATAATAAAAATATATCATACCATATATATGTATATATATAAATTATAACCATATTTATAAATCGGCTGGTAAAAACCCGATTTTTCTTAGAGATTACTAAACTTTACTAGGTTTTGAAATTGCACAGCCAAAATTTATAAAAAGTATCTGGTAGCGGGAATAACATATTTCCCGTGTATTATTCGTTTATAAAAAACGGATTATACCACAGGATTAAACGGTGTAACGGACACTGGTACTTCTTGTACTATGACAGTAATCAAAATTTCTTAGCTCAAGCTGTGGCTCAAGATTCAATAACTGATTTTAATTAGTTGTGTATTTCTATCAAGTGAAGAAATAATATAAGATTTTCATTCATTGAAAATAACGCCATCTAGTTTCAGTTTACAGAAATTTTATTAGGGGTGCTTACATATTGAGCAAGGCTGTATTATAGTTGCTGTGACAATGTCATTGTCACAACTAAATATTTTCATAGTTTCCCTAGCGCCGTATGTTCGTCGGACTTTCCTCCTTAAAAAACGTTTTATTAAAGGTTTAAGGTTAAAGAATTTATTTTTCTCTAACGAATTTACAATTCACTTATAGAGAAAACATACATTATTTACGATAAGATTATAGTGCTTCTACACGAAGTTACAATTTTTAGTTATAAATAACGAGGCATTTTATACTACGATAATATAAAATACTCATTAATCCACAAAATATGACGATTCAAGTCGATTGATTATAAATATAAAAGTTCAAAAACATATTGTTATTTTTTATCTACTTTATTTTATTTTAGATTGTATTTTTAAAATCCAATGGAGTTTATGTAGCTTATAACAGATCCTTTGATGTGCCTATCTAAAACACTTGATTCTTTCTAAGATCTTTCTTACTGATCTAAGTCCATACTGGCTTTCCGCCCTAAACGTTTTTTCCCCTAGGAATATTATATTTTCCCGGGGTGAAAAAAAATCAGATCAAACCGTATTCAGTAATATCGCACGCACATTAAAAGAATATTCTATTGTTTTTCTGATAATATAATGCCATTACAAAAACCCTGACAAGTAGTATTAACTTAATGTTATGCAACCAGGCTTACCATGTAAGCACCCTCTACTATATGTAAGAACTTGCAGAAGCGCCAAAAAGATGGCGCTGAAAACTATGATGCAAAGAATTAATTGAAACCAAAATATACTCCGTTTTTAGGATATGACTCTTGTAAATAATTTTGCACTACTTTTTGTTATATTATTTTTATTCAGTCCTAAATTATACTCTGTCGTATATTATAGTGATATTATATTTGCCTTATTTAAGGAGAGAGCTGTGCTTGGAATTTCACTACGCGACAGAATCCGTAATGATGAAATCCATAGGTAGACAAACGAAGGTTACTGGCATAATTCTCAAAATCTGCAAGCTGATGTGGTAATGGGCAGATCTATATTATATATTCTATTGTTAGGAGAACCGATAGGGGAAAAGTCCTCAACTGACAACCTGCCAGCGGAAAGCCGTCAGCCGATGGATTCAGATCAGTACGAGACCAAGTGGCGAATGTAAGGTATGCTTTGTCCAGCTCTGGACTTGTAAAGGCTGGTGGACTCTTTTTAGAAACAGCCGTGTCTAATTTATTTCTGAACAAACTTGAATACTCACTATTATAATATTATAGTTACTTAATACGCAAGTACAAATAGTATATTTGTATCTTTTAGTGTAACAATAAAAAGCGCAATAATTACTTGATTTTTTTATTGATACAAATAAATAGAACACAAAATGAACAAATTAAAATATTTTAAATTATTGATATGATGACAACAGCAACAAACATGAAAAATATAATTTTATGTTCTATTCAAAAAGAGAATATGATTATGGAGATGCTTAAATGCTCCGATGCGAGCACTTTTGAATCCATACTTTCGTGTTTTGTTTTATAAAATGTTCATAACATGGCCATGTTTATTCTCTTTTTGAACAGACTGTTGCTTATTTTCCCTTTTATGAATTATTTAGAAGTGGCAAAAATATGATTAATAATATGAATCATCTGGAATAGTAAGAATTATATAATTACCTATTTATTTTGTCACATATAATAAATAGGTAATTAATTATATACTTATATTCAATAAGAGGCTCGAAAAATATTTCGTTTCATACATAATAAGTCCACAAAATAATAACTTTCTTAAATATATAAATAGGTAGTGTTTAATTTGTTTAATCCTAAACTTATTTAAGAAATGAAATAAACGAACTTAAAGAAAAAAACTCACAACCTTTACTAGTTCTACTCAAAAAATCCAAATCTAGAATCGCAGAATTCTACAAATTTCAAAGAATTTACTTTTCTACTAAATTCATTTATTTTTAATGTTTTGAGTATTAAATATCAAAGGTAGGTAGGTCAATAACAAGTCTCCAATTTTATTTTCCTAATTTTAATCATCATAAAATCATCTGGTGTTTTTTTACCAAAATGTCCTCAAATTTTTGTCACTGTAGGTACTATATGAACAAAAATATATCAAAATATGAGTTAATCTACTCTTTATTGAAATGAAAACTTCTTTAGCGGCGTTGTGCCCTTTTTTGCGATGGGTCGCGTCAGCACATGTGGCCTGATCGAAAATTCGTAAAATGGAGGGGTGACAGCTGATGACGGCTAGACTGTCTATACTTGTAAAATTCGTTTATATCAAGTATTTAAAATATGAATATTGAACAAAGTGCATCTATCTATAAATGAAAAAAGTGACGAAGAAATAGTGAAAGAAAATGAGTGAGTACTTTATAAAAATATTAAATGAAAAATAATACTGATAATAAAAGGAATCCGTGCGAAATTATTCCGTAACCATTCCAAAATATCAAAAATGCACAACGTTAATGTTCAAGTTTTCACATCTATTCTGTTCACTACCGGAGTGCAATTCTTATTTTTTATTAATTGAAACTGACGGACAAGCCTTGTCGTTAGAACAAGGCACATCTCTAGCAAGTATGGTCGTATTCAATTGCTGCTCCTACCAAAGCTGCTGGCCATAAAGGACCCAAGTTTGTCTGTCGACCGCAACTTTCCATCGTGAAACAATAGAAATAAGTGCATCGTTTCCACCTTTCTGATCGCAAACCACGAAAATTCTTCCAGTTGAATAAATAAAACTAATCTATAAACAATAAAATATTAAATTTTAAACCTAAGTCAGTCAAAAAGTGTTTATCAGTTTCTTAATCATATCAACAGACTCATTATCCCCTATGTTTTCAATTAACGAAGTCGCCTTCCTCGCGTGTTCTTCGTACAACATCTTTGTTTTATCAACAGCATCAGTTTTCAGAATATTGAACTTCAAATCTTCATAATCTACGTCTTTAACGTCTTTTTTTGCTTGATCTATAATCTTGTAGAGATCGGGATTGCCTTCCAATGCGAATAAAACGGGAGCACTTGTCAAGCAAAACTGATCTTTACTATCAGACGTTAGCTTCTGAATTTCCGTAGCAGCTTGCCAAGCTAAGCCGAGGTTGCATCCAAAGTGATAAGCGTAGTTTTGGACGTCTCTGCCTTGTCTTCCTAAAAGCATAGCCGATTGGCAAGATCTGCCTAGAAGGCTGACACCATTGTAAACTGTCCTAGCAGTCCATTCCTTTCGTGGTTTGCCTAACACTTCATCAGCTGCTATAGATGTAGTGTCAAATGTGATATTAAAATCATCTATAGCTCTTATAGGTTTTCCTGGCAACGGCATATTCTGTTCATCTCTTTCTCCAAAGAATTCACTTTCCGATAAATCTTTCAAAGCAGTTGAAACTGTGTATAACACATCAGCGTTTTTGAGTCCCGCAAGCATTGAATTAGCAGTTACTAGTAGATAGTCTCCTAGTAAGATGGCTATTTTGTTTCCAAAGATAGCAGATTCAGTGTTTTTCGATCGTTTTGCGAAAGGTACGTTGACTATTCCTCTGTGAATTAGATGTCCTGTTCTCATCATCTCTGTGAGTTCTGCTAGCTGTCTCTGCTGTTCGTCTATGGATTTTAAGTGCTGCGTTGAAGCTATAGTTCTTACTGATTTGGACAGGAGGAGAATGATCAAGCCCCAAGGTTGCAAGTTCTTTGAATCTCCGTAAAGAACGTTCTTGGCTGTTTGCATCACGAGATGGTTGCTGCCGACCTGAAAATATTTTTATTCTGGGTTAGATAAATGCTTTGGACGGCACATTAAGGCACGTCGTTCACGGTTGGTATACAGCAGTCGATAAACCTTGTTGGACGCCTTATGAGCGTTTTAAAAAACATCCGACAACGGGCTGGCCACTAACCTGCACCTCTACTAACCAGCGTAGGAGTAGTGCGGTGGAGTGGGCTCCAGGCCTCCATAATTATGGAGAGAGACCCGTGCTCAGCAGATAAAATTAAAAAGGGTTACACCCCAATTAGGACAAAATATATAAAGCTGAAGAGTTTGTTTGTTTGTTAGAACGCGCCAATCTCAGGAACTTCCTACTGGTTCGAATTGAAAAATTATTTTTGTGTTGAATAGTCTAGTTAGTGGTAGTTAGAAGTTAATGGGAGGCTAGTTAATTATAAAGTTAGTTAGTGAAAGTGAAAGTTAAATACACCTACATGACCTACTATGCCTCAGTTTAAAAACTTGAAAGATGAGTAAGTACTTATATAAAATTACTTTGTATACTACTTTAATATAATATTCATTTAATTTCATAATCGTTAACATTTTTTAATAAAAGGTGTCTTTTTTCATTTGGTTATTTTTTTTACTAGTGATAAGTAATAGTGAAACCGGCCAAATTTTTTATTTATAGAGCGGCCACCCGCGACTTCGCCCGCGTGGAGTTTGGTATTAGTCATAGCATGATTTATTTATTTATTTATTTAAAACAAAATTAAATTAAATAAAAAGCATTACTTACATCTAAATCTTAGAGCCAATGACGGATTTACATTATACAGGTAGATGATATTATATAGCCTTAAAACTTCCCCGATAAATGGACTATCCAAAAGAAAAATATTTTTTCAATTCAAACGAGTAGTTCCTGAGATAAGCGCATTCAAACTAACAAACTCTTCAGATTTTCCCCGTTGTTACAAAATTTTCCACTGATGCTTCGCTCCTATTTGTCAAAGCGTAATGTTATATAGCCTATAGCCTTGCTCGATGAATGAACTATACAACACAAAAAGAATTTTTCAATTCGAACCAGTAGTTTCTGAGATCAGCGCGTTCAAACTAACTAACAAACTCTTCAGCTTTATATATTAGTATAGATAACTTTCTCTAATGACTTTACCGCCAGTTAAACTAACGTAAATAAATAAAATTAAGTAGGAAAAAGAAAATATATAAAATTTTAATTATTATTATCAGATGTTTTTTCTTCAATGATAGAGATGCGGGCGAGTGGCCAACCCGCTGCCGGATGTTTTCAAACCGCCCATAAGGTCTCCGACAAGGCTTAACGATCGTATCGAATCGACAACAACCGAGACCGATGGCTTAACGTGCTCTCCGAAACGCACGGAAACGCGCATGAATTTTTTTGCCACTAGCGGTCACCCATCTCACACTCGCCCGCGTCCGTTTGGCTTAGCTGCATAGACCGCTTGCGTTCTACGCTAGCCGCCGAGCCAGTGCGATGAACAAAAAATACAACCTATTATTGTGAAAAAAGTGTGGATTGCTCGATATACGAAAAATATTGAACAGCAGAGCGCCCCACGCTTTTTTCACAATAATAGTACCTACCTACCTAGTATTTTTTGTTCATTATTATTTACTGCTTATATTAAGGATTATTTTTCACTTTTTACAGTAAATAGATTTATTTTTCATTTTAAAGTTCGATTTATTGTAAAAAAAATATGTGTTTCTAGTTCTCGTAATTAGATAAACTCATGAAATTATCGTATTGCCACCGATTTTTTGTGTCCAAAGTTTGAATTAAATCTGTCCGTTGAAAGTGGGTCAAAATCGAATCCAAAGGAGAGTTACAAACAAGCTTATAGTTACAAACAAACAAACTCACAGTCAGGGCCGGATTTAGAGGTCTGAAGGCCTCGGGGCAACAAAGGTGTGGAGGCCCCACAAACTATTTTCCAAATATAATCGACATTTTTTTTCAATCAGTGATATTTTATTGATTGCCTGATTGAAGTGAACAAATATAGATCGATGATTTCTTTTCTTATTTTGTGATATTTAATGTTATCATGTTTGTACAAAAACTGTAAAGCGCGAAAAAATCTGAGAGGATAAGTTGTTTACTAGAGTGTAATGGTCTGAATTTGTTTTTTTTTCGAAATCTCTATTGTGGGGGCCCCTCGTTTGTGGAGGCCCCGGGGCTGTAGCCCCGATTGCCCTCCCCTAAATCCAGCTCTGCTCACAGTTACGAACAAATATATAGGTAAAGCTAATAATATAAGCGTGTTAAAAAACTCACCAATTTCCGCAAATACAGCGCTAAGTTAGCGAACTCATCGCTTAATAGACAGCGGAGATTCATAAAAGAGGTCGGATAACCGACCACTTTCTCCGCTTCTCTTATTATATTGCTCCAGTTTGTAAACGGAGGTCGCAACAGTATCAAAATCTCGTCCTTCGTCAAACACGCCATAGTCGACTCTAACCTTTTCTGAAAAAATGGTGCCCGTCTCATTACGCGGGAAATGGACAGCGCCATTTTCGATCGAAACTTTTTGATTAGCTTTTTAAAATTTACCGCCAAGCGAACACAGACAGCCAGTGCTTGCTACTGACTGTAAGAAAGTCGGTAATAATGCTTCCAGTGTTCGGAGTTGCCATGATTTACTTTTAAATTAGCACCCATATGGTATCAAGTTATGGTAATGTGATGTATTTTGGCGTCATTCATTGTTAATTTGTATCGTCGAAGGCCACATTAATGTCTGCAAATTGTAGTGATGTAAATGAAATAATTGCAAGTTGCACTTGATATGTTGTTGGTGTTTACAGGGTTAAGTTAAATGTAAAAATGTGTACAATATAAATATGTATTCAAAACTAATAATAAAGTAGTTTTCCTGTACAAATCTACTCCCTTTTTAACATAATGGTTAATGTCTACACAGAAAGAGATGAAGTGGTGAAAAATGTCACAAAGCGCTCCCAGTTCCGTGCATTTTCTCTCTTTTTGTATAGTCTTTCAATGAACCAGAGACTTTTTGCAATTGACGAAATTCCGTGTTAGATTCGTGCAAGATTCAAGCTTACCAGAAGTTGTGTATATGTCCCTGGGCTGCAACGACCATTTAATACCATGGCTGAAATGCTTATCTCTTAATCCAGATAATTAAAAAAATATTTTTAAAAGTTAGCGGAACTGATATAGAGCTTTTTCTGAAAATTTAATCTCTACAAAGCTCTATTTTTCTTAAAAAATATATTTAGTTTATTTAGCTTCATTTTACGGTCTCTTTTTAAAATAAAACTTTTGAATTAATTAGTAAATTCTACGATAACATGATGTAAGAAACTAAATGTACCAATGTAGTAAAAAGTACCAGTAATGGGGTAAACGCATCCATGCTGGCAACACAAACGCTCTTAACCGTGAAAAGTGGAATGCAATAGATAGATGAGTTGTGAGTCTACAAACAAATAAACGTTTCAATTGTTAATAGAGAACACATTCGATTATCAACCCTATCCCCATAAAATAAAACTTCGCTAGTATTTGACTGACTTCAAAGAGAAAGTAGTCATATATCTAGCTTAAAGGTTTCATATTCCAATAGGCTTGTTAACCCTTTATCAACCTTATCCTATGGCAATAGAATCTATGAATTAATAAAATGATAGCATCGTTACATTGGTTAATTTACATTGACAATTTTATTATTATTCGCTTGTGTGCGAAATCTATGAAGCGCCTCTTTTTTTCACGAATCTTTATGTTTCAACTTTACGAGGAGGAGTTTACGAGGCATTTGTTGCGCCTATTATTACTCTACTTACTTATCGATACTCCACTACAAAGAAATATGTTATTGTGTAAGTGTAACAAAAATAATTTCGAGAGCGGCGCGGCGCCCCTATTGTTTTGGCGCCTGTGTGCGCCGCACACTTCGCACATAGGGGCGGCGCGGCCCTGCCGATGGGCAAAAAAGGTCTTCGAATGGCGACCGCGTCTCGGCAAAAGGAGCACAGGCCGCCCTCCAGCCAGGTGGACTGAACTGAAGAAGATAGCGAGAAACCATTGGATTCAGAGGGCGCATGACCGGACTGAGTAGCGAATGTTAGGGGAGGCGTATGTCCAGCGGTGGAATTAAAGGCTGTTGGCTGGATGGATTCGTTTACAATAGAATATTTGATCCTCATAAATAAGATTCTGTGTATAAAGAATTTGCGATTGCATATTTTTTCTTTCAGGAATGGCACAAGATGCTAATATAGCTTATGATGGAATTGATAGGTACACATTTTTAAAAATGTTTTATTTATTTATTTATTGAAAACATCTTGCTTACAGTTAAAACCAAACACAAGAGTGAATTACGTTAGGAGTAAAGCTATGTAGTAGTAATACTGCTGCCAGCAGTAAGACCCTCCAGGTAACGTGCTGCAGCTTTACGTAGCTAATTTGTGGTACATGTAAAAATATCTAGGTCTATCCTCCCTAAATATTTCAATAAGAAGCCGTGTGAATGGGTGTCTATAATTCTAAGAAAGCAGAAGCAGCTCTTTGTTTTGTGCTTAGAGCATCAAGGTATGACACCCGTCAGAGAGGAGTGGCCTTTACGGGCGAACCCCTCGTCCCAACGTCTATGCACAATGTGCCTTCTAGTTATACAATTAGTGTGTGAAAATGAAGTTGGTAATTGAAGTTAACATATTTAGAAATGTATGCGTCTGTAGCGATGAAAGAATATTTGTGAATGTGTGACAAAATTAAAATGTGTGCGGAAAACCCCCGCACCAGATTTGGCACAAAAATTATGTATCTAAGCGAGGCGCTATGCCGTCTCTACTGAAGGGTGAGTCAGTAGGTAACTTTGATGCTCTAAGGTTTTATGCTATTTAACTATTTTCATATGTCAAGTTTTCCATCCGTAACAATAGCGGCTATTAATTGATTTTTTATCTTGTTTACTTTGATGACAACGTGTTTGTAGCACTCATTTCTAGAAATTTTAATTTAATGGTTTTTTAAAAACTATTAAGACAGAAAGAATTAACGTTACGTTTAAGGGTTAAGGAACTTAGATACCTTATGTATATCAGATGTACTTGGATTGGCCATGAAACAAGATGACAAGTCCAATTTCTGTTGTTTTCCTTGTATACGCGTTATCACGTCATAAAAAAGAGCCTAACGTCATAAAAAAAGGGGAAATATACTTCCCAATCACAACAAATTAATATATATTTTTTACCATACCATAAATATATGGTATATAATAAAAATATATCATACCATATATATGTATATATATAAATTATAACCATATTTATAAATCGGCTGGTAAAAACCCGATTTTTCTTAGAGATTACTAAACTTTACTAGGTTTTGAAATTGCACAGCCAAAATTTATAAAAAGTATCTGGTAGCGGGAATAACATATTTCCCGTGTATTATTCGTTTATAAAAAACGGATTATACCACAGGATTAAACGGTGTAACGGACACTGGTACTTCTTGTACTATGACAGTAATCAAAATTTCTTAGCTCAAGCTGTGGCTCAAGATTCAATAACTGATTTTAATTAGTTGTGTATTTCTATCAAGTGAAGAAATAATATAAGATTTTCATTCATTGAAAATAACGCCATCTAGTTTCAGTTTACAGAAATTTTATTAGGGGTGCTTACATATTGAGCAAGGCTGTATTATAGTTGCTGTGACAATGTCATTGTCACAACTAAATATTTTCATAGTTTCCCTAGCGCCGTATGTTCGTCGGACTTTCCTCCTTAAAAAACGTTTTATTAAAGGTTTAAGGTTAAAGAATTTATTTTTCTCTAACGAATTTACAATTCACTTATAGAGAAAACATACATTATTTACGATAAGATTATAGTGCTTCTACACGAAGTTACAATTTTTAGTTATAAATAACGAGGCATTTTATACTACGATAATATAAAATACTCATTAATCCACAAAATATGACGATTCAAGTCGATTGATTATAAATATAAAAGTTCAAAAACATATTGTTATTTTTTATCTACTTTATTTTATTTTAGATTGTATTTTTAAAATCCAATGGAGTTTATGTAGCTTATAACAGATCCTTTGATGTGCCTATCTAAAACACTTGATTCTTTCTAAGATCTTTCTTACTGATCTAAGTCCATACTGGCTTTCCGCCCTAAACGTTTTTTCCCCTAGGAATATTATATTTTCCCGGGGTGAAAAAAAATCAGATCAAACCGTATTCAGTAATATCGCACGCACATTAAAAGAATATTCTATTGTTTTTCTGATAATATAATGCCATTACAAAAACCCTGACAAGTAGTATTAACTTAATGTTATGCAACCAGGCTTACCATGTAAGCACCCTCTACTATATGTAAGAACTTGCAGAAGCGCCAAAAAGATGGCGCTGAAAACTATGATGCAAAGAATTAATTGAAACCAAAATATACTCCGTTTTTAGGATATGACTCTTGTAAATAATTTTGCACTACTTTTTGTTATATTATTTTTATTCAGTCCTAAATTATACTCTGTCGTATATTATAGTGATATTATATTTGCCTTATTTAAGGAGAGAGCTGTGCTTGGAATTTCACTACGCGACAGAATCCGTAATGATGAAATCCATAGGTAGACAAACGAAGGTTACTGGCATAATTCTCAAAATCTGCAAGCTGATGTGGTAATGGGCAGATCTATATTATATATTCTATTGTTAGGAGAACCGATAGGGGAAAAGTCCTCAACTGACAACCTGCCAGCGGAAAGCCGTCAGCCGATGGATTCAGATCAGTACGAGACCAAGTGGCGAATGTAAGGTATGCTTTGTCCAGCTCTGGACTTGTAAAGGCTGGTGGACTCTTTTTAGAAACAGCCGTGTCTAATTTATTTCTGAACAAACTTGAATACTCACTATTATAATATTATAGTTACTTAATACGCAAGTACAAATAGTATATTTGTATCTTTTAGTGTAACAATAAAAAGCGCAATAATTACTTGATTTTTTTATTGATACAAATAAATAGAACACAAAATGAACAAATTAAAATATTTTAAATTATTGATATGATGACAACAGCAACAAACATGAAAAATATAATTTTATGTTCTATTCAAAAAGAGAATATGATTATGGAGATGCTTAAATGCTCCGATGCGAGCACTTTTGAATCCATACTTTCGTGTTTTGTTTTATAAAATGTTCATAACATGGCCATGTTTATTCTCTTTTTGAACAGACTGTTGCTTATTTTCCCTTTTATGAATTATTTAGAAGTGGCAAAAATATGATTAATAATATGAATCATCTGGAATAGTAAGAATTATATAATTACCTATTTATTTTGTCACATATAATAAATAGGTAATTAATTATATACTTATATTCAATAAGAGGCTCGAAAAATATTTCGTTTCATACATAATAAGTCCACAAAATAATAACTTTCTTAAATATATAAATAGGTAGTGTTTAATTTGTTTAATCCTAAACTTATTTAAGAAATGAAATAAACGAACTTAAAGAAAAAAACTCACAACCTTTACTAGTTCTACTCAAAAAATCCAAATCTAGAATCGCAGAATTCTACAAATTTCAAAGAATTTACTTTTCTACTAAATTCATTTATTTTTAATGTTTTGAGTATTAAATATCAAAGGTAGGTAGGTCAATAACAAGTCTCCAATTTTATTTTCCTAATTTTAATCATCATAAAATCATCTGGTGTTTTTTTACCAAAATGTCCTCAAATTTTTGTCACTGTAGGTACTATATGAACAAAAATATATCAAAATATGAGTTAATCTACTCTTTATTGAAATGAAAACTTCTTTAGCGGCGTTGTGCCCTTTTTTGCGATGGGTCGCGTCAGCACATGTGGCCTGATCGAAAATTCGTAAAATGGAGGGGTGACAGCTGATGACGGCTAGACTGTCTATACTTGTAAAATTCGTTTATATCAAGTATTTAAAATATGAATATTGAACAAAGTGCATCTATCTATAAATGAAAAAAGTGACGAAGAAATAGTGAAAGAAAATGAGTGAGTACTTTATAAAAATATTAAATGAAAAATAATACTGATAATAAAAGGAATCCGTGCGAAATTATTCCGTAACCATTCCAAAATATCAAAAATGCACAACGTTAATGTTCAAGTTTTCACATCTATTCTGTTCACTACCGGAGTGCAATTCTTATTTTTTATTAATTGAAACTGACGGACAAGCCTTGTCGTTAGAACAAGGCACATCTCTAGCAAGTATGGTCGTATTCAATTGCTGCTCCTACCAAAGCTGCTGGCCATAAAGGACCCAAGTTTGTCTGTCGACCGCAACTTTCCATCGTGAAACAATAGAAATAAGTGCATCGTTTCCACCTTTCTGATCGCAAACCACGAAAATTCTTCCAGTTGAATAAATAAAACTAATCTATAAACAATAAAATATTAAATTTTAAACCTAAGTCAGTCAAAAAGTGTTTATCAGTTTCTTAATCATATCAACAGACTCATTATCCCCTATGTTTTCAATTAACGAAGTCGCCTTCCTCGCGTGTTCTTCGTACAACATCTTTGTTTTATCAACAGCATCAGTTTTCAGAATATTGAACTTCAAATCTTCATAATCTACGTCTTTAACGTCTTTTTTTGCTTGATCTATAATCTTGTAGAGATCGGGATTGCCTTCCAATGCGAATAAAACGGGAGCACTTGTCAAGCAAAACTGATCTTTACTATCAGACGTTAGCTTCTGAATTTCCGTAGCAGCTTGCCAAGCTAAGCCGAGGTTGCATCCAAAGTGATAAGCGTAGTTTTGGACGTCTCTGCCTTGTCTTCCTAAAAGCATAGCCGATTGGCAAGATCTGCCTAGAAGGCTGACACCATTGTAAACTGTCCTAGCAGTCCATTCCTTTCGTGGTTTGCCTAACACTTCATCAGCTGCTATAGATGTAGTGTCAAATGTGATATTAAAATCATCTATAGCTCTTATAGGTTTTCCTGGCAACGGCATATTCTGTTCATCTCTTTCTCCAAAGAATTCACTTTCCGATAAATCTTTCAAAGCAGTTGAAACTGTGTATAACACATCAGCGTTTTTGAGTCCCGCAAGCATTGAATTAGCAGTTACTAGTAGATAGTCTCCTAGTAAGATGGCTATTTTGTTTCCAAAGATAGCAGATTCAGTGTTTTTCGATCGTTTTGCGAAAGGTACGTTGACTATTCCTCTGTGAATTAGATGTCCTGTTCTCATCATCTCTGTGAGTTCTGCTAGCTGTCTCTGCTGTTCGTCTATGGATTTTAAGTGCTGCGTTGAAGCTATAGTTCTTACTGATTTGGACAGGAGGAGAATGATCAAGCCCCAAGGTTGCAAGTTCTTTGAATCTCCGTAAAGAACGTTCTTGGCTGTTTGCATCACGAGATGGTTGCTGCCGACCTGAAAATATTTTTATTCTGGGTTAGATAAATGCTTTGGACGGCACATTAAGGCACGTCGTTCACGGTTGGTATACAGCAGTCGATAAACCTTGTTGGACGCCTTATGAGCGTTTTAAAAAACATCCGACAACGGGCTGGCCACTAACCTGCACCTCTACTAACCAGCGTAGGAGTAGTGCGGTGGAGTGGGCTCCAGGCCTCCATAATTATGGAGAGAGACCCGTGCTCAGCAGATAAAATTAAAAAGGGTTACACCCCAATTAGGACAAAATATATAAAGCTGAAGAGTTTGTTTGTTTGTTAGAACGCGCCAATCTCAGGAACTTCCTACTGGTTCGAATTGAAAAATTATTTTTGTGTTGAATAGTCTAGTTAGTGGTAGTTAGAAGTTAATGGGAGGCTAGTTAATTATAAAGTTAGTTAGTGAAAGTGAAAGTTAAATACACCTACATGACCTACTATGCCTCAGTTTAAAAACTTGAAAGATGAGTAAGTACTTATATAAAATTACTTTGTATACTACTTTAATATAATATTCATTTAATTTCATAATCGTTAACATTTTTTAATAAAAGGTGTCTTTTTTCATTTGGTTATTTTTTTTACTAGTGATAAGTAATAGTGAAACCGGCCAAATTTTTTATTTATAGAGCGGCCACCCGCGACTTCGCCCGCGTGGAGTTTGGTATTAGTCATAGCATGATTTATTTATTTATTTATTTAAAACAAAATTAAATTAAATAAAAAGCATTACTTACATCTAAATCTTAGAGCCAATGACGGATTTACATTATACAGGTAGATGATATTATATAGCCTTAAAACTTCCCCGATAAATGGACTATCCAAAAGAAAAATATTTTTTCAATTCAAACGAGTAGTTCCTGAGATAAGCGCATTCAAACTAACAAACTCTTCAGATTTTCCCCGTTGTTACAAAATTTTCCACTGATGCTTCGCTCCTATTTGTCAAAGCGTAATGTTATATAGCCTATAGCCTTGCTCGATAAATGAACTATCCAACACAAAAAGAATTTTTCAATTCGAACCAGTAGTTTCTGAGATCAGCGCGTTCAAACTAACTAACAAACTCTTCAGCTTTATATATTAGTATAGATAACTTTCTCTAATGACTTTACCGCCAGTTAAACTAACGTAAATAAATAAAATTAAGTAGGAAAAAGAAAATATATAAAATTTTAATTATTATTATCAGATGTTTTTTCTTCAATGATAGAGATGCGGGCTAGTGGCCAACCCGCTGTCGGATGTTTTCAAACCGCCCATAAGGTCTCCGACAAGGCTTAACGATCGTATCGAATCGACAACAACCGAGACCGATGGCTTAACGTGCTCTCCGAAACGCACGGAAACGCGTATGAATTTTTTTGCCACTAGCGATCACCCATCTCACACTCGCCCGCGTCCGTTCGGCTTAGCTGCATATACCGCTTGCGTTCTACGCTAGCCGCCGAGCCATACGTGCGATGAACAAAAAATACAAGTATATATTATTGTGAAAAAAGTGTGGATTGCTCGATATACGAAAAATATTGCACAGCAGAACGCCCCACGCTTTTTTCACAATAATAGTACCTACCTACCTAGTATTTTTCGTTAATTATTATTTACTCCTAGGGCTGCCAGGTCGCCAAACTTAATAGCCGGACAGACCAGCCAGTTTGGCCGGACATTTGGGTAGAAAGGCCGGACACCTTACATCATTGAGGATTTTGTGTCTCAGTATTAATAGGCAAGACAAAAAATGTAAGTAAAATTAAATTGTAAATAAAATGTAGCTTTTTTTGATTGTCATAAATCTTGTTAAATTATAATGAAATAATAAATAAAACCGACTACCAAATCAGTATTAAGTAGGAGCGACCGACAGTCGACTCGCCTGCGTTCCGCCACGCTCGGCGCTTGCTCGTTCGTTTGCGAAATGTAAAAAGCCTAACAAAAGCCGGACAAGCCGGACACCGTTTATTTTGGCCGGACACGCAATCAAAAAGCCTACCTATGTCCGGCTTTATCCGGACGCCTGGCAACGCTATTTACTCCTCATATTAAGGATTATGTTTCACTTTTTTCAGTAAATAGATCTATTTATTATTAATTTTAAAGTTCGATTTATTGTTAAAAATATATGTTTTTCTAGTTCTCGTAATTAGATAAACTCATGAAATTATCGTATTGCCACCGATTTTTTATAAGTGTCCAAAGTTTGAATTAAATCTGTCCGTTGAAACTGGGTCAAAATCGAATCCAAAGGAGAGTTACAAACAAGCTCATAGTTACAAACAAACTCACAGTCAGGGCCGGATTTAGAGGTCTGAAGGCCTCGGGGCAACAAAGGTGTGGAGGCCCCCTTGGCGACAAACTATTTTCCAAATATAATCGACATTATTTTTTCAATCAGTGATATTTTATTGATTGCCTGATTGAAGTGAACAAAATATAGATCGATGATTTCTTTTCTTATTTTCTGATATTTAATGTTATCATGTTTGTACAAAAACTGTAAATCGCGAAAAAATCTGAGAGGATAAGTTGTTTACTAGAGTGTAATGGTCTGAATTTGTTTTTTTTACCGAAGTCTCTATTGTGGGGGCCCCTCGTTTGTGGAGATCCCGGGGCTGTAGCCCCGATTGCCCTCCCCTAAATCCAGCCCTGCTCACAGTTACAAACAAACATATAGGTAAAGCTAATAATATAAGCGTGTTAAAAAACTCACCAATTTCCGCAAATACAGCGCTAAGTTAGCGAACTCATCGCTTAATAGACAACGGAGATTCATAAAAGAGGTCGGATAACCGACCACTTTCTCCGCTTCTCTTATTATATTGCTCCAGTTTGTAAACGGCGGTCGCAACAATATCAAAATCTCGTCCTTCGTCAAACACGCCATAGTCGACTCTAGCCTTTTCTGAAAAAATGGTGCCCGTCTCATTACGCGGGAAATGGACAGCGCCATTTTCGATCGCAACTTTTTAATTCCCTTTTTAAAATTTACCGCCAAGTGAACACAGACAGCCAGTGCTTGCTACTGACTGTAAGAAAGTCGGTAATAATGCTTCCAGTGTTCGGAGTTGCCATGATTTACTTTTGAATTAGCACCCTTATGGTATCAAGTTATGGTAATGTGATGTATTTTAGCGTCATTCATTGCTAATTTGTATCGTCGAAGGCCACATTAATGTCTGCAAATTGTAGTGATGTAAATGAAATAATTGCAAGTTGCACTTGATATGTTGTTGGTGTTTACAGGGTTAAGTTAAATGTAAAAATGTGTACAATATAAATATGTATTCAAAACTAATAATAAAGTAGTTTTCTTGTACAAATCTACTCCCTTTTTAACATAATGGTTAATGTCTACACAGAAAGAGATGAAGTGGTGAAAAATGTCACAAAGCGCTCCCAGTTCCGTGCATTTTCTCTCTTTTTGTATAGTCTTTCAATGAACCAGAGACTTTTTGCAATTGACGAAATTCCGTGTTAGATTCGTGCAAGATTCAAGCTTACCAGAAGTTGTGTATATGTCCCTGGGCTGCAACGACCATTTAATACCATGGCTGAAATGCTTATCTCTTAATCCAGATAATTAAAAAAATATTTTTAAAAGTTAGCGGAACTGATATAGAGCTTTTTCTGAAAATTTAATCTCTACAAAGCTCTATTTTTCTTAAAAAATATATTTAGTTTATTTAGCTTCATTTTACGGTCTCTTTTTAAAATAAAACTTTTGAATTAATTAGTAAATTCTACGATAACATGATGTAAGAAACTAAATGTACCAATGTAGTAAAAAGTACCAGTAATGGGGTAAACGCATCCATGCTGGCAACACAAACGCTCTTGACCGTGAAAAGTGGAATGCAATAGATAGATGAGTTGTGAGTCTACAAACAAATAAACGTTTCAATTGTTAATAGAGAACACATTCGATTATCAACCCTATCCCCATAAAATAAAACTTCGCTAGTATTTGACTGACTTCAAAGAGAAAGTAGTCATATAACTAGCTTAAAGGTTTCATATTCCAATAGGCTTGTTAACCCTTTATCAACCTTATCCTATGGCAATAGAATCTATGAATTAATAAAATGATAGCATCGTTACATTGGTTAATTTACATTGTCAATTTTAAGTAGGACTCTGAATACGGAGAAGATGTCTCTTAATAACAGGTGAGATAAAGTAGTGAGAGAGTTCTTTTAACTTTGGTTGCTACCAGATTCTTTCTTCGAAAGTTTCATCTATTGAGATCGTATAGGCTGACCATTCGAATTTATTTTTTATTTTTATTTTTTGTTATTAAAGTACGTGACTGCGTGCTAGTACTCAAACGAAAGATTTTAGGCAGAAACCTAAAAAAATTATAGGCTTCTATTTTATTGCTATTGACCTGATTACAAATGGAACTATTTTCGGTTATAAGTTATAACCTTATAATTAATATTTTATGACTTGTTTCCATACCGGACTGCTGATGGGAGGTTCTGGGCTCGATTCCCGGCGAGTCAGAAAATGGAAGGCAGAAGTTTGAAATGTGTTTGTGTTTGTCTTTATGTGTGTTCATGGTACCCACGACTAATACGACGGAATACTAGCGTGGAGCTATCTATAAGTGTGTTGCGGACGTTGCGGTATTTACTTATTAAGATTAGTAGTAATTCTACCGGAATAAAATCAGTCCGCTCTTTTTTAATGTTTATACGGAAATGCTTCTAAAATATCCGTTTCCTTGTAGATATTAGTAATATTATTAGTATTGTGCTTAAAAATAAGAAATCCGGTCTTGGACTACCAAGTCAACTGAGATACTTTTAATGAGCTGTCAAAACGTGACATCCCCATACATTTTATATGAGAAATTGATAACTGACGTCACTTATCACATATAGTCAATTCACTTCATTATTATTGATTTAATCGGTAATAAAATCATGTATAAAAAAGAATTAACAATTATATTGCTTTCTGAGCGTGATTTAGTGCAACCTTTTTAAGATAAGGTTATTGAATTTTTTTGTGCATAGTGTCCAAGACCCTATTGATAATTAAAATAAATAAATAAATAAAATAAACGTTACACATTCATAGCCCCACAGTAAGGTAACTAATACTCTGTGTCGTGGGTGCCATGGACACATACAAAGACAGAAACACAAACACCCAGACCGAGAACAGAAATCTAAATTCTTCATTCAAATTTATGTTTTGCCAGGAATCGAACCCAGGACCCCTCGATTGGCAGTCCGGCATGGTAACCATTGCGCCACGCGGGTCGTCAAATATGTGTATATATATGCGTGTAATTATACGCAAATTTCTTACCGTGTCTACTCCCTGTATCCAATCCTCCAATCAACTATGAAATACTATTATACGTGTGTTGTGTCTTTTAGCCATTTTACTTTAAAGATGTTCAATTGCATACAACAATAAGTGTAGCGCGCATGACCCGGCGGTTGGCGTTGAAAGCGAGCGATCTATGCAACTATGTAAGTCAAACGTGCGCGGTCAGATGCGAGATGGGTGACCGCGCATGGTTGACCCACCGAGATGGCAATTTTCAAGCGCGTTTCCGTGCTTCGGAAGGCCGTCACGTCACGTTAAGCCGTCGGTCCCGGTTGTTATCAATAGACAGCGGGTTTTAATTACACGCTTTTTATTAGCTTCACCTGTATGTTTGTATGTTTGTTTGTAACCGACTTCTTTGGGCGCGATTTTGACCCACTTTAAACGGCCAGATTTCGTTCAAACTTTGTAGATTTATTGAGGACCGATGACAATACACTAATTTGATAAAATTATTCCATTTTTCAATTTGCAAAATATGATTTTTGTTAATCTATATAATTTTCTGGTTAACTTGAAAATTTGCATAGGGGTCAAGGGCCGATGACAATGCAATAATATGAGAATAAAAATCCAACTAAAAAATTAAAAATAAATAATGTAGTTTAAAAAACTAAAAAAACACGCTTTTGAGAAAATACGAACTAAAAACTAAAAAAATAAGAAGAAAATGTATATTACTGTAAATAAAGCGTGGGGTGGTTTTTAAGATACTATTGACACCATGCACCCCACGCTTTATTTACAGTAATATACATTTTCTTCTTATTTTTTTAGTTTTTAGTTCGTATTTTCTCAAAAGCGTGTTTTTTAGTTTTTTAAACTACATTATTTATTTCCAAAGCACCCATAAAGCCTTCGACTAGGTTTAACTCCTGCAACCTATCTATAACAACCGAGATTGAAGCAACGAAACGCGCACGAAAGGCATTGACGGAACCCATCACAATTTGTTATGTTGCTTTTGTGCTGGTGCTATAACTTTAATTGTTCGATCGGAGATGTAGGTACCATGTACCACCGTTGCAACCACTTCTGCCGTGAAGCAATTCTGTGGTGTTTCGGAAAGTGCAGTTGCCGGCCATACTTTCGGGCAGGAGTTAAGCTTGCTTGAGTTTGTGTTGGTCGCAGTCATCTGGTTAAATCAGCCACTCAATCAAAAAGCTAGCCCGTTATAGATACTTCAACTCAGTAGTGCGCGCGGCGCTATGTGTGCGTGGGCTAGTAATTATGCAGCTTTAATTTGTGTGACAGTGACGCGGCCGTGATCGTCCGAGCAACTTCACTGTACCTCTTGTCACGCACACAAAGTCACTGTGTATATACAGGTTTACCCACACATAGCGCCGCGCGCACAACTGAGTTGAAGTATCTATAATTACTGCCGGCATTCAATCCAATGCCTAAATCGATAGTTGATAGTCCCTGTAGCTTCGGGATTAAGAATAGAGCTACGCCTGATCGAAAGAGGCGACTAAAAAGGGGCTTCCGGGGTTGTGGGTGTGGGTGGGAGCTTGATCCGTTCAGCCAGTAGCCCCGAGAAGGACGGCGTTGTGTGCGTGGCCGCATGCCAAATAAAACTCTTCATATAGTTTTCGAAATAATTTTATTACAACACAATTTAAAACAAAATATTTATAAAAGCTTTGTGCATAATAATATTTTTATTGGCAATGTATTTCATAAAGCTTGTAAAAAGTTTATATTTCTACGAATATAATTATGTAACTGTGTCCTACAGCAACGCAGGTATTGACTATTGACAGAACTCAATACCTACGATGCTCTGAGAATTGTGTTCATTGTTTATCTTATCACATTTGGTACAAAATGGATACAAAACAGTTCCACGATGTTGAAATAAGAATCATAATAAAAAAGCATCCTAATAATTAAAAAAAATTTACACAACATTATGTATCACCACTCATATAATCAATCGCGGTCAATAATGGGTCGATTTTTCCATACTGAAGCGCCGTCGCCATCACTCAAATAACATTTTATTATGAAAAGGATAGTGATAGAACAAATGAAGTTCGTATAAAATAAAAGAAGGTATTGTTCTTATTATTGTAGTGTATGTTGCCGTAATAAACAAAATTCTTGAGATAAACGATCTATAGAATTCATATTAAAACAACTACATACAATAGCTGAAGAGGTGTCTCGTTTTTAGCGCCTGGACCGCTTAAATCAGGTCCTCGCCGCCTAATTTCACTTATTTATTTATTTATTTATTTGTATCACCTTAAAATAAGGGTTACAGGGTAAGACTTAATGCCTAATGGCATTCTCTGCCAGTCAACCCTGGGTGATGGTGAGAACTTACGGTAGGCAGGAAAATGTGTGATTAAAAAAGTTATTGGTATAAAAATAATGAAAAGAAAATAATTGTTATATACATACATACATAATACAAACATACAACAAATATACATGCATACATACATAAATATATACATACATAAAAAGCATACAACTATTAATGTCAAAAAGGTGACAGGCATAATGCCAACTTATAATGACTCATTAGTTACTTGCTAACAGATGTCTACGTATCAACTCCTTAAATGTAGATTTTGTTCGCGCCTTTCTGATACTTTCGGGCAGGGCGTTCCAGAGCAGTATAGCCTGAACATTAAATGAGTATCGGAAAAAATCACTGTTGTGTGGAGGTATACAAAGCAAAAGGTTATTAGTGGAACGAAGACCTTTGTCATGAACTGAACACAGGTACTGAAAATTTTCCTTCAGATAATTTGGAGAAGTTGGATCATGTAAGATTGAATACAGAACCAAAAGAATTCTAGAGGTACGCCTCTGACGAATAGTAAGCCATTTAAGCTGGCTTCGATAACTTGAAATATGATCATACTTACGTAGATTGAAAATAAAACGGATACAGTTGTTGAGAAGGCGCTCTAGCTTATTTAAAAGTTCTTCGTTTAGGTCTGGGTAGCATACGTCACCATAGTCGATGATGGGTAGCACGAGAGTGTAGATCAACATCAGCTTAGTCTTGTAAGGTAAGAAATTTTTGAAACGATAAAGGGACTGAAGCGTTCCGTTGACCTTGCGGCATATTGCTGTGACTTGTTTGCGCCAGTTCATGCAACTGTCGATGTTAAGGCCTAAGTTAATAACACTGTCACTAAAAGGTATTATATGTGTATCATAAATTAACTTCGGCAGACATGTGAAATCCACCTTGGCTAGCTGTCTCGCACTGCCCACAATAATGCCCTGACATTTCACAGGATTAACTATAACCCCATACTGATTACACCAAGATTTAACTTTAGCCAAGTTCTTGTTTACCAAATCGATGGTGTTTTTAAGGTTGTCAATGGTAGTATGGGCATACAATTGAAGATCATCAGCATACAGATGGTAGGAACAATTAATGTAGGAGGTGATCGAGTTGATAAATAACGAAAACAACAGAGGAGAGAGTATTCCGCCCTGCGGAACGCCAGCGCTTACATCAGCCCATGCAGAGCAGTCCTGCCCAACATGCACTGACTGCTGACGATCGCGAAGATAGGAATCAAACCACGATAATGCTGTTTGTGAAAATTTAAGGCGGGAGAGAGTGGATAGGAGTAAATCGTGGTCCACTGTGTTAAAAGCGTTTGAAAAGTCAATAAGCACCAGAACTGTGACCATCTTGTCGTTCATGCCCAACCTGATACTATCAGTGACCTTGATCAGTGCAGTAGTGGTGCTATGACCTGGACGAAACCCAGACTGATGTACACTCAGTAGGTTATGTTCATGTATGAAAGAGGAGACTTGCTTATGTACACAGGCTTCCAGAACTTTGGAGAGGTAGGGGAGAATAGATATCGGACGAAATTGGTTAACCAATGTAGGGTTAGAAACTTTGGGTAGCGGTCTCACGTGCGCCTTTTTCCAGAGACTTGGGTATTCGCCTGTTGTGAGAGAACTATTAATAATATTAGTGATTACAGGCAACAGGGTCTCTATGATAGGGCCTATCATAATTTTGCCAATGGAATCGCATCCAACGGCTTTCGATTTCAATGAAACGATTATCTTCATTCTTAGTCTAATTTCTGGATATAGTTTTTAGTGCATCATGCTTAAAGCATTAAAGGTCACCCGACAGCAAGTCAAAAACATCACCCGACAGTAGACAGGGCATTACGCCTCGCTCCGATACATAATTATTGTGCCAAATCTGGTGCGGGGGAAGAACGCACAAATTTTAATTTTGTCACACATTCACAAATATTCTTTCATTGCTACAGATCGTCATTTTATATGCACCGACACACACACACTAGTTGTATAACTAGAAGGCACATTGTGCATGCACTTTGGGACGAGGGGTACGCCCGTAAAGGCCACTCGTCTGACGGGTGACATACCTGTCAGTACCTGTGATGCTCGATGGCATCATGCCCGTTTTCAGTTTACGATTAAATTATGAACTTTCTTTCGCTATTTGGTTTTAATCTAAGACAAGCTTAGAGCATCAAGGTATGACAGGTATGACACCTGTCAGAGTGAGTCAGTAACTTTGATGCTCTAAGAAGACAGGGAGTTTTGGCGGGCAGTCGTTCGTGCACTTGTTTTATTTTCATTTTCTTGGTGTATTTTTGAGTTATGTCGGATAAAGTTGATGGCGTTTTGTTCGATATAGTAGGTTAATGACAGTGCACTGAATTAATGTTAATGACAAAACAGGTTTTTTCAGCTTGCCTGCAAAACTCCACCGGACACGTTCTGGTAAAGTAGCCATCGCTTTACTTGAACATCTGACTGACTAGGCTGACTGATTACTGACGACTTACTGTTTTTCTATGACTACATGACTACTGAGTGATGCAAAAAATATATATGACACTGGCAACATGCACACAGTTATTGAAAAAAGTGTCAAATCTAAGATATGTTATCTTAGGGTAGGATTTTTGGCGGGAAGTCGAAAAAGACATATTGTGCTCTTGTTTTATTTTTACTTTCTTGCTGTATTTTTGAGTTATATCGGATAAAGATGGCATTTTGTTCGATATAGGTTAATTATAGTTCACAAGTGTTGTGAATTAAAATAACAGTGCGAAAATATGTTTTTCGGCTTGCCTCCAAAATTCCATTGGTCACGTTCTAGTGAATATCTGACTGAATTGACTGACTGATTACTGACGACTTACTGACTTTACCTATTATTACTCGTCCAGTATCACCAAAACTGGGAAAAACGTGATGCAAAAATTATACTTGACGCTGGCAATATGCAGAGTTTGCGATGCCATTATTGAAAAAAAAACATAACATATTGTACTAATATTACCCGTACCCCTAATATCACAAAATTAGCTTTATGAATGATAAGCACGCAATGTGCTCGAATTCTTCAAAAAAATAAGACATCCATCAACTATTTTTCAAAAAGTTCCTTTGCCCCCAGAAATATCTAGTTACCTTCCACTGTAAGAAATAGGCAGAAACAGAAATTATTACTATAACGAAGAGTATTAAAAAGAAATATACAGTGCCGTAGAGATTTGTTAAGATGGGATAAATCCATATGCCACGCTCGTTGTAGGTGTATGCCAATCTGAAAGAAAAATAATTAAATTAATTACTTATTTAAAAACGTTTTAAAAAAGCTTTTATTTGGCTGGCTGCGACCCTTTTTGCGTCCCACTGCTGGGCAAAGGTTTCTCTCCATTATTGGGGAGGCCTGGAGCTTACTCCACCACGCTGCTCCAATGCGGGTTGGTGGAGATGCGTGTTAGTGGCCAACCCGCTGTCGGATGTTTTCAAACCGCCCATAAGGTCTCCGACAAGGTTTAACGACTGTTATCTGTCGACAAACGGGACCGAAGGCTTAATTTTCCCTCCAAAGCACGGAAACGCGCATGAATTTTTTTTGCCACTAGCGGTCACCCATTTCACACCCGACCGCGCCCGTTTGGCTTATCTACATAGACCGCTTGCGTTCTACACTAGCCGTCTTACTTACTTAAGCTGAGTAGACCGCTAGAATTCTACGCTAGCCTCTGGGCCACGCACTCTTCAAACTAATTTAATCTTAGAATAATTACAATTACATTATAGAAACCAAGTTCGCGCGCCCAAATTAAAGCATGTTGATTGGTGCCATTAATGGCAACAAACGCCGGGCCGCATTTTATCACAATACTTTTTAAAAACAATACAAATCCAATAAAACTACTTTTCACATTGTTTTCAATATTTTTTAGTAATTTTTTGGTCAAAATAATAATATTTTGTTTGTCAGATGTGACAGCTGTAGGAATCTATTTAGTGCTTCAATTTTGACAGCGCGCTTGTAAAGACACTCATTCTATACGTATTTATTCTAAGAATTTAATTGTATTGTACTTACACAGCAAAATACAGAAGTAAATGGAAAATCCAATGACCTAGATTCCTTATATGTGACTTTGGGATGTCTCTCTGTCGGAAAGCCACCTCCCAGGTCACTATAGTAACAATCAAAGTATGTATTATGTGGTTTGAGATTGGTGTTAAGGCCTTATCCGCGAATTTAGGGAAGATTAGGTCTCTATCTATAAGATATAGGGACCAGAACACTGTGAACACCAGCTGAAACAGAAAAGAAATAATAATAATAATAATAATAACCCCGCAGGGCGGCTTGTGGCGAGCTGTTGGTGAGTAACGACACCACGGACCCGATTGCTCCCGGGAAAGTCCCCCTGTTCCTCGTCTCCGGCAGGCGGAGTGATAACCCAGAGGAACAGGTCCCCACCTCTGGCTTGCCTTAATTGGCCGTCCAGAGTGGAGCTGTTAGAGCTATATGCTCGGGGGTGGAAGTGTAACTAAGTAATTGGCGTAATAGCGAGGAAACCCGCTCCGGGTTGGATTTATCCCCCCGCGATGGTGAAATCGGTGCCGCTCCTCTCGACACCCCTAGCTGCTCACGCCAACGTTGCTTCCCAGGCATTTACGCCATTTTTGGGGGCCCATTCAGTGAGTGGCGAGTCACCACCTGCCTCACTTTAGATTATTTATTAGTTTGAATGGCACGTGTCCCATAGTTCTCCATAGCCCATATACCAGTCCCTCGTTCGTTCATCCCCATAGACCCAATATTAGTCTCCCCTTTTGTAGCAATAGATTCTGTGCACCAGGCGGGGACTATCCTTGGGTGACCTAATAACAGTGCTAAAATATGTGTTTTCTGCTTGCCTCCAAAATTCCATCGGACACGTTCTAGTAAAGTAGCCATCGCTTTACTTCAATGTTGGACTGACTAGACTGACTGATTACTGACGACTTACTTACTGACTTTGTTATTACTTCGTCCAGTCTCATTGAAATTGGCAAAAAATTGATGAAAAAGTTATACTTGACGCTGGCAGTATGCACAGAGTTTGCGATACCATAATTGAAAAAAAAATGAAAAAAAAATTTATATATATTTTTTCTATGTTTGGTTTGAGGTTAGACCAAGAGAATCAATTGCTTTTATCCTAACGAAGCTCGGTCACCCAGGTTCTTATATCCAGTAGTTATATATAATATATAACTAGCAGCCGCCTGCGACTTTGTCCGCGTGGACTTTGGTTTTAGTCATAGCATGGGAATCGAACCCGGGACTCTCCGATCAGCAGTCCGGCATGGTAACCATTACGCCACGTAGGTCGTCGAACAATACAACAACTAGTTTTTTCTATATGATTTTTCTATTCTATTGTTTTTTCGATATGATGATATGTTTTCATCAAAAACTTACCATAGTAGAAGGCCATAGGATCCCGGCAAATATTACATCTCTTAGTGTTTTTAAATGCTTATTCAGCTTATATTTCTTGTCATTAGAGTTTCTCCAAACTAAAAATTCACAATATAGTGCTACAAATGAGTATATTATTTGTAGGCCCTGGAAAAATAATGATTTTATGTATTAATTAACTACTATGTAATAGTTTTTAAATAAGTAAGAAGAAAAATTATCTTAGTAAGGTAAATATACCGTGTGACGTAGGTGCCATGGACACACACAATGATAGAAACACAAACACCCTGTAGCTTCGGGATTAAGAATAGAGCTACGATATCCCCTGCCTGATCGTAAGAGGCGACTAAAAGGGGGCTTCCGGGGTTGTGGACGGTGTGAGTGGGAGCTCGATCCGTCCAACCAGCAGCCCCGGGAAGAGCGGCGATGTGTGCGTGGCCACATATCGCCGTGAGCATGGAAAGGTGCAGGAGAGCACATATGCTCTCCCGAAGATGGGCCCGTTCTGGGGCGTCGCACCTGGAGGACACCGGTGCGTTCCGCCGGAGATCCCGGAGTCCTCCCCAAGCGCAGTGGCAGCCACCAAGGGGGTTTTAGTGCGGTCAAATCCCACATAACCCGGTACCCTCTCCCAAGGTGTCGGGTACCTTTTGAAGGTTCCCCCCCCCCCCCCCCGAAAACAAAAAAAAAGACCGAGAACAAAAACTTATCATATTTAAATTTCTGCTTAGCCATCGGCAGTCCGGCATGGTAACCATTGCGCCACACAGGCCGTCATTTCTACATTATTAACAAAAAACTAGAGGTTTACCGTATTACAGTTTTGCCCGCGTTAAAAAGGGTCAATAAATTATCATTTTTTATTGTAGTTATGGTTCACTATTTTGGCTATAATGGCTTACACATGAGAACTGTGGCGGGATTTTTTGTAGGACTATTTCATATAAACATTTCCATCATACATTACATATGTGTTACTCTAGCGGTTTTGACAGCGCACGTAAGAATAGCTCGCAGATGGTAGATTTTTTTCTACTTACTTGACACTTATCGTCATATTATTATGTTGGACAATTCACACAATATCTTTATAAATTGTAGCATATGTATTATTCTGATGTATAAGCTATATTATTGTAAAGTATCATTAAAATCCATTCAGTAGTTTTTATGTGAAATAGTAACAAACATCCATTCTTACAAACTTTCGCGTTTATAATATTAGTATAGTATGAAGTATGATATGAGCAAGATCCCAATCAATGTCCGTGTTTTGAGTCGTGTTATCTTTACTGAAAATCAGTGGCTGAGCTTGGACTCAGTAAAGCTGAGTCTGTATTACTTCTTTAAGGTGTTCTGTTGCACCTATAGTATGCAATAGGGTATAGGGATATCCTGTGTCGTGGGTACCATCGACACACACATAGACATCAACACAAACACCCAGACCAAGAACAGAAAGTAATCATTTCAATTTCTGATTCGCTGGGAATCGAACCTGGGACCCCGATAGCATAATAGTATTCTGTGCCGATAGGTAGTCCGGTACGGTAACTGTGCTACATTGTGTATAGCAATCATGCCGTGAATTTTATATTAAGTAACAACTTAAAATTAAATTTTACACCAGTAAATTTTATCGCTTAAAATATCGTGATATTTAATTAATTACGATGTTCTCCATCGCCGTGCATGCCTGAGAGAAATTCATAATTTCTCGAAAGAATGACGTCCACCAATCCGCACTTGGCCAGCGTGGTGGACTATGGCCTAAATCCCTCTCAACTATGAGAGGAGACCTGTGCCCAGCAGTGGGACATAAAAATAGGTTGAAAAAAAAATTTGTGACCGAATTATTTGATGAATATAAAATTATTCTATTTTAATAATTCTAGACGTGCGCAAGATCGAACCCGACTTCTTGGTCTATGGGGTCAAGATCTTGGCCTCTGGATTATAACTAGCGCATTAACACGTTTACTGCGAAGCTCAAAACATAATATTCCACTCTGGTGCGGTACAGGACAATATTGCCATGTACTGTTAATTTTTCTAGTGCGAAGCAAGACAAATGTGTCCGGTACACAATTCTTTTTAAAACTTTTTTTTTTCATAAAATTTTTACTTTCTGGCAATTCTTTAACTTTTATCAATATCTAAAAACTTTGAACTATATACATTTCTTTTGGTTCTAGAATTGGACAAATATTTTTTTACTTATAGGTATAAACGTCTTACCGGACTCATATGTCATGTGGCGCACAAGAAGTGGTGAAAATGTTCAAATAGTCGATAAACAGTAGTGGTGTTATATAAGAAAACAAATAATTTTATCGATAATACTTTTATTTATAAAGCAAATTAGGCATTATTACCCGACTGCGTAAGAAGGAGGGTTATGTTTTTCGAGCGTATGTATGTATGTGGGAATGTATGTCCATTTCTTTGGCGCACCGCACAGCCCAAACGACTGGAAGTTTTAAACATATGAGGTGTCGTTAAATTTGTTAGGATTGTCATATTGACATAGGCTATATAAATTTTCAAAATGGCGTCCTCAAATTTGAAAAAAGGGGAGTGGGGTTTTTTTTTCTAACCACAGCAATATGGGTATCAAATGCAAGCTAGTGAAAAAACTATTTCAAAAATATATATATCATATCACATTTCTACTATATTTTAAGAAAAATCTTCAAATAACTAAACAATTTGAAATTAAATTATTATTATAAAAACAAAAAAACCCGACTGCTTCAAAAATGAACTGAAAAGAGAGAAACAAGTATCGCAATGTATATTTAAATAAGTTAAACTAAATATTTTAAGGTACTGCACGCGGTGACAAACGATGTTTTGATAGATATTTCTGTGCCAGTAGGTAACAAAGTTATTGTTTATAAATGTCGATACTGTTAACAAATATCGATAAACGATAATAACATCCGTTTCTCACTAATGCATACGTCCTAGCCAACAGTGCGATACCGGACATACACATACAAGTCGTATTCGTCCGGTAACGCATGGAATGTAAAAAATTTTCGTTCTGTGCGTACAGGTCAAATATGCCATGTACTTTTTTTCTATTGTAATAAGACCATCTGAAAGTAAGAAGCAATGATGTTTATTTGTCCCTTTTTAACTCACAGAATATCGTACCTAAAATGACGCCGCACCAGCGAGAAAAACTAGTTTTTGGCGCTCGCACCACGGGAGAGTTCATTACCGGCTATATACGTCCGGTAACGCACTTAACGTGTTAACTCCGTAGGACGTCAAATAATAGTTATAATGGATTTGCGTGTGTTACGAGTACTAAACTGCATTTAACCGTTAAGGAAAACAGCATAAGGAAATCATGCCTTGAATTTATTAAAGCCACAGTTACAACTAAACTACGAAATGATGAAAAAAAAACAACGGGTTGCACTCCGGAAGTGCCGGCAGAAGTGAAAACTTGAACATTAACGTTATGCATTTTTGATATTTTGGAATGGTTAGGGAATAATTTCGCACTTATTGCTTTCCTATTATTTTTCATCTAGTATTTTCAGTACGTTTTCATCTAGTATTTTTATAAAGTACTCACTCATTTTCTTTCACTATTTCTTCGTCACTTTTTTCATTAATAGATGCACTTTGTTCAATGTCCATATTTAAAATATTTGATATAAACGAATTTTACAAGTATAAGCAGTCGAGCCGTTATCAGCTGTCACCCCTCCGTCTTACGAATTTGGTTGCTAAACTTGCCTACTGGGCTAGTTAATAAAAATAAGAATAAAACTTACGAAATTCCAGCAAGTAAAGTACCGAGGCTGCAGTGTGGCGAATGTCTTCAATTCTGGATAATAATGCTTTACCTTCTCCAAGCCATAATGCATGTAGACAATGTTGGATATATGTACCACTATTGTAAAAACGTAGCCTGCAACTCTATGGTAGGTGTAGTCGGCCATTTTCTGAAAAAAAGAAACGAATATCGGGTATGGAAATGCCTTAATCTTAAACTACCAATATTATTAACTAATATACTCCTCAAACCTGAACACTCCGAAACGAGTTTTGGCGGGAAGTCGGAAAAGACATATCGTACTCTTGTTTTATTTTAATTTTCTTTGTGTACTTTTGAGTTACATCGGATAAAGTTGATGGCATTTTACTCGATATGTGTTAATCAATGCACAAGTATTTTGAAATAAAGTAACATTACGAAAATACGTTTTTTCTGTTTGCCTCCAAAATTCCATAGGTCATGTTCTGGTAAAGAAGCTATCGCTTTACTAGAATATCTGACTTAAGTGACTGACTTTATTTATTACGAGCTGTGCCCCGCTGTTTAGCCCGCGTTATTTTTTTTAAGTTTCCTATTTTACTTCTGATAACTCCAAGAATATATGTACAAAGTTTCATGATGATCGTTTGAGTAGTTTTCGCGTGAAAGAGTAACAAACAAACTTACTATTGCATTTGTAATATTAGTAGGATTACTCGTCCAGTTTCAAAGAAACTGGCAAAATTAGTGATGCAAAATTACGCTGGCAATATGCAAAAAGTACCAGATACCATAACAGAAGAAAAAACCCATTTTGGACTCGTAATTGTAAAAATAACAAGATGGGCTCGCTTTTTGTATGAGTACTATAGCATAACACAGACAGCAAAAAATAACCTTGTAAATTATGTAAAAAAACTGTATTTGAATAGGTACGTGCTATATGTGCTCAAAAACTGCTAACTATATCACTTTCAATATTTTTGAAGTGAATACTTCGTTACCGGCGTTGTGTACTTTTTTTGGGATGGGTAAAAAATGATAAACTCGCGTCAGGACACGTGGCCTGATTGAATATTCGTAAGACGGAGGGGTGACAGCTGATGACGGCTCGACTGTCTATACTTGTAAAATTCGTTTATATCATGTATTTAAAATATGGACATTGAACAAAGTGCATCTATTAATGAAAAAAGTGACGAAGAAATAGTGAAAGAAAATGAGTGAGTACTTTATAAAAATACTAGATGAAACCCTACTGAAAATACTAGATGAAAAATAATACTGATACAATGCGTGTGAAATTATTCCCTAACCATTCCATAATATAATATTAAAAATGCACAACGTTAATGTTCAAGTTTACACTTCTGCCGGCACTACCGGAGTGCAACCCGTTGCTTTTTTTAAATAACGCTTCACACTCATAGCCCCACATTAGTGTAGATATACCCTGTGTCGTGGGTACCATGGACACATAAAAAGACAGAAACACGAACAGCCAGACCGAGAACAGAAATTTAAACTCATCATTCAAATTTCTGTTTCGCCGGGAATCGAACCCGGGACCATTCGATTGGCAGTCCGGCATGATAACCGTTGCGCCACGTAGGTCGTCAAAAGCTGTTGAAAGCGATTTTGAGATGTACAGCATTATTTTTTCAGTTTGCAGTCTCTTATTTTAAAAATAAAGGAGAGTCAGGGAGCTAGCCACTAACCCACATTGGAAAAGCGTGGAAGAGTATAGTAAGCTTCAAATTCCAGCAGTAGGACGCAAAAAGGATTGCAAATTACCCAAATAAACGGCGACCATGTCTTTGCAGAAGATTTCTAGCTGTAGCTGCGGGGTTAAGAATATTGCCTGATCATAAAAGGCGACTAAAAGGGAGCTTCCGAGGTTGTGGGCGGTGAGAGTTTGAGTTCGATCCGTCCAGCAGACCCGGGAAGAACGGCGGTGTGTGTATGGCCGCATGCCGCCGTAAGTATCGGAAGGTTCCGGAGAGCACATCTGCTCTCCCGAAGATGGGCCCGTTCTGGGGCGCCACGCGTGGAGGACACCGGTGCGTTCCTATGGAGATCCCGGAGTCCTCACAAACGCAGAGGCAGGCCACCGAGGGGGTTTTAGTGCGGTCAAATCCCACATAACCCGGTATCCTCTCCCAAGGTGTCGGGTACCTTTTGAAGGTTCCCCCCCGAAACCAAAAAAAAAAAAGGTTGTTATAAATGTACTTAATTCGGTGAAACGAAAATTTAATGAGACCCTAAAAGTAGTTTTAAAACCGGTGTAGATGGTACTAGCCGTAATGAACCATGTAACTAAATTGTGTATTTATTACATAAAAATAATCCGAAGTCACGTCAAGTCAAGGCTCGACAAGCGGTATTATAGACGCGCCGAAATATTTGATAATATGAAACCATGCAAGTCATGGCAGTTTGAGGTAAATAATAATAAGTGGAGATGTTTCAATCTTGGCTAGGTATTGTACACCATCTCAAAAATTCGAGAAAAAACTCTAAACTCCGAAAAAAATACTTAAAATTTGTTAAAACATGTACTTTTTCGGTACAAAACCAATTTAAATCAACTATTTTCAACAATTTTCCACATGGCGGAACAACTGATTTCACTGTTAACTGTTTGTCACAGATTAATAATTTCAATAGTCAAAATGACATATTACCGCCATTATGTTTTTCTAGTATATTGTGTTGCAATTTTATTCTGACTTGAAATTCTTGTGTTGTACCAAAAATCCCAGTCGTTTATTACAAAACGCTTAATAAAAAACAGCTCTATACTATATTTGCAATTTATTAATACGGTGTACAAATACCTGGCCAAAGGTCCATACATTTTGAAACATCTCCTTTGCCGCACTATGAAACGCTTGGTCAAACCTAAGGTCTTAAAATAAAAACACAGTGAACTATAATTTTTTTGAATTGTTTATCTTTGTTTCAGTACTGATTACAAAAATTCGTTGCCAATGTTTTTGTAAGTACATTTGAATAATGTACAAAAACATGAACTACGAATTTAACTCTAAAACCACTAAAATCCTGTTTTTATACACTTTGTAATAAATAAATAATGTAGTTTAAAAAATTAAAAAACACGCTTTTGTGAAAATACGAACTAAAAAGTAAAAAATAAGAAGAAAATGTATCTTACTGTAAAAAAGCGTGGTGTCAATAGTATCTCAAAAAGAACTCCATGCTATTTTTACAGTAAAATACATTTTCTTCTTATTTTACTTTTTAGTTTGTATTTTCACAAAAGCGTGTTTTTTAGTTTTTTTTTTTAAACTACATTATTTATTTTTAATATTTTTTTGGTTGGATTTTTTTTCATATTATTGCATTGTCATCGGCCCTTGACACCTGTGCAAGTTTTCAAGTTAATCAGACGCTTAGAAGTAGGTGAAAATGAAGTTAAAAGATTCCGTTACATACATGTAATACATACATACAAGTCAAGCTAATATAAGCGTGTTAAAAATAATCCGAAGTCACGTCACGTCAAAGCTCGACAAGAGGTATTTTAATCGCGCCGAAATATTTGATAATTTAAAGCCATGCAAGTCATGGCAGTTTGAGGTAAATAATAATAATGTTACTTTTAATTTGCACTGTGAAACGCTTGGTCTTAAAATAAAAACACAGTGAACTATAATTTTTTTGTTAATATATATAAATATAATAAATAATTCGTTGTTAATGTTTTTGTTCATTTGATCTTTGATCATCTACTTAATGTACAAAAACATGAACTACGAATTCAACTCTTAAACCATGTTTTTATACACTTCGTAATAAAAACTAAAATCAGGTTCCCAATACCAGGAGATTATGACCAGAAATATAAGTAATTCAATTTTTGTTTTAGTGAAAACATTGTAAACTAGCCTTCCGCCAGCGGCTTCGCCCGCTATAGGTTCCCGTAGGATAAAAACCATCCTATGTCATTTCCCAAGGTCCACTCTATTTGTGTTCCAAATTTCATTAAAATTGGTTCAGTGGTTTAAGCGGGAAAGCGTAGCAGACAGACAGATAGGATTACTTTTTACGAATTTACAATATTAGTATGGATTGTGTGTACATCAATAAATACTATAACAGCTGGTAAAAAAATTAATGGCTTTACTATTAGTTAGTATATATATTGATAGGTATTCCATAACTTTGTCTTCCATCTTAAGTCTCCATCATCAGACTAGTTTCACGGTTCTATATTATATTATTATATTGTCTTCAGATAAAATGAAGTGCGCAGGACCACCAGCTAAGCGAAGCAGGCGCGGTCGTGTGGATGGGTGACCAGTTTCGGAGGGCACGTTAAACCTGGTCCCGGTTGTTATCGATAGCCTAACCTTAACCGTTAACCTTGAAGGCCTTATGGGTAAATATTTATCCTTTAACAAAGAATAAATTGAAAGAAACAATTACAGATTTTTTGCTTCAACAGGATTACAGGATTACAACAGGATTACAGGAAACTGAACTGTTAGTAAAACAATGAAATGAAATGAAATGAAATGAAATGAAACGAAACGAAATGAAACGAAACGAAACGAAACGAAACGAAACGAAACGAAACGAAACGAAACGAAACGAAACGAAACGAAACGAAATGAAATGAAATGAAAATATTTTATTTGCACAAATATGGGTGAAAAAGGTTTTACAAAATATTTAGAGCTCCATATTTACCCCTTAGGGTGTACAAATTTTATTATATTAAATAAAATAATTATTTTAATGACTTAACATAATGTAAACATAAATTCTTAAAATAACTATTACAGAAGGGTACATAAGAAACATTAAAGTAGTTTTATATTTTACAGTTTTAATTAATTAGACTTAAACCCAATTTTGTGCTTTTTATAATAATTTATTTTATTTGAACCATACGGGGTTCGCCGTCATCAGCTTTGGGCACCCACCAGAATGGGTTTTGTACACTGAGAGGAAAAAAAGCTGGCGAAAAAAAAACCTCCCAGGTTTTTATGCCGCGGACAAAATTATTTATTAGTCATTTTATTTATGTTTTAGTTATGTTACAATAAATTATATTTTCTATATCACACGTACACACCCACATTAACACACACACACACACACACACACACACACACAAGCGTCGGTAACAAGTTAGTAGTTCTAAATTTAAAAATACTTATATGTAAATGTAAACTTATCACTAGGCTTAGACCTGTGCTTTATGTATTGATATACTATGTATTGTTTGCCTTGGTGGAAGAGCGGAGTACCCAGTAATGCGGGTCACCAACCCAGTACAACCCTTGCGACTTGTAACTGAACTTGGTATATTGAATAAAACATTTTTGTTTGTTTTTTTATTATGGGTGGTTTGAAACCATCCGACAGCGGATTGGCCACTAACCTGTGTTTCCATCAACCCGCATTTAAGCAGCGTGGTATAATAATCTATGTACTAATATATAAAGCTAAGGAGTTTGTTTGTTTGTTTCTTTGAACGCGCAAATCTCAGGAACTACTGACTACTACCTTTTTTTATTTTTGGTATAGGGGGGGAAACCTTCAAAAGGTACCCGACACCTTGGGAGAGGGTACCAGGTTATGTGGGATTTGACCGCACTAAAACCCCCTCGGTGACCTGCCTCTGCGCTTGTGAGGACTCCGGGATCTCCATAGGAACGCACCGGTGTCCTCCACGCGCGGCGCCCCAGAACGGGCCCATCTTTGGGAGAGCAGATGTGCTCTCCTGTTACCTTGTAACGTTGCGGTAGCACATTACCTAAATTCCTAAGTTTATAAAAAAAGAACTAAATAAATATTAAATAAAAAAAATATTTACAATTAAACTACAATAAAAAATTACTAAATAATCAAAATAAAACAAAGATAAACTTAAATAACTAAATAATCAAACTAAATAAAAACATCTTTATTAATATTCAAAAAATACGCGTTCGATGATTATTTCGTTCGCAGATTTACTTACTCGTAGGTAAATCGGCGACGGCCGGTGGTCGATGCGTAGACGCATTGTTCAGAGCATCATTCTGTGGATCAGTGCTAATAAGTGCATCGCAGGTGACGGCTGCGTCGCTCGCGGTGAAGATAACGCAGTTCGATTTATTTGCTGGTTTAATTAGTTCGTGAAAATCCCTCTAGGGTAAGTTTCCATGCATTACTACCATATGTACGGTGTTCTTAGTGATTTCTATTCTATTGTAAATGTTGTCTTCAATCTATTTTCCTCTCGGACACTGACCTATCGCGGCCGCGCGACCACGTGGTTTTCTACCGCCTCTAACGCCTGACTTTACTCTGGGCTTCCAGGATTTTTGACTATAGTCTTCAAATTGACTCTCGGCCTACCGAAGCGACGGGTCTACAACCACGTCACACGCCCACCGTGCACCACCAATTCGAGGGACGACAGAGCCTGGCTTGGAGCGGTCTCGGAAGGCATCCAGAGGCCGAGGAGTCGGAGTCCTGCTGGAGGGCAAACCTCACCCACGGATCGTCGGTCCCGGTTCAGGCCAGTGTTCCATCCTTAATAGCTCAAACGGATTGTGACGTGAGGCGGAGGGTAAAGCCATTGGGCAATAAACGTTTCCCTAACTATTTTCGCGTTTATTTGTCGACCCACGACCTATCTACCTGTCGGCGACCCCCTTCCGCTAGGGAGGGCTGGGGACCCTACCCCTCTATAACCGCCGCAACCTTCAGGTGGTCACGGCGGCATGCGGCCACGCATACACCGTACACGAATTGAAAAAATATTTTTATGTACGATAGTCCATTTATCAGGGAAGGTTATAGGCTATATAACATCATGCTATGATTAATACCAAAGTCCACGCGGACGAAGTCGCGGGCGGCCGCTATAAATAATAAACGTTTCACACTCATAGCCCCACAGTAGGGTAAATATACCCTGTGTCGTGGGTACCATGGACACATAAAAAGACAGAAACGCAAACACCCAGAATACTTATCATTCAAATTTCTGTTTCGCTGGGAACCGAACCCAGGACCCTCCGATTGGCAGTCCGGCATGGTAACCATTGCGCCATACGGGTCGTCAAAAACGAAGTAAGCTCCAAACCTCTCCAGTTAGAAAAGAATTAAAGACACATAATATATTTAAATTAAAAGATTTTTATTACATTTCTAGAATTGCTCTTTACGCTTATCGAAATGCGTTTGCAAGCGTTGAATTTCAAAAAGATTTTTTTCAATCCTTTTTACGACCACCTGCACAGGGCTCATCTCGGAAGGGAGAGGAATGTAGGCCATAATCACGCTAGTCAAGTGCGGATTAGTGGACATGACGCCTTCGTCAAATTATGATTAACTCTCTTTCAAGCGTGCATGGTGATGGAAAGCATTGTAATTAATATCACAATAATTTTCTATCACCGTGAAGCAGCGATAAATACGCACAATACCTACAAATTTATTTTTGAACTCGATGTACCTACATTTCACTGAATAATATATAAAATAATAGTACTGAATAATAAATTAATATTAATAATATGTAATAAAATAATACTTGCATACCGACGTCTATTGTTTATTGACCTTTACGATATTCCACTACAGTCCCTGTAGCTTCGGGATTAAGAATAGAGCTACGGTATCCCCTGCCTGATCGTAAGAGGCGACTAAAAAGGGGCTTCCGGGGTTGTGGACGGTGTGAGTGGGAGCTTGATTTGCCCAGCAAGCAGCCCCGGGCAGGACGTGGTGTGCCCGCATGCCGCCGTAAGCATCGGAAGGTGCAGGAGAGCATATTTGCTCTCCCGAAGATGGGCCCATTCTGGGCGCCGCGCGTGGAGTTCACCGGTGCGTTCCACTGGAGATCCCGGAGTCCTCCCCAAGCGCAGAGGCAGGCCACCAAGGGGGTTTTAGCGCTGTCAAATCCCACATAATCCTCTACCAAGGTGTCATTGTACCTTATGAAGGTTTCTCCCCGATAACAAAATAATCTTAATATCTTAATATATATATAAAAAGTAAAGGGTTTTCTTTGTACGTAAAGACACGGTTTTCTCTATTATCACTAACTCCAATCAACTTCCCGTTGGGGTGATAAATACCCCTTAGTACGTAGATGATAGTAAGGGAGTTTGATCGCGGTGGGTGGAGTGGGGAGCTGATGATCGAAGGTAATGCGACGGTTAGGAGTTGAGAGCAAATTCTTTCAATAAATGGTTAATTAAGTAAATTACATTCCTGAGATGGTCCAGCTGTCACCAAGTCAAAGTCTGATGATGGGATCCCAGAGAAATCGAAGGGAACATACAAATTTTATAGCACAATAATTGATTTTCATATTTTTACTAAAGCAAAACAGGCATTTGTGTATAAATATCATCATATCATGTTGCTGAGCTGATTGAAGGTACAACTCCTCAACGGTTAGTAGCTGAGAGCAAATTCTTTCATTAATTTATACGTTCAGGTGGACTGACAGTAGTATTCTTTCAGGCTATAAGATGGCTATTAGAAAACATGATTATAAAAGGTAAATCTCTTTAAAGTTTAGATTAAACATGCGACGTATTTTAACCCGAGCAACGCCGGGTTTCGCAGCTAGTAAAATATAAAAAAATAAATAAATTGATATCCCACTACATTAGGTTTCGACAAACATAATATGATCAATCCATCAAAGTCAATAAATCAATTAATCACGTGAAAATGCGTTTTAATCCGTTTAATTTATTTCTCTATTGAGTGGTGCCCCGAGTTCACCTAACAACGAAGCGCGCATGCCACGCATGGCCCAGCGGCTGACGTAGAACACATGCGATCTACGCAGCTATCCAAACGGGCGCGGTCACCGCTACAGGCAAAAACTTCATGCGCGTTTCCGTGCTTCGGGGGGCACGTTAAGACGTCGGTACCCATTGTTATCGATAGTTAACAGTCGTTAAACCTTGTCGAAGGTCTTATGGGCGGTTAGAAAACATCGTACAGCGAGTTGGCCACTAAACCGCATCTCCACCAATACGCGTTGGAGCAACGTGGTGGAGTAAACTCCGGGCCTTCTCAATAATGATGAGAGACTCACGTCCAGTGTGAAACGCATTTTTGAAGTGAAAACTTCTTTAGCGGCGCTGTGCACTTTTTTGGGATGGGTAAAAAATGTTAAACTCGCGTCAGGACTCGTGGCCTGATTGAATATTCGTAAGGAAGGGGTGATAGATGATGGCTTGACTATCTATACTTGTAAAATTCGTTTATATCAAGTATTTAAAATATGGACATTGAACAAAGTGCATCTATTAATGAAAAAAGTGATGAAGAAATAATGAAAGAAAATGAGTGAGTACTTTATAAAAATACTAGATGAAAACCTACTGAAAATACTAGATGAAAAATAATACTGATAATAAAAGCAATTCGCGCGAAATTATTCCCCGAGCATTCGAAAATATCAAAAATGCACAACGTTAATGTTCAAGTTTTCATTTCTGCTGGCACTACCGGAGTGCAGCCCGTTGTTTTTTATTTTATTGATTGGTAGTTTCCATTTATTTATAATTTATTGAATTTAAATTTATAATTCTTACTAGCGGACCCCGCGAACTCCGTACCGCCTTAAAATGTTTGGGGTGGGCCACCCTTATTACTTAGGGGGATGAAAAATAGATGTTGGCCGATTCTCAGACCTACTCAATATGCTCACAAAAATTCATGAGAATCGGTCTCGCCGTTTCGGAGTATGGGAACGAACATTGTGACACGAGAATTTTATATATAAGATATACTTTGACGGATCAATAAACTATTGAACGGTGACCATAGTTCACCACGAGGAGTACCCGACAGTCATCTATTTAAACTAATAATAAACAGCTGAAGAGTGTGTTTGAAAGCGCTAGTCTCAGTAACAGGTTCAAATTAAAAAAATATTGAAGTGAAAACTTCTTTAGCGGCGTTGAGCACTTTTGTGGGATGGGTAAAAACTGTGAAACTCGCGTCAGGTCACGTGTGCTGATCGAAAAACCGTAAGACGGTTGGAGAGTAGTGTTGTAACATCGAAATCGATTGTTTATTTTTTTAAATATTGTAAGGGTTTCGATTAATTAAAAAAATCGATTTTTTAAAAATCTATTTTCATAAAAAAGTATGAAAAAAAATTTGAAAAGAATTAGAAAATGAAATATAAATTGTAATGTTTGTGTACGATAGCGCAATAAATAAATATTGTATTCTACGACATAAATAATAGTACTTTTATATTGATAATAAAAGCAATTCCTTCAAAATTATTCCCTAACTATTCCAATAAATCAAAAATGCACAACGTTAATAATCAAGTTTTTTTTTTGTATTGGATAGGCCATTTATCGAGGTATGTTTTAAGCTATTAAAACATCACGTTACGACTTATAGAAGACTAGTCTTCCGTCAGCGGCTTCGCCCGCGTAGACCCGTTTTATAGGTTCCCGTAGGATAATAACCATCCTTTCTTTTTCCTTTCCCAAGGTCCACTCTGTGTTCCAAATTTCATCAAAATTGGTTCAGTAGTTTAAGCGGGAAAGCGTAGCAGACAGACAGACAGAGTTACTTTCGAATTTATAATATTAGTAGGGATACTTAATTTATCTTTGATTTACAAGTCTGTATCTGCGGACGACGTGGACATCGCGGGCACCAACTATCGTAATATAACCAAAGTAATTTAATTATCTACAACAACGTTATCATTATAAAAAAATCTAGAGAATAAACTTGCAGTACACAGGTTTATTAAGCACACATAAAATGTCTTACTTACAAGCGCAGAAATTTATCTCAAATAATTCAGATATCTACTTTCATTTTAAACAGAACCACTTTTTTCTGAAACGTCTTCACTTCACCAGTAACTGTACTTAACTGCATGACTGTCCGGTTAATGGGCAAGTAGGTGAAGTTAAGGTAGCATTCGGTTCTTAGCGACCGCGACACGCGACTGTGACCCACAACCGAGACCGGGTCGCGCTAACTCTTAGAGCGTCACAGGTACTAGGCGAACCCCTCCCAACGCGCATGCACAATGTGCCTTTTAGTTATATACAACTAATGTGTGTGTCGGTGTCAGTGTTGTCGGTGAGAAAATGATGTTGTTAATTGAAATTGATATATTTAGAAATGTATGCGTCTGTAGCGATGAAAGAATATTTGTGAATGTGTGACAAAATTAAAATATGTACGTTCTCCCCCCGCACCAGATTTGGCACAAAAATTAGGTATCGAAGCGAGACGCAATACCCTCTCCACTGACGAGTGAGTCAGTACCTTTGATGCTTTAAGCGCTAACCACTGCTTAGTATGAATTTGTTCTTGTTTTCTTCTTATGCGATGCACTCTTGACAGAGCGTGGTCGTCATGTATTAGTTAGGGGCAGATAAACTGTCACGCGACACAAGCACGACATCAAAAGTTCATGACATTTAATTAATTTATATTCTAGGAAATGAATTTAAATTTGACATGACAATCTATTTTTGAATTAATTATAATGGTAATTAAATTAAGTTAAGAAAATGTGACTAAATCCTGAACTTATATATATGTTTTTTTTTAATTATTTAGTTTAATTATTTGTATGTGCTAAGTATTACAGGTATAAATTTATTTATAACTACGTTAACGCATTGGTATTACTGTAATGTTAGTGGTAAGCTTAATAAATAAATAAATAATAACAGTTTCATAGTTTTTCAAGGAGACAAAGATAATCCTACTACTATTATAAAGGCGAAAGTTTGTAAGTATGGATGTATGGATGTTTGTTACTCTTTCACGTAAAAACTACTGAATGGATTTGAATGAAACTTTACCACAATATAGCTTATACATCAGAATAACATATAGGCTACAATTTATAAAGATATTGTGTGAATTGTCCAAAATATGACGATAAGTGTCAAGTAAGTAGGAAAAAATCTACCATCTGCGAGCTATTCTGGCATGCGCCGCCAAAACCGCTAGAGGTACACCTATTTAATGTATGATGTTAATGTTTATCTTATATAGTCCTACAAAAAAGCCGGTCCACGGTACTTCAGAAGGGACTTCACTTTATGCTAATGATCCTCTCTAACGCGGGTGAAACCGCGGGGCACAGCTAGTATTAAAATATAGTATCATTATCATTTCATCTTCAAATAGCTGCAGAATAAATTTTAGTAGAACAACGGGAAGAACGATGCCGTGTTCGTCGACATCGGAAGGCTAGGGGTCGTCGCCCTGCGACAGGCGACTATGGTCGCGCAGGCGCACAGAGCCGAACGCTACCTTTAGACACACTGGACATTACTTATCAAAAATTCATCCGAATTTTAGCCTTAACCCCCAACAATAAGGCCCATGCAGCTACCAGCCCGGTCAACCAGTATACTTTGACCTGCGATGCAACACTAGAAATACTGGAAGTTTGTCATAACCTTGCGTTAACGTTACGTTAATTTAAACTCTATTAGGCAAGCAATAAGACTGCATTTAAAAATAAATCTATGTTAATCGATATACTTCGAAGTTATTAACAATAGCAACCTTAATCAATGAAATTATCGAATTTATATGATTTTGATAAGTTTTTTATCAATGCGTTCAACTATGTCACTTTGAGATAACATTGAATTTACATACATTGTATAATGCACGCGCATTAATTATTGATTAGGTGGATGTAATTTATAATATTATATAAATGATTAATATTTGTATCATTGCAGCGTACTTTATGGTCACATAGTTACAAAAAAAACAATGAGTTGCACTCCGGTAGTGCCGGCAGAATTTGGAATGGTTATATAGGAAATATGTAATGTCGCACGAATTGCTTTAATTATCAGTATTATTTTTCAGTATTTTCAGTAGGTTTTCATTTAGTATTTTTATAAAGTACTCACTTATTTTCTCACTATATCACTATGTAGATGTCCATGGGCTGCAGCGACCACTTAACACCACGTGGCCTGCATGCTCGTCTGCTACTCCATTCAAATAAAAATATATAATAAATAAAATTGCATAGTTAGTTAATTCGGCATTTCTATTTGCCTTCTGCCTTTAACAGCAGAGCAACTGCATAGGACCTCAGGCAGGATTTGATTTTTGTGTGCTAATCCATACTTATAAACTAGCGGCCGCCCGCGACTTCGTCCGCGTGGACTTTGGTATTAGTCATAGCATGATCTTATATAGCATATAGCCTTCCCCAATAAATGGACTATTCAACACAAATAGTATATTTCATTACAAGTGCGGAAAGGCTGTCATTGCAAGGAGTTCAGACAAATGTCTACGCGAGCCGAGGAGCAGCCGAAGTTGAGGGTTGACAGTCGGAACTCCTTCCAATGACGGTTCCGCATGTGTACTGAACAAATATTTTTAATACAGTTGCGAAAAAATGAAGCAATTTAATAAAATAATAAAAACTCGCAAAGAACATTTTTGAAAAATGGCGCCAACCGTAAAAGAATTCTGGGTAGGCAAAGGGAACTATGCCCATACAGCCAAGTCTTCAGTAGATTTTTTTTATTGATATGAAATGAAAATGTTAATGAGATGAAATGAAATGAAACCTAACCTAACTCATTGAATCAAATCATTAAATCAGATATTGAAACAAATTAGTAGCTTCTTTTTAGAAATATTTGCATGAATCGTAAAAACTTCTAAAACTTCGTGGTTTTTCTCTTTTTAATAGACATTATTTTGACAGTTGGGAAAGAGAACGCAAGAGTTCGGAAAAGGTAAAGAAAACGCACGAGTGTGTAATATAATAGCCCACTTCCCGAACGCTATACGTCCCTGGAATACGCCACTTTATGAGTAACTGAAATAATTTTTCAATTCGAACCAGTAATTCTTGAGATTAGCGCGTTCAAACAAACAAACTCTCTGTCTGTCTGTTTACACTACTTACCTTTAAACCGCTGAAACTACTGAACATAATAAAAAGAGTATAGCAGGATAGCCTAAGAAAAATTGCCCCCAGCGTTTTTAGGTCGAAACTATAATCAACAACCTCAAGCAACCCAGAGTCTTGACTGAGGTCGCATACACTTGTCTGCCGCATCACCGTGGAACAGCGATAAATTCGCACATTACAAATTTCTTTGTCAGAAGTGCGAGCCGAGGATTTGAACCTGGGACCGGTCGCGTCGAAGACCGCGGATTTTACCACTCGGCCATCGCTGCTCAATCATTGTATAAGTAATATTTTTTTAAGTTTTTTGAGTTTTATGTTAAAACTCCCAGTTTGATGTCAATCATTTTACACTATTCGTTCTTTGTAAAACAAGTAAAGAAACAGCTCACCCTAATACTATTTTACTTTCCGGAAGCAAAATTTGAAATGAAAGCTGACAATCCATTTCCCCCCACCCTCCAAGTAGGAATATATATAAATATTTGTTGCCATTTTATTAAGTATGTTCTTACTTTAAGTATTAGCAAACCTATTTTGATATTATTTTTTTATTAAAGAAATGGTAACTGCCAAATAATTTACACCTACCAACAATATCTCACCATCGCCACGGGTTGACTGGGAGAAAATGCCAGTAGGCATTAAGAGGCCGTATACGAAATTTTGCCGATTTCGCTGATTTAGCTCATTTTATACATGAGATTCGGCAGTTAAAATACAGTATTTCCATAAGTTTTATTGCACAATATGACTGATCATTTCAATAACAAACTATTAAATGAGCCACTTTTTAATTTTTATTTCGTTATTTTTCTTAATAGACCTGAAGCCGGTGATAGTTTTGTAAATATTACTGTAATAGGTATAGAATATCACATATTTCTTGATCATAATAAAGTCTAAACAGATCTAAATAAATGCCATGTATTGCTGTAAAAACCACATACAAAATGTATGAGCCACTTTTTGCCACTCTCATACAAAAAATATTAGTAAAAAAACTTTGTCAATTTTGAGAGAAAATGGGCCAGAAATTGCATTTGATTTCGGCAAATTGGAATAATCTTTCGTAAAATTTATTTGACATAAATACTCTTCAGTTTATAATCAATCCGTTTCCTGAAAAAAAAATCTTATTAATAATCATGATTCGGCATTAAACATCTTTTAAAGTAACCTAAATCTCGCATGATAATTTTTGACGCAAGCTATAAAAGTGTCTAATGTATTAGATTATTAATGAAATGAAAAGTTATATTGTGCAATGATACTAGTAGAAGTACTGTAATTTATCTGCAAAATCTCATGTGTTAAATCGGGTAAATAAGCAAAATCGGCAAAATTTCGTATACGGCCCCTTAAGTCCGCCCATTGTGAACCGATTTTTTTTTGGTTTCGCTGGGGAAAATGCATTACGCATCCCCTCCCACGGAGGGGTATGTGGGACTCCCCAGGGGCAATACCTCCTGGTATACCCACTAAAACCCCCAGCGGCACTCCGTCTTCGCCTCCTGGCGAAGGTGGGGGTGAGGGTCTGGGAATCGGCAGAGCCTTTACGTCCAGTCCCCCTCCGGCGAGCCCCGCCTTTATGGCGAGCCCTTCGCGCCCCCCCCCCCCCTCTTATGATGGGTGGGGCAATGGGGGCGGTCGAGAGTGCGCGATCGTCCCCGTATCCAGTGATGGTGAGCGGTGCACCTAGTTTAAGGTGATCAATAAAGTATTAAATAAATAAATATAAGGACATTTTTTCAACCCCTCACTATCCCTCGAGACCGTTACATCATTAATAAATGACCCATAAGGGCTTAGATTTTTGTCCTTTTAAGCTACGGAACCCTAACAAGACATAAAGCTTGAGGATTTTAAGGCAAAAACAGACATATACGCACAAGCTTCTCAGTAAAGGTCATAACAGCCTTTTTTGCATTAATTTATTATTAGACTGCGAGACAGTTGTGTTATTGTGTTTCAAGGTAGAGCACGCGTGTGTTTTATTTAATTATACTAGTTTTTATTTGTTTTCATAGAAGTGCGCATCGCCCAGCGGATAACGTAGAAAGCAAGCGATTCAACAACTAGTAAGGTCAGTCAAACTGGCGCTGTTGTGTGTGGGATGGGTGAGCGTAGTGGAAAATTTCCTGCGCGTTTCCGTGTTTCGGAGGGCAAGTTAAGCTGTCGGTCCCGGTTGTTATCGATAGAAAGCAATCGTAGAGCCTTGTTGGAAGTGGAGCCGTTTTAAAAACATCCGGCAACCGGTTGGCCACTAATCAGGGCCGTATTTAGGGGAGGGTAACCGGGGCTACAGCCCCGAGGCCTCCAAAAAAGAGGGGGCCCCACAATAGACTTTGGGAAAAAAGTCAAAATCAGACTAGCTTACACACTAGTAAACATCTTTTCCTTTCATGTTTTTTTTTCGCGTCTTACAGTACTTCTTGTGTAAAAACATGATTACATTAAACATTAACAGAAATCATCGATCTTTATTCATTCAGGCAATCAGTAAAATATCAGTGACTGAAAAAAATTGTCCATTTTATTTGGCAAATTGTTTGGGGCCAAGGGGCCTCCACAACTTTGTTGCCCCGAGGCCACCAGACCTCTAAATCAGGCTCTGCCACTAATCCACATCTCACTATAAAACGTATCGTGAGGATACGTAAACATGTTTATAAAGTCCTGGCTTACCTCGCGGATCACTTCGGGGGCGCCCGACATGTTTCGGACCGTACCGAGGTCCTTCATCATGAGCCATCGCGTGCGGTCGCTAGGTGGCCTCGGCGAAGACTGTGGTCTTGGTGGTGGACTTTATAAACCACAACTCCACCAACCCGCATTGTAGCAGCGTGGGTAGTAAGCTCAAGGCCTCCAAATTAATGGAGATAAGCCCGTGCCCAGCAGTGGGACACAAAAAGAGATACAACCGGCAGCCTGCATGGCCGCATGCTCATATTTCAGTTTACATTAGACTTTCAGATTTCATCATTATAAACGCGAAAATTTGTAAAAACTAATGAATGGATTTTAATGAAACTTTACAATAATATAGCTTATACATCAGAATAACACATAGGCTACAATTTATAATCTTTATAATCAATTTATTTTATATAATCAATTTATTTCATCTATTTATTGGCTTAAGGATAATTTTCTATTATTTGACATTTATATCAAACTGACAAAACACAGCTATCTCATTGAAAATATTTAAATAAAATCACAGTAAGATACCTACCCTGCTCTCCTCTATTCTTTCCACATTGCTGTGCCCAACAGGGTCCATGTATACTCAGGGAAACATAAAATGTACCATCTATTCCCAATAACATGGATTGCAATAAATAAATGAATATGAATGAATATGAATATGAATATGAATAAAGATATTGTGTGAATTGTCCAAAACATGTCGATAAGTATCAAGTAAGTAGGAAAAAATCTACCATCTGCGAGCTAGTCTGGCTTGCGCTGCCCAAACCTTTACAGTTACACATATGTAATGTATGATGGAAATGTTATCTTAAATAGTCCTACGAAAAACCCCGCCACAGTATATTATATCTATATCTAATGTGTAAGCCATTATAGCCAAAATAGTGAACCATAATTACTGACCCTTTCTAAGGCGGGAGAAACCGCGGGGGACCTCTAGTATAAGATAAATACTGGAAGATATTTCAGTGTCGAATAATTAGTGCCCTTGTATAAACGACATTGTGTTAAATTTATTTCTTCTAATTGTATGTAAGTACAAAACAAATTAAACAAACCTATAAGTTTACCGGTAAAACAAGCAAAAACTTTTGATTAAAGAAATAAAAAATCTTCGGGATTAAGAATAGAGCTACGGTATCCCCTGCCTGATCGTAAGAGGCGACTAAACTTCCGGGGTTGCGGGCGGTGAGAGTGGGAGCTTGATCCGTCCAGCCAGCAGCCCCGGGAAGGATGGGTCAGTGTGGAATTGCATGAAAGGGAACGCAAGATGAATGAATGGGAATGAACGAAAGAATGGTAAGAATGCATGGAAGGAATAGGATGGAGTCGGTGTAACATTTTTAAAGTTTATTGAAGCCAGTGACCATACCCGGAATTTTATTTTAAAACACCACATAAATGAAAGAAAGAAAGAAAATATTTTTTTCGCGACTATACATCACAGAACATAATATGTAAGTATGTGGAAAAGTACAGTTAACATACATATTGCAAACAGAGGTAGTTTGCACATAAGTATCATAATTTGTTTACCACAAAGACAATACTAAAAAACCGGTTTGTAGAGATTCGCATAAAGCTGGCTACTCACACACCTTCCGCAGGGACGATCTAGGGTGTAAATGTGGGGATGACCTTAATTGCAATCTTAATCGTGTCGTGTTTAGGCAAGCAGGGGCAATTTCCTGCTACCCTGCCGTTCCTAGGACAGTTCGTATGTCATTATTTTTTTTAATATTTTTGTTTGACAGTAACATGAAATCTCTTTAAGATAATAATAAAAAACAAATACTCTTTCATTAGGTACTTTTAAAGCAGGACAACGTCTGCACCCAAGCGGAGCTGGGCCGGGCCACTAGTTCATAATAATTTAGTATTTTATTTTTGATGACAATGTACTTAAGTTTCAATAATAACAATATAATTAATAATAAATAATTGAAGCGCGTATGGCTCGGCGGCTAGCGTAGAACGCAAACGATCTACGCAGTTAAGCCAAAACGGGCGTGGTCAGGTGTAAGATGGGTGACCGCTAGTGGCAAAAATTTCATGCGCGTTTCCGTGCTTCGGAGGGCACGTTAAGCCTTCTCTCCCGGTTGTTGTCGATAGATAACAGTCGTTAAACCTTGTTGCCTTATGGGCGGTTTGAAAACATCCGACAGCGGGTTGGCCACTAACCCGCATCTCCACCAACCCGAATTGGAGCAGCGTGGTGGAGTAAGCTCCAGGCCTTCCCAATAATGGGGAGAGACCCGTGCCCAGCAGTGGGACGCAAAAAAGGGTTGCGGCCAATAACAATATTTATAGTATCAATCTTAAATTGTCGACTAACAGCAACAACTTACAATTATCTTCGCGCTCATTAAACAGCAAAAAATAATATTTAATACCGCATACCATGACTTGGAGGTAATTCGCAATATTATTTACATGCCAAATTATTTTAAAATTCATAACAAGTTTTGCCTTCTAAATTACAATGTTACCTGTCATTGTAAAGTTTTTCCATAATGATCAAAAAACCGGCCAAGTGCGAGTTGGACTCACGCAAGAAAGGTTCCGTACCGTTATCTATAAATTACGATTTATGACGTATAAAAAAAACTACCTCGTTCAAACCAATTTTCGGTGGAAGTTTACATGGTAATGTACATCATATATTTTATTAGTTTTATCATTCTCTTATTTTAGAAGTTACAGGGGTTCAAATCGTGATGATTCCTGTAGTAAATAGCCTCTAAAGTTGAAATTGTGACAAAATCGTGATATTTCCATGTTTAAAAATATTAAACTTTAATATGGAAATATTATGATAATAAACAAAACCGGAACAAAACCTGATACATTTCATACAATTCTGGTATGCAGATTGGTCGTCAGATCTGATCATAGCATGATGAAATATTTTTATTTTTACATAAGAATAGATACACAATTAGAAATAAAAAAATAAACATACATAATAGGCTTTTATTGTCTATTCATTAGAACCCATATATTTTTATTGCACAAAGGCAAAGTGGTTTATATATTTTTATTTATTTATTTAATTTTTTGACCATATACTAATGTACAATAACAACGGCGGACTTAATGCTAAAAGCATTCTCTGCCAGTCAACCACAAGGCAGTCTGAGAATCGGCGAAAGGTGGTTTGCATGGCGTGAAGAAAAAGTTCATCTACGTAATATTAAATACACAAATAAAAAAAGGTATAATAATTTATAATGTGTAGTATGAACATATATTTGCCTAATACCTCAGAGCTGAAAGTTTTCGAGCAGTATGTGTCGCTAGTGATGACCTACGGCGCTGAGACATGGTCCTATACAGTTAGCCTTTTCCATAAGCCCAAGGTCGCTCAGCGAGCGATGGAGAGGGCTATGCTTGGTATTTCTCTACGCGACAGAATACTTAATCGAAACGCGATCGCAAACGCGATCGAATTGAAATCCGTAGAAGAACGAAGGTTACCCTTACCGACATAGCTCTCAAAATCTGCAAGCTGAAGTGGAATTGGCAGGCCATATAATAAGGAGGACCGACAACCGATGGGGAAAAAAGGTCCTCGAATGGCGACCACGTCTCGGCAAAAGGAGTACAGGCCGACCTCCAACCAGGTGGACTGATGATCTGAAGAAGACAGCGGGTAGTCGTTGAATTCAGAAGGCCCAGGACCGGGAGGAGTGGCGAACGTTAGGGGAGGCCTATGTCCAGCAGTGGACTATAAAAGGCTGATAAAGGGATGGAAATATATAATAAAAAAAAAATAACGATTCACACTCATAGCCCCACAGTAGGATTTACCCTGTGTCGTGGGTACCATGGACACACACAAAGACAGAAACACAAACACCCAGACCGAGAACAGAAATTTTAACTCATCATTCAAATTTCTGTTTCGCCGGGAATCGAACCCGGGACCTTTCGATTGGCAGTCCGGCATGGTAACCATTGCGCCACGCAGGTCGTCAGTCACATATACATATATACATACAACGATGATGATTAAAGTGATAATCACGAACCCAACGCAAGTTCATGAGAGTAGTTCATGAGAAGTAGTTGCTGGTTTTTGACCTTTAGTGAAAAGTTAGACATCATGGAATTATCATATTTTGTTCTGTCACTCATCAGGTTTTTTTTTCAAACTTTTTTTTATGTCCCACTGCTGGGCACAGGTCTCCTTCTCACAAGTGAGCGGGATTTAGGCCATAGTCCACCACGCTGGCCAAGTGCGGATTGGTGGACGACATGCTTTCGAGAAATTATGAATTTCTCTCAGGCATGCACGGCGATGGAGAACATCGTAATCAATTTAATATCACGATATTTTCCATCACCGTGGAGCAGCGATAAATGCGCACATTACAAATTTCTTTGTCAGAGGTGCGCGCCGAGGATTTGAACCCGGGATCGGTCGCGTAGAAGACCGCGACTTTTACCACTCGGCCATCGCCACTCCTCAGTTAATTATTACTAATTATAATATCCATTTTGTTTTAGATTGTTAATCGCATTATTAAAGAATTTGTGGAAGGTGTGAAGTGACTTAAAACGTACGGATGATATATTTAAGAGACAATAATAAAGAAAATAATGGAGTGAGTATTTTATTCATATTTATTTTCGTTTATTCATTCATTTTTAGTGTTCCGTACCTCGAAAGAAAAAACGGAACCCTTATAGGATCACTTTGTTTTCCGTCCGTCTGTATGTCAAGACCCTTTCTCTCAGAAACGCGTGGAGGTATCAAGCTGGAATTTATACCAAATACTCAGGTCTACTATCCCTTGGAGCTGTGAAAAAATCAAATTTCTAAGCCAGAGCAATCAAGAGATACAGCCGTTTATGCCGCAAATTTTCGACACTCGCAAGGGAATCAAAACCTGCAGGGTACTTCCCGTGAACTCTGAATCTTGAAATTTGGTACGAAGCAACGTCTTATAGCACAGATAAAGGAAAAATTGCGGACAATGCGGTCTTAAAATTAAATAAATTTATTGTAATGAGTACCTATTTGTTGTTTTCAGGGAAATGAACATAGGTGCAGCAAAATCGCTCGTTGACAATTCAAATTATCAAGATCATGATGATTCGGACTTGGGTAATGAGTAAGTTTCACACTATTTAACAATACATATAGTTGGAAAAAATTCGCAGTGACAGCTTAGAGGTAAAGACCCCAGTCTCCCACGTAGGAGTTTTCGGGTGTAGTAAAATCGTAGGAAAATTTTTGAAAACCTCTAGGCGCGCTCCCCACCGGTGAAACATAAAATGTCATATAACCTTTGAATCTTCCTACCACCCAACCTTTAATTGCACAAGGTCCTGATGAAGCTCGAGTGTATCCAGAATCACCCTCGTGAGCTCCCCTACTATAAGGTCTGCTCCTCTAAATATCTGTGACTTTCCCATCCATCCATCCATAAGCCTTTTATAGTCCACTGCTGGACATACGCCTCCCCTAACGTTCGCCACTCCTCCCGGTCCTGGGCCTTCTGAATCCAGCGACTACCCGCTGTCTTCTTCAGGTCATCAGTCCACCTACTCCTTTTGCCGAGACGTGGTTGCCATCTGTGACTTTATGCAATGATAACCAAACTTTCTTCCACAGGATAGATTCCAAATACATCTACTGCAGAGTATTAGGCTATGGTGTTGGAGGTGCAATACACCTGGGTAACATCTTAGCCATGTTTTTAGCGCTGCGTGGTCCCATTATGGAAGACCCGGATATCAAGCTGTTTTATTCCATGGAGTTCTTCTACTGCACTATTTGGAATTTGGTGAGTTTTTTTTTATTTTATTCCAAAACTAGCCTTCCGCCAGCGGCATCGCCCGCGTGGACTCGTTTTATAGATTAGTATAAAAACCATCCTTTCATAAGGTCCATTGTATTTGTGTTTCAAATTCCATTAAAATTGGTTCAGTAGTAGCGGGAAAGCGTTGCAGACAGACAGACAGACAGAGTTACTTTCGAATTTATAATATTAGTATGGATTGATAATTGATATGAAGCTTGAATGGTCGTGCAGCTGGCGTAGAATGCAAGCGATCTATGTAGCTTAGCGAAACGGACGCGGTCAAGTGTGAGATGGGCGAGGGGCCGCTAGTGGCAAATATCATGCTATTTCTGTGCTTCGGAAAGCACTACGTTAGACACCGGGCCCTGTTATTATTGATCGCCAGCAGTCGTTAAACCTCGTCGAAAGCTTTATCGGCGGTTTGAAAATATATCGGGTTGGCCACTAACCCGCATCTCCACCAATGCGCATTTGAACTTTTATAATCGCCCATAAGGCCTCCGACAAGGTTTAAAGAATAACTACAGGACTGACGGCTTAACGTGCCCTGCACCTGCACGAATACGCGCATGACATTCGCTACTACCGGTCACCCATCTCACACCGGACTGCGCCCAGTTTTCTTAGCTGCCTAGATAGCCGCATTCTAAGCCAGCTGCTATGCTATGCACTGTATGCACTTTATATGGCTTGTAACTCCTTCCCAACCTTCTTTCAAAATCATGCGCTTAGCCCATATATGGAAGTCCCTGTGGATTCGAGATTAAGAATAGAGCTACGGTATCCTCTGTCTGATCGTAAGAGGCGACTAATAGGGACTTCCGGGGTTGCGGACGGTGAAGGTGGGAGCTTGATACGTCCAGCCAGCAGCCCCGGGGAGGACGACGGTGTCTGCGTGACCGCATGCCACCGTAAGCATCGGAAGGTGCAGGAGAGCACATCTGCTCTTTCGAAGATGGGCCCATTCTGGGCGCCACGCATGGGGGACACCGATGTGTTCCATTGGACAGAGTCCTCCCCAAGCGCAGAGGCAGGTTTTAGTGCGGTCAAATCCCACATAACCCCGTATCTTCTCCAAAGGTGCCGTTTACCTTTTGAAGGTTTTCCCCCCGATACAAAATAAAACATATATATCTATTATACGTTAATTACGCTTACTTCGTTTTATCACAAGAATGCTCTACTTTTTAAGGTGTTCCAGTTATTGTATCTTGGGATGGGTCTAGCCTGTGACCTTCCCATTCTACTGAAGCTGAAGAACATAGAAATATTGAACCATTTGAGAAGTTACCGGCAAATATTTTACAGTGGATTGCTGTGGCCTGTGGGTCTGGTATGTCTTTAAATTTTATATAACTAATAACTCGTTTATTCAGAAATTGACATAGGTATATAAATACCTAATACAAACATTCAGATAGGTTTTTTATTTGAGTGGAGTTGCTACTCCACATGGCATGCAGGCCACGTGGTGTTAAGTGGTCGCTGCAGCCCATGGACATCTACATACAACCACAAGCAAGCATAGGTAAGTCTTGTCTGAGGTCGTATGCAGTTGCGCTGCTACTCCGGAGGCTGGTGGTCGCCTCATGTAAGTGTGGTCGCCGTGGTCGGCAACTGCACCTTTCCACCGAAACACAATAGAATTGGTTCACGGCAGAAGTGTGTAGCTGTGGTACTTCCCCGGGCGAACCATAATAGTTCTACCACCTACAACCTTACATCTTTTAACGCCATAATAATATGTAATATCCTAATTCCAGGGCATCTTCATAGTCTACTGGCCGGTATACGCATACGACCGTAACTTAATATTTCCGGACTACATCGACAAAGTGCTGAGTCAGGCCTCCAACTACATCATGCACATGTTCATCGTGTTGCCGATCCTCTGGGACCTCTTCTTCCTTCCCTTCGAGAGGCCTCAGTCGATCAAATACAGCTTGGGACATTGTGTGCTCATAGCTATTGTATATTATATTGCGTAAGTATAATAATGGTCCTCAAAAAATTATGTAAAATGTTGCCAAGATTATGTGTGAAAAAGATAGTATATTATCTCATGTATGGCCAAACTCCTATCATCTACACGCACGAACACCAGACCTTACTATAATGAATATATATCTCAGAGTTTTAATAAGTACCCTTTTTTGTACCGGGGGGGAAACCTTCAAAAGGTACCCGGCCCCTTGGGAGAGGATACCCTCGGTGGCCTGCCTCTGCACTTGAGGACTCCGGGATCTCCAGTGGAACGCACCGGTGTCCTCCGAGGCCCATCTTTAGTAGAGTAGATGTGCTCTCCTGCACTTTCCGATGCTTACGGCGACATGCGGCCACGCACACATCGCTGCCCTTCCCGGGGCTGCTGGTTGGACGGATCAAGCTCCCACTCACACCGTCCACAACCCCAGAAGCCCCCTTTTAGTCGCCTCTTACGATCAGGCAGGGGATACCGTAGCTCTAGTTTTAAATATTTAAAAAATAAACGGTGTTATGGTTCTCTGCTCTGTGTTCTTAACAGATCCTTCTCGGTAACTTTACAAAATTATAAAATTGTACAGTCGTTCAAAAATGTAGGTAGAATACTTTTTTGCGGCGCACGCATACATGACTACACTTCCGAAATAGCAGTAACTTCGGAGTAAGTGTAGTTTTGTAAATGTGGCCTCGCCCTTTTGCACCGAAACAGGAGAATTACTTCACAGCAGAATCGTAACTTCTTAGATTTTGTGCTCAGTCGTCGCTGCAATGGACACTTCACACTACACAACCAAAGCTGGCTCAAGCAAGGCCGAGACTTATCTCAGTTGTCTCGTAGTAGCAGTAGCATAGTAGCATTATCTATCTGCGCCACTAGTTCGGAGGCTGATGGTCGTCTTTGTACATCAGGCGAGTAATTTCGCTTTTTCATCGAAATACCTACAACCGAATAATTTTACTATCAGTCAAATGCCGAGTGTTTTTCTCCTACAACTGTTTTCTCTCAGCTCAATCCTGCGATGCGAAACTAATTAGCGATGCGAAACTAATTAGATTTAATTATTATGTATTGTTTTATCTGCGCCACTACTTCGGAGGCTGATGGTCGTCTTTGTACATCAGGTCAGCAATTTCGCTTTTTCATCGAAATACAACCGAATAATTTATCTGTCAGTCAAATGCAGAGTGTTTTTCTCCTACAACTGTTTTCTCTCAGCTCAATCCTGCGATGCGAAACTAATTAGATTTAATTATTATGTATTGTTTTAGTTTAATTTCAATTTAATAAATACGATTTCATAATTCAATTTAAAATTTATTGTTTGTAATCATTGGAGCAGCGTGGTGGAGTAAGCTCCAGGCCTCCCCGATAATGGGGAGAGACCCGTGCCCAGCAGTGGGACGCAAAAAGGGTTGCAGCCAATGTATTCTTAAATATATTTGACACAATTGCCTAAATGGGTTGGGATAATAGCACATGTATCTAGTTTGTTTCATCTTTATATTTTGTACCTTGTCCTGCAATTAATGATTTGAATTTGAATTTTAACTTATCGCCCATAGGGCCACCTAGAGCCTAAGACCGCAAAGATTGAAGTCGAGAATATTAAAATTTGTACCTATGTGTATTCCATAAATGAATACCTAAAATATTTTGATTCTTCATTTCTTAGAATAGTTACAATTACATTAAAGAAACCAAGTTCGCGCGCCCAAATTGCAGCATGTTGATTGGTGCCATTAATGGCACCAAACGCCGTGCCGCTAATTTTATCACAACACTTTAAAAACAAAAGAAGTCTAATAAAATAACTTTTCACAGTGTTTTCAATATTTTGTAGTATTTTATAGTTAATTTGGTCAAAATAAAAATATTTTGTTTGTCAGATGTGACAGCTGTAGGAATCTATTTAGTGCTTCAATTTTGACAGCGCGCTTGTATGAAGACACTCATTCTATACGTATTTATTCTAAGCTTTTTTTATTGATCCGCGGTTGGGATGTGTGCAGCAGTGGTTTCAATGGTCCAATCAAAGAAGTTCAACCACCTCTAACTTAAAAAAACATTTTTGTTTCAGGATATTTGCATTATACGGAGTAAGAGGGGTGTGGCCGTATCCGATTCTGAAGAAGATTTATGGAACATTATATTTTCCTTTAGTTTTTATTTTTGTAACAATTTTATTATTCGCAATATATTTTGTACAGTGGCCAATTAAGTCTCGTATTTGGCGGAAACAATTAAACGGAAAACGAACCTTTCCATTTATTCGTCCGTAGAAAGCATAATTTTGTTAGACAAACACTGTAGATAGGTACCAAAATTTCACAAAATGGGTATTTTGGCGGGAATTCCAGACTTCAGACAAGCATTTTATACTGAGGTTATACTCTTGTTTTATTATAATTTAGGTACTTGGTGTATTGACGATACTAAGCTAGATATTAGGTATTATAATAGCTTAGTGGAACAATGGAGCTTTCCAAAGAGAATCTCTAAGGAAAGTGTCTTATTTTTAGGAATAGAATAAGTAGGTAGGTAGTAAAAAGAAATCTATGTGATATTGTTTTATTGTTTTTTATTTTGTCATTTTACTCAATATAATTTCACAACTCTTTCTGCCTTTTATTTCTTCATAGATTTATTGGGGCCTCTTTCACCATCTTCAAGTAAAGTGTTGATTAGTTACGTCCCAAGTAATGTTATGAGTACGGGTAAGATTATCATGAATTAGTGCTACTCGAACATCGTGAAATTTAAGTTACGGGTGACTTTAACCGACAATTAGCGTACTTGTCACTTTACTTGAAGGTGGTGAAAGGCCCTTAGAATTTGTTTCGGTACGGTATTTATTTACTTCTAAAATTACAAGTCATCATAAATAAGTCCTATTTATCTACAACATTCTGTCCTTACTTTTTTCGACACAGCATTTTATAATAAAACAGCTGAGGTAATTGCGCGCTTTAGTGATATTATTTTTTTATAAATTGAGACTAAGCATCAGGGATTTAGTAGCTTTTTAGAACTTAGCGATCAAATCGCGAAAACGCTATGCAGTCGCAAAATCGCCGATCGTCTATGCTGTAAGCAGCATGTCTGCGTGTTGCCCTACGCTCAACGTCGCATTTTAGAAGTTGATCGCAGTGATCAAAACGCGTGATTTTCATACTGTAATGAAACGCGGAGTCACCAAAAAGCTATCCAGTCGAAATCGACGATGCTAAAACTAACGTGTCCGGAAGCAGAAAACGCGCATTTTTTATACTGGGACCTTTCCCATAATCGTAACATTTGATCCTGTGTTACACATAGGATTAAAGTGTAAGTTTGTAAACGCGCAAACGTTACTACTGCGTCCGAGTTAACGTTAACATTGGACAGATAGATCTTAACCTGAAAGAAATAAGGTCGATATTAAATTCTTAACGCTAACGCGACAGTAACGTTTTCACGTGTCCAAACTTACACAAGGCCTCAGATCGGCGATTTTACGATTGCATCGCGTTTTGGCGACTCACTTTGTTCCATCGCAATATCGTTTTTAAAAAGCTAAACGCAGCGTCTAAATCGCTGAAACGCCGGATTTTCTTACTACAGTGGAAAGTCGCCAATACGCGATGCAGTCGCAAAATCGCTGATACTCAAAAGAACCATGTGTGAGGAGACCGTTCTGTAGGTATTCAGTAGCTATCAGTTGTAATACCTCCAAATATACTGATAAAAGCCTCTTGACAAACAGACTGACTAGTGTTGTGTGTAGCTAGGACTAAGTTTGTGTTAGGTTTAAGGTTTAAAGACATTTTATTCTCATAAAGACATATTCGTCACTTACATGAGAACATAGTTCTTAAAAAAAAAATACACAAGTTCGTTGTCGCACTGTACAAACATTAATGTGAAATGAACATAAATCCAATTTGACAATATTGAAAACAATATCTACAAACTATTTTAATTTTGCAATTTAAATATTACACAAAACGTGGAATTAGGTACTAATCGGACTGTCAATAATGTATTGTGATAGCTCTTTCTTAAATATATTGAATGATCCTGTATTTTTTATATGTAAAGGCAGGGGCGTAGCCACACTGGGGCAAGCTGGGGCGCTTGCCCCACCCTGGCTCTGACCTATAAGGTGCCTAATTAAACAAAATTTTTTTTTTCTTATACTAACAACAATCATAATATCCGTAAGAAAGTTACACAAAAAAACGGCAAATTGTTTGTAAAGTAGGTTTACGATCGAGATGTTTACGTGATAACGTCCGCACGAGAAAATCTCCATTCGTTTGTATGCCGCTAGAGTGAGAGAGACGGAAGATCGGTCCACTCACTCGAACGCTATGCCAGCCTCCGCTCGTGAGGATTCCGCGTGACAAGTTTCACGGAATGACTGGCAGCGCTCGAGATGAGACGGGAGATCGGTCCGTCTCTCTCTCGTTATACCTGCGATCGCGCTCGTGAGGTTTTGGTGTGACACAAATTTCTGAACATGTCACCCGACTAAAACGATTTTAAAGACGTTATCACGTCAAAAAATTTGTTGACATGAAAAAAAGTGCGATCAAAACAAAGCCTGGATTTATTATATATTTTGTCTTCCGATTTAAATTATAAAATAGGTATACGTAAAACCTTCCTCCTCAAGATCAGCAACAATTTTTGAAAACGGAATTTGACGAAAATGTTGCTGAAAACTGTTTGCCATTCCTCTTCTTAAATTTTCTGTATCAGGATATATTTCGGGATGTTCTATATTTAAAAAAACACAGAGAAAATGTCGACGAACACAGCGGCAATTTCATAGCTGAAGCTCAAGAGATCGCTGATGCTCTAGAGATTGATTTGTCAATGCCGCGTATCGCAAAGAGACAGAAACACCGTCCAAATCCCCCAGCAGAAAGTCCTGCCCAGTTTTGGAAACCATCACTGATTATTCTCTACCTAGACTCGCTGATTATGTCATTAGAAGATCGTTTCGAGAGTAACTTACCGGCATATTCTTTGATGACATTGCACCCATGGCATATGTTGCAAATGACCTGCGACGAGTTTTATAAAAAACAGAAGCTTTCTGCAAGTTTTACAAATTAAATGAGACTTTCCCAAGCGAGGATGAAATGTGGTATAATTTGTGGGAAGAAAAAAATACGGAAATTAATGCATTGAAGGAGATGGAAGTGGCGGATCTGATCAAGATTTTGGAAATGCAATTTTATCCCAGCGTCAAAACTGCGATCGCTATTTTTCTTGCCCAGCCATGTAATCACATTGTGTTAGGTTTTTTATAAAACTCGTCGCAGGTCATTTGCAACATATGCCATGGGTGCAATGTCATCAAAGAATATGCCGGTAAGTTACTCTCGAAACGATCTTCTAATGACATAATCAGCGAGTCTAGGTAGAGAATAATCAGTGATGGTTTCCAAAACTGGGCAGGACTTTCTGCTGGGGGATTTGGACGGTGTTTCTGTCTCTTTGCGATACGCGGCATTGACAAATCAATCTCTAGAGCATCAGCGATCTCTTGAGCTTCAGCTATGAAATTGCCGCTGTGTTCGTCGACATTTTCTCTGTGTTTTTTTAAATAGGTATAGAACATCCCGAAATATATCCTGATACAGAAAATTTAAGAAGAGGAATGGCAAACAGTTTTCAGCAACATTTTCGTCAAATTCCGTTTTCAAAAATTGTTGCTGATCTTGAGGAGGAAGGTTTTACGTATACCTATTTTATAATTTAAATCGGAAGACAAAATATATAATAAATCCAGGCTTTGTTTTGATCGCACTTTTTTTCATGTCAACAAATTTTTTGACGTGATAACGTCTTTAAATCGTTTTAGTCGGGTGACATGTTCAGAAATTTGTGTCACACCAAAACCTCACGAGCGCGATCGCAGGTATAACGAGAGAGAGACGGACCGATCTCCCGTCTCATCTCGAGCGCTGCCAGTCATTCCGTGAAACTTGTCACGCGGAATCCTCACGAGCGGAGGCTGGCATAGCGTTCGAGTGAGTGGACCGATCTTCCGTCTCTCTCACTCTAGCGGCATACAAACGAATGGAGATTTTCTCGTGCGGACGTTATCACGTAAACATCTCGATCGTAAACCTACTTTACAAACAATTTGCCGTTTTTTTAGGTACAGAAATAAACAATTACACACAGGATAGATATTATAGTTTTATTTATGAATAATCGGTGTTATGAATTACGCGTTTTAATAAAATGTAATATTTCGTTTATTCAAAGCTCTAAGTCGGTGTTTATAAATTTAAGTTTTAACTAACTTTATAAGTAACGAGCTGACCCCGCGAACTCCGTACCGCGTTAAAATGTTAAGGGTGGATAACCCTTATCACTAAGGGGGATGAAAAATAGATGTTGGCCGATTCTCAGACCTACTCAATATGCTCACAAAATTTCATGAGAATCGGTCGAGCCGTTTCGGAGGAGTACGGGAACAAACATTGTGACACGAGAATTTTATATATAAGATTACTTTAAGAGAAGCCGGCGTGGGTTCTGGCAGAAACTATTTAGCACTTCTTCTACATTTTTTTGATTCGACGATCCTCGTTCTGTGCACATTTAGCTTAACATACACAGGCCGCTTAAACGATTTTCTTCCATGTAACGACATTCAGCACATTACGGTGGGTCAAAACGTGGCTTCGCTCAACTATGAGCGAAAATCGTTTAAGCGGCCTGTGTATGTTAAGCTAAATGTGCACAGAACGAGGATCGTCGAATCAAAAAAATGTAGAAGAAGTGCTAAATAGTTTCTGCCAGAACCCACGCCGGCTTCTCTTAAAGTAATCTTATATATAAAATTCTCGTGTCACAATGTTTGTTCCCGTACTCCTCCGAAACGGCTCGACCGATTCTCATGAAATTTTGTGAGCATATTGAGTAGGTCTGAGAATCGGCCAACATCTATTTTTCATCCCCCTTAGTGATAAGGGTTATCCACCCTTAACATTTTAACGCGGTACGGAGTTCGCGGGGTCAGCTCGTTACTTATAAAGTTAGTTAAAACTTAAATTTATAAACACCGACTTAGAGCTTTGAATAAACGAAATATTACATTTTATTAAAACGCGTAATTCATAACACCGATTATTCATAAATAAAACTATAATATCTATCCTGTGTGTAATTGTTTATTTCTGTACCTAAAAAAACGGCAAATTGTTTGTAAAGTAGGTTTACGATCGAGATGTTTACGTGATAACGTCCGCACGAGAAAATCTCCATTCGTTTGTATGCCGCTAGAGTGAGAGAGACGGAAGATCGGTCCACTCACTCGAACGCTATGCCAGCCTCCGCTCGTGAGGATTCCGCGTGACAAGTTTCACGGAATGACTGGCAGCGCTCGAGATGAGACGGGAGATCGGTCCGTCTCTCTCTCGTTATACCTGCGATCGCGCTCGTGAGGTTTTGGTGTGACACAAATTTCTGAACATGTCACCCGACTAAAACGATTTTAAAGACGTTATCACGTCAAAATATAAACCTCTAAATTTACAGATTGTAGTGTTATAAATACACTACATGTTATTACTTACTTCATTCACTTCCATTATCATTTTTTACAACTTATATCCTTTTGTTCTATTTAATGTGGATTTCTATTCTATCTAAAGAGCTGAAGATTCTGGACTTGCACTGGACCATCCATTAAAGGAGGTACCTACTAATTATCATACTATCGTTCCGCGAGTGTCACAGGAACTTTAAGTGTGCTAGTTTTTAATTTAGTTATACGCTTAGTGTAGTATATTTTCTGTAACCACTAGGTTATAAAATAAACCCAGTTAAACCCTAAACACCTTTTATTTCACTACAAGATTAACATATTGGAATAGGCGCAGAGCCCAAACGGCTCAAGTTCCAAAAAAATTACCGGGGGGGGGGGGGCTTGTTTGACTGCTGCCCCACCCTGAGCCCAAAGCTGGCTACGCCCATGTGTAAAGGTAATCTATTATAAAATTGTGCTCCTTCATACGTTATCATTGTTTTGCCATACTTTGTTCGAGGCTTGGGTAGAACGAGAAAACTAGCGCGACGCGTAGTGTGGTTTGTAACGTGTTTCTGTTTCTGGAATGCTATGCTAGTATGGATGTTCCTATTTAGAGTTTTACGAATAAAAATGCAAATGTTATAGAAATATAGTTTTTTGACTGTCATTAATTTGGTTTCTTCATAAATTTTATTTGTAGGCGTTAAATATTTATAATTAAAAATCAATTTGATTATTTTATTTTGTATTATTTGAAGCTCTTTAATTCTTGTTTTTACCGCGCATCCCCCATACCTCTATAAGGTAAGATAGGTGTGGTTTTACTAGTACATTGTAAATGTTATAGCGAAAATTGCGTGGTATACACCGCACTATATTACGCAGCGACCCACTCAGTGCTATTAATTTAGTTTTAATGTGGTTTATATGATCTTTCCATGATAAGTATGTGTCCATATGTAAACCAAGATATTTTTCACTGGTTTTTTCTTGCAAAGGGATATTATCTATTTTAAGTGGTGCATGTGATGGTATTTGTTTATTTTTAGCCTTAAAAAGAGTAAAGCAAGTTTTAGAGATATTAATAGTTAGTAGATTGTGCTGAAACCAATTTTGTAGGATGTTTAAATCTTCTTGAGCTCTTAAAATTAGATCATGTATGGATGACCCAAAATAAAACAAACATGTATCATCTGCGTATAAGGTTATGTGACCATTTAGACCTAGTTCTTGTACATTATTTATATAGGTTAAAAAGAGCAATGGTCCTAAAATTGAGCCCTGAGGAATACCGCAAGTTATCGGCAATGAATTACTTTGAAAGTTATCTATTTTAACTATTTGCGATCTTTGTGTTAGATATGATTTGAACATTTTTAAAGCTATAGCAAGAATGTTTGTTGAGTGTGCTTGCTAGTAAGCCAGCCAAACTAAAACTAATGTCTACGGTCTATATACTTATCTAATTGTTATTGTTTGCGTAGCGAAGGCGAAAAAGGAAACGTCCAAATGGCGTGGAACACTTTACTAACACACAAGAAAACACAGTTAAAGAAAAGCACAGTTCACACAAAGTTTTGCCATAAATATAATAGAAGGAGAAAGAGTTAAGAAAGAGAGACTTAACACTAGGGCACAGAGATATTGTCTTTAAGCTCACAACCGTATAGAATTAAATTAGGCGCGATCAAGCGTAAGCACCAAAGCAAGCGTACCGGCGACACGGGCTTCGCGGGCATAGGTGAGTAGCCGACTGGCGGGCGCCGGGCCGCGGGCGGCGGTCGAGGTGGCGTGATCCCAAAGTAACGGGACCGAACAAGCGGCCGCCGCTGCGCAGGCGCATGCTTAAGGATTAACTAACCGGATCGAGCGGCCGGGCGGCTAGTACGTAAGACGACCGGCACGATATGATACATAAATTTTATTAAGAAAATACTAAATATATATAAACAAGAAATATTAATACACATTATAATAAATACGATATTAAATATTATTGTGTGTGTGTGTGTGTGTGAGAGAGAGAGTTTGAGATATCAATATATATATATAAATACAATTATAAAATATATGATACATATGCGTATGTGAGTGCCGACGATCACTACACTACTCCCCCCCAGAGACCCGGTTAGGGGCGATAGTAATCCGGAAAATGCACGCGTCTTCCAGACCGAGTAATTTTCTCCTGTACCACATTAGGAAATGTTGGTGTGGTGGTAATAGTTCGAGGAGATGGAATCCTGTCGCTGGACGCGTCCCTTTCGTCTACCAACCTATAGGCGGGTTTGAGGCGATCTATAGTTACGGTGACGGGCTTACCTTTGACGAGAATTTTAAACACCTTGTCACCTCTCTCCTACACCTCGTGAGGACCTGTGTAGGCCGGTTGAAGGGGTGCTCGTGAAGCGTCTTCTCTTATAAAGACGTAATTCGCGGTAGCGAGGTCCCTAAACACGAAAGTCCTCTGTTTACTGTGGCGGGTAGTTGGCACAGGTTTTAGCTTCTCGGCGAATGACCGAAGGCGTGCAGTGAAGTCCGATATGTCCGTCGTACAAGGTGTGCTGCTGTCGAAAAATTCGCCGGGAAGCCTAAGCGGCTCTCCGTACAGTAGCTCTGCAGAGGAAGTTTGTAAGTCCTCTTTGAATGCGCTACGTATGCCTAGCAGGACTAGCGGTAATATTTCAGTCCAATTTTCATCCGCGTGGCAAGTTATTGCAGCCTTAAGTTGCCTGTGGAACCGTTCCACCAATCCGTTGCACGCAGGATGATAGGCAGTGGTGCGTCTGTGATGAAAGCCAGCTATTTGCCCCAGGTATTGGAACAGCGCGGACTCAAACTGCCGTCCGCGATCTGTCACAATATCCATGGGACAGCCAAATCTGGATATCCATCCAGAAAGCAGGGCTTTCGCCACCGTCTCCGCCGATATGTCCGGTATGGGCATGACCTCGGGCCACCTCGTATAGCGGTCTATGGCAGTTAAACAATATTTGTTGCCACGTGAAACTGGTAGCGGGCCAATAAGGTCAATGTGGACAAATTTAAAACGCTCACGAGGTAGCTCGAAAGTGCCCCATGGAGCGGACACATGTCGAGTGACCTTAGCGCGTTGGCAAGCTGAGCACGCCTGAGTCCACCTGCGGCAGTCCTTCCGTATTCCTGGCCAAACGAACCGTGTAGCTACTAATTGGACGGTAGCTTTGGTACCAGGGTGGCTCAAGGAATGGAGACTGTCAAAAACTTGTTTCCTTAACGGCTTTGGTACAAAGGGCCTGGGGGTCACTGTGCTGACGTCGCAGTACAAAGGAATTTGACTTCCCGGGCATAGTACCTGCTGGATACGGAGCGATGATGTGCTCGTATCGGATAAATATTGTTGCGACCAGGGGACGAAGGGCAATCAGTCGTCGCCATTACAGAATGCCCGCTTCGTTTCCCGCCTTGTAGTCGCACGGCTTCATGCACCTGCTGGCTTTGGATCCAAACTTCCAATGATACCAGCAAACAGGGAAGCGACGATAGCTGGAGGCGGAACGTGACCTGTCGCGTGAGGGACTGCGACGCTGGCGGGCACGGGAACGACCTGGAGTGCGTGACGTCCTGGTATGCTCATCCAGTTTTAAAGCCAGGTGCTCTACCATCTTCCTGAGCTCTGCAATCTCGCTTGAGGAATTGCTGGTGGAAGGGCTCGGTGATACAGCCGCTATCTGATTTGGCGCTGCTATCTCTTGGATCCTATCTGCCAGGTCACCAAGCTGCTCCAGGGTTAAGGTAGGCTGCGATGCCAACACCGTCTGGATGTTAATCGGCAGGCGGCTAGTCCAGATGGGCTTGACGAAGTCTTCCGGAGCGTTTTTACCAGCCAGGTCCTTTAAATGACGCAAAAACTGTGACGGCTTTCGATCTCCTAATTCCTCATGCATCAAGAGCTGCCTTATTTTCTTCTCTTGTGAGGTGGAAAGGCGTCGTATAAGCTCGCCCTTAATTTTTTGGTAACGGTCGTAGGGAGGCGGCTCCAAAATCAAATCTTTAACCGCTTTGGCGTCTTCTATGCCCAAATTATTTATCACTTGCGTATATTTCGTTTTGTCATCGGTGATGCCGCAAGTCTCGAATTGTGATTCCAGAAGCGCAAACCAAATGTCGGGTTCATCAGGCGAAAATGGAGGCACTTTAATATTAAGTACCGCCGGCTGAGGTGCAGAATGCCGGATCGGATGCCGGACCGGATCGGACGGATGACGTTCGTCCGATGAACTGTCGTCCGTGAGCTTGGTTGATACCCTAGCTTGTTTAGGGCGGCGCACGGTCACGCCATGATCGCGTGGCACTGATTCGCGCACTGTCTCATCACTGTGATCACTCATAATTAATGTTCGTTGAGGGTCACCACTTATAGCAAGAATGTTTGTTGAGTGTGCTTGCTAGTAAGCCAGCCAAACTAAAACTAATGTCTACGGTCTATATACTTATCTAATTGTTATTGTTTGCGTAGCGAAGGCGAAAAAGGAAACGTCCAAATGGCGTGGAACACTTTACTAACACACAAGAAAACACAGTTAAAGAAAAGCACAGTTCACACAAAGTTTTGCCATAAATATAATAGAAGGAGAAAGAGTTAAGAAAGAGAGACTTAACACTAGGGCACAGAGATATTGTCTTTAAGCTCACAACCGTATAGAATTAAATTAGGCGCGATCAAGCGTAAGCACCAAAGCAAGCGTACCGGCGACACGGGCTTCGCGGGCATAGGTGAGTAGCCGACTGGCGGGCGCCGGGCCGCGGGCGGCGGTCGAGGTGGCGTGATCCCAAAGTAACGGGACCGAACAAGCGGCCGCCGCTGCGCAGGCGCATGCTTAAGGATTAACTAACCGGATCGAGCGGCCGGGCGGCTAGTACGTAAGACGACCGGCACGATATGATACATAAATTTTATTAAGAAAATACTAAATATATATAAACAAGAAATATTAATACACATTATAATAAATACGATATTAAATATTATTGTGTGTGTGTGTGTGTGTGAGAGAGAGAGTTTGAGATATCAATATATATATATAAATACAATTATAAAATATATGATACATATGCGTATGTGAGTGCCGACGATCACTACAAAGCTTTTCCAGTTATTCCGAGAACTTCTAGTTTTTTCAAAAGTAGTTCGTGGCTGACGGTATCAAAAGCCTTTTTAAGGTCGATATATACGCCAAGAACTATGTTTTTTTTATCAATATTTTGTTTTATCTTAGTAACAAGGTCGATTGTAGCTGTAAGTGTGTTGCTTTTGGGCCTAAAACCATATTGTTGCTTAGAGATGTAGTTAATCGAATCTAAGTAATTTTGAAGTCGTGTATACAAGAGTTTTTCGAGAATCTTTGACAATACTGGCAACACAGAAATAGGCCGATAGTTACCTGGATCGGTTTTTGATCCGGATTTATATACTGGTGTTACTTTGGCGACTTTCAAAGTATCGGGGAAATAACCATCTTCAAACAATCTATTAAAACAGTCAGTTAATTTACTGGATATTATGTTTTTCAGGCATTTTATTGTTTTAGTATTTATGCCATCAAGGCCAATACTACAATTCGAATCAAGATGATTAATAATATTTAAAATTTCTTGTTCAGAACATGGTTTTAAAGATGACATTTGTAAGCTTTGGGTAACATTTGGTGACGGCAATGCTTGCTTGCATTGTTCATGGAAATTTTTGGGTATTTGAGATGCTAAAAGTTGACCAATTGATGAAAAGTATTTGTTAAAAGTATCGCATATTTTATAGGGGTCTGTAATTTCCCTGGAATTGACTATGAGCGTTGGAGCAGCACAACTTTGTTGTATTTTGTTTAGTGCTAAAGTGTTTACTAAATTCCACATTTTTCTTGGATTTTTAATGTTTTGCGTAAATTTATTATAATAATATGAATATTTTGTATCTTGAATCAGTTTAATAACTTCATATCTTTTTTTTTTAAAGTCTTCCTTCAAATTATAATCATTTGGTTTTTTCTTGAGCTCTCCCCACAATATGTTTCTTTCGTTGATTTCAGATATTATGTTTCTATTTATCCAATCATCTTGCGGTCTATTGAGAATTTTTGTTTTAGTTTCTTCGCTGTCCTCTATACAATGTTTAATCTTTCTTTCTAATATAGTGTAATCATCTGTCACTTCTTGAAATCGTGTTTTTTCTACTGAGTTCAATAATTTTGTGTAATTTATGGCCTTATATTTAGTAGAAATCTTAGGTGGCGGTTTGACTTTTTTAATTTCCAAGTATATTTGCTTGTGGTCCGAGAATGGGGAGTCAATAATTATCATGTGAAAATTATCATTTTTCAAATTAGAGCTAATATGGTCCAAAATCGATTTTCTTGTTTCCCCTGCTCTAGTACAAAATTTTTTGCTGACTTTATTAATAATTCTGTGACCGGATTCCTTTAATAGTTGTTTATACTGCTTTGTCTTTTTTTCTTTCGATAAAAGATCAACATTAAAGTCACCAAACACAATTGCGCGCCGTCTTTGTTCTAGCTGGTATTCATATTCTTCAAGAAATTCATTAAAGTCGGTATGTCCTGGATTATATACTACTCCTACTTCAAGAGCGAATTGTTCTAGTTTTACCCAAAGGTAGTTATTTCCTCCAATATACTTAGACTCGGACAGGCTATGTTTAATGTTGTTATGAACATAAGCCGATACACCGCCTCCACCAGAGTTTGTTCGATAATTATAGTAGTGTGTGTAATTCGGGAGTTGGAGACGTTGCGCCTGTGATTCAGTGCGGATCCATGTTTCGGTTAAGAGAATAACATGTACAGTGTTTGGTATGGTCCGGAGAATGCATTTAAGTTCATCGAATTTTCCTTTTTTACATATACTGCGGGCATTAAGATAAAAGAATGTAAAACATGATTTATTTTTTGTAATATTGTTATAACTATCTAGTATTTCGTACGTATTTGTGCTCAGAGTTCTATCAAAAGGACTTTTACTTATTGCTAGTAGTTTTTTGCGTTTAGTTGTATTATTTTTGGTACTCCCTTTATGTATTTAATAGTAAGTCCTTTCTCGCCATTTCTTTCACGCAATTTTAATTCTTCTTGCAAATTTTTAAGAAAGTTTTTTTGGTTTGGAGTTTGATCAGAGTACATTCGAATTTCCTTAGGAAGTTTATCTTTATTGCGAAGTAGCTGCTTTGCAGGTCCAACTACATCAAAGCATACCTTAATGCTACGGTTCTTTCCCGGATCGTACTTGCCAATTCTAAAAATTTTAACCGGATTTGGAATATCTGCGCTAACCGTTGCGATTGCATTTAAAACATCGGCTTCGTCTTTTGCCATTCTTTCTTCAAGTTTAGTAGAAGTTGGTTCGGGTAATCCCACTAGTATTATATTTTTTTCACGAGTATTACGATTTTGAATCTCTTGAATTATTTGTTCACCAAAGGATAGTTGGTTTTCGGGCATAACAAATGTGGTGAGTGGCGATTGTTTCAAGTTATTGAGGTCCGTTTCAAGTGACTTTACCCTATTCTCACCTAGTGTTATGGAGTTTTCTAATCGTGCCACATGACTTCTTATGTCTCTGTTCCGTCAAAAGGCTGGAAGTAGATAATTTAATATCGTTGATTTCTGTGATGACTTTATCTACATTTTTTTGTATAACGTGTATAGTTTGTTCGTTAGAAGATTTCATATCCGAAATTTGGTTCTTAATTTCGATAATATTTTCTTGCATTTTTTGCAAGACTTGATCATGTGATCCAGTGTATTTTTCCAATAGGGAACTTATACGGGACATCTCCGATCGCATCTCCTTTAGATCGTTCGAACATTCACAATCATCAACTTCCGGCTTTTTACGTTTTCGATGTGTAATGTTCGTATCCATATCAGGATTTCCTAACTTTGACAAATCCGGTTCCGATCCAGTGCGCGGAGTCGATAGGCTTCTTGCGGGTAGTAACGGATTAATAGGAGGTGACCGCTGGACACTCATGTTTACGTACCTGCTAATGCAGTGCGTGAGCAGGCAAAAAAATAGCACCCTCCTGTTCATCCGTTGTGTTATTAGAATTAATCCAAATAAAGATAATATAATCCCGTCAAGGCGCTTTTGAATACACCCGAAACAGCGACAGTCTACATGGCGACTGACAGGACCTCCCTGGCGGATAAGCGTTAAAATAATCCATTTCCGCTTCTTTTCCTTAAGACGTCAGGGGCGAAACTAAAAAAGGTTTACAAATAAAAGTCACAAGTAGCCGTAACTAGTTTATTCAAGCTATAGAACTCGCGTTGGACGCAATACGAGGCCACAGGTCTGCACACTCTTTCGCAACGGGCCCTGTGATAGCTGATCCCTTCATCTCTCCCTTGTTGTTCACTATAACGCCTGCGTTGTCTTCAAAATATATAAACACCCCATCACGCCTTCTGAATGGTTTCCGCTGCCTTATTACCACCGCTGGCATTACCTGCAATGAGAGTTATGTCAAAAAAATGTTTATCAATATTGTATACTGCTGAATAATTAGGCAAACCTGGAGCCCTATTCAATAACCAATTATAAGTGGCCAATGTGCTGTCTGATGTTTCTAAACCACCCATAAGGGGCTCTCCATTAATCACGTAATGTTAACACCTCCCCCCCTTCCTTGGTGATACATGGTAAGGTTTAAGACATTCCCCCCCCCCTCTATATAACGTGTATCACCTCCCCCCCCTTGGTGATACATGGTAAGGTTTAAGACAACCCCCTCCCCCCTATATAACGTGTATTTTAGTAACTACAAAGATTCAGATTTTTTAAATATTAATAAAAACTTCTAGAGGTAGACAGAAAGATTGCAGGTTCTTTTTCCTGACAAAAATAAAAGGAATGCGAAAACTTTTTTGTACTAATACATGAACATTATTTAATGTACAGTGTCCTCAGACCAAGGATTATCAAGAGTTTCTTCAACACCAATAACTGGATAAGCATCTTGCAAGTCAGTTGTTGGTACAGTGCTTTGTTGAAGATCAGCCTTTGTTTCATCAATCCAAACGGCATATCATTTTCACGCACTATGCAAAGAATCTCTCTAGAAGGACGAACATTGTGCTGTGCATGTCTAGACTAGCTGTCACGTGTGCCCATTATGGACCCATAGCCTTACTGTTATCTCAATTATATATGTACTTTAAAAAAAAGAGTGCTGCTGGGAGTTTTTTCCGACCTTTTTTCTCTCAGCTCAACATCTAGCCCAAACAGGCACCTAAAGGCGATGACCGGGAAAAAATGACATTCATTAAGCGAATATTTTGTATCCCTAATATGAAATAAATATTTTTGAATTTAAATTAGACTACTATTATTGCTAGGATTCGGTTGAGTATTTCAGTTTGCCAAAAAAATTAATACATGTGATATGTTACTAGCCCCTCCCCTTGTGATATTTCATGATATACGGACCACTCCCTCCATATTGAGCCTCATGTGATTAATGGACAGCCCCGTAAGGCTTCCAAAAAGGTTGATTGACTGCTATCTGTTGATAAAATACCGGGATGGATGACTTGAAATGCCCTCCGAAGCAACTATATGCACATAAAAGCCACTATGAGTCTATCCCTTAGCCTGATTCAACAGAAGAGGTATGAAAACATTCATCAGACGTACAGGTGATGGAAAACATTATTATGAAATATCACAAGGTTTTTCCTTTGCAGTGGAGCAGTGATAAACATGAACATAATAAATATCTTAGCATGAGGTGCTTGCCCAGATTGCTCTCTGTAAGAGACCCCTAATTTTATCACTAACTGTCAAATAAGACAGCACAAAATAGTAAGATAAACTGGACCTATTTATGCAAACCGGAACCAAGCCACACATAATGATGATGATGATGGTTTTGAGAAAAGGCTGTTTAATGCATTAGACATCTGATATTTTGTGGATTGGTAAACATGTCATGAAAATGTTTTGTTCTGTCTTTTCAGATCATTTTGATCTTTACAGGGTCAATAGAGGTCAATTTTAAGCTTTTGTGTGTACTTAACTCAATTTCGGCATGAGTGTGGATTGGTTCCGGTTTGCGTAAATAGGTCCAACTGATCCTATCCTACTATCTAGTAAAAAAATATCATCACAAGTATATGATAATAATTTAGTTAATGTGATCGCTCAGTCAGCCAAGGCATATCAACAAATTGATCAGATCAATTCAGATAAACATTTTTAGCGAAACCTTTGGCATATCATCACTGCAATCTAATGCACCACATTATTTGAAATTATTTAAAATCTAATGATTATCACAAAGCAAGTTTTTGATTAAAAGAAATGGTACTTTACTTTCTACTACAGACAATTGTTAAAATGCATAATACAAAAGAGATAGGTAAGCAGAAGAACAAAGTCCCATTAAGGTCAATAGCATTAGTAGCCCAACATACCTTTTTCCTGAGTTCAGGTTTGCCTTTCTTGACAGTAGCAACGATCATGTCTCCGGAACCGGCTGCTGGTAATCTGTTAAGGCGACCCTTGATACCTTGGACAGCAATCACGTAAAGATTCTTTGCTCCTGGAAGTAGATGAAAAATTGTTTAAATGTGAGTATGACATTATAAAGTTATTTATCAATTGTACTGTTAAAATGTTAAGGACTGTCCTTGATACATTTCATTGGGCTATAAAGGATCAAGGTATAATAAAATCAACATAGATTAGAATATAAGAAAACAAAATTGTTTACCATTTTTGCTGAATGTTATACATATTATATAACCTCCAAATACTAATGGCAACCTTCTGTCAAATTGCAGTTCCGCCATTGTCAAGGCAGCGCTTTTGACCTTAACCTTAACACAGCTTTTGACCTTAATAATGGTATTTATTAGTTTTCTGTACATGGATACATGTACACATTTGATTTTTTTTCCCTGGACTAATTAATAGAATTCTTTCGTATTATGATGCAGTGACCTAACATTGATGACGTCAGGTCAGCGCTGTGGTACAGTGTGGCGCAAAACAAGCATTATTAGGATAATATTGTAAACAATACTTATGAACTACATTTTTTCTCTATTAGTCTTTATATTTATTATTGACTAGCGGCTCGCCCTGGCTCCGCACGGGTAGATAGAAAGATAAATTAGTATATATTTCAGGTCCACAGATATTGTTACAGGGTTGTACTAATATGAGTACTTAGTCTAATATTAGTACATTCATATCCTAAGGGGCACGTAAGTACAGTGCATGGCTAAAAATTGGTAGGTTTTGGTTTAACTATAAAATAAAACGGTTAGAGTAGTTCCAAAATTGTCTCATGGATTGGATGACTTCAGACACAGCCAAGGAAGAAATCATTATTCATCATAACACAAACGTGTGTTTTAAGTATCATCATCAGTAAATCCAATCCAAACACAAAACATGACATGAAAGGTTATGTGGCAAAATAAATCTCAATTTACCGGTATTATCTGCGCAGTTGATGACAGCACCCACTGGGAGACCCAGTGAGATGCGGAACTTCGCTCCCGCGGAACCACCACGTCCTTAAAAACAGAAAAAGCACACACTTTATACATCTTCCACCAAAACACTGTGAGTGAAGACATGTCGCAGTAACAAAATAGACATGCATTTCCATTAATTATCCTATATAACACAGCCAACACGTTTCAATTTAACATTTTTGACTATCGATTACGCGATTAAAACGGATATTTTATATTTCACGAACCTCTCTTAGACATTTTGTTGTGTCAATTTTTGAAGAGGAAATCAAAAGAGCGTGAATTTAGCAACGTATTCCTGTCAAGACAAGGCAGAATTTCGTTCGGAAATTAAATGACATAAGTCAGGTTTATACCGGAGTGAAGTTAGAAGCGAAACGCAAAAAAATGCCTTGAAGTCCTTAAAATAATGACAAATTCGTTAAATATGCTAATATGTATAAGATATTGACATATTAAATTCTCTCTAAAAAAATTGCATATATTAAAAATATCGAATGTGATTTTAAAATATTAAAATTTAATACATACACCATTTTCTGAACGAATTATGACATTCCGTTCCACGTGCATTTTAAATTTATTAAATATTCCATAGTAATTATTTAAATAATAAATTTATTGAAAAATTCATAAAATAAATATCATTTTCAGAATTTATTCATAATAATGAAAATGGGGTCCCCTTAATTTAAATTAAACACCTGAAAATCACTTCTTGTATGTAAAACGAAACGTTTTCAAAAAATCGAAACAAAAAGTCGGAAGAGAGTTTTGGCGGGAAGTCGAAAAAGACATTGTGCTCGTTTTATTTTCATTTTCTTTGTGTATTTTTGAGTTACATCGGATAAAGTTGATGGCATTTTGTTTGATATGGGTTAGTTACAGTGCACGAGTGTTTGTGAAATAGAATAACAGTGCTAAAACTAAAATATGTTTTTTCTGCTTGCCTCCAAAATTCCATCGGACTTGTTCTAGTAAAGTAGCCATCGCTTTACTTGAATGTTGGACTGACTAGACTGACTGATTACTGACGACTTACTTACTGACTTTGTTATTACTTCGCCAGTTTCATTGAAACTGGCAAAAAAATGATGCAAAAATTATACTTGACGCTGGCAGTATGCACAGAGTTTGCGATGCCATAATTGAAAAAAAAAGTCAGAAAAGTGTTTGTCATTATCGTTATGTCAAATTGCAGCTTGTCATTCCCGAATCGTGCATTTTTATAGAAAAAGAATCTTTGTACATAAGGCTACGACGCTTAAAATTTTATCCATTTTGCTATAGAATCGAAGTGTATAACAATTAAAACTCATATTCACAAAATGGCCTGTATGGGGGATTTGATGAATCCAGCGCCTTTGTGGCAAAATGGTCCTTCTCCGGGTGCCTTCTACAATTTCCCCGGCAATGCTTCAAATTTAGGTCCAGCAAAGCACACACTTCAGGACTTCAGAGCTCAGTAAGTTCACTTAAACTATTTCTAACTTCTCCGTTTTCCTCACTTCAGGACTGAAGTATGTTCAGATGGTTTTCTTGCAGCAATTTAGTTATTTTGTGTGCAGTCCATAGACTTTATGATAGTACACATTTGCAGCATTATTATGATCCAAAAATTAAACATCTCAATATTATACATATAATACAATAATACACATGACAAACATTTCTTAGCCAAAGGTTTGAATGAACTTGGCTTCAAACTTAGTACCTCTGCATTGAAAACCAATACTGCATCACTCCGCTATTCTCTTTGACGTGACAACGTGTAGTAAATCGTTGAACTCCAGCTGCACACACGAAAAAGAATGATTAATTGTTTGTTATGCTTACTTTCAATATGTGTATGAAACGCATGACTGAGTAATGCGCTTGGCATCGGCAGTTACGATCTGTGCTTGTAGCATTACGTTGAGGCTTGAGCGTTCAGCTTCTGCAGTTCTTAGACTGTATATGAAGTTAATTTTATGGTTTTCATTGTTTTGTTATGTCGCATTAAACTATCGTCCATAAACCAAATTTACAGACAACCAACTTTTTTACAGTTCAGCAACCCCCATCACAACAACAACAACAGTTATCGGAGTGAAGTTTGACAAGGGCTGCGTCATTGCTGCTGATACCCTCGGCTCCTATGGGTCACTCGCTAGATTCAGGGACTGTCCCAGGGTGTTGAAGGTCAACGATCTCATCTTGCTGGGCTCTGGCGGGGATTATGCTGATTATCAGTATTTAAAGGATATTATTGAGCAGAAAATGTAAGTAGACATGCCAGCGATGTGTATAGATTCTTCGTTAGCATAATTGTTTTGTTTATAAACAATAGAGAAGGAGAAAATATTCTCAGTAAGTAAGTAAGTAGGAAAAATTTACTGTAATACTTTTTTCATCCTATTAAATATTTGTTGTTTATACCAATCTGGATTTTGTTGATGACTTTACACAATTCTGGAATTTCTCGTAAATATTTTTACTAGCAAATGCTAATCAGTGAATCAATAAAAATTGAAAGTCTCAGTCTCAGAGATAAATAGTTCAAACCCCTGTCAAATACCTCTGACAAAGTAATTTGTTAAGTGTGTATTTATTGCTGCTACACAGTGAGAGAGAATATTGTGTTATTTAAATAACTAAGATGATTTCCATCACTGTATGCCGTGCATGCCTAAGAGAAACACATAATTTCTCATAGGCGTAATAATATTCAAACTTGTGATATCACATACTTTTAAATATTGAAAAGAAAAAAATAATGATTTTTGCTAAAATTAATGTTTTTAAGTAGGTATCTGAAGATGCAATTGGATTTGATTATTTTTGATACTTTTTGGCACAGTCTGTGGGACCCACGAATAATAAATATCAAACACCATCAGGTTGTAGGTGGTAGAACTATTACTTATCGTTCGCCCGAGGAAGTACCACCGCTGCACCCACTTCTGCCATGAACCAATTTGTGTTTCGGTGGAAAGGTGCAGTTGTCGGCCACACTTACATGAGGCGACCACCAGTCTCCGGAGTAGCAGCGCAACTGCATACGACCTCAGACAAGATTTACCTATGCTTGCTTGAAGTAGTATGTAGATGTCCATGGGCTGCAGCGACCACTTAACACCACGTGACCTGCATGCTCTTCTGCTACTCTGTTCAAATAAAAAAAACTATCACCATAACTTATTATTATTCAAAGTCTCACAGGCTGATAAACACATCACATGCATCATTTTTGTCATTTAGTTGAGTAAAACATGAATCTTTACCATTACAGTATAGATGAACAATGTATCGGAGATGGTCTGCAACTCAAGCCAAAGTCGCTCCACTGCTGGCTGACGCGAGTGCTCTACAACAAGCGCAGCAAGATGGACCCCTTGTGGAACAACTATGTTGTTGCTGGTATCCAGGTAAACATAAAAAGAGTAAAAAATACACAATGGGCATGATGACACTATTAAAGAATCAGAGAATAAATGGTTTTACAGAAAAATATATCCTAAAAAAGTTCTAAAATATGACCCCGTTTTAATATAAACATTAAGATTAATAAGATTATCAATAAAATAAAACTATTAAATACAGCAATCGGCCATGTTATCTGAAACGCCAATCAAAAGGAATGACGTCACGTCTCAGTAAAAGTCATCGTGTTGCTTGAAGTTTGACGAGCAAGCCGACGCCATGACACCTACGAGCGTTTTCGCGCTTAATTCAAATTACATAGCAGAAAATACATTAATTTACGTTAAAACTTAAGTTTATTGCCTTAATGAACTTTTTTTCGAAACTAGGAGATGTGTACCTACAATAAGGAAAGGTATTTAAAAATCTGTCATCATGCCTCTTGTTAGTTTGTCGAAACTTTGATATTTATGAGCTTTTTGTTTTATATAAATGAAGTGACTGCCATAGGGGGTTTTCTTGCCATAGTCACCACGCTTTGCATTGCGGGTTGGTGACAGCAGTAGATGATTCGTTACTCAGGAAGATGCTGCTGCCCATCTCCTGGAATTTGTCAATAGGAGTACAGGCCGCCCTCCAGGTGGACTGATGACCTAATTTCCAGTGGGAAACCGCTGGATTGAGAAAGCGCAGGACCGGGAGAAGTGGCGAACGTTAGGGAAGGCCTACGTCCAGCAGTGGACTACAAAAGGATGAAAAGAAGAAGAAGATAAATAAAGTACCAGTCAATGTGGCATTAAGTGGTCACTACAACACACAACCGCAAGCAAGTCTGCATCTTGTCACTGATTGTATTATCTGTTAAAAACCACGCAGTCCGAATCGTCAACGACGAGAACAGCTAACAGTCTAGAACCGCTTAGCTTGCGACATAGAGACATAGGCTCGCTCTGCGTGTTCTACTCAATTTACTATGGTGTGTGCTCTGAGGAACTTTTCAAATTGATGCCTATGTTACCATTCTGTGATTATACCACCAGACGAAGGTTAAAGTTCCACTGGCACCATCTAGAGTCACGGCAGTCCTCCACAGTCTGCTTTGCTCGCATCTTTTTACCACTGACGTGGGTTATGGGGCAACCTCCCAGCTGAGGCATTCCCAGTGGACTATAAACATGGGGTTCTTCGAGACAGCTGTAAAAAAAGATCTCCACCAAAGCAGCAATGCTCGGGTGGCTCCCCTGGACGGACTTAAACGCTTAGAAGCGTTTAAGGTGTCCAGCATGACAATATTTTATAAATTCATTTGTGGAATAAAAGCAGTTTTCATATACAATTCAGTAATTCAAATAAAACCCTTGAACCGATTTAATGTTAGATTTTTTAACTGGAATTTTTATATTATTATCTTTTTGTATGTCCATGTTACCCACAGAACATTATTAAAAGAGGTAGAACGGCAATAATGCGCGGTTTGTATGGTGACTGGTGTCGCCGATTCAGCCCCGCCTTTCACCTCCATTACATCTGTACTTAAATAAATACGAAGCTAACGCACATATTTGCAATTTCAAATCTAGCCAATCTTAGCGCCGCACAATCACGCGATTTCAAATGAACGAATCACACCCAAGCACGCACACAAGCACGCATATCGTAACACGATCGCGTGTTTCTGTAGAGATTTTGGCGTTTGCTCAAAATTCCTTGGCGCGTCTAGCCCGCCCACATTTCCATTCTACTCTTTTAATAATATGTTCTGTGATGTTAGCGATGTCACAGGGAATCAAGTATGAGGTTCATATGTGCGTAGCATTCCATTTTTTTTAAATATTTTTTCACAGGATGGAGAGCCCTTCCTGGGGGCAGTCGACAAGCTGGGTACAGCATACGAGGACTCCACCATCGCAACAGGCCTCGGCGCCTACATGGCGACTCCACTGCTCCGAGATGCCCTGAGCAAGGGGCCGCTTGATGAGGAGGGTGCTAAGTAAGTTCATGATGAAATATATAGCAACATTGTAGGTGGTAGAACTGTTAAGGTTCGCCCGGGGAAGTACCACCGCTGCACCCACTTCTGCCGTGAACCAATTCTGTTGTGTTTCGGTGGAAAGGCGCAGTTGCCGGCCACACTTACATGAGGCGACCACCAGGCTCCGGAGTAGCAGCGCAACTGTATACCTACGACCTCAGACAAGATTTACCTATGCTTGCTTGAGGTTGTATGTAGATGTCCATGGGCTGCAGCGACCACTTTACACCACATGGCCTGCATGCTTGTCTGCTACTCCATTCAAATAAAAAAAACATTACAAGAGAAATAAAGTATAGAAGCAGGTAGACAAACATTACTAATATTTATATATGACAGTGTGCATGGCATGTAAAGCCATTCACTTGTTTGTAATAGATAGAGAGCAATCATTCCGCCCACTTTTTTCTCCTAGCCCATATAAGCCTTAGCGCACCCAAAGAGGATGATGATGGCCGTACAACAATGACACACATCAAGTGGATATTATTACCCAGGATGTTAATAAACTATTTCATTTCATTTCATTAACCTTTGTTGGAGGGCTGTTGGGCTGTTCAATAACATCAGATAGCAGGTTTTGTATCAACATGATTGAGTAAACTCCAGGCGTCCCAATAGCTTCGGGATTAAGAATAGAGCTACGGTATCCCCTGCCTGATCGTAAGAAGCGACTAAAAGGGGGCTTCCGGGGTTGTGGATGGTGTGAGTGGGAGCTCGACCCATCCAACCAGCAGCCCCAGGAAGGGCGGCGATGTGTGCGTGGCCTCATGTCGCCGTAAGCATCGGAAGGTGCAGGAGGGCAAAGCTGCTCTCCCGAAGATGGGCCCGTTCTGGGGCGTCGCGCGTGGAGGACACCGGTGCGTTCCGCCGGAGATCCCGGAGTCCTCCCCAAGCGCAGTGGCAGCCACCGAGGGGGTTTTAGTGCGGTCAAATCCCACATAACCCGGTACTCTCTCCCAAGGTGCCGGGTACCTTTTGAAGGTTTCCCCCCCGACAACAAAAAAAAAAGGCGCCCCAATAAAGGGTAGAGACCCAGCAGTGGGATGCTACATCCACTTAATAAATAAATTATCTTACGGAGACAGATTGTTTTTTCATATTTATTATGATTTTAGCGCCCTCCTGAAGGTGCTATGCTTGGATAGAAGGTGCCCAGACTTGACCCCTTCTAGATCTAAAGTATATAAACCGTGGCACTTCAATAAAACTTTTTATTTCCAGGGCATTAGTTCGCAAGTGCATGGAGGTGCTGTTCTACCGGGACGCGCGCTCGTTCCCGCGCTACCAGCTGGGCGTGGTCACCGCTGACGGCGTGAAGGTGGATGAGCCAGTGGAGCTCAAGCATGACTGGTCGCTCGCACACATGATTGTCATGAAGTGATTGTTAAAATAAAGATGATTTTGTATTAATCTTGTGTTTTATTAACTAAAAAATATGAAAAAAAAAACAAGCAAGACACAAGTCATACTACTACTAAGTACTACTTTTGACGACCTGCGTGGCGCAATGGTTACCATGCCGGACTGCCAATCGAAGGGTCTCTGGTTCGATTCCCGGCGAAATAGAAATTTGAATGATGAGTTTAAATTTCTGTTCTCGGTTTAATTTAACAGACTAAAAAAAGTTGAAATTTTTTAAAAAGGAATAATGTAGGATTCGAACCCAGGACCCAGGAACTACTACAGCTGCGTCCTAAGGACTATTTTTAATCTTGAAAGTTTGAATTCACAATCTTATTTTGTTCTCTAGAATTTAGTTCTATCGAGGGAGAACTGTACAAAAAATGTGGAACGCTTCACGATTTTGCGTGTCATCCTTGCGCAGGGGCCATGCTAATCTTCTCTGTATCGTTCCAATTTTAGTATATGTACTGCCGAAGCTAGTACACCAGGAGTGTGCGAAATTAGCTACCTTATCGACGGGAGGGCGAGCAGATTAGTGTCAGCGCCATCTTGTGAGCGTAAAGTGAAACTAGATAACGCAGAATAACATTAGCGCAATGATACTGAAGTTTTTTCTTTCTCTAAGTATTGACGTAAAAGAACGTGACTAGGTATTGAGAGAAATTAAAATGTAATTATCTATTATCTCAACTCGTTCTTTGTACTAAAAACTTATTTTGAGTCTTATAGCAGATTTACTAACAGCTTATTTATTTATTCTTTTTGTGTGACCGGTAATAAACTTATTTTTGTGTATTTTGTCCAAATTATTTAAATTAAAAATATGAATTTATTGAAAAAGTAACAAAAACAAGCATAAAAAAACTAAAGGAAAATAAAAACATGTACAAAGAATTTTACATAAAATAAAATGAAAAGTTGAATAAATAAACAATAAATTAAATACTTATCGCAAAATGCAATAAAAACATGAAAGCACCAGTACAATAAAGTATGATGCAGGATTCGAACCCAGGACCTAGGGACTACCACAATGCGTCGAAAGAATTCAAATTGTAATCTTGAAAATTTGAATTCTACATTGGAGTTTGCTCTATAGTATATATGTAGTTCAATCGAAGGAGAATTGTCCAAAAAATGTGGAACGCTTCACGATTTTGCGTGTCATCCTTGCGCAGGGGCCATGCTAATCTTCTCTGTATCGTTCCAATTTTAGTATATGTACTGCCGAAGCTAGTACACCAGGAGTGTGCGAAATTAGCTACCTTATCGACGGGAGGGCGAGCAGATTAGTATGAGCGCCATCTTGTGTGTGTAACATAAAACTAGATAACGACAACGAAAACTATAACATTAGCGCAATGATGTTAAAGTTTTTCTCTTTCTCTAAGCATTGACGTAATAAAAGAAGAACGTGACTATTGAAAACAATTACGTAATTAAAATGTTATTTTCTCGACTCTTTATTTGCAGTGAAGGAAATCTTGTCCTACCTATAGCAAACTTATTTTTTGAGGAATCTGTGAACAAACTCACACACATTTTTGTGTAGACTCAGTAATTTCGGGGATGGGGTCCCCAAGAAATTTTGGGGTTACTACATCCAATTTCCAATTTTAGTATATAAGTACTGCCGAAGCTAGTACCCACCAGAAGTGTACGAAATTAGCTACCGTATCGACGGGTGGGCGCGCAGCTGCGCAGATGAGTATGAGCGCCATCTTATGTATGTAATATGAAACTAGATAACGACAACGAAAACTAACATTAGCGCAAAGATGTTCAAGTTCTCTCTCTAAGCATCAATGTACAAGTAAAATAACATGACTGTTGAGAAAAATTTAAATTAAATTACATACTTAGGTACTACATATCTAGATACGTTATTTGCTTTGCTGTAATAACTTTTTTTGAGTTCTACGGCAGAGTTTGCTAACACAGCTCATTTATTTTTTTGTTTTTACGTGATCTGTGAATAAACTCATTTTTGTGTATTCTGTCCATTGGATATAATGATAGCTTAACGTTAACTAAATAAGAAATTAAAAATAACTAAGTTCGCAAAATAAAAATACAATAAATAAAAACATTAAAAATAAATCACAAAATGCATTAAAAAATATGAAAGCACCATTGCAATAAAGTGTGATCCAGGATCCGAACCTGGGACCACAACCGCGTCCAATGAATTATAACTTTAATTGAAAATTTGATTTCTTTGGTTCTTCTGTGGTTTTCTTTGATCTTTAGTAAAAATATGAAAGCACCAATGCAAAAAAGTGTGGTGCAGGATTAGAACCCGGAACCTTGGACAGGAACACTCCACATTCCAATTGAATTTTTTATATTGACATTTTCCGGATTCTGTTATGTGGACTTAAAATTTTATGCATTACACTTTTTTAACTACAACATCATACAAAAGTGAGTTTAATTTACATTCACAAAATAACGATTATTTCTCCCGATAATAGTGTTATTTTATTAACCTTAAAACTTATCTTCGGGTATGAAATTACGTTTAATACCTTCAATAAAAAAAAACTTAATGTTTTAACTAAAGACACGACGACTTTAGCATGTTAAATTAATCAATACCAATCGACTAGATCGGTAAAAGTAAAACACGCATGAACGTAATTGTAAGATTTTTATCGTTAAATGTATGTACCGTGTTTATGCATATAAATATTCCATTTAATTTTAATGAAGAAATTTAAACATCCAAGCGTTAATCTTTGCCAGGTTTGCCTGTGCGTTAATCTAGTATCAAGTTATGCACACAAGATGGCGCTGATACTAATCTGCACACGCTCGCGTCGCTCGATACGGTAGCTAATTTCGTACACTTCTGGTGGGTACTAGCTTCGGCAGTACTTAGGTATATACTAAAATTGGAAATTGGATGTAGTAACCCCAAAATTTCTTGGGGACCCCATCCCCGAAATTACTGAGTCTACACAAAAATGTGTGTGAGTTTGTTCACAGATTCCTCAAAAAATAAGTTTGCTATAGGTAGGACAAGATTTCCTTCACTGCAAATAAAGAGTCGAGAAAATAACATTTTAATTACGTAATTGTTTTCAATAGTCACGTTCTTCTTTTATTACGTCAATGCTTAGAGAAAGAGAAAAACTTTAACATCATTGCGCTAATGTTATAGTTTTCGTTGTCGTTATCTAGTTTTATGTTACACACACAAGATGGCGCTCATACTAATCTGCTCGCCCTCCCGTCGATAAGGTAGCTAATTTCGCACACTCCTGGTGTACTAGCTTCGGCAGTACATATACTAAAATTGGAACGATACAGAGAAGATTAGCATGGCCCCTGCGCAAGGATGACACGCAAAATCGTGAAGCGTTCCACATTTTTTGGACAATTCTCCTTCGATTGAACTACATATATACTATAGAGCAAACTCCAATGTAGAATTCAAATTTTCAAGATTACAATTTGAATTCTTTCGACGCATTGTGGTAGTCCCTAGGTCCTGGGTTCGAATCCTGCATCATACTTTATTGTACTGGTGCTTTCATGTTTTTATTGCATTTTGCGATAAGTATTTAATTTATTGTTTATTTATTCAACTTTTCATTTTATTTTATGTAAAATTCTTTGTACATGTTTTTATTTTCCTTTAGTTTTTTTATGCTTGTTTTTGTTACTTTTTCAATAAATTCATATTTTTAATTTAAATAATTTGGACAAAATACACAAAAATAAGTTTATTACCGGTCACACAAAAAGAATAAATAAATAAGCTGTTAGTAAATCTGCTATAAGACTCAAAATAAGTTTTTAGTACAAAGAACGAGTTGAGATAATAGATAATTACATTTTAATTTCTCTCAATACCTAGTCACGTTCTTTTACGTCAATACTTAGAGAAAGAAAAAACTTCAGTATCATTGCGCTAATGTTATTCTGCGTTATCTAGTTTCACTTTACGCTCACAAGATGGCGCTGACACTAATCTGCTCGCCCTCCCGTCGATAAGGTAGCTAATTTCGCACACTCCTGGTGTACTAGCTTCGGCAGTACATATACTAAAATTGGAACGATACAGAGAAGATTAGCATGGCCCCTGCGCAAGGATGACACGCAAAATCGTGAAGCGTTCCACATTTTTTGGACTATTCTTCTTCGATTAAACTAAATACAGTGGGCAAAAGTAAACCGGAAAAATGAATATTTTGAAGTTTAAAATTTTTGTCCATACAAAGCGTCAGTAGTTGCGCCTGGGTTTCAGGTTCGATCCCCATATACATTTTCTTTGACATTGCCTTTTTCATTTTATTATTACATTTTATTTTATTGTTTGATATTTTTAGGTATATTTTTTACTTTAATTGCATTAATATATGAAAGGATATTTTGAATTTATAATCTGTGTCCATATAATGTGGTATCCTTAGAAATCCCAAGGAAAAGACCAAAAAACAAGTTTTTATTTGTTTTTGTATACCTATCCAAATTTTTTTATTTACTTTCAGTTTTGTGCGTATATATTTTTTAAATTCCTTCATGAAAAAAAATTTACTTCCATTAAAATGCATTTGTATTTCATATCCATGATTTCTAAGGATTTAGTTAGGTACCTAGTGAACATAATAGCAATGATAAGGTTTCGGGTAAATAAATAAAAGAAGGAATAACTTAATAAATTATATATATTATTTATAAATTACAAAATTCGATCGCTTTGCTTAATTATAATCTAAATATTAACTACTTATAAATATTTTATTAAAGTATGGCTAAATTTTAAATAATTAATAAATGCATTTATATCAAAAATATAAATTATTTACAATATTTTTTTAAATAATGTTTCTCGTACAATATGGACGGTTTCATGCAGAAAAAATTTATATCACTAAAATTTTTTACGTACTTTTTCCAAAAATCTTATACAAAAAAATTACTTAAAGTCTAATAACACAAATAAATAGATGTATGATACAAAATTCTAATTTTAATGATTTTTTACATTCAAATGAAGTTTGGCAAATAACGTCGTATTAAAAAACAATAATAATGTTAAGTACCGCGCTTAAAATATAAAATTCGTTGTCAATGTTTAAGATAGTAACATTTATTTTTTCATAGGTATTTTGTAACCCTGAAAATATCACTATTACTATGTTACTTAATTCGTTGTAAAATTTGTAAAAGGAATTTTAAATTGTAATTTTATTTTTTTATAATTATTATTTTTTAATTTCAAATGTAGTGAACAGTTTTTTTTAAATATTTAATTTCGTTGTACTTTTCATTTATTATGCTAAAATAGTATAATTACGAGTTTGTGTTGTAAACAGTAGGTACAGTTTTTGGAGAATAAAGGCAAAATTTAAAATGTCTAAATTACTACATAGAAAAATTGTTTAACATTTGCCGATGATAAAACTGTCATAAGCTTGGCATGTATGTCAAGTTATCATGTCATCCACAGAGTTCCAAATAACCCGCACCCCCCTTTTTCATCCATTAGTTTTAATTTAAAAATTGGCCATTTAGAACCATCTGTTTAGACGTCAGCCAGACACTTCAAGGTCGCTGCTGAATTTTTTTTTTTCAAATTAGAAATGCATGATTAACAACTAAAGTAAGGCCAAGATAAAGAATGTAAACAAAGTTTCATTTTTATTTGAATGAATTATATACAAATTTTGGATTCCACATTCTAATCGCTGTCGTCTGTATTTGACAAAGATATCTCGTCAGAAGAGTCCGAATCAGCCGTATTTACGACAAAACTATCCATTGTACTATCAATCATGTTGTCAATATGGCTATAAAAAGTGTCCTCGACTTTTATGATAAATGAACTTTATCTGGCGGACCAAATGTTGACAACTGCGGTACTGACTGCTTTCCTGTACCACGAAACACGCAACAACAGCTGTCTTCGACTAACTGACGCCATTACTGCATACGAATGATAAGGACAGAGATAATAATCGCTTGCTATCGTAATGTAACTTAGTAATGGTCCGTTTGTTTACATTCTTTATCTCGTCTCATTGGATTTACTTTAGTAAAATCTATAGTTTCGTAGCGACAGGACGCTGAAATAACCGTAGAGTTACAAAAAAAACAAGATTTATATAAATATGTCACAAATTACATACTTTCTTGTTTAGAACAATATACGAGTAGGTACTAAAACTGTGTTAATCAACACTTCAAAGTGCAATAAAATCACAACACACAGTAACAAAACTGAAACTTCTGTTAAAGTATTTCCATATTTTTTTCTCTAAACACTTTTAAGAATGTTCTAGAAACTCAACACCAGGTTTTTAGTTTAAAAAAAACTAGAATGTTCTAGAACTGCAAGATCTGGTTGATCCAATCCCGGAACTCCGAGATGCGAGTATAGACACCAGGTTTGTTGGGTTCCGCACATCCGATTCCCCAGGAAATGACGCCGCCCAGTACGAAGCGACCGTCTCGTTCTCGCTGGACCACCATGGGGCCTCCGCTGTCACCTGGAAAGATAATTTTATTTTATCTTTACTAGCATATACTAATAATAAAAAAATTGTATTTTTCTATGTTTGTAATGAATAAACTCAAAAACTACTATTCCGATTTCAAAAATTCTTTCACCATTAGAAAGCTACATTCACCCTGACTAACATACTTATTGGCTGCAACCCTTTTTGCGTCCCACTGCTGGGCACGGGTCTCTCCCACGTATCTCAGCACGTAGGCTATTTTTTATCCTACGGGGACCCATTGAACGGTTCCACGCTTGCGATGCCGCTGGCGGAAAGTTAAAATTATAACAGTATGTAGGAGTTTTTAACTTATACCTTTTTTTTGGTATCGGGGGGGGAAACCTTCAAAAGATACCCAGCACCTTGGGAGAGGACACCGGGTTATGTGGGATTTGAATCCCTTGCATACATGGGCGTACCAAGGTTTTTGGTCGGGGGGGGGGGGGGGGGGGGGGCAAGTACTTGTCAGGGGGGGGCAAGATCTTGATCGGGGCGGGGAGGATGCAAATTTTTAGGTTCTTGGTCGGGAGGGGGGTCAAATTTATGAAACTGGGTACCACACGTAAATTTGCCTTCCACGTTACACGAAGACACGCACACAAAATATTAAATATACAAAGGAAGCAGCAGGAGGTAGCATATCTAGCTTATTCTTTATAGGTTTCTCTTTTCGTTTCGGCGATCTTTTGGGATTTTTGAATCTCTGAATCTGGACTTTGATCCAGGGGGGGCCCCCTGCCCCCCTGGGTACGCCCATAAGCGAATATATTTTGGAATTCGTTTCCATGGCACTGGCCCTCCATCTCTTTTATAAACTACCCTCTTAATAAAAGTTGTAAAGCTACCTTCGCAACTGTCAGCGCCCCCTTTCTTCCATCCCGCGCAAACGAATATACTAGGGATGTGCTCGTTGTAGCCGGCCGCCTTGTACATGGCCTCGCACGCGGTGTTGTTCATCACCGGCACCTCTACTTCTTGCAGCACGCTTGGCAGTGGACCCTCTGGGGATGGATGAGTTAGATTAATTAAGTAAATGTAGAAGCAGGCGAATTAATCGTGAAAAATAACACGCAAAGCTGAAAACGTTTACAATGAATGGGTCTGTCTGACTGTTTGTCGTTATTTGTTCCGGCTAATCTCTGAAACGGCTTGACCGATTTTGACGGGATTTTCACTGGCGGGTAGCTGATGTAATGAGGAGTAACTTAGGTTAATTTTATTTTAGAAAAATTCTACAACTAAAGTACACGCGGAAAAAGCGGGACTAGTCGAGAATTAAAGAAACCATAGTAGTAAAAAAACTAGAATTATTGGATTGTATTAAGTACTTAAATGATAAAGTAAGGCAAAGAAATCATGAAATAGGACGCAAAACTAAAAAATCTAGAACTATTAAGTACCTACTTAAAGCCAAATTATTCGTTAAAATATACCTATAAAGAAAAATCTGTAACTATTGAATTGGATTAAGTAAATGAGAAAGTAAACAAAATAAACCACCAATAGTCCAAAACTTTAAGTAATAATATGGATTTGTTATTCAAGTGAAATAAAAAAAAACAAAGTAAATCATGAAAATAAAACAGCACAACAAAAACTTAGATCATTAACAGAAAATAAAATATATTCGAACACAAAAAAATGGGTCATTCTTTTACTTAAACTAAGAATAATGTACTTTCTTTTATCATATTTTTTTATAAAATGTCATTTTGACATTTAATAAGAATACAAAGCAGAGTACAGACCGTCATACAGACGTCCCCAGCCGGTCACATACGCGGTCCTTCCAACAAAGTCGTCGTCATCGTCGGGCACGCACACCGGCAGAATGTTTGGCTGGAATGTCACCGGTTCATAGAATCTGTAAAAAAATAGTTGTCTGTAAAGTCGGTTTACGGAGGATAGTTTAACGTGACAAAACAATGAAAGCCACATTAACTTTTCACTTCGCTTTATAAACAGTCGACTAACGGCGCAAGCTCAACGCTCGAGCCTCAACGTACGCTACAATCAGCGTAATGTTACAATGAAATGAAATGAAATGAAAATACTTTATTGTTGACTGTTTACATACATAGAATAAGATTTTAAAATTATAATTAGAGTTTTAAACAGTCTACCATGTTCTGGCATACAATATTATTAAATTAACTAAAAATATTTTGTTTTAAGATCCGATATGAATAATCTTAACGGATCATCGGCTTTTGATGCCTACCCACCGCTGGGTCAATGAGAGAAAAAAAGCCGGCGGAAAAAGAACTCTCAGGCATTGTTTAGAGTTACACTTATTTTATAATGTATTTTACGCGGAAGCTCCCCAAACTATTTTTATTGCACGTATTACGATGTCTTATCTTCAAAAAATTCGTTTATATTGTAATATGCTTTTTTTTATAAGCCAATGTTTTAGTTGTTTTTTAAATTTAGTATTTGATAACTGTTTTATATCTATGGGTAATTTATTATATATTCTAATAGAAAATATAGGCATATATACTATTTCTTCATTTCACAAAGTTTTACTGTCAAGAATCCCTAAAACTAGTACCCTATGAGGAACGTCTAAGAAGATTTAACCTGTTGACACTATCAGATCGACGTAAATTGCAGGATATGGTTTTCTTATTTAAAGTACTAAACAACTTGTTTGATGATCCTGAACTACTAGGTCACCTTATGTTTGACATCCCGTCGCGCTTACCACGTTATCCGAGACCGTTACTCACTCATAGGTTATGTAGAACTAACTTAGGACACCATTCAATATTCCCTAGACTATGTAGACTTCTAAAGGAATTTCTAAATAAGGACCATTCAATAGATATCTTTCATGATAATTTATCAGTGTTTAAAAATAAAATCTGCAGGGTTTTGAACCCTGCCCCTTCCACAAAATAAAGCTAGTGTATTTTGTTACCTTATAATATAATTATATATTCTTATATACTTATATACTATATATATATATATGTATATATATACTTATATTACTTATATAAATATTAATAATTGTATCTTGTTATACTAATGCTTATTCACCCTACTGTAAGTTTGCTGTACTTGTCTTTAAGTGAGGTCACATGTAAAATATATCTTAAGGTTTAGTTTTAGTAGCTATGTAACATGTTACCTTGTTGATGAATCTAAATAAATAAATAAATAAATAAAATTTCTGAAAATCTGACATTTTACTCGAGGTAAATATACAAAGCGTCAATATCTTTTAGTCTCGTGGGCACATCTCTTATGCGCATGTTTATTTGCTTTTCAAACATGTTTTTATTATTAAAAACGAAAGTACAAATCTCTAATATATATATTCCAGTTAATGTAAGGAATTTCTTTTCTGAAAATAGTAAGCGAATAGATTCGTCACCCGCTTTACCATACCATGAGTCATCCTTTTTCGTGCGTGCAGCCGGCGTTCATGGATTTATTGGACGTTGTCACGTCAAAATAATTCGAAAAGGGGGAAGGGGCTGCCCCCCTTGCCATAAAAAACACGAAATATCACAAGGGTGGAGGGGGAGTGTAGAAATAAAAAATAAAGCTAAATAAAAAAAATAAAGAAATAAAAATTAATAAAGCTCTCCTCCAAAGCCGGCAATGCTCGGGTGGCTCCCCTGGGGTTGCCCGTGTCCATAGATGACGGTGATCGCTTAACACCACGCGGCCCGTCTGCCTTTTTGATCGGTTAATTTATAAAAAAATATCACGTGTATTTATTTATTCGGCAAAACGCGCGATTACTTAACCGAGAAGCAGCGTTACTTACATGTTTTTATTTTTTCGTAAAAATGCTAAAAAAACATCACGTGATTAATGAACGGCCCCTTACCTAGCAATTTTAAATGCCAAGCGCATTTTACTACTTACTATCGCCACTGTGTAAAAAAGGCCTTTTCAACTTAAAATTCAGTAATCGTACGATCGATTTGTTGTGACTCGATTCCCACGATTATCTTTAAGATGCCTATTGTTTTTTTATTATTACCTACCTATTTTCTATGTGCATATGTTAAGCGAATAAATACTTCAGATATAATTTTTTTAGACGTCTGTTGAGCTGTAAATAAATTAAATGTAAATTATGTACCTGCGGAATAAGCAACTAACATTCAGATTTTTTTAATTTATAAGTTTACCTCATTGGGAATCGATTACATAAACGTTATGATTTTCCCCTTTTTTCGTTCGCTTAATCCTTAGATCGATGGTCACGATGGTAAGATAAGGTTATGTAATGATGGTAAGGTAATTTATCCTAAATTAAGTGCACCTAAATTGGATAACGGTCAGTCGATATCCGTATATCTACTAACTAACATTTAATATACGGGCACAAAAAATCTTCATAGGTTGAAGTACCCTGGGTTGATATTGATACAGCTCGTACACACTCGGCTAATACATATAAGAAAGTTTCAAATACGAACGTACTTAACGCCCTGTGGTCCCATTGTCACCAAATCAGGATCTGATGATGGGATCCTAGGGAAATCGAGGGGAATTCTCAAATTTTATAGGCACACACAATGATTTTCTTATACTTTCTGAAGCATAAGAGATATGTATGCATAGTAATCATCATCTCATCTCATGTTGCTGAGCTGATGATGGAAGGTACTGCGACGGTTAGGAGTTGAGAGCAAATTCTTTCAATAAATGGGTTTTGTTTGAAATCTTACATTCCTGAGGTGGTCCAGCTGTCACCAAGTCAAAGTCTGATGATGGGATCCCAGAGAAATCAAAGGGAACATACAAATTTTATAGGTGTACTTATATTGATTTATTCAATTCAATAATGTAATTTTATAGGTGGATATTGATTTATTCAAGGGGTATTAAAATAAAAATATAAATTTGCTCAAGAAAAGTCAGAAAATAAAAGAAGTCAAAGTAACCAGAACGCATACAATTATTGGGGCGATGCCACGTTTAAAAGGCAGTCGACTCGAGTCATTACTTGAAACGTTTTATGCATTTTGAATTTTATGATGTTTATTTTTTTCTTACCTAATGAAGTCGCATCTGTGAATATTGACAACTGTAACCAGAGATACCGGGTTATTTAAATATGTATTAGCCATCCCAGGCGCGGTCGCACCTTTCAATTTTGGGGGAGGGGTCGCTAAGAAATTGGGGGGGTCACTAAGAAATTTGGGGGAAGAGGTGTCCCAAATTGCCTTGTTTCGCCTTCCATCTACACATGAATGATGGATTTGGGGGGGGGGGTCATGTCACTTGTGACCCCCCCCCTGGGACCGCGCCTGAGCCTTCCGCCAGCGGCTTCGCCCACATGTACCGGTTTTATAGGCTCCCGTAGGATAAAAACCATCCTATGTCCTTTCCCAAGGTCCACTCTGTGTTCCAAATTTCATTAAAATTGGTTCAGTACTTTAAACGGAAAAGCGTAGCAGGCAGACAGACAGAGTTACTTTCGAATTTATAATATTAGTAGGGATAGGCAATAAAAACCCCTTGGTGGCCTGCTTTAATTTACTTTTTTTTCTAATGCATCTTCCAGTGCTTGCGACGGCATGCGGCCACGCACACACCGCCGACCTTCCCGGGGCCAGCGGCTCGATGGGTCAAGCTCCCATTCTCGCCGCTTACAACCACAGAAGTCCCCTTTTAGTCGCTTCTTATATCCCCTGTCTCATCGGGCAGGGGATACCGGGGCCTTAGTAGAGGATCATACGGCATACCTCTAGGACTTTTTTATATGTAGATTGCTAACTACAGCATACGATTTATATCCCGACCCATGTGGCGCAATGGTTATCATGTTACTGACGATCGGAGAGTCCTGGATTCGATTCCCGACGAGGCAGAAATTTGAATGATGAGTTTAAATTTCTGTTCTCGGTCTGGGTGTTTGTGTTTCTGTCTCTGTGTGTGTCCAGGGCACCAACGACAGAGGGTATATTTACCCTACTGTGAGGCTTTTGTTCTTAGGTTCTGAAGCAGCTCAAAGTAGATGAACATAAAGGCTAAAGTTAATCCTTTTTTTTTTCAATTATGGCATCGCAAACTCTGTGTATACTGCCAGCGTCAAGTACCTATAATTTTTGCATCAATTTTTTCCCAGTTTCAATGCAACTGGACGAAGTAATAACAAAGTCAGTAAGTCGTCAGTAATCAGTCAGTCTAGTCAGTCTAACATTCAAGTAAAGCGATGGCTACTTTACTAGAACGTGTCCGATGGAATTTTGGAGGCAAGCAGAAAAAACATATTTTAGCACTGTTATTCTATCTCACAAACACTCGTGCACTGTAATTAACCTATATCAAACAAAATGCCATCAACTTTATCCGATATAACTACAAAAAATACACCAAGAAAATGAAAATAAAACAAGATTACAATATGTATTTTTCGACTTGCCGCCAATACTCCGTTAATCCTTTTATTCATATAATTTAATATTATTCATATCAGGGTCTGATTTGGCATACATTGCTGGTTATCTTGAGTATTTTATTACAATGTACTCAGATAACCAGCAATGTATGCCGGGTCGGCCCCTGCAGGCCCCCATATAATATACGGCTCTGATTAAAATACGTTTTGTCTCAATTTATTCCATGACACATTGTCCGCACTAAACGTATCGTTGATTCTTCAATATATATTTGTCACAATATGTATTTATAAGGGCTTATACATATTGTTCCACCAACCCGCATTGGACCCATGCCCAGCAGTGCGATTTCTACTAACCCATGTTTGAGACCTATACGTTACATAAGGCTCCTCCTCCCCTATATCTAATGGGGACATTGGCCAAATGAAAAGCGTTTCAGCGTCCAGTACAATTTTTGCATCAGTAAATATAAAGTAGGGATAGAAAAAATCAGTAGGTCGTCAGTAATCCGTCAGTTCAGTATACAAATGTACTCTGTGCCGTCAGTGAAGTCAGTCAGATATGGAAGGCGATGGATACTTTACCAAAATGTGTCCGTTGGAGTTTTGGAGGCAAGCTAAAAAAACAGTTTTCGCGCTGGTATTTTTTTTTCACAACACTCGTGCACTATAATTAACCTATATCGAACAAAATGCCACCAAGTTTATCCTATATAACTCAAAAATGGCTTGGCTTGGCTGCAACCGTTTTTCTACAACTCAAAAATACAACAAGAAAATGAAACAAAACAAGAGCCCATTATGTCTTTTCGGATTCTTCGAAGTTTCTCCCGACTCGCCTAAATGTAAAAAAAGACTTACCTCAGCAAAGCAAGGTCGTACTCGAAGGTGTTGGGGTCGAAGTGTGGATGGCTGGCGATGATCTGGATCCGCCGTTCCGCGAACCCGTACGGCTCATCTTCGTTCGCGAGGTCGTACTCTCCCAACCTCACCAGGAGCTCTGATGGTGGCACGCTGGAAGACGAAAAAAAACTTTTTAAGCTGGTATTTTTTTTCAATGGAATAGCAGATGAGCATGCAGGCCACGTGTTAAGTGGTTGCTGCGGCCCATGGACATCTACGGAATCTTAAGTCCTATGCAGTTGCGCTGCTACTCTGGAGGCTTATGATCGGACCTTTCCACAGGAACACAAGAAAATTGAATCACGACAGAAGTGCAAATGTTTTTTGTATCGGGTATAGCGCGTTCAAACAAACAAACAAACGTACACACGGACGAAGTCTCAGGCGGCCGCTAGTGTGTAATCTCGCGCGCTCGGACTACGTCTCCGGCTAAGTCATTGCGGTTTGAAAATAATATAATAATAGAGCAAACTAAAGGCTCGTAAAAACTGCGTCTCCCAATAAGGACAGATCACAATCAGTCTCGCTCAACTTAGCGAATACGTGCGATAAAAAATCAGCGATAATACTTGAACTTTTTGAACCAGGATGAGGAAGGTTTGAAGGAAACCCGCTCATTTGTGGGAATTAATTGAGTGTAAAAAAGAGTTGGGAATCCATTTTTTTTTCAACCTTTTTTTATGTCCCACTGCTGGGCACAGGTCTCCTCACAAGTGAGAGGGATTTACAGGGCCGGATTTAGGGGAGGGCAACCTTAAGAGGAGACCTCCTTTGTGCCTCCTCCACAAAAGAGACAAATAGAGACTTCGAAAAAAAATGAAATTCAGACTAGTACACACTAGTAAAAACGTTTCCTTTCATGTTATTTTCGCGTGTTACGGTACGTTGTACAAACATGATTACGTTAAATAGGTATTAACAGAAATCATCGATCTATATTTGTTCATTCCAATCAAAAGAAAAAAATTGGAAAATAGTTTGGGGCCAAGGGGCCTCCACCCCTTTGTTGCCCCGAGGCCTCCAGACCAATAAATCCGGCCCTGGGGATTTAGGCCATAGTCCACCACGCTGGCCAAGTGCGGATTGGTGGACGTCATGCTTTCGAGAAATTATAAATTTCTCTCAGGCATGCGCGGCGATGGAGAACATCGTAACCAATTAAATATCACGATATTTCTCATCACCTTGGAGCAGCGATAAATGCGCACATTACAAATTTCTTTGTCAGAGGTGCGCGCCAAGGATTTGAACCCGGGATCAGTCGCGTAGAAGACAGCGGCTTTTACCACTCGGCCATCGCTGCTCTGGGAATCCATAGTTTATAATAATATTATAAATACGAAAATTACCATGTTTCTGTTCCCAAGTGATGGAGCAGACCTGGTAAGTTAGGATGGTTTGCAGCCATCGAATATAAATAAATAAATAATTAGAGATTTAGAACTAAAGTTGGTTTATTTCAGTAAAACTTGCATGACTCGACCGGGGAAAATACCACATCTGTATAAATGACTGCCATGAAGCACTTCTATTGTGTTTTGATCAAAAGTTGCGGTTGCTGGCCAGAGTTCCATTAGCCTCCGCAGCGCATCTGTAGTGTATATATTCTATATCCATGAGCTGTAGCTACCACTTAGTAGGTATCACGTGACCCGCATATTCGGCTACTTTTACGAATGGTTTAAGATATTTTCATACTTTTATTATTACATATTTTCGTCTACTTGACATCACACGGAATGCTTCTCTATTTAAATTTTTAAAAACATACTCACTGTTCAACGCAATGCGCAGCGGTGATCGCCCAGTTCTCGTTCAGTAGGGCGGCTCCACACTTGTGCAGATACGTCGACGTTCTGTACTGGCGCAGGGATATCTGCCACGGCCACTGTCCGAAGGCCGACTTCGCGCCGCCCACTATCCGCGCCTGCGGCCAGATGCGTTGCCCGCATACTGCGAGTACCAACAACGTAGAGTTTATAATCATTTTGTCTTGGATTTTTCACTGTTAATTCACTGTATAGCGAGAGTCTGTTAGCATTTTACACTTTTGTATCACATTCAAAGTCTTAAGTTCATTTTAAGGAAGACTAAACACATCGTTTTTGAGTTGGGCTATTACCGAAACTTGTACATTTTTGCTAGTGAACAGATTAATCAGGGAAATGTTTATACCTAAAAATCTATTAAAATACGTTCTGTTAGAAATGTTTAGAAATAAGTTGGTATCACGTCAGATTAGATAAAATATTTTAATAGTTCACGTGATAAGGAATGATAGAAAAACAATATCATGAATCATGATTAAAAATCTCTAGTCGTTAATGGATTTTTACGATTCGAGTATGCGTGGTATGGTAATGCTTAGCAATGGTAATTTTAGCGCACCGACATTGTTTTAGATAAAATGAAGAATCATTCCTTGGATCTTGAAAACCAGCTAGCAAATTGACATTTAAAAATAATGTACGCAAACATTTGTTTCTTCTAAAGCAGCCAGGGACATAATAGCTAAACTGTATAAAGATTTTTTTTCTTACCTAATTCTTTTTCCTCTTTCTTTTTTTTACTTTCTTTTATCATCTAATTCGTATCTTTACATGTCTTAATAATATGCAGCTTTCTGAAATTATACATGTTTTGTATAGTTGTATCTATATTATTATATATACTTATATATTTATATATTATATATGTATTTATATATGTATATATTTATTTATTATGTATGTATGTATAGTGTATATCCATTATATACATAGTTATTCGTCTTTTGTTTGCTGTTTTTCTCTTATACTGAAATAAACCACCATTCGCTGCTTTTCTCACTATCTAAAGGTTCACTGGCAGAGAATGCTCATAGCATTAAGTCCACCTTTGTACACCTAGTTTAAGGTAGGTACATAAAGAATAAATAAATAAATAAATAAAAATCTATACATAATGTTTTCTTCGTAGATTTTTTGACAAACTTACTTACGTGTATTTATATTGCAATTATTAATTTAAAACTAAGATACTAAAGCTATATCTGCCAACCCACACTTGGCCAGCGTGGTGAAATTGGCCTTAATCCGTCACAATTACAAGAGGCCTAGCACTTAGCAGTGGAACATTAAAAAGGGTTGATATAAAGCGATATCTGCCACGGCCACTGTCCGAAGGCTGACGTCGCGCCGGCCACTATCCGCGCCTGCGGCGGCGCTGTCCGCACACTGCCAGCACCAACAACGTGAAGTTTATAATCATTTTGACGTTTTATTATTGAGTTTTCACTGTTAATTCACTGTATATCGGGAGTCCGTTAGTTAACCACCTTTTTAGTATTCCATTCGTTAAGTTCGGAGTCGAACTACTATCGAAAATTTTATTTATAAACATTTTTGCTACCTACGCAAACATTAATCTAGGTAAGGTGACCTAAGTAATACTGTTTAATTATTACGTTTTGTTAAATATGCTCATATTTTAACGCCGGATTAAAATAAATATAATGATTCACGTTTAATAGCTTTGAATAAAATATGATAACAATAATTAACGCCATTAACACACACAAGGATTATGTGTGAGGTTCTGTGTCATGACTACCATGGACGCACACAAAGGCGGCAAAAACAATCAGACCAAAAAAAGAAATTTAAACTTGTCAACCAAGTTCTGTCTTGCTAGGAATCGAACCCGGGACCCTGAATCGGCTGACCATTGCTGTGCCCTGAGTCGTGTGAACATTGTAAATATATCTATAAAAAGTATTGTAAGCGTAATCTTCTTCTATATATAAAAATGAATGTTAGTCTGTATGTCGTTTATAGATTCGTAAAGTATGCATTTGATAATGTCATGATCTTCAGCCTCAGATTCTTCAGCAAAGTGTTGTGCATGAGCCCACAAAGGTTTCTGAGTTGTTTTGGTAAGTAGCACAGCAACGTGCGCAGGATAAAGCTAGTTACGAGATAAAATTAAATGTAAACTCAAAGATCTAATTGTTCCTAATTTTCCTTCCTTTTCCTTTAATTTTACAAAAGTATCTAACTTTTGTCAATCCTAGTTTCGCGTCTTTATAATATATAGTCCATTGAAATGTTACAATTAAAGGACCTAATATTGCATTTTTTAGAGGACGCATTTTTATTTTTGGGACACGTGTGGGGGGTCAATAGAAGCTTAACCTCAAGCTTGTGGGGTTGCCGCCCTTGTCCCCCGGCCGCTATCTTAGAAAAAGGGGTGCAAACACAAAATCAAAGCAATCCAAATGTAATGACACCTGAAAAAAACAGTTACTAATAAAGACCATTATTTTCAAAAGGGTTAAATGCAAACGGTAGCCGAAATGTAATTAATTATATTTTTTTATTAACTGCACAAAATGCCATGTTATTAATTTATGCACTAAGGCCAATGTCCGTTTTTAAGGCAGAAAGCCGCATAATAAATTAATGAGGTAGCTAAATAAATATGTTTGCATTTAAACTGGTTATGTTTCCTCTTAATTATTAACGATTCGTCCTATACAACTTTTAAATACACCGCTAAAAATACTAAAATTCCTTATCATGAACGCACTCTATCTTTTCATGTTGTCTATGTCACCTCAAAAAAAAATTAAAAAATTGGCGCGCTATTTCATACTCGCGTGACATTTAGCATCGAACACATTGCTAGACACTTTTTTTGTTTTTTTTTTCACTTTTTGCACAGCAACACACATATATTTTACTTTTTAAATTTTAATCGCGTTCAGAAACGTGTCTTGCCTCAACGGTGAGCCGCGTACTACTCTTTGTCTCATTTTATTCATACAAGGACCTTTTTTATTGTTGTTTGAATGCTCCTATAGTGTAGTTCTTTGACCTGCAATGTTTTCGCGAGCATTGTAAAGAAAAAATTATAAAATGAAATGGAACTTTATTGCTTTTTTGTAATGAACAGTAGCGTGTTAAAAACTGTATGGTTATTTTATTAGCGGCAATTTTGACAACAAAATGCATAAAATCAATTTATTACATGGAAACTGTTGCTAAAGGGTCTGGGTGTTGCTTTTTTTTTGTATTTCTGTCTTAATGGCGTTGGTGCTAAAGCCGCTGTCATTATTTTCGAACTACCATATGCCATAGGTAATCAATTTTGAATCTATACCGACGGTCTTAACTTATACCGGTGGTCACCCATCTTACACACGACCGCGCCCGTTTTGCTTAGCTGGGTGGATTTTTTGCGAGCAGTTACTCGTACTATCAGAGGAATGTAGAAACTTCTGTATTACAGGATAATATTATATCGAAGGCTATTGCATGGTTGAGGACATGGATCAATAATTACAGCATTGTAAGCTGATCGGGTCTTTGGAGTTATTGAGATGACAATGGTACCTACTGGGATATTATTACAAGTGTTACATAGGATCTATACACCTATTTATTTTATATTATTATACAGATTTCAGTGTATTTTTTATTGCTTTAACACTATTTGCATACCTTACTGAGGTAAATACGGCGGACTTTAAATATATAAAACAACTTCTGTAACCCATATTTGCGCAAATAAATCATTTTTCTTTCTTTTTATTGATTTATTTATTTAAAATAGACGTGCCCCGTCATTTTTCTTTCTTTCTTTTTTTCTTTTCTATTGTTTTATTTATTTAAATTGGACGTGTCCCGTAGTTTTGGATCTAGCATCTATTGATTTATTTTTTATTAAATAAATGTGCCACGCGGTTTTGCCCGCGTTATAGCGTGATGGAGATGATATATATAAGCCTAAAGCTTTCCTCAGTAAATGGTCTAGGTATATAACTAGGTATAATGAAAAAAATATTTGTGTGTTAGGTATATACAGTATAACACATTTTTTTTAAAATTGCGACGACCCGTGTGGCGTATAAATGGTTACCATGCCGGACTGCCAATCGAAGGGTCCCGAGTTCGATTTCCGGCGAAACAGTAATTTGAATGATGAGTTTTTTCTGTTCTTTTTCTGGGTGTTTGTGTTTCTGTCTTTGTGTGTGTCCATGGTACCCACGACGCAGAGTATATCTAGTTTACTGTGGGGCTATGAGTGTGAAGTGTTTTTATTTATTTATTTGATTCGAACCCGTTTCAAACAAACAAACTCTTCAGCCTTATAATATAATAATAATATATATTTAGTTGGCACGGTTTACAACTAATAACGAGTCAATTCAGAAGAATGACAGCCATAAAAATAAATGAGGGACAAAATAATTTATATCAAAATAATTAACAGTAGCACAGTAGTGTACAATTTAGGAAAATATTAAATCATTAATATATCAGGAAAATATAAAATTAAATACGTATCTTATTAATTGAAACTAAGGTTTAAGTACATAAGGCATCAGGCAACTATTTATTACAATATCCCCATACTATCCATACTAATATTCTAAATAGATGCCAAAATGTGTGTGTTTGTTTGTTGATGAAGTAATCTTATGGAATGATTTATGTGAATAAAGATAGTTAGGAGGCTGCAGAGTGATAAGCTACTTTTTACCGCAGTAAAGTTCCAGTGAAATGCAACGGATCCTCATGAGTTTTTGACGGGAAGTCGGAAAAACATACTGTGTGCTCTTGTTTTATTGGCATTTTTGGTCTATTTTTGAGTTATATCGGATAAAGTTGATAGCATTTTGTTCGATATAAGTTAACTAATGTACACTAAAATTAAAATAACTTGCCTCCAAAATTCTATCTATATATATAAAAAATGGATTCTGTGTAACGCGAATGAAACTGCGGGGCACGGCTAGAGTTTTGTAATACTAAATAATGTAACATTAAATATAAATAAATATCTTTTTGAACAATTCACACAACACCATCTGATTCCAAACTAAGCAGAGCTTTTACTATGGTAATCAGAAAGCTGATAAACATACTTATATAATTCTAAATACATACTGAAATAGATAAATTAACACCCAGACACAGAAAAAATAGTCATGTTCATCACACAAGTATTTGTCTTGGGTGGGAATCGAACCCACGACCTCATGCTTCGCAGTCGGCTGATCACCCACTAGGCCACGGAGGCTGTCATTACATTTATAAAAAGTCCCCGTTAGTCCCATTTCCAAACAATGCAATAGTTAATCTCTCCACAGACCAGGAAGCCGTTCCAAGGACCGCAATTACTGGCCGCTTAATCGCTTCATTGTAAGCTGGTGTTGCCAACGCGAGAATTATTATTATTTTATTACATACTTAAGAGTTTCTTACATTATCTTATATAACTTAATGCTGGGCTGGGCCAGTTTTTATGATTATTGTTTTTGGATATGTGTTCGCGTCCTGAACTATGTACATAAAATGTTATAGAACATTTATGACAAAAATATCATTTTCAATTTGACTATCATGTTTTTCATGCCCACATTCAAAAATATGAGACATAATAAATATTATGAAATATTTCAAGAGACATCTAACATAATTACCGACTTCTAAAAGGAGGAGGTACTGTATTCGGCTGTATGTATTTTTATTTTTTTTTATATATGTTCACCGATTACTCCGCCGTTTGTGGACCGATTTTCAAAATTCTTTTTTTGTTCGTATGCTTATACTCCCGAGGTGGTCCCATTGCCACCAAATCAGGATCTGATGATGGGATCCCAGGGAAATCGAGGGGAACTCTCAAATTTTATAGGCACACACATTGATTTTCTTATACTTTCTGAAGCATAAGAGATATTTGTGCATAGTAATCATCATCTCATGTTGCTGAGCTGATGATGGAAGGTACTGCAACAGTGAGGAGTTGAAAGCAAATTCTTTCAATAAATAGTTTTTTATTCCAAATCTTACATTCCTGAGGTTTTCCAACTGTCACCAAGTCAAAGTCTGATGAGGGGATCCCAGAGAAATCGAAGGGAATATTCAAATTTTATAGCACAACAAATGATTTTCATATTTTTACTAAAGCAAAACAGGCATTTTTGTATATTTATCATCATATCATGTTGCTGAGCTGATGATGGAAGGTACTACGAAGGTTAGGAGTTGAGAGTAAATTCTTTCAATAAATGGTTTTTTGTTCGAAATCTTACATTTCTGAGGTGGTCCAACTATCACCAAGTCAAAGTCTGATGATGGTATCCCAGAGAAATCGAAGGGAACATTCAAATGTTATAGCACAACAAATGATTTTCATATTTTTACTAAAGCAAATCAGGTATTTGTGTATAATTATCATCATATCATGTTGCTGAGCTGATGATGGAAGGTACTATGACGGTTAGGAGTTGAGAGCAAATTCTTTCAATAAATGGTTTTTTGTTGGAAATCTTACATTCCTGAAGTGGTCCAACTGTCACCATGGCAAAATCTGATGATGTGATACTAGGGAAATCGAGGGAAACACTGTAACTTAATAGGTACATACTTTCTTTTAGTCATATTTTTTAACATAATACAAATATTTATGTCCGGTAATTATCACCTCATGTTGCTAAGCTGATGATTGAAGGTACAACTCCTCAACGGTTAGGAGCTGAGAGCAAATTCTTTCATTAATTTATACGTTCAGGTGGACTTATAGTAGTATTCTTTCAGGGTATAAGATGGCTATTAGATAAACATGATTATAAAAGGTATCTCTTTAAAGTTTAGAAATTAACTTAAAAAATACCAATTATGTATGCTTTTACATATGTGCAGAATTATTAAAATTACTAAAAAGAGTGAAATAAATTAAGTTTTTAACAAAAAAATAGAACCGACTTCAAACGGTAAAAAATAAAATTGTTCAGTACCTACTTCTTCTTGCTTATGGTAATGACTCTAAAAACTATTTTTGAAGTCGGGCCCTTAGGAAAATGTCCTGTCTTAGTAAATATAGTGTACCTTTCGTTCTGAATGGAATGGGCACCGACTCCAATATAGTTTTAACAGTCATTACCATAAGCAAGAAGAAGTAGGTACTGTCCCACTGTCTGTACTGTCGGTGCCCATTTAGAACGAATGGTACGACATTTTAGTAAGGGCCCGACTCCAAAAATAGTTTTTTGAGTCATTACCATAAGCAAGAAGAAGTAGGTACTGAACAATTTTATTTTTTACCGTTTGAAGTCGGTTCTATTTTTTTGTTAAAAACTTATTTTAATATTTTATTTGACAGAAACAACTAATATACGAGTAAAATCTCATAATATGATAGATTTTGGATTTAAAGATGCGAATATTTTTGTGTGATTCTTGATTTTCTTTTAGATATTTATTAAAAATATTTTACTTATGTTCAAGAAATAAAGATTCCCGCTAGACACAATTTTATTATTGGCGAAAATAAAATACATATTGTTTTAATACCTACTATCTAATTCATGATCTGCACGAAATAACAGTTCGTGCCGATGAATGTAGAGAATTCAAAAATCTATAAAACAGTGAGGTACGCGTTGCGCCATCTTTTGTGGAATATTGGAGACTTATTAAAATCACAATACAAACGCTTAAGATTAAATAAGATGATGTTGCAAGTTTTTTGTGTCATGGATGTGTTTATTGTTAGAAAACGATTATATTTAATGATTTAGCAGTAGCTTATATCTTTATAGCTCTAGTAATATTACTTAATTTAAAATTATTGTATTGAATAATATTAAGTAGATATAACATATTATCTTACGAGACGAGTACATTGTGTTACATTGTTACATCCTACATGCCACCATTTGTTTAACAAAAGGAGTTAACAACACTGCTTCAAAAGTTATAAACAGAGCATTTTTCCTATTTTATATGAGTAAAGAGTTAATGAAAACAATTAATATTTTTTAAATCCAAGAGCCAATTGGCATAAATTAAACTACTTACTTAATCACTTAATTACCAGTATGTAATTTGCCAGCAGCTTACCAGCAGCTTCGATGCGAATTAATGGGTAGATAGACCCTTTTTTTTCAAATAACCTATATTATTTAAGTTTGTTTTAATAAACTCTATCTAATTTCCAGTTTTTTAGAAATATCATCAGTGGCAAAGAAATATACTGTGGGCATTTGACAAAATCAAATACTATTTGTATGTGACTGTCTACTACGATACATTAAGTCTGTCTTTGTGAACGAATATGGCAGTGCCATAATGGCACTCGCGACGCAGGGAATCCTAGCAGAGTTGTTAAATTTTGTTTAATCATTAGCTTAAATTAAGTTTAATCATTAAAGCTTTTAATCATTAAGGGCATTGGGCCCCACCCACCAGAATGGGTTTTTGTACACTGAGAGGAAAAAAGCTGGCGAATTAAAAACCTTCCAGGTTTTGTATCCCGGTGAAATATTTATATTACTTATCGGAATTATATTAGTTACTTTATTAATATCCATTATTTTAATTATTTGTTTACTAAACAACAATTTTTTATCGAGTACTAACTTAGTGATTTTTTATTAACTAAATAGATTTTAAATCCTTTTTAAATTCATTAATAGTTTTTGTTTTTAGGATGTCTGGTAGATTATTGTTTATTTTTGGTCCCATGCAAAGACACTATTATCGTTTAAGCGCAACAAGCCGCGGGGCAATGTTTTTATTTTATTTATTCAAGATAAACACTCACCTTCTTTGAAGTTGTTGCTAATTGTCGTCGAAGCCATAGACTGGGTAGTCACTTCTGCAAATAAAAGCCACGTTATACTAATATTTACATAAATAATTATGACTCAAATACAAAATGGGGTCTGCTACGAGTAGGGCTGCCATCACCTAAATTGCCGACGCCGGATAAACACGGCACAAATCCCGGACATTTGGGCGAAATATGGTTTTTTCCCCGGACATCTTTGGAAAAATATTTTTTGCAACAAAAATAAAAACATTGTTATAATTTTTTAATTCCATTCGATCATTGACTATTTTGTCGAGCCTTCTTGAATGCGGGTTATTGTGGATGAATTTTTAATTAAGATTTATTTCAATTTATCGCTTATCTATTAAAAAAATGGATTTCCCCTGACAACAAAATTCAAAAACCCCTGCCGGACGGCCCCCGGACGCCCTTCAAACTAGGACAAATCCGGGGAAATCCAGACGGATGGCAGCCCTAGCTACGAGTAGTATTATTCTTTAGTAAATACCTAACGGACACAAGAATCACTGCCTGAGAGCTAAAAATATCTAGGCATTATTATTCCTTTATGGTTAGTTTTTTAGAAGCTTAAGATAGGTCATCTCGAAATATTTTAACAGTTCAGACAAAGGACCGTTTAGATCGTCTAAAAAAGGATGGGTATAATAGATTCAAATTGTTTTATTTTCACATGACATTCTTTAAGGATTTGCAAACGAATATACGAAATCTATACAAATAAATAAAATTGGAGTGTCTGTTTGTAGTATTAAACTAACCGCTTTTTCAACATGCATATGAATGTACATACATACCGTTTATACATACGGTACATATACCAAAATAACATTTTTTACAACTTTTGTCTGTCTGTCCTATCTATCTGTTTGTCTGTTTGTTCCAGCTAATCTCTGAAACGACTATACCGATTTTGATGGGACTTTTACTGGTAGGTAGCTGATGTAATAAGAAGTAACTTAGGCTACTTTATTTCAGGAAAATCTAAAACTAAAGTCCACGCGGACGAAGTCGCGGGCGACCACTAGTTTATTAATAATAAGATAGAAATAAAATAGTCGTATGTTTGTAATTTTGTATTGCCCACGAATTTACCCGAAAACTAGTTTCGGGTAAATTCGTTCGTTCGTTCGAATTTCCAGCGGTGATTCTATATTATTGGATTACATTTATTTCACTGTTTACGTTTTACTTCAACCTAAGGAACAATTCAAGTTTCATCAAAATCGGTTCAGTATTTTCAAGATAAGTTTGGATTAATTTTCAAAACTTAAAGACACTTTATAAAATTTCAATTTTGATTCTCTTTCTCTAAAATAAAACAAAAAATGAATTCAAAAAATTTAAACAGACTAAAAATAACTGACTGTGCCCAATCGCAATTAGTGAAATCACTATTATTTCGCGTAATTGAGTGGTTGACTGGTTCTGAGTATAAAATATTTATCTATAAAATATTAATGTAGTCTTCACATTTTAACAAAAATTGAATAAAAAAATATTATTGCTTAAAAACATCAGTTTCCCTTTCTAGCAGAACACAGTACTGTTACGTCACTGTATTGTATAGCTATATTTTACAAAACATACGACATTTGAAGTAAATCCAAATCTATTTGGTGTGCTGTGCTAAGAGCATATCAAAAATGTCAAGTTCACAATTGTTATGTTATTATTTTAAGGGAACTAAGGAAACAATAATAATTTTAAATTTATGTTTCTATTATAATTTTATGTTATATAACCTTTTTTCTTTATTTTATTGATGAATTCTACTATCATTGCTTTTATTTATTCGAATTATTGATTGTATGTAATAATTAATTGTAATTAAAATGCATTATAATATTTTTTTTAATGTGAATGAGATAAGTACCGTATTTAATGCCTAAATTGTTTCTTGAATATTTTAAATAATTATAATTTTAATTTTTTTTTCGAGAACAATGTAACAATGTAATAATTTTAAATGGTAGTTCTCAGTTGTAAATCAGCGGCGAAGGCTTGGTTACTCCCGCATAATACCTAAGGGACAAGGGTGTGACTGAAAAACAGCGCTGCGCAGGATCTCGCTCGATCCTGTTGCAGCATGAGCTGAGTCACATCCTTTTGCCTTACTACTTATGTTTGTCGTTCTTATATCTTTGTAATCTTATGTATAAGGCAATAAACAATTATTATTATTATTATTATTAAACAGAGGCTGTAAGAATACAAAATTTTGGGCAAAATAAAACAAAAGATGACAGTGACTTACCACTTTCATTAGATCCAGACGATTCAGTCGTTACACTGGTCAAATTCGACGCAACAGTGACGTTCTCTGCCAAACTTGGTGTCAATCCGAAACTCAGAGTCGAGGTTGGAACCGTAGGTGATAATGTCACATTAACAGTGAATTCAGCTACAGGTGAAGTCGTATTAGCTTGAGCTACTGGTGTTGTTTCTACTGGTGTTTCACTTGAAGAAGGAGATACGGGAGTTTCTGAAGATGTTAAAGGCGGGGAAGATGATGAAAACGGTGAAGATGTTTCAGTTAGTACAGAACTTGAACTTGGTAAAATTGTTGTAGGAGCAGCTGTTATTTTCTCAGTCACTGTAGTTTCAACTGTTGTTTCTGGCTGTGGTGTCTCGACAAATGTTGTTGGAGCTTCTGTTGTTGTTGTGGTCGTTGTTGTTGTAGTTGTGGTCGTAGGAGCAGCAGTAGCATCTGTGGCGGGTTTAGGTGGGATTGTGGATATGAGTACCCACCCTTCCGGTGGTGTGATTGGTGACCATATTTCTGAAAGATGAGTAGAGTAACATTAGTAACGTGGCTAGGTGAATGCAGGGCCGGATTTAGGGGAGGGCCACCAGGGCTACTGCCCCGGGGCCTCCACAAAAGAGGGGCCCCCACAATAGAGACTTCAGAAAAAGAAAATTCAGACTAGTATTCACTAGTAAACAAATTTTTCTATCATATTTTTTCACGTTTTACGGTACTTTGTACAAACATGATTACTCGTACATTAAATATTAACAGAAATCATCGATCTATATTTCACTCCAATCAGGCAATCCGTAAAATATCACTGAACAAAATTGTCCACTTCATTTGGGAAAATAATTTGGGGCTAAGGGGCCTCCACTCCATTTTTGCCCCGAGGCCTCCAGACCTCTAAATCCGGCCCTGGGTGAATGTAAAATTCTTTATAAAGTTTATTTTTCGGCAAATTAGTAGATAAAGAGCAGATGAAAATATACTTAAAGATTAGAAATAAGTACTTAAGTACTATAGAGTAAAATAGAGAGAGAGTATTTAAGAGATAAATCTCATAAAAATATAAACGTACCATCATAATCTGACGAGGAATTTGATTTTTTTACTAGATAATACTCGTAATTCAAAACCAATAATATTTTTTCAAAATATATGAAATCTTAAAGCATAAAGAGAAGAAAATTTGCTGTGAAACGTCTCAGATTTCGGAACTATAAGGCTAACTAAAGAAAAAAGCAGAAAGTAAGCGCTGTCAACGTAATCAACGTTACTCATAATATGACAAGTGAAAAGGCACTATCCTTTTATTCTTATAACATTTACTGACAACTCTGGGTATTGAAAATTTGGGCCTTAATGAACGTTATATATAGCGTATTATGAAGGCACGAGTATCAGCTAATAGCGAAGAAAAAGGTCACAGAACCACGGTTCGGTTACCATAACTGGTAATAAGTAAGTATCTCCGCGGAAGCCTATAATTTCAAAAAATACCCACAAAATGGCGCATCACGTTTCCGTCAACTGATCGTGCTCTACGTGACTGACCTACTAACTCATCACCTACTTACTCAGTTCTACAAGTCTATTGGTGATATTTTACGTGAAAAACGGTTATATATAATCTTAGAGCATCAAGGTATGACAGGTATGACACCCGTCAGAGGAGTGGCCTTTACGGGTGAACCTCTCGTCCCAACGTCCATGCACAATATGTCTTCTAATTAACTATGTGAGTCGGTGTCAGTGTTGTCGGTGCATGGAAAGTGACTTTGTTAATTGAAATTGACATATTTAGAAATGTATGCGTCTGTAGCGATGAAAGAATATTTGTGAATGAATGTGTGACAAAATTTGGCACAAAAGTTATGTATCAAAGCGGGGCGCTATGCCGTCTCTACTGAAGGGTGAGTCAGTAACTTTGTTGCTCTAAGTATATAATACCTTTAAATGAACAAAGGTGTTTTGGGGGTGATAGATTGATCCAACTATATTTCATTTTTAGAAATTGTCATTTTATCCGTATTTTCAGCGATAATCAACTTGAATACAAACAGAAAAATATGACTCTTCCTGACACCTATTGGAGAGTATTATTAATATTGAGCGTAGAACGCCGTCAAACGTCATCCGCAGTTCAAACAATTGACAATGTCAATTTGAAAGAGCTTTATACTGACTGCGGGGAGCAGATCTGGGTTCAAACCTCAATCAAATGCGTTTTTTTTTGACAATTTTTTATTGGGAGCTTTTGCAGATGGCGTTGTTAAGTAACACTAAGTCAGCGAGCATCACTAAGTCAATGAGTGTTTTGTTTGAAATTAAACCAAGAAAATCAATATTTTTTATCCGATCAATGATCGATTGTCCGAAGTTTTAACTTCAGTACCCGGACTATGCAGACATTTTATGAGTATGAACGGTTAAATTGAATTCTTACAGTTTTTCCGTAAGTTTGATATGGGTGGGCTATTTCAAATTTAGGCAAAGGACCTTTGTGACCTTTACGGCCGGTGTTTATCGTCACATGTCACAGATGTCACATAAACCAACGGGAGCTCATGCAACCCCGAAAAACACCGACGTGAGTAAAGCCGATTTTTCACTATTGTAATGATTATTCATACCTATCTACCAGGTACTAAAAGTAATAAACTATTCTTGTAAATTGTTTATCTCAATTTATTTATTTAAAACTTTATTGACCCCAATATATCGTGGTACAATAGGCGAGCTTAATGCCTATGGCATTATCTACCAGCTTAGGTACCTAAGGGAGTACAGAGAGATTCGAATATCAATACACAATCAATACTCAATACACAAGTATCATAAGCTACAAAAGCATAAAAGATTTCAAGCCATTTGAAATTTGTAATTGTCGTAGCTGTAGCTTCGGGATTAAATATAGAGCTACGGTATCCCCTGCCTGGTCGTTACAGGCGACTAAAAGAGGGCTTACGGTTATTGTGAAGGGCGACGGTGTGTGGCTGCATGCTGTCGCAAACACAGCAAAGTGCACGGAGAGCACCATTACCATACATTACTCTCCATATGATGGGCCCGTTTGGGGCGCCGCGCGTGGAGGACACTGGTGCGTTCTGGAGGTCTGGTGGCTCTGGAGATCTCAGATTTCTCCTCAAGTGCTGATGCAGGCTACCGAAGGGCTTTTAGTGCACTAAAAGTAATTTGGTTGATGGTAGAACTATTATGGTTCGCCCGGAGAAGTACCACCGCTGCACCTACTTCTGCCGGGAACCAATTCTACTGTTTCGGTGGAAAGGTGCAGTTGCCTGCCACACTTACATGGGCGACTACCAGCCTCCGGAGTAGCAGCGCAACTGCATACGACCTCTGACAAGACTTACCTATGCTTGTGGTTGTATGTAGATGTCTATGAGCTGCAGTGACCACTTAACACCACGTGGCCTGCATGCTTGTCTGCTAATACATTCAAATAAAAAAAAGTAAAAATCTCGCATAACCTGGTATCTCTCCCTTTCAACTTTCGAAGGTTTCGTCTCCGATACAAAAAAAGGTATCAGATGTACAAACAATTTCTGTTTTATTCTGAATCCATAAAATCCAGAATTTGATTTCTCTGTGACCTGCATTCCGGCCCAAAACACTTCAGCTTCAACAAAAACCTTAACCCTGAGCACTCATCAAAACATTGTAAAGAATGCTAAAGAAAGTGAGCTCGGATTTCACTCAAACAATACAGCGGATGACCGACCGCCAACGCGACCCCGATACGTGACTTGGGTGTGCTGGATACTGGTATCGGCTCTCGGTGGGAAACTCGAATTAATCGTTTACTAAACGTTGTTATAAAGTTAGGTAAAAACTACTTTGCAACAATCCGCAATAAGAACGTATGATGGTGTATACTTTTTTCATGCAATAGCACCTCCCTGCCATAGGATACATGCTTATGCAACAATTAAAATATACACCAACATACGTACCACCACCAACACGTGTTTCGCCCCAAATAGAACATCATCTTGATTTGACTGACTCTAATGAAATGAAATATTTTATTTGCTGGATTCAGTTTACAAAGGTGTTACACATTAATATTTTATACCTACAAATCCTGCCTGACGGCCTGCAAATTTACTTATTTTATTTTAAGCATTAACAAAATATTATTTCAGTTTAAACAATCAACCATAAAGTCATTTTATAAAATATAATTTTATTATTATTATTAAGTACATTTATAAAACATTGACATTAAAATACCTATTCGTCAGACTTATAAAATACACTTAATATTTTATTCTACTGAATCTACGTCACTCTATTTATTGTTTACTTTTGCAAATTAGTTTTTACCTAAATTTATAACAATGGAGTTCCGCAAAGTAAAGGCTGATACTATTAATTATAAACGTTGTTGTAGAAAGAGCTGCGAGGACGAGCGGTAAAGCATTGCGCCACACGGGTCGTGAAATCGACGTGTGTTAATAAAACCGCCGTCCTACCCGGAACGCTGACTGGACAGTGGAAGCTTCCACTCTCACCGTCCACAACCCCGGAAGCCCCCTTTTAGTCGCCTCTTACGATTAGGCAGGAGATACCGTAGCTCGATTCTTAATCCCGATTTTTCAATTCCCGGGAAAAGATATTAGTCAGTTAAGAATAACGCTATCTTTTTCATCTATAAGTACATATATAAAAAAATGAATCCCTATTTTCTTTGGTCACGGCATCACGCGTAAACGGCTGGACTGGTTTCGCTAATTATTGAAGTGAAAACTTCTGCGGCGTTGTGCACTTTTTTTGGGATGGGTAAAAAATGTTAAACTCGCGTCAGGACACGGGGCCTGATCGAATATTCGTAAGACGGAGGGGTGACAGCTGATGACGGCTTGACAGTATACTAGTAAAATTCGTTTATATAAAGTATTTAAAATATGGACATTGAACAAAGTGTATCTATTAATAAAAAAGGTGACGAAGAAATAGTGAAAGAAAATGAGTGAGTACTTTATAAAAATACAAGATGAAAACCTACTGAAAATACTAGATGAAAAATAATACTGATAATAAAAGCAATTCGTGCGAAATTATTCCCTAACCATTCCAAAATATCAAAAATCAGGCCAGCACTACCGTAGTGCAACCCGTTTTTTTTTTGTTTGTTTGTTAATGTCGTTGTAAGGTTCCTATGAAAGACAAAATTAAGAAACTTGCGCGGACAATTACAAATTTTAAGATTACCTAACCACCATCTATTGTCAAATCGACAGTCAATTCGACAACGAATCGAATTCTATATTCATATTTAAATAAGAACAACGTCTGTCGGGTCAGCTATTACCTTATACTTATACTCGTAAGAATTACACAAAGAACATTTATTCGACGAATACTTTCATCCAGGGATGAAGAAATCGCCCCTAAGTGGACATTCATGTCTGATAAATAATACAACGTCTCTATATTAATCTTGAGGTAAACCTCAATACATGCATATTTTTTGCCCATCTTTGTCTTCTAAGTACAAGTTCATAAAAATTAATGGTACAAACACATCAAGATCATTGACTTTTAACAAGGTAGGTACACCAATATTATTTTGAGTGGGTGTAGGAAAAAAGTTGAAGATCATGTCTGTCTGTTATCGTTAATGTCTTTTGTTTTTATCTAACAACGATGTGTCATTATCAACGAGCACCTAAAATATAGAGTAGTGGCTCTAAGACTTTTTTGTTGTTATGAATAAGGCAAACTATGGCGCCGAACCGATTATTGCATAGGACATACATAGGTCGTCATAGGTTATTTAAATAGGTGGCCTCCTAATGTGTCGTGTGCCAGAATTCCGGGGCCATTTTAGCGGCTATAACATACTTAGTAGGAAATAATGTAGTTTGGCTTGGCTTGGCTGCAACCCTTTTTACGTCCCACTGCACGGGCACGGGTCTCTCCCCATTATTGGGGAGGCCTGGAGCTTACTCCACCACGCTGCTCCAATGCGGGTTGGTGGAGATGCGGGTTAGTGGCCAACCCGCTGTCGGATGTTTTCAAATCGCCCATAAGGCCTCCGACAAGGTTTAACGACTGTTATCTATCGACAACAACCGGGACCGACGGCTTAACGTGCCCTCCGAAGCACGAAAACGCGCATGAATTTTTTTGCCACTAGCGGTCACCTATCTCACACCTGACCTCGCACGTTTGGCTTAGTTGCATAGATCGCTTGCGGCTCCTAGAAGTAGGTGAAAATGAAGTTAAAAGATTCCGTTAATGTATGTTCCATTAATACAGGTCAAGCTAATAAAAGCGTGTTAAAAATATTAAGATCATAGATATTATTGTGAATGTCTTTTAACCCAACGAAGGTGAGGAATTGTAGTGTGGAGCTATAAGTGTGTAGCTACTAGCATCCAGGGGAGGACTAGGGAGCCCAAACCATTCGGGTTTACCCATGACACACCCCAAATTATATGTACCGTGACTATTAGTTCCGTACCCAAAGGGCGCCAATGGGACCCTACTACTAAGCCTCCGCTGTCCGTCCGTCTGTCTGTCATCAGGCTGTATCTCATAAACCGCGATGGCTAGACATTAGAAATTTTCACAGATGATGTATTTCTGTTGCCGCTATAACAGAAAATACTAAAAAATAGAATAAAATAAACATTTAAGGCGGCTTTCATACAATAAACGTGTTTAGATAATGGTACGGAACCCAATACGTGCGAAAGTCCGACTTGCACTTGATCTGACTTGTTTTTTTAAATCCATACGCCACCCGATTACACTCAAAGCACATGCGAATATTACGACAGTGGTGCACAGTTGTCAATATTATTTTAAGTTGGTAAAAATACTGCGTGGTTAAGTAATCAAAACCAAACTAAAATCAATTCGATAGTCACATCGCCACGCTTAAATGGGTGTAACCTACTACATTAGATGGTTTTTGTACCTTTGTAGAGGTTTTATAAATTAGCAAAACTCGCTTACATAATAAAGACAAGATCTAGTCTAATCCACTGATATTTCTCTATTGATTTAGTTGCTCTGTGTTCTATCTAACTTACGGTGATGTGTCATTCGTCATCAACTCCCATTCGTTTCAAATAATACAACTTTAACGAAAACTTATCTTTTTGTAGATAACTGGAGAAATGGCACAGTCGACTGCTGCTATGTATGTGTTAATCTGTATATATCAAAATGAATATCTGTTTCCCTTGTTCACGGCATCACGCGTGAACGGCTGGACCGATTTTGCTTATTCTTTTTTTGTTGTGTTTGTTATCATCAGGATAAGGTTCTTATTAATATGAAAAAATATATAGATTGCGGCGAAGAAAAATAGAAAACTTAAGAATACTTAACTAACATTTTATACTTTCTAATGCTTTTCTAATGTAACCTTATGTTGTTAACGCTTTTGGCAATATAAACTTTTTTAATGTAAATATCGTCAAAGCGGATGTAAAAAAACTGAATATCGTTTTAATCATATGCTTTGGTATTCATAGTTAAGACAGGAAAAAGTCTATCGGGACAGCTAGGACAGCAGCAGCAGACAGGGAAATCAATAAAATATGAAAATACTGAATCTCCATGCCAAAAACAAAAATAGAAATCTAAATTACCAGGTATTGTTTATAGATAGAATTATAGATCATTATCAAAATAATTCAAGTAACTCACCATCGGAAGGTGGCGTTGTTTTCTCAGGCGCTTTTGTAGCACCATCTACAGTAGACCACGTAACTAATGGAGGAAATTCTGTAGAAGACATCGGGACGACCTTTTCTGTTGTTATTGTTGTCGTTGTTGTTGTTGACGGAGTTGTAACAGCCTCGGTTACCGGTCTTAAAGTTTCATTTTCAGTAGCATCTACAACTGTAGTATCTTTTTCAGCCTCTGTCTGAGTAGTTTCTGTCAATAAAGACTCTGTTGAGGGTGTAGTTATTCGTTCTGTTAATCTTTCAGTTATTTCAGGTACTTCTGTCGTTGATTCAGTTATTAGTTCTGTTGTTTCAGTTACCCTTTCTGTTACAGGCGTTGTTTGAGCTGTTGTTGTAATTTTATTTGTTGTTGTTGTTGTAGGAACCGTGGTAGTTGATGTTGTTGTGGTCGGTTCTGTTGTTGTAGTAGTTGTTGAAGTAGTAGAAGATGTTGTCGATGTTGTTTCTTCTACTTTAGACACAGTAGTATTGATGTAAGTGATAGATGTTAAAGATGGCCTTGTAAATATTGGCCGAGTGCTTGTAGATTGAGGTAGTATAGTAATGTTTAATCTCGGTGGTAACGGCAATGGTATTTTAGTTGAGGGCCGCTTAGGCGGAGGTCTGTAAGGTGGTATCCTCGTCGTATTATAAGCTGGGATAGGTTTTGTTGGCCTTGGTTTTGTTGTAGTCGTAGTAGTATATTGTGGCCTTGTAAAATTGGTTGGTCTATATGAAGGTCTCGGTTTATATGTTGGTCTTGGAGGCCTTTTGAACGGTTTGGGTTTCTGTGTAGTTTTTTGTATTACCGTCGTTGGTTTTGGTATTTCGGTTTGTGTTACCTTTTCAGTTTCCTGTTCTGGTCTTTCTGTAATCGAATTACTTACGTCACTTGATACAGATTGGAATGTTGATAATCTTATTGGAATTTCTGTCGTTAATGCCTCGGAAGTTACTTTGACAGCCTGCGTAGTTAATTCTGAAAGTGAAGCTGTAGTTTTTAATTCATCGTTAGGTATTTTATTATCAATCACTTGTTCATCTGATTTCGTTTCCATTTCATCTGGAGTAGTCCTATCTTGCAATGTTTCCGCTTTAGTAGAAACTGTTGTTTCGATTCTTTCCGTAGTAACGGGTTTCCTCTCTGGAAGTTTCTCTGGCTTTTTGAATGGGAACTCAGGGATTTTATTAAGCGTGCTTTGAATTTTATCTTCAATTTGTGGGTGAACGAAATTTGAAGTATCTATTGAGTTGTCATCAATGTTGTTTCCAATAATTTGTGGAAGAACTGTTTTGTCGGGGATTTGACAACAGGATCCGAAATAAAACCTATCTATACAAGTGCCTAGATGTGAGCCATTGGCTTTTAAGCAGTCTATCGCGAACATACATAATCCTTCTTGCCCTGTTCTTCTTGATATACACGGCAAGTGTCTTATATTCCTAGCTAGTGGCACTGGACCTGTAACAAAAGAAAGTATACGTTAGTACTGTAAAAGAGTGAATTTCAACTTAAAAAGTAACAACAATTCTAGGAAGATTTTCCGCCAGCTTTTTGAAGGAATAACCTGCCCTGAGTGACTTATTCTTATCGTTTGGTGCAAATGGTGTGCCGAAGGAAATGGTTGCAATGATACAAGCATAACATCATGCTATGACGACCTGCGTCGCGTTATGGTTACCATGCCGGACTGCCAATCGGATGGTTCCGGTTTCGATTCCCGGCAAAGCAGAAATTTGAATGGTGAGTTTAAAATTTCTGTTCTCGGTACGAGTGTTTGTGTTTCTGTCTTTGTGTTTATCCATAGCACCCACAAAAGGGTATTTATTTATTTGGTCTACCAACGATTGCTACATTATACTCGTATAAACTTAAAGAGTTACATAGGACAGTATTAAGAACTAAATACATGCATGCAACACTATATGTAAATGTAACATGAACATAGGTACCATTTACATTATTTAATTGTTACATTTCAAGAAACTTATAACTTAAAACATAAAAACAACGGAGTAAAATGAAAATGATCAGGGATCTTTTTAAACATAAGTACACGAAACTGGTGAAGTTTAAGAGAGAAAACATCTTTGGGTTCGTTAGCGAACCAAGTATTCAATGCGTTACACAAACGAGGTATTGGCGATTTTTTTCCAAACACAGTCCTGTGGAAGAGCGGGTAAAACAGTGAAATGGTTTGCCGAGGAATCCTACTGGGGTCCTGAATTTAAACAAATCTAGAAGCTGAGGGCAGTCAACGTGATTGTTAATTTTTTTTATGAGAATGTAAGGTCCAACAAGGTGGGTCCAACAAGTTTGTGAAACGTTATTTATTTATTTATTATTTATTTAAAAATATTTAGTGGTGTAAATAACTTAAAGGCCAGTTTTTGGAAAATCAACCAACATAACCAATTAGGGCCTCCGCAGACATGTCACTTTAAGAATCTATCGACCGTGCGGGTGAGTCAATACCTTCGATGCATCGATGCTGCATGGGGTTTTGTCCTGCGTTCGGAGGCGGTTTCAGAATCACCCATTTTAGTGATTTGCTCCTAAAAGTGACCAAAACAACGATCGCTGACGCTTAAAGTAGAATGTTTGTGAAGGTCCTACACCTATTCTGAAGAAAGCATGAATGTGATGCTTACGATCATACGATCAGCTGTAACGTGTGCCCATTATCGATGTTATCTCAAATATATATCTCAAATATACGTGCAGTAGCTCGTACATGTGACTCTAATAATGCTTAAAGGGGATTTTTCGTATGTAGGTTACTTGCACACATGTACATCATTAATACTCGCATAATTTCACAATAATCATTTTTACTGTTTCTGTTAAAATAAATCAGGGTTTAACCGGCACTCATCGGGTTTGGTTTTCTTTACGCTGTCTTACCCCTACTTAAATCTGTCCTTATTAGTTCCTATAACGTAGTGAACGGTACAGTTTTGTGGTCCTTCGAGCCGGATTTGAACCAACGACCTATGGATGTACGAGCTACCGCACGTACGATAAATGTACTTTTTTTAAGAAACAGTGCTACTGGTTTTTTGCCGCCTTTTTTCTCTCAGATCAACACCTAGCTCAAACGGGCACCTAAAGGCGATGACCGGGAAAAAATTACATTAATGAAGCAAATATTTTGTATTCCTAATATGAAATAAATATTTTGATGTGTCAATTAGTAATTTTTGTTTTTCTTAACTATTTATGACAGCTGCGAAAATTGAACTGCTTGATTGATTGAGCCTGAAATTTATTTAAAACAGGGCTGGAGATTTTTACTGCCTGCTTTTTTCTCCTAGTCTATATAGCCTTAGCGCATCCAAAGCGGATGACGGTCAGCTGATGGCCGTACAACAATGATAAACATCAAGTGTATATACCCAGGATGTTAATAAACTATTTCATTTCAACTATTTCATTTCAACTATTTCATTTCACTTCCGCGAAATGTACGTTTTATACAAAAAATCTTTAGACATTTAGAACAGGATACCAGTTCCCAATAAGATATGCGTGCTGTCATAAACCTTGATACGCAGTCGTCAAATTAACCCACTTAGCTATGTTATAAGTGGTATAACTTTCGCACATCATAATGACCCTAATCTTAGTCAGTATCTGGTCCATTGGTCATTTGAGGCACACATTTTTGAGGAAGTATAAAAGATTAAGCATTTAATAAATAAAGTCCGATCAATACCTTTATTTTAGTATAAGGGAAGGACTTTCGCGTTTAAAAATTGCTAAACGACGAAGCTTGAAGCGTGCATGGCTCGGCGGCTAGCGTAGAACGCAAACGGTCTACGCAGCTAAGCCAAACGGGCGCGGTCGGTTGTAAGATGGGTGACCGCTAATGGCAAAAAATTTCATGCGCGTTTCCGTGCTTCGGAGGGCACGTTAAGCCGTCGGTCCCGGTTGTTGTCGATAGATAACAGTCGTTAAACCTTGTCGGAGGCCTTATGGGCGGTTTGAAAACATCCGACAACAGGTTGGCCACTAACCCGCATCTCCACCAATCCGCATTTGAGCAGCATGGTGGAGTAAGCTCCAGGCCTCCCAAATAAGGGGGAGAGACCCGTGCCCAGCAGTGGGACGCAAAAGGGTTGCAGCCAAATGACCTCAAACAAGACTCAACTTTTTGATGTTTTATGTCATTTGACTCCGGCGCAGTTCGAATCGTCAACGACCCAAGATTGACTGGCAGGCTAGAATCACTTAGCTTGCGAAGAGACATAGGCTCGTTCTGCGTGTTCTACTGACGTTACACTATGGTGAGTGCGGGGAGAAACTTTTCAAATGGATGCCTACGTCACCATTTCATGATTATTCCTCCAGACGAAGGTTAAAGTTCCACCGCCACCATCTGGACTCGTGATGGTCCACAGTCCGCTTTGCACGCTCCTTTTTACCACAAACGTGTAAGTTATGGGACAACCTTCCAGCTGAGGCATTTCCCGTGGACTATAACATGGGGTTCTTCAAGAAAGCTGTAAATAAGCTCTCCTTCAAGGCCGGTAATGCTCGGGTGGCTCTCCTGGGGTTACCCCTTGTCCATAGGTGACGGTGATCGTTAGGACCACCGCGGCCCATCTGCCTTTTTGTTCGGTTTATTTATACAAAAAAATATGTACATTTACGTATCATTTGGCTCAAGCGACCACTTACGCCACGTGGCCTGCAAGCACCCTAGTAATGAACATTGAAAAAAAGAGAGAAAACATATTTATTTCATACTAGTCTTCCGCCAGCGTGGACCCGTTTTAAAGGTTCCCGTAGGATAAAAACCATCCTATGTCCTTTCCCAAAGTCCACTATATCTGTGTTCCAAATTTTACTAAAATCGGTTCAGTAGTTTAAGCGGGAAAGCGTAGCAGACAGACAGACAGACAGACAGAGTTATTTTCGAATTTATAATATTAGTTTGGATTAGGAATACATACATAAGATTCACTAAATTAATGTCATTTTTTCTCGGTCATCGCCTTTAAGCTGAGAGAAAAAAGGCAGCGGAAAAAAACTGTCAGCAGCACTCTTTTTTTTTTTTTGTTGTTTTAGTACATTATATTTGAGATAACAGAATGGCTATGGGTCAATAATTGGCATACGTGACAGCTGATCGTGTGACAGTATCAACATGTGTAAAGATTTAAGACCGCTATGTAGTAGATATTCTTTGGGAGTGGCAAATAAACTGCAGGTTTACGAGTTCGTGGGGACACGTTAAGCCGTTAGTTATCGTTAAATAACAGTTTTTAAACCAATCAACTGAGAAGAGAGACTCGTGCCCAGAGGGCCTACTCTGTAAGCATCCGTCCGTAACCTAACATTTTCGGAATCATTTTTGGCATACTCAGATCGTTTTTTTTTTTCACAAAATATTAAGATAAACGTTTTCATTGATGACATTAAGCTACTGAATGAATAATATTGCTAGAATGTCTTCAGTCTTATCCAAAAATGAGGTCCGAAAATTCACTTAGTTTCGGATACGGGCTTACAGCGGCCCCAACGGGACTCAAAAATAGTTTTAGCCATTCAGTTGCGAGCGGCGGGAGTGGGAGCTCCAACCGTCCAAGCGTCCCCGGGAAGGGCGGCGGTATGTGCGCGGCCGCATACCGTCGTAAGCACAGAAATGTGCAGTAGAGCACCATAGCTCTCCAGACGATGGGGAGTCCTCCGAAGAGGAGGGCCGCTGACCAAGCGCGGTCGGCGGATGACGACCGAAGTCTAGCCCATTAGGTCCGCCTAACGGCGGAGAATTTCATCACCTTGAGGCAGTTGCCTCATGAGTCTGCCCGGGCAAAGAGGAGCCCCTCGTGTCCCGTATTCCCTATAGCACTAGAGCCACTAGAGCCCTGCGTAGGAAGACCCTCAGTCAGTCACGATGGGTCATTTTACGGCGCCGCGGGTGAAGGACACCGGTGCGTTTCTCTGAAGATCCCGGAGCTCGCCCCAAGCGTTGAGGCAGGCCACCGAGAGTGGTGCCTCCACCTGCATTGCACAGGCCATCACTGATGGACAGGAATGACCCGGCGCTCCCGGTCATTCCTGTAGCCTCCCCATAAGGGGAGCGTGCCTGGAGGGCCTGCCAAATTGGGCAGGCAGTCGCCGACGATGTTGTGGAAGCAAAGGCTCTGCCGATTTCCCACGACATCGTCACGATGGCGATGGAGGAGCGCAGTAGGGTTTAGTGGGTATACCCCTGCCTCGTAACGGCAGGGGGGAGTCCCACACACCTCCCTCTGTCCCCTCGACAGAGGTCGAGACGGTGCGTAAATGCATTCCCTACTTTAAAAAAAATGCCACCGAGAGTAATTTATCCGGAGGAAGCTGGTGGTAAAAAGGCCTGACGAACTTCGACTGCTACTTTTTATTTGTAGAAAACAAATTAGATTTAAATGCAGAAACGAGTGAAGTCACGGTGATAAGCATTATCATGCGTGACCCAGAAAGTGATGGGATAACTAGCGGTCAGGCCACCGACCTTAATCGCTGGTTAACGTGAAAACGTGTTTCCGACCGCTCAACATCCGTTCATACGGAACGATTTGTCGTAGGTCGTTAACGATTGACATTAATGAGTAAAGAAAGAGTTAATTGGATGTAAAATTTATTTGATACTAGCTTTCCGCCCGCGGCTTTCCCGCGTGGAATTCGGATATGATTCCATGCGAATTTTTGTCTCTATTTCTTCCTCGGGTAGTGTCAAATGTTAAAAACTCTATTGCAAATATTAATTAACTTCTTATATACTATGTACCTAAAAAAAAAGTTTCTTGTTTTTATTTTTGACTATGTGTTGGAATGTTGATTCCATACAAAATAACATCCCATATTTCAACCTTTTAACGCCAATTTTTCGCGATAAAACTATTATATGTCCTTTTCCAAGGTCCACTCTATCTGTGTACCAAATTTCATTAAAATTGCTTCAGTAGTTTCGGTGTGAAAACGTAACAGACTCACACACAGAGACAGAGTTACTTTTGCATTTATATTAGTATGGATCTTACATTCACAAACGCTCGTAATAAGCCTTGGTATAGAATATTAGCTATCTACGAAACGAAGCAATATCGGACGCGGTCGAAAAGTGGGTCGATGGCATTAGCACCTCAACAATATCGAAATTGTTTTGAAAATTGTATAAATACAATGAAAAATTACTAATAAGAATAAAAATTTTATTCTCATACTCACGATTCATATTTCCAAAACCTTCAGCTGAGATTGTATCAGTATTGAGAACATTAAATTAATGTAACCTAATCGCTTCAGTACCAGGAAATCTCAAGTTCAAAATTTGAATAATTACTAATTAGTAATTACACAGTTGGACAATAGCATGCAAATAAAAAAATAATTAATTCCCTACTATTGTCTGTTTCTTTGTGAATGTAGCGGGTGGTCTGTTGATTGAAGTTTTTTTTTTAATTTGAATGGTTTAGTAGACGCGCAAGCAAGCCACGTGGTGTTAAGTGGTCGCTGCAGCCCATGGACATCTACACACAACCTGACGACCCACAACACAACATGACGACCTGCGTGGCGTAATGGTTACCATGCCGGACTGCCAATCGGAGGGTCCCGGGTTTGAATCCAGGCGAAACAGAAATTTGAATGATGAGTTTTTCTGTTCTTGGTCTGGGTGTTTGTATTTCTGTCTTTGTATGTGCCCATTACACCCACGACACAGGGTATATCCACCCTTGGGCTATGAATGTGAAACCTATATTATGAAACGTTTTTAATTTTACTGCCCAATTCGTTGAAACCGAGACTAGAACGCGTCCGATGAAATTTTGGAGGCAAGCGGAAGAAACATGTTATTACACTTATTCATTATTTAACTTACTCATTATCACTTGACATTGGCAAAATGTACAAACGTCCAAGAAGCCATTCGTAAAGAAAAAGAAGAAAACTGAACTTTTATTCAGTAAGGAAAGACGTAATTTTTTATAGTAAGTAACGAAAATACTTTATAATTGTTGTAATATATAGTAAATTCAATAATCTTAATATTTTATTTATGTGATTCAAGTGAGCTATGAAGTATTTATTTATATTTTACCTGTATAAAGAAGTACAAGTTGTCACTTAGTTTACGTTAGGTATTCTGGCTGCAACCCTTTTTACGTCCCACTGCTGGGCACGGGTCTCTCCCCATTATTGGGGAGACCTGGAGCTTACTCCACCACGCTGCTCCATTGCGGGTTGGTGGAGATGCGGGTTAGTGGCCAACCCGCTGTCGGATGTTCTCAAACCGCCCATAAGGCCTCCGACAAGGTTTAACGACTGTTATCGATCGACAACAACCGGGACCGACGGCTTAACGTGCCCTCCGAAGCACGGAAACGCGCATGAAATTTTTTGCCACTAGCGGTCACCCATCTCACACCCGACCGCGCCCGTTTGGCTTAGTTGCATAGATCGCTTTCATTCTACGCTAACCGCCGGGCCATGCGCGCTTCATAGGTATGCTAGGTATTCTACCTTGTCATTTAGTAATGAAAATATATTGGTTAATATGTCGTTCTGAAGCGTACAATAAAAGTGTTTTTCTATAGTTTCCTTCTTTTATTCATCAAACTATTTCAACAATAAGTAAACACCCGTTTGTCGCGGGTAAAGCAGCAAGCAATAAGTTGTTTAAATAATAAAACGGCTTGCTCATTAATTCGAAATGCTTTCTCTAAGATATATTTTCGGATCAACCGGATTTAAGAATGAGATCTAAAGATCGTTGACCAATTGTGACTCATACATTGATAGGATATCGACATACATCAAAATGTATGTGGGTTGAGTGATGCTGATGAAAGATGATTAATATGGAATTATAACTGGATCATTGATTAATTAATAGATTTTTTTTTATTTGAATGGAGAAGCAGACGAGCATGCAGGCCACGTGGTGTAAGTGCTTGCTGCAGCCCATGGACCTGCACACAACCTCAAGCAAGCATAGATAAGTCTTGTCTGAGGTCGTATGCAGTTGCGCAGCTACTCCGGAGGCTGGTGGTCGCCTCATGTAAGTGTGGTCGGCAACTGCACCTTACCACCGATACACAATAGAATTGCTCACGGTAGAATTGGGTGCAGCGGTGGTCCATTTTTAGAAATTTTCGTTTTATCCATATTTTCAGTGACACTAAAACGTGAACTAAAATATAAACTGAAAAATATGACTCTACCTGACATCAAAGTACTTATTCATCCATCCATCTATCAGCTTTTTAAAGTCCACTGCTGGACATAGGCCATAAGTACTTATTAGAGAGTATTAACACAATACAAAGAGATTAATAATATTGTAGCGTAGAACGCCGTCAAACGTAATCTGCCGTTTAAATAAATGACAATGTCGACTAAAATCTATAAGAATTTCATCAATCTAATAAAAACTTTCTTGTCCGAATGGGTACATAGGCTGACTGCGGAAATAGAGCTCAATTAAGCATATTGGGGCTTTTTTGTGACATTTTTTTTAAATCGGAAGCTATTTCGGATGGCGTCGTTAAGTAACACAAAGCCAATGAGTGTTTTGCTTAAAATTGGACCAAGAAAATCAATTGTTTTTATCCGGGCAACGCTAGGTCATGCGGATTCTTTAATGTTAAATAAGATAAAAAAAAGGTTTTGAAGACAAATGGTAACACTGGTTTTTAGTATCTACATCGCAGTTGTAATATAAATTTTGGAAACGTAAAAACCAAAAATTGTATACTTAACAATAATATAATATAAAAATAATGGTTGAAATATACCTAGGTACCTACTTAATTTTTTGTTGATAGTGATTTTTAAAATCTAATTTGGATTTGGATGTACATACTTCCAATTTCGATTCGTTATGACAGCTACTACAGATCAATTTTTTTTTTATTATATCAGTACCAAAAATGAGCATGCAACTTAGAATAATTACAGTTACATTTTAGAAACCAAGTTCGCGCGCCCAAATTGAAGCATGTTGATTGGTGTCATTAATGGCACCAAACGACGGGCCGCTCCGTAAGACTTAACGTTAAATTTTATCACAACACTTTTTAAAAACAAAAGAAGTCTAATAAAATAACTTTTCACAGTGTTTTTAATATTTTGTACTATTTTATAATTAATTTGGTCAAAATAAAAATATTTTGATTGTCAGATGTGACAGCTGCAGGAATCTATTTAGTGCTTCCATTTTGACAGCGCGCTTGTATGAAGACTGACGTTCTTAACGTTATTATTCTAAGGCATACAAACTTTTCTACGAATTAATTTCGATTAACTGTATCGATCAGTAATTGTGATTCTTTTATGATAGGATATCGACATACATTTTTGATGTATGTGGGTGGGAGTTGATTTATATATTATTATTAGACTATTGATTAATGAAACTGTTTATTTATAGGTTACAATAGATCTTACAAGTTGAAGTGGTTTAACCAGTGTTCACACGACCCAGATAGGGCACGGCAAAATACAATATATCAATTTTACAAGTGAATAAATCAATTTAATAAAATACCAAACTTATGTCAGTTATCTATTTTAAACATTTGGGAAATTAGTCTTAGGGCCTCGTTCACCACCTCCAAGTAGATGAGTGAATGAGTTCATGAAGGTTGTATCTCATCATCGAGATATATGTACTCACGTACATTATATTAGTAGTAGTACCTCAATATATTATCTCATGTGGTAGAAATGGCAGCTTAATATCATCAAGATATATGTACTGACGTAGTAGTACCTCAATGCTTAGCATGTACCTAATCAAATCAATGAATGTGAATTTATTTATTTTTATTTTTATTTTGCAATTTATCGATTTTTTAATAATTAATATTCTGGTTTAAATTTGATTATATTATTTATTGAATGCTAATTTTCTAGAATATATTTTTATAATTGTTTTTAATTTCATTTCATTTTGATTTCATTTTTAATTTATTGTGATGTACCTATTGTGATTTTATTGTGACATTATTTTGACAACTGTTTTTTTTAATGTTTTAACTAGCGAACCCGGCAAACGTTGTCCCGCCTTAATGAATCAGAAATAAAATAATCTTGCGACTTTACATTGAGCTGTAAGCTATCCTATCTTTCAAGTTGGATCAAATTGCACACGGTGTGCAAATTTTATTAAAATCGGTGAAGTAGTTTAGGAGTCCATCGCGGACAAACATCGTGTGACACGTAATTTATATATATTAAGATTTAACGCTTGTACTCATAGCTCCATAATAAGATTCATGGATGATGGATGGGAGCCTTGGACACACAAAGATAACATACAAACAACCAGACCAAGAAAATAAATTTACACTCACCATTCAAATTTCTAACACGCTGGGAATCGAACCCTCCGGTCCCACAACTGAGCCCTTATTTGGGGAGGCTTGGGTCTTATTCCATCATGCTGTCCTAATGAGAATCAGTAAAGGTACAGGTAAGTCGCCAACCCGTTGTTCATAAACAGTGTTGGTTGTTTAAATTAATTCGCCTAAGACCTCCGCATAGTTGATATTATATTATATAATAATTTCCGAACGTACCTGAAGAAGATACGTAAATTTATAATGGGTAATTATAAATCTTAGTTCAACAGATTCATTACATTTTTTATTTTTCTTATTACTTTATTGTTTAACTCAAAAAATACAAATAAAATATTAAAAATTATGTTATGATATCGCAACTTTGACATTGGCATATGGTGAAATGACCAAGATGCGATTCGATTAAAAAAAATTACAGACACCTCGTGTCATAATTATTGATTACGTTTTTGACATGTTCGTGCGTTCATTCATGAACAACAAATGATTGATGGACCGTTTATATGGAAAAATAAAATCGTTGAAATATTAATAGAATTGATATTTTTATCATATATTCATACTTCTTATCCTATTCCTGGCGAAGACAAATCCAAAAACATAAATAAAATAAAAAACAAGGGACACCCGGATGGAACGAAGTTGTATTTTTTTACTTTCTTGTTTCTTTAATTTCTGCGCTTCATAAGGTTTTATTCTTCTTTCTGCATTAGTTTTAGGTTTGGGTGTCAACAAAGCTAAGCAATGGCTAGTGCGGTCTAAAGTAGGATGGGTGGCCATCAAGCAACATCTAGGGCGGTTATAAAAAGGATGGGTGTCAACAAAGTTAAGCAATGTACTTATATATGTGTATAGCAAAAAGTGTCGTTACAACTTTTGGTCTTAATTTTTTCCGTCTAACCCCCTTTCGCAACGCGCCATAAGGAACTTCGTTCCAATATTTATTACTAATGATATTATAATAAAATGACCGACCTGACAAATTCAGCCCGCACACGCCCCAAACTAAAATCAAGCCCCCAGCCCCACACTGAAATCCTGGATCCGCCACTGAGCGGTGGTAATGTATTTCCTGGGACAGGCGCGGTCGCAGCCTTCAATTTGGAGGGGGGTCGCCAAGAAATTTTGGGGGAGATCACTAAAAAATTTGGGGGAAGAGGTGTCCCAAATTGGCTTGTTTCGCCTTCCATCGTTCCATCTTCGCATGACTGCTAGATTTGGGGGGAGGGGAGTAATGTCCACTGTGACCCCCCCCCCGGGCCGCATCTGTCCTGGGAAGAGCGAGTTCTATCTATAAATACTTTTATTTCTGATTTTTAGGCATTATAACTTTAATAAATTAATAATGCCTTTTCAAAAATTCCCTTTCTTTTTTTATGCAACACGACATACGTCAGCTGAATAAATTCAGCTCATGGTTAAAGAGGTATTCTATGATGAAATATTAGCGCGATTCAGAAAGTTGTACAGCGCCATCTGTGTTGCGTTCAGTTAAACATTAGGCGACCCCTATGGCACAACACAAAGATCTTATACAAGTTATGTCGTGATGGTTTTGGCGGGAAGTGGAAAAAGACATTATTGTGCTCTTGTTTTATTTTCATTTTCTTGGTGTATTTTTGAGTTATATCGGATAAAGTTGATGGCATTTTGTTTGATATAGGTTAATTACAGTGCACGAGTATTTGTAAAATAGAATAACAGTGCTAAAATATGTTTTTTCTGCTTGCTTCCAAAATTCCATCGGACACGTTCTAGTAAAGTAGCCTAGCCATCGCTTTACTTGAATGTTGGACTGACTAGACTGACTGATTGCTGACGACTTACTGACTTTGTTATTACTTCGCCCAGTTTCATTGAAACTGGCAAAAAATTGATGCAAAAATTATACTTGACGCTGGCAGTATGCACAGAGTTTGTGTGATGCCATAATTAAAAAAAAAAGTTATGTCGTGATTATTCTAAGACTTATGTACAAGTATATGTATTATTGTGCCTATGGCGGAATGGTTACCATGCGGATTTTCGCCGGACTGTGCCGTTCGAAGGGTTCGATTTGAATTTAAAGCAGAAAGTATGATGAGTTAAGAGTTTATTTAGTTTTTTTTTAGTTTGTTTTACGGTGACCTAAGAGCTGGCGGTTATTTTGCACAAAGGCTAAGCCTTACGATTCAACGTGGCAATACCGCCAGTGTCTTGGGTACCATGCCTCACACGGGTTTTTTAGATGAAGTGTTTTATTTGTAGACTTATTTTTTTTTATAAATAATGTTATATTTTGTATATATTTTATTGTATAATATTGTATAAGTTTAAATACTTGATATAAACGAATTTTACAAGTATAAACAGTCGAGCAGTCATCATCTGTCACCCCTCCGTCTTTCGAATTTTCGATCAGGCGCGCCACATGTACCTAGTTGACGCGAGTTTACCATTTTTCACCTATCCCAAAATAAGTGCACAAAGCCGCTAAAGAAGTTTTCACTTCAAAAAACTTTGATTACTACCATATAAAAAACTCACTTTCGCTTTATCAATATGACAGTTAATGGGCCTTAGTGACCATATACGACCACTGTATGTTGTAACAAACCTACAACATATCCTCAGGATGACAAAGCCGACCCAGAGAGAAGTGAAAGTGGGGAAAACCCAGCCACAGAATACTGTCACAGGTGGTTTCAACATATTCGTATTGATATAAAAGTATTGTAAATTTATTGTTAGTATGTAATTTTGCTGCAACCCTTTTTCCGGCTTACTGGGACTTCCTCACAATGATTTCGGATAAAGTTCTTAAAAGGTCATACCGCTTTTTTTCTTGAAATGTTTACACTTACTTATTTCGATACGCTGATATGATAATTAAAATTGGCGCAAATTTAATTTTCGAGATCAAAACTCGAATATATGGCCAAAAAATTGATTTTCGACAGGTTTTTCTATGTTATTCCAATAAATGTTAATCTTAGAGAAAATGTTTCGTACAAAAGTTGTAGATCATACAATTTCACGCATTTGAGCATACAGGACACGTGGTGTTAAGTGCAGTGGCGGATTCAGAAATTTGCCGCTAGTAGGTTGATAAATTTCCTACACTCGATTCTCTACAAAAAAAAACTAAGAAACTTTAACAAGTACATATTGATTTTTTTATACGTAGCAAAAAAAATTGTGCCAAATCTACCGTCGTCTTAGAGCATCAAAGGTACTGACTCACCCTTCAGTAGAGACGGCATAGCGCCTCGCTTCGATACGTAATTTTTGTGCCAAATCTGGTGCGGGGGGAAGAATGCACACATTTTAATTTTGTCACACATTCACAAATATTCTTTCATCGCTACAGACGCATACATTTCTAAATATGTCAATTTCAATTAACAACGTCATTTTCTATGCACCGACAACACTGACACACACAGACACACTAGTTGTATAACTAGAAGGCACATTGTGCATGGACGTTGGGACGAGGGGTTCACCCGTAAAGGCCACTCCTCTGACGGGTGTCATACCTGTCAATATCTTGATGCTCTAAGACCGCCGTAGGCTCTAGGCTACTCAGCCTTTTGGCACTCCAGCACTGATTAAGTGCCCGCTGCAGTCCATGGACTACAAATAATCTAAAACAACCCAAAATCTTGCCTGAGGTCGTATGCAGTTGCCCTGCTACTCCGAAGGCTGATGGTCACCTCATGTAAGTCTGGCCGGGACGTTTCCACCGAAATACAATAGAATTGCGATGGTACTTATTCGGTTGAAAATACTATAATGTATAGGGACCACGTAAGACCACTACACATTCTCAGGATGACGCACCTGCCTGACCCAGTGGCAAGTGAAAGTGGGGAAAATACAACGTCGAACGAAATATTCCGTGACAGGTTGCGTATATATTGTATTGCTGTTTGTCTTTTTACTTTTTGACGAATGGTAAAAATGGAACACGTATCTTATAGGTCATGTATGGCTGCTGTCGGTCCGTATGTCACAGTTAAATTATTCCTACACTAGTCGGTTCGGAAACTTCTAAGCAGGCCTTTTACACTTTATACCGTAACAGACTACTCAGTTAAAACTTGGTATGTATGTATTCTGTGATCCGGTTTACGATTTTTATACAAGAATTAAAAAATAATGGGCAGTTCTTTGTTTCATTTGTGGAACTAACTTTTAGAGAAAATATTTTTATACATGTCAGTGTAAGGTGTCTAAATGACACAATAATAATAATAATAATAATAAATATCTTTGGACAATTTACACAACATCATCTGATTCCAAACTAAGCAGAGCTAAATACATACTTAATTAGATAAATTAACACCCAGACACAGAACAAAATGGGTGGGAATCGAACCCACAACCTCACGCTTCGCAGTCGGCTCATCACCCACTACGCCACGGAGGCTGTCAAACACAACACAATGAAACATAGGTTCCTAATACCAGTTTTTTTTAAAGTGAATTGTTTGAATTTGAAAGACATAATATTACCCAAGTAGGTTAACGGCACGTCATCCATCTGAACTACACGAAAATTCGTTTCATACTGTAAATTTGTGGCCCACTACTGATAGGCCGAGTGTGGACCCGTTTCGTCATACAACAATTCGTTATTCTTTGTTACTCTAATCTCTCATTGTAATTTGAGTGACGAAATTAATGTCTTATTCTATACTATTATATACTAAAACTAGCTGACCCCGCGAACTCCGTACCGCCCTTAAATGTTCGGGGTGGGCCACCTTTATCAGTTTGAGGGGGGGGGGATGAAAAATAGATGTTGGCCGATTCTCAGACCTACTCTATATGCTCACAAAATTTCATGAGAATCGGTCAAGTCGTTTCGGAGGAGTATGGCAACGAAAACTGTGACACGAGAATTTTATATATTAGATGTCATTGTATCTCCTCTTAGTTTTAGAATAAGATGGTGAAAGACTCAAAAAGATTTATGCTGTAGGTCTCAATGAACACTTTTTACAAAAAATTGTTTTCAGCGAGATGAAGTCGGCAGTTTTTGAGATACCTATAGCACAAACAAGAGTAAACAATAATAGAATTACATTTGAAATGAGAATTAAAAAAAAAACAACTAATAGTATATTATGTTCTTATTTCATCATCACAATTCACTTTTACTGCCAGCCAGTCCAGACTACAGAACACATCAGGCCAATTCGTATCGCCTGTCAAGAAGGCGCCAGAATGTTTGGAGCGAAGAAAGTTTTCACTTACCCGCAACTTTTAATTTCATCGGCCATAATGGATGTTTTGACAGCTGTCAGTCTTAATGGAGAGCGCTAAATAGTGCTTTGTGTTCGTAATTTGGTGTTACAGATAATAATAGAGTGTGTAATGTAATAGATTTGTGCAAATTGCGTTTAGAGTTCCGTACAAAAAACGGAACCGCTATACCACCGGTAGACTTCGTCTTGCTTCGTCTGTTTGTCCGTCCGTCTGTCATAGCCAATTTACTCCTAATTTACTGGATTAAATCAGGTGAAATTTGGCAGGATAGTGTAATTTTTTTGAGAGTTATTCGGGGGACAAATGAGGAAATTAAAAAAAAGTTTTACAAGCCTTATTGTGTCATAATAATATAACAAATGAAAGAGCTCGTTATGAGGATCTCAATTTTCTTTTGTTATTATCCATACTATATAATATTATAAATTCGAAAGTAACTCAGTCTGTCTGTCTGTCTGTCTGCTACGCTTTCCCGCTTAAACTACTGAACCGATTTTAATGATATTTGAAACACAGGTAGTGTGGACGGTGGCGGTTTTTATCCTCCGGGAACCTTTAAAACGGGTCCACGCGGGCGAAGCCGCTGGCGGAAGACTAGTTATAAAATAAAAAGTTTCAATTCTATTCAAGAAAGAAGACGAAAATTGACCAACCCCCTGATCTACAAAACTACTGTGCCTACATAAAAATAAAAAAATAAAAATTATAAGTATTTCATTCCTGTAGATTACAGGAAAACTCTATCATTCAGGAATTCTGTCAATTAAAACTGTATTTCTGGTATTTAGATAATTGTACGGAACCCTTCGCGAACTTGGCCGGTTTTTTTTTTATTGGGTTCGGATACATCTGTGCAAAAGTATTTGCGTTACAGTTATTTTAATTGGTGCGGAAAAGGCAGTTAGGAGAAGACTTACTTTCTATAGTAAATTTGGAACAAATTCTATACTAATATTATAAAGAGGAAAGATTTGTATTTTTTTTATGATTGTAGTGAATAAACTCTAAAACTACTGTTCCGATTTCATAAATTATTTCACCATTAGAAAGCTACATTCACCCTGAGTAGCATAGGCTACTTTCTACCGCGGGAAAATGCTTCATTCTTACGTGAAAAAGGGTAATAGGATCAGCGCGGTTGAAGCAAATGGCTAAACGCCTATGATTTTAATATAGCAATGAAGCCTGGAATAGCACATAGGCTATTTTTGATCCTACGGGGACCCACTAAAGGGGTCCACGCGGGCGAAGCCGTTGGCGGAAGGCTATAATAAATAAACTCACTGCCGTTAGAAAATTTGGTTTGAATTTCAGTTTTTTGTCTCGCTGTTGTCCTTGAATTTGTGTGTAGTCCCACAAATGGTTACCCTGTCTCGTCTATGCAATAAAGACAAGTGCCCAGATAAGGAAAAGACATTTAAATTGACCTTTTAGATATTTACCCCGCTGGAAATCGAACCCGAACTCTTGAACGGCACACAGACGTGGTGACTACTGCACGTGGTAGACGTTGTACTATAGTGCACCATACGGTCGTCAAGAAATCTTTTAATGATAAGTAGCAATCGAGCTTGCATTCTCTATAGTCTTGTTGAAAATCGTTGCGCTGTTACTCCGGAGGCAGACAAAGCCAGCGCTGCACCCACTTCTGCCGTGAACCAATTCTATTGTGTTTCGGTTACATGAGGCGACCACCACCTTCCGGAGTAGCAACGCAACTGCATACGACCTCAGACAAGACTTACTTATGCTTGCTTGAGGTTGTGTGCAGATGTCCATGGGCTGCAGCGATCACTTAACACCACGTGGGCTGCTTGCTCGTCTGCTACTCCATTCAAATAATTTAAATGGTATTATGGTATATAAATGGTATTATGTATAAGTGCGTACACACACTCAACCATTAAAATCCGGCTCTCCAGTTACAGGTCTGCTGGAAGAAATTTCTATAGGAATAAGCAGTACCTTTGTACCCCACTTCTGTTTTTTTTAAAATATGTAAACCGAACAAAAAGGCAGACGGGCCGCGTGGTGTTAAGCGATCACCGTCGCCTATGGACACGGGCAACCCCAGGGGAGCCACCCGAGCATTGCCGGCTTTGTAGGAGAGCTTTTTTTACAGCTTTCTTGAAGAACCCCATGTTATAGTTCACTGGGAATGCCTCAGCTGGAAGGTTGTCCCATAACCTACACGTCCGTGGTAAAAAGGAGCGTGCAAAGCGGACTGTGGAAGACCCCCACGAGTCCAGATGGTGCCTGTTAATGTCCATTATCTACTATGTATCTGTGTACAAAAATAGTGAAATAAAATAAATAAATAAATAAAATACTCAAAAATATACATTACCTTGTAAATAATCCAGGTTTAGAATCACAGGTCCCGCGGTCACTGAACTCATGTTCAAAAACACTTGTAACAAAATCACTGCAAGTGTAAAGTTGAGCCATATCACTCGGAAATTGTCCACAAAATTTACTATTAAACACTTCCTATGGAGATAGTCACTTTGCACTTTCACTCTCTCATCTTGTACACTATGGCTATGTAGCCAGATGTTTATGGGAGGACCCATTTTGGATTGGTGGTGGCTTTTGTGGAGACGCTAGGACTTTGTCATCGTGTCGATATTTTTGGTATCTGAAACAAGGAAATTTTTAAATTAATTACACTTCATCTTATAAACAAAATTAAAGACAGTTCAACTGCCATCAGCCACAGGGATTTTGTAGGTGGTGGAACTATTATGATTTGCCCGGGGAAGTACCACCACTGCACCCACTTCTGCCGTGAACCAATTCTATTGACTTTCCACCGGAAAGGTGCAGTTGCCGGCCACACTTACATGAGGCGATTACCAGCCTCCGGAGTAGCAGCGCAACTGCATATGACCTCAGATAAGACGTACCTATGCTTGCTTGAGGTTGTATGTAGATGTTCATGGGCTGCAGCGACCACTTAACACCTTGTGGTCTGCATGCTTGTCTGCTACTCCATTCAATTAAAAAAAATGAACCGTTGTGGAAACTATAGTAGATATCTATTATAACAATCGAAGGGACCACTATAATAAGTCGCAATAGCCGGTTCGTTTTAATAACTGATGTTAATTCTATAAGCATCATCGAATTCGGCACAAGTTGTCGGTAATATGTCATTATAAATGTCGTAAAAGGGTTTGAATGTATGTACTCGTATCTTAACCACCTGTATTAAGGAGAAGACAGTCAAACAAGTCCTCTGCAAGTTACCGCAAGGCTTACTACAACACTAAGGAATATCTATGATAAAGGAGCGTGGGAATGAATCTCGCCCACACATAGCTATTTCTAAATTAAATGTAATAGTTTTAGTAATTACTCGCATCTGTGAGCAGCTGGAAGTGGGTTTATGATGTCTCATACGATTAGCTGTCACGTGTGCCCATTATGAATCCATAGCCATACTGTTATCTCAATTATATATGTACTTTTTTTAAAAAAAAAAAAGAGTGCTTGAGGAGTTTTTTTCCGCCGCCTTTTTTCTCTCAGCTCAACATCTAGCCCAAACGGGCACCTAAAGGCGATGACCGGGAAAAAAATTACATTCATTAAGCGAATATTTTGTATTCCTAATGTGAAATAAATATTTTTGAATTTGACTTTGAATTTTGGAGCTTCATTAAATCGTGAGGCAAGACACGTAGACGGTAAATCTTTTAGTAATTTTATCTTCTTCTCCTTCTTCTTTTCAACCTTTCTTTATGTCCCACTGCTGGGCACAGGTCTCCTCTCAAAAGTGAGAGGGATTTAGGCCATAGTCCACCACGCTGGCCAAGTGCGGATTGGTGGACGTCATGCTTTCGAGAAATTATGAATTTCTCTCAGGCATGCACGGCGATGGAAAACATCGTAATCAATTAAATATCATGATGTTTTCCATCACCGTGGAGCAGCGATGAATGCGCAAATTACAAACTTTGTCAGAGGTGCGCGCCGAGGATTTGAACCCAGGATCGGCCGCGTAGAAGACCGCGGTTTTTTACCACTCGGCCATCACTGCTCATAATTCTATCTTCATTTTATCTACCCATTTGAGAAACAAAGGATAAATGTAACGGACAACTAATTAGCTACTACCCTTCGCAAACTAGTTTCAATGAGGTTCTACAAACCAGTACGGACTGGATGTAGGAGTACAGGAAGCGGGAGAGCGGCCGTACAGTTAGCTGACTGATCCTAACTTGTTTGTGGAGATAGATCGTTTAGCTTTATCGGAATATTCGTTTAAACATTTGATAGAGAATTATAAATAATAATAATAATAAACGTTTCACACTCATAGCCCCACAGTTGGTATACCCTGTGTCGTGGGTACCATGGGCACATACAAAGACAGAAACACAAACACCAAGACCGAGATCAAAAATTAAAACTCATCATTCAAACTTCTGTTTCGCCGGGACTCGAACCTGGGACCCTTCGATTGGCAGTCCGGCATGGTAACCATTGCGCCACACGGGTCGTCTTAAAATCAATCAATCAATAAGCAGTGTAATTTCGTGAAATAATTTACATTCGCATTGGAGCAGCGTGAGCGTGACGGAGTAAGCTCTAGGCCCCTCCACTAAACGGACAGACCCGTGTCCACCATTAGATGCAAAAAGGTTACAGCAAAAAAAAACATAAAAACTGTTACAAATACAAATACTTTATTTATCCCTTTTTTTTACAGATCAGTACAAAATTGGAAACCCTGCCTGCCACTTTAGTTTGCACTGTGTTATGGAAGGCAGTGTCTTCCCCATAAATATGACAACTAAATAATATTAGTATAAACTTAAGATAAGACCAGTATAATTCAGCAACATTGAATACTCTCTCTGTATTTGTGTGTATGTGTGTATGTGTGTGCGTGTGTGTGTGTGTATGTGTGTGTGTGAGTGAGTGAGTGTGTTTGTATATTTGTCCTATTTTAAACCGACGCGTTGGGCGCGTTCTACCTCAATCATGTGCGTCTTTGCCGCACCCCCCCAGGCAGTTATGCAGTATCCAATAACACTTTCCCCCAAGGCTTTATATGTCTGTAGAAGTAAGTTGCTGTCAGCCACTGGACGTAGGTTTCTAAAAACGTAAATAAGTTTAGGTGTCAGTGTTAACACTGTTAAAAACGTCAAACCATGCCCAAATCTCTATGCATATTCTCATTTCCAATGACTAACTTTGTCATAAGAATAGAGCTACGGTACCTGATTGAACGTGAGAGGCGACTAAAGGGGGGCTTCCGGGGTTGCGGGCGGTGAGAGTGGAAGCTCGATCCGTACAGCCAGCAGCCCCGGGAAGGACATACGCACTAATAAGCACACATGGAGTGCGGTCAAATCCCACATAACCCGGTATCTTCTCTCAAGGTGTCGGGTACCTTTCGAAGGTTTCCCCCCGATACAAAAAAGACTAACTTTGTCAAGGAACATACTTGTTAAATTGTTCGTATGTATGCGGTAGATGCACGCTACTCCGGAAGCTGTTGATCAGGCTGGCAATTGCTTCTTTGCCTTTGATGTTTGCATGGATTTTTGTTGCTCAATCACACAAGAACGGCTAAACGAATCGGAATGAAATTTGACACAGATAAATTACAGTCTTGAATAGCACATGCCTTATTTTTTATTCCAAGAAAAAAATCTGTTTTCTTTTTTATCTGTTTGAATGTCTTAGCACAGCCAAAGATACTTGATCTAGGATTACAGGAAGCAGCGAGCTGCCGTACAGGTAACTGATCGTAACTGGTTTGTGTAGATTGTGCGTTTAGTTTTATCGTAGTATTAATTTGACATTAGATAATATAAATGATTAGAAGTTAGCAGTGATAGTTCAGTAATTAAGACACTGGTATCTGATACTGTGCCTGTTGTTGGGGTTGCATCTCTGAGTAAGAATTTTTTTGTGTGTGTATATTATATTGCTGGTCATATCTCTATATATAAAAATGAATTGCTGTTCGTTAGTCTCGCTAAAACTCAAGAACGGCTGAACCGATGTGGCTAATATTAGTCTTGAAATATTAGTGGAAGTCCAGGGAAGGTTTAAACGGTGAGACAAAATGGAAAAATTGCGAAATTAGTAGTTAAACAACTTATTTTATCTACTATATAAAAATAAGTCGGGTTTTGCTTCCTGACGATATAACTCCAGAACGCACGAACCGATTTCCACGGTTTTGAATTCGTTGGAAAGGTCTCGGGCTGCGTGAGGTTTATAGTAAAGAAAATTAAGGAAAAATTTCATACCAAAGTTCACGCGGACGAAGTCGCGGGCGGCCGCTAGTTTTCATATATAAACAGTTAGTAACTTAGTAACTGTCAAACATTGGTTGTTCGCGCCATCGTCCAGAAGTTTGACATAAGTAAAGGCAGGCGCTCCCTGTATTGTGTAAGTAGTCTGAATAACTATTTATCTGTCACTATTTGTTTCATGTTTTTTATGTGACAGTAACATAAAAACCCCTTGAGATGATTAAGAAACTAATCCTCTTTCAATACTTTTAAGGCGTCTGCGGGGTCTACTAGTTTAATAAAACATTTATTTGTTTTATTTATTTATTTAGTACACAAAGATATTAAGACACAACAACAGAAGAGAAATATGTACAGGTTACTGCTTATTTCTAAAAGAAATTTCTTCCAGCAGCACCAGGAATGGATAGAAGATGTGAAAAAAAAGACAAATTTAGTGTGTACAGAAAAGAATAATAATTAAATATAACCGTACCAAAGTAAAAAAAAACAATAATAATACATACAAACATAAATACATACATATATACATGCATACAATTGTAAAATTTTATTATGATGTTTTCCATTGCGTTGCCTGTTTGAAAGCTACGAGCAAAGGCATGTCATGTTCGCGAGGTGGACTATAGTTAAACCCTCTTAACTGCGAGGACACCTGTTCCCATTTGTGGAATATGATAAAGTTTTAGTTGGATAGATCTTATGGCTACAACCCTTTTGCGTCCCACTACTGCGCACGGGTCTCTCCCCATTATTGGGGAGGCCTGGAGCTTACTCCACCACGCTGCTCCAATGCGGGTTGGTGGAAATGCTGGTTAGTGGCCAACCCGCTGTCGGATGTTTTCAAACAGCCCATATGGCCTCCGACAAGGCCTTAATAACGTAACTAAATAAGGCCTCCGACTAGGTTTAACGACTGTTATCTATCGACAACAACAGGGACCGACGGCTTAACGTGCCCTCCGAAGCACGGAAACGCGCATGAATTTTTTTGCCACTAGTCACCCATCTCACACCCGACCGCGCCCGTTTGGCTCAGCTGCATAGATTGCTTGCGTTCTACGCTAGCCGCCAGGCCATGCGCGCATAGATCTCATACTTGATTCATCAATATAAAAGACAGCAAATCATTTTGATATAAGATATAGAAGAGATTTGATGAATTTTTTTATTGAAAGGTTTGTTTGCTTCTTCAAAACTCTACAGTTTCTTTAAATCATTTTTATTTTTATTGATACTACATTCCACTGTACAGAACCTACGTAACTAGTACCTTTATAAGAAAATGTGTGCGTAAAAAGCCTTCATCCGGCAGCACACTCCTAATAGCGGCTGGACGAATATAACTCACAGAAATACGCACGACACCTCATTTATTTTAGAGTAGAAAATCCCGCAAATTAAATCTCAGCCAGCTCCCACCGTTAGGAAAATAGGCGGACCGTTATAATCACCGTACTTGATTGTAAGAGACAAACGTACCTTGTTATCTGTTTATTTTTCCGTATATGTTATTGAATGATATAAAGTACCAATAATTTTGGGTGATTGACTCGTGTGTGCTGAATGGCTGAAGTGCTTTTTATCTAACAGAATTGTCTAACAGATACATATGTACACTACAAATAAATAAATAAACGTTACACACTCATAGCCCCACCGTAAGGTAATTAATACCGTGTGTCGTGGGTACCATGGACACATATAAAGACAGAAACACAAACACCCAGACCGACTCATCTTCAACTCATCATTCAAATTTCACGGGCGTGGTCAGGTGTGAGATGGCTGACCGCTAGTGGCAAAAATTTTATGCGCGTTTTCGTGCTTCGGATGTTATCGATAGATAACAATCGTTAAACCTTGTCGAAGGCCTTATGGGCGATTTGAAAACATCCGACAGGCCTCCCCAATAATAAAGGGGAGAGATCAGTGCCCAGCAGTGGGACGCAAAAAAGGGTTGCAGCTACATTCAATTTAAAATGACGTACTTGCAATTCCACTAAAAGTTTCAAGTCGTGTTCTGAGTGTGCGCCGGGTTCGAACCCCAATTCCAGGCTTCGGGATCGACGTTTTAACTACTAAGCTATATCTTTATCTAACACTGACAACTACCAAACAATGACATTTCTCGTAAATGTTAAAATGAATCACGAAAGTGTGTTTACGAGTTCCTTAATGGTGTTCCAAATTAGTTGAGTTTTACAACTTTGAGTCATGGGAATGTGGCCATCTCTTTTGTTAGAAAACATAACATTACAATGTTACATACTTTCTTTTTAAAAAGTTTGAAAAGTAATAGCTGATGACGACATTCTAAACTGTTCTTCGTGGGCGCTAAAAGTAATTTCACAGATATTACCGGTTAAGAAATAGTATATGAAATAATAGTGTCTCATACGATCAGCTGTCACGTGTGCCCATTATGGACCCATAGCCATACTGTTATCTCAATTATATATGTACTTTTTTTTAAAAAGAGTGCTGCTGGGAGTTTTTTGCCACCGCCTTTTTTCTCTCTGCTCAACATCTAGCCCAAACGGGCACCTAAAGGCGATGACCAGGAAAAAATGACATTCATTAAGCGAATATGTATTTTGTATGAAATAAATAATTTTGATTTGATTTGATTATTTATTAGTTAGTTATTAGTGGGCGGTTAAAAATACTACATATTTTGATGATTAAAATAAATGGAAATGTATGTTTGAAACTTCGGGGTTCTTCAGAGGATTACACTCGCTTCCTATCGCTAGCCTGGCCGTTACCTTTACACCAAAATGCTGCTTGCTTCTTTTTTTTTACGTTTCACACTCAATGCCCCACATTAGGGTAGATATACCCTGTGTCGTTGGTACCATGGACAAACACAGAGACAGAAACACAAACCCAGACCGAGAACAAAAATTTAAACTCATCATTCAAATTTCTGCTTCGCCAGGAATCGAACCCGGGAACCTTCGATTGGCAGTCCTGCATGGTAACCATTACGCCACGCGGGTCGTCAAACTGAAGAATTCACTGAAGTTATTCACTTATTGGTCCAAGTTCTATCATCTACAAAAATGTTAAGTGTCCCTTCACATTGCTTGAAAGAAAGAAAGAAAGAAAAAATATTTATCATAATTAAGAATACAAAATATTCGCTTAATTAATGTCATTTTTTCCCGGTCGGTTTCGGCTAGATGTTGAGCTGAGAGAAAAAGGCCGGCGAAAAAAAAAACTCCCAGCAGCACTCTTTCAAAAAAAGTACATTTATATATTTGCCATAACAGAATGGCTATGGGTCGATTATGGGTACACGTGACAGCTGAACGTGAGAGTACCACTGGAATTTTAGACTTAATAACAATAAATAATAAATATCTTTGGGCAATTCACACAACGCCATCTGATTCCAAACTAAGCAGAGCTTGTACTATAGTAATCAGAAAGCTGATAAACATACTTATATAATTCTAAATACATACTTAAATAGATAAGGATACATACTTAAATTAACAAGGAAGCCCTTGAAAAAATATAAGTAGCGAAAAAGATTGTACAAAAAAACCCTAAAACAGCATCGTGTACTGGTCACTGTCTGTTCTATCCTTAGAGCATCAAGGTATGACAGGTATGACACCCGTCAGAGAGTGGCCTTTACGGGCTAATCCCTCGTCACAACGTCCATGCACAATGTGCCTTCTAGTTATTCAACTATTGTGTCTGTGTGTGCCGGTGTCAGAGTTGACGGTGCATAGAAAATGACGTTGTTAATTGAAATTGACATATTTAGAAATGTATGCGTCTGTAGCGATGAAAGAATATTTGTGAATGTGTGACAAAATTAAAATGTGTGCGTTCTTCCCCCGCACCAGATTTGGCACAAAAATTATGTATCGAAGCGAGGCGATATGCCGTCTCTGCTGAAGGGTGAGTCAGTAACTTTGATCCCTTCAGTAACTTTGATGCTCTAAATTTCTATCAGTACTAAATAGAATATAATTCAAATCCCACGTACCACAGACTAATCACCACCAGAGCTTCGTCGGTCAGTGAATTTAAAACCGAAACCTGCATAATCTGCGGCGGCGAAACTATGGCACAAAAGTGTGTCACTCGTTCGCCGTACCGTTACACCTTACGTTAGCGTGTGAAAGCTGACGTGGGCGCCGTCTGCACCCTGCTTACTAGGCTTTATCCCTCATCATGAGAGAATCGAAAAATGAGAGACATGGACAGATAATCAAACGTATAATAAAAGTGAAAGGTGACTCACACACTTGAAACACTTATCACGAAATCTTGAAAACCGCTTGACGTATAAGGACGAAATATGGCAGAGAGGTAGTTTTTTGTTAGTAGACGTCCGCTAAGAAAGTATATATCGGTAGGGCCGAATTAAGAAGGTGTACCTTATTTTGTAGGTGGTAGAACTATTATGGTTCGCCCGGGGAAGTACCACCGCTGCACCCACTTCTGCCGTGAACCAATTCTATTGTGTTTCGGTGGAAAGGTGCAGTTGCCGGCCACACTTACATGAGTCGACCACCAGCCTCCGGAGTAGCAGCGCAACTGCTACGACCTCAGATAAGACTTACCTATGCTTGCTTGAGGTTGTATGTAGATGTCCATGGGCTGCAGCGACCACTTAACACCACGTGGCCTACATGCTCGTCTGCTACTCCATTAAAAAAAAGAATGGTTACATAGGCTGACCGCGGAACTAGAGGCCCGGGTTCAAACCTCAATCAAAACCAAATTGCGTTTATAATTTTTTGTGTTTTTTTTATTGTGAGCTATTTCAGATGGCGTTGTTAAACACTAAGCAAATGAGTGTTTCATTTGAAATTAAGCCAAGAAAATAAATTGTTTTTATCCGAGCAACGCTCTGTCGTCCAGGTCAGGCGCGGATCCAGCCCTCATAATATAGTGTTATGGGCACAGCCACCCAAAGATCGGTCAAGTGCGAGTCGGAGTACGAACTCATTAACGAACAATATACTTACCTGCATCATTTTTTATATTTTTAGCTTTTTAAATAATAACATTGATTACAAACTACTTAAATTATACACCATTTTATATCCCATATTTTTATCAAAATCTAGTAACATGTTTTTATATAAATAACATCAGTCTATTGATCTCAACGGACCGTTAAATTGAGACTTTTTCAGTTTTTTTTTTTTCAACCTTTTTTTTTGTCCCACTGCTGGGCACAGGTCTCCTTCTCACAAGTGAGAGGGATTTAGGCCATAGTCCACCACGCTGGCCAAGTGCGGATTGGTGGACGTCATGCTTTCAAGAAATTATGAATTTCTCTCAGGCATGCACGGCGATGGAGAACATCGTAATCAATTAAATATCACGATATTTTCCATCACCGTGGAGCAGCGATAAATGCGCACATTACAAAGTTCTTTGTCAGAGGTGCGCGCCGATGATTTGAACCTAGGATCGGTCGCGTAGAAGACCGCGGCTTTTACCACTCGGCCATCGCTGCTCACAGCTGCTTTTTCAGTTACATCTAGTGAATTAGTGTTGTGGGCATGCCCATAGTGCCCATATGGGTGGATCCGCACCTGATCCAGGTACCTGTGTTTAAACCCGAACCAAAATCCAGGGTTAATCTTCCTTACAACGTACAAACGTAACAATATCATAACATGTTTACAGTAAACTTAACCCAGAAAGCCAGCGAAGCAGAGCGGCGTATTATAGATTTGTAAGATTACATATGAACAGTTATGTATGTAGGTACATACTAACCTTCCGCCAGCGGCTTCGCCCGCTTGGACCCGTTTTTTAGGTTCCCGTAGGATAAAACCCATGTCCTTTACCAAGGTCCAATCTATCTGTGTTCCAAATTTCAGCAAAATTGGTTCAGTAGTTTAAGCGTGAAAGCGTAGCAGACAGACAGACAGACAGAGTTACTTTCGAATTTGTAATATTAGTAGTGATGTTCTTAAGCGCAGTGAGCGCGTTTATGTCTTTTGTATGGCGGATGATAATTCTGGACCATGCCCACTTTCGAGAAGTCCCGCGTTCAATTCCTAATGAGTATTAATTTTAATGATGAATTTAAAATGGCAATAAGCAGGCCATACAGTTAAGAGGGCTGATTATAACCGATGGGGAAGAGATAACTCCGCTATTTTTAAACCAAAACTCATCGAACCCCGTATGGTTCAAATAAAATAAATAATTATAAAAGCACAAAATTGGGTTTAAGTCTAATTAATTAAAACTGTAAAATTTAAAACTACTTTAATGTTTCTTATGTACCCTTCTGTAATAGTTATTTTAAGAATTTATGTTTACATTATGTTAAGTCATTAAAATAATTATTTAATTTAATATAATAAAATTTGTACACCCTAAGGGGTAAATATGGAGCTCTAAATATTTTGTAAAACCTTTTTCACCCATATTTGTGCAAATAAAATATTTTCATTTCATTTCATTTCATTTCATTTCATTTCATTTCATTTCATTTCACTTCATTTCATTTCATTTCATTTCATTTCATTTCATTTTCATTTCATTTCATTTTCATTTCATTTCATTTCATTCTTATATAAATTTTGCGACACTAAAGAAACTATATTACCACTTTATTGATAAAAACGACATATTCTTGTTGCGTCTGATTCGGTTCTATAGCTCTTGATAAATTCAATTTCAATAGATTTTGGAACACTCGGTTATAAAAAAAGAAACAGCATTACTATCAAATAGTCGTGGTAATTCGTTGCTTTGCAGCTAAGGAAAATGTCACTGATAAATTATGATCGGAGTAGGTAGAGCTGTTTTGTGTACTTGCTATATGTTAGAATAATATGGATACTCCCTGAATCCCGCGATTTGCATTTTAAGTAGAAAAATAATAAAAAAACTATTTACGCCTTAGAGAGTAATTTATGAAAAAATAAACTTCCTCTCCGACGTGTAAGTATAAGAAGGATGGGTTTAAGGATAGTAAAATAAATAGATAGAAACTTGATTCAATAAACCACATACATTTATTTTTTATGTAACAATTTCATATAACATTTTTATTTTAAAGTTGTGAAAGAACATTATGTATAACCATACAAATTATTTGTGTTTATTTATAAATATAAATATCATTATTATACGCGTTTCAACAAAGTGGCAACGTTGCGCGTTTGACAAAAAAGTTTGGCAACGTGTTGCTGATGTAAAATTAACAACGTCGCTCATGCGCTTATTGGCTTACATGAACAATTTTTATACTTATTGATAAAAAAATTAAAGGCATTACAATCCCGGAGTATCAGTTCGAATCCCGTGGAATATCCATATTAACATCAATGTTTGCGGTCAATGAACCTGAATAGCTCTACCTACTCCGATCAGTACTGATTAAAGATATTGATACTAATAGATTACCGCGACGTTGTCCGCGTTAAAGCATCATCTTGACTGAAATAATAAATGGCTGCTGGCTGCAACCCTTTTTTGCGTTCCAATGCTGACCCATTATTGGGGAGGCCTCGAGCTTACTCCACCACGCTGCTTCAATGCGGGTTGGTGGAGATGCGGGTTAGTGGCCAATCCGCTGTCGGATGTTTTTCAAACCGCCTATAAGGCCTCCGACAAGGTTTAACTACTGTTATCTATCTACAACAACCGGGACCGACGGCTTAACGTGCCCTCCGAGGCACAGAAACGCCAATAAATTTTTGCCACTAGCGGTCACCCATCTTCTCACCAGACTTTCTTCAATAATACATGGTTAGTATAGAAATAATAAATAGTTGGACTAAATTTCTGACATCTGAGTTTGATCAAAATCCATTCAATATTTAAGGAGTTGATCCAGAATATAGGTACATCAGGTACACGAGATTTTTATGCAAATAATGAATTATTATAATATATTTTAGCAAATACTACCTACTTAAATAAAAAATACTGTTCCCCTGCTGTTCCATTCATATCTATTACTAATATATGAAGCTGAAGAGTTTGTTTGTTTGTTTGAACGCGCTTATCTCAGGAACTACTGGTTCAAATTGAAAAATTATTTTTGTGTTGAATAGTCCATTTATTGAGGAAGGCTATAGGATATATAACATCATGCTATGACCGATACCAAAGTCCATTCGCGATGAAGTCGGCAGCCGCTAGTAAATAATAAAAATTAAAATTGTTGTACCAAACCGCAGTGTAAAATATCAAATTATTATAAAGCTGCGACTTACTGTTACTTATGAATTGTAAGTGACGAATAATTTGCACACAATATACTTTTGTTTGGCCATATCAATTCTCGCGTTTCGCATTCGGGTCACGACTCAAGGGTCGATATAATAAGCGATATAGGAGAAAAACGATTTATTTATTTATTTGTTTCATTCTTTATTTCAGGCTTCTTAGGCCCATAAAAAACTAATCCCTACTATCCCTACTTAATATTATAAATTCGAAAGTTACTCTGTCTGTCTGTCTGCTACGCTTTCCCGCTTAAACTACTGAAACAATTGTAATGAAATTTGGAACACAGATATAGTGGACTTTGAGAAAGGACATAGAATGGTTTTTATCCTACGAGAACCTATAAAACGGATTGACGAGGGCGAAGCCGCTAACGGAAGGCTAGTACACATATAAAATTAAATTATAAGAAAGTAATACATAGCAGAATAAAATATAAATTAAACAATACAATATAAAACTTAAACACTAATCCGAGTAGATACTATAAATTAATAACAATTTAACTACATAGCACGTATGTGTACACATATGTATGTATGTAGGTTCGGCGACGTGTTGCGCGCGTCGAGGCAGCCGAACTTGGAATCGCCGGAACACAACACCTTCGGCCAAAATACTTCTTTCATGAATGTTGGCAATCACGTTTAAATGTTTTCCTTTAAATAGTGCCTTCAACTCAAAACATTAAAAAATACATACATACTTACATCAAAACTTAAAATAATACATACATATTTTGAGGTCACCACGACTAACGGTTTAGTCATATACGGATAAAAATTGTATAATCATTGCAGTTCTTCTAATAATAACTGTCATAATGGGTTCATTAGCTTGTTCATTTACATCTAAAAGATACTTAAATTGTATGCCTCATGCATACAATTACTATTTTGTACCGAAATGTGTGAGAAATATTTTATAAGGTTGCATTCTTAAAGCGTGTGATAAAATTATACCGGTCGTAAATTTTCACTGTATTTTTGTAAGTTACCGAATAGTACACGTAAGTACATTATTCTTAGTCTAAGTACCTAGACGACCGAGCGTTGCTGGGATAAAAATAATTTATTTACTTGGTTTAATTTCAAACGAAATACGCCAAGGAAGCTTTAATGCAATGTACAAAATTTTTAAGAGCTCTTTCTAATAGACATTGTTATCTCTTTGAACGTCGGATTGACGGGTGGCGTTTGACGGCGTTCTATTCGGCGTTCTAATTGTGGTAATAGGGATTCGCGGAATAAAAACCTGGGAGGTTTTTTTTCCGCCAGCTTTTTTCCTCTCAGCGTACAAAAACCCATCATGGTGGGTGCCCAAAGCTGATGATCAATCACGTACGGTTCAAATAAAATAAAATAAATTTGTATAAAAAGCTCGAACTTGGGTTAAATTTAATTTAAGTAGCTAAAGTGATAATAATGTAGAATTATTTACGTATACTGTATTTTAATGCGTGCGTATTTTGCGAATATATTTTAGTGTTTACTGTACATAATTAGTTTATAATTTAACTTGTAATTATATAACTTTTACAGTTTATATTTAAGTTGATTATCGCTGAAAATATTTTTTATAGTTATAAATTCTTAAAAGTAAAACCTAGTTGGATCGATTTATCACTCCCTAAACCAGCATCAAAATCTTTGGAGCCGTTTCCGAGATTCAAAAAATATATTTAGGTATACAAGAATTGCTCGTTTAAAGGTATTAGATAGAGTGATTAATAATTTCGTACATACTTAGAACTATTCTCCGGTCCCCGGACCAACATTTATTTAGATACATACTAGCCTTTTGTCCACTAGAATTATAAATTAAGTTTTTAACAAAAAAATAGAACCGACTTCAAACGGTAAAAAATAAAATTGTTCAGTACCTACTTCTTCATGCATGGTAATGACTCTTAAAACTATTTTTGGAGTCGGGCCCTTAGTAAAATGTCGTAGGTACCATTCGTTCTAAATGGGCATCGACAGTACAGACAGTGGGACAGCACCTACTTCTTCTTGCTTATGTTAATAACTATTAAAACTATATTGGAGTCGGTGCCCATTCCGAACGAAAGGTACACTATATTTACTAAGACAGGACATTTTACTAAGGGCCCGACTCCAAAAATAGTTTTAAGAGTCATTACCATGCATGAAGAAGTAGGTACTGAACAATTTTATTTTTTACCGTTTGAAGTCGGTTCTATTTTTTTGTTAAAAACTTAATTTATTTCACTCTTTTTAGTAACTTTAATAATTCTGCACATATGTATAATATTGTGCTTTTTAAGTTTCAGTGTTTCCCTCGATTTGCCCAGTATCACATCATCAGATTATGACATAGTGACAGTTGGACCACCTTAGGAGTTTAAGTTTTAGAACAAAAAAATATATATTGAAAGAATTTGCTCTCAACTCCTAACCGTCGTAGTACCTTCCATCATCAGCTCAGCAACTTGATATGATGATAATTATACACAAATGCCTGTTTTGCTTTAATAAGAATATGAAAATCAATTGTTGTGTTATAAAATTTGAATGTTCCCTTCGATTTCTCTGGGATCCCATCATCAGACTTTGACTTGGTGACAGTTGGACCACCTCAGGAATGTAAGATTTCGAACAAAAAACCATTTATTGAAAGAATTTGCTCTCAACTCCTAACCGTCGTAGTACCTTCCATCATCAGCTCAGCAACATGATATGATGATAATTATACACAAATACCTGTTTTGCTTTAGTAAAAATATAAGAATCATTTGTTGTACTATAAAATTTGAATGTTCCCTTCGATTTCTCTGGGATCCCATCATCAGATCCTGATTTGGTGACAATGGGACCACCTCGGGAGTATAAGCATACGAACAAAAAAAGAATTTTGAAAATCGGTCCACAAACGGCGGAGTAATCGGTGAACATATATAAAAAAAAAAAAATACATACAGCCGAATACAGTACCTCCTTCTTTTGGAAGTCGGTAAAAAATGTATAAATTGGAATGTGTTGATTTTACTGTTATGTATGGTGTACAATAAAGCATATTTGTATTTGTATTTGTATTTAGTCTTCCGCCAGCGACTTCGCCCGCGAGGACCCGTTTTAAAGGTTCCCGTTGGATAAAAACCATCCTATGTTTTTTCCCAAGGTCCACTCTATCTGTGTTCCGAATTTCATTAAAATCGGTTCTGTAGTTTAAGCGGGAAAGCGTAGCAGAGTTACTTTCGAATTTATAATATTAGTATAGATTGAACCTCGCAGAATGTTGTCCTGCCTTAATAGTATATTGTGTGGCAAGGGGTGAAACAAGAGGGCGAGAGTTGACAGCCCTAGCGAAGCGAATATTATGAAATTACATACCTTCGTTTGGGCGTTTTACAGTCCAAATTAGTCTTTCCTAGGTTAGACTTAAATTCGTTAGTTAAAGGCCGATGGTTTAGGCTTTGACAGCGGCATCATGTAAGGTTTGCCTAAGCGCCAAATTTTCGGCATTTGACTATAATATATGGACTATTCGTAAGTATAAACCAACTGTTACTATTATATTATTGCGTAAAAGGTAAAGTTACCTAGTTATTTCGCAAATAACCCGTATAAAGTTTCGTGAAAATATTTTTTACATAATATGAGGGCATTCACAAGTTCGCAACTCACTGTATTACTTATTCATTGCATTGAATTTGAACATTAATGTGTACCCTAGTAGCAAAGTCTGTAGAATTATGTAACATTTCGATTTGTTTTGTTTTGTCCTCTCTTAAACACCATTTTAATTGTTACACCTTTGACGACCCGCGTGGCGTAATGGTTACCCTGCCGGACTACCGATCGGAGGGTCCGGAGTTCGATTCCCGGCGAAGCAGAAATTTGAATGATGAGTTTAAATATCTGTACTCGGTCTGGGTGTTTGTGTTTCTGTCTTTGTGTGTGTCCATGGTACCCACGACACAGGGTATATCTACCCTACTGTGGGGCTATGCGTGTGAAGCGTTATTTATTTATTTATTCAACTAAACATTCTAACAAAAGACACGCAAATTTGCTTGCCCAAACCATCTAGGAAAAAAAGAGTACTTACTTATATAAACATTTTAATTACACGTGAAAATAGTATACTAACACTGCTCTACTAACGACACCATATTCATTTATTTTCATCACCTGTACCTTTGCTTTAGAAGTGTGCTTGAAAGGAGGTTATCAGTGTTGACCTGTATAATATGCAGTCCTATTGTGTAAACTGCATAATATGATATTCATAGTTACAGTGTTTTTACTTAGCCTTCTAGAACAATTACAACAAAACAAGATAGCAGTTCGAGTCCCTAAAACCCGTGTGTCGTGGTTACAATGCCGGACTGCCGACTCAAGGGTCACGGGTACGATTGCCCCACAGTCAGGTAATTAATACCTTGTTCGTGGGTACCATGGACACATACAAAGACAGGAACACAAACACCCAGACCCAGAACAGAAATTTAAACTCATCATTCAAATTTCTGTACTTATCGCCGGGGATCGAACCCGGAACCCCTCGATTGGCAGTCCGGCATGGTAACCTTTGCGCCACGCGGGTCGGGAGTTGTAGAAAATAATTCTTATGCTATGTCGACCGGCAAGAAGCAGACCGAAACTATATCCAAATCTTTATTTAAATCTATGATTCAAATGTTTGAACTTCATTATTTTTTTCAATATTGGCATCGCAAACTCTGTGGATATTACCAGCGTCAATTATAATTTTTGCATCGCCCAGTAGTCATAGAAAAAATCAGTAAGTCGTCAGTAATCAGACAGTCAGATGTTCAAGCAAAGCGATGGCTACTTTACCGAACATATCCGATGGAGTTTTGGAGGCAAGCATAAAAACATGTTTTCGCACTTTTTTAATTTCACAATACTCATGCACTGTATAATTACAGTGCACGAGTGTTCATACCTAATATTATATCGAACAAAAAGCCATCAACTTTATCAGATATAATTCAAAAATACACCAAGAAAATGAAAATAAAACATGAGCACAACATGACAATGTGTCTTTCGACTTACCGCCAAAAACTCATCTTTAACAACAATTGACAATATTGGGAATTAGCACAGATTGCGCGATGCCAACTCAACGAAAAAAAATCATTAATATTTATACCTATTCCGCGTTTAATGCAAACTTCTCCGAACAGTTATCAGATGCATCTTAAATACTTAAGAAATAAGGACACAACTGTCCCTTCCTTGTAAATATCTAAGTTCATACTTTCTCAAGCGGTGTTAATGACCCCTCAGAACCTGCTTATCTCGACCTTATCTTGAAGTAAGGCAATTGAGTATCCTTGCTATTGGATTCAAATACATTTGTAAAACTGGCTGACGTTTTGTTTAATCTGTGCCAAATTGACATAGAAAGCGGGAAAACGAATAAGTTATTTAAATTACTTAGAATGATGAATTTAATTTTTTAACTAGCTCTTTTCTTGATAATTTCTTCTTTTTTCTTTCCCTCTATTTCACTTAAACTAATGTTTTTTTTGTTTACAAAATGTGAGCTGTACGTTATTCAATCACACGAACTCATACATAGATACTTATAAGAAATTGTTCTGTGCACGAACTACGAGTACCTACTTACTTATTATATTTATCTAATAATATTTTTCTTATTTCCCTTCTCATGCTAATTGAACTGACAGTTAGATCTGTCAGTCTACACCAATGAAATTGAAATTGGAATTTAAACTGACTACAGGAATAAAAGTAATAAGACAAGGAATTATTGAATCTACATATAAAGTTAGGTGGGTATGTAAAAACATTTAAGCATTACGATCCCACTGGAATTGGCTGGAATAATTCCAGTCACGAATACAGAACCAGAATAAACAACCTGAGTCATTTAGCATAAATTTATGAGGTCAAAGTCAATCCTGGCATTGAACGCGGACCGCCAAAAAGTTTTTTATTATTGCATTAAACCGCATAATCGAGTCATATTTTTAGTCTGTTCAGATATTTTTTAAGGAAAGGAGCATAGGTTTTAATTTTATTAAAATGGGTTTATTTTTAATTTACGAAATGTCTACGTCGGTAACGGTTAACCAATCTTTAAGCTCATTATAACAATTTGAAAAAAAGTAAAACCGTCCTAACGAAACTGGCCATATAGAAATCCACGCGCCACATTTGAAATTCGCGCGAAAATTAATTAGAATAAATTCGACGAGAATAATAATAAAAGAATGTCGAATGTTACGACGAAATCGGTCAGCACAGTTCGAGTCGGATTCCATACGGGACCGAGTTTCGATCATTTCACTGACCTACATTCACCACAACGGAACAAGAGACCGGCGACCGACGACCTACGATCGTCCGATGAATGCTGAGACAACTCACGATTGAGCGTATGTTAAATCCTATCCTACCAATATTATGAATGAAAAAGTTTGAGTATGGATGTATGTATGTTTGTTGCTCAATCTCGCAAGAATGGCTGAACGGATCGGCATAAAATTTGGAACAAAGATAGATTATAGTTTAGAATAGCACACTCGGAAAAATGTACTGTTCCCGTGGGATATATAATTCAATAAACATATCAAACTCAAATCACCCAAGCTGGGTCAGATCACTAGTGTATTATCATTACAAAATTCATAGACATGTAGGTAATGAGAATCAAATTAGATTTCGAATATCTCGAGTCAAGATGTTGAAGGAGTTTAATGAGGGCAAATGTGTCATGTCAGTTGCCAGTTTCAAGGGATCACTTTTTGAGCGGCTCTAACATATCTTTTTATTTTATTTTATTGATGTACAAAATAAACATGGCTATTTTATTTTGTGAATTTATATAATCCCATAGAAAACGAAACATGAAATTAGAAGATACATGAAACAGCGAAGTTATAAGTAAGAAAGTAAAATAAAATTCATTTGCGCAATTACCTTTGAGTAGTTCAGAAGTTGTTCCAATATTATTAGTTCGCCATTTAGGTACCTACCTTCCCGAGATATCCATATTCAAAACAGTTTTTTTTTAATTTCTTTTCTTTTTATAAAATGACTACGAACAACGATCATCAATAAAATTTTGCTATTTATGTACGCTTTAATGGCAAATTACAATTATAAATATTGCTGGCCTTTCTAGAAATAAGTAATGATTTTTAAGAATTACAAGAAAAACTACTTATTGGTTAGAGTTCATTTGTCTTTGAGTCTGGTTATTATGAAGGCTTTTTTTATTTGAATGGAGAAGCAGACGAGCATGCAGGCCACGTGGTGTTAAGTGGTCGCTGCAGCCCATGGACATCTACACACAACCTCAAGCAAGTATAGGTAAGTCTTGTCTGAGGTCGTATGCAGTTGCGCTGCTACTCCGGAGGCTGGTGGTCGCCTCATGTAAGTGTGGCCGGCAACTGCACCTTTCCACCGAAACTCAATAGATTTGGTTCACGGCAGAAGTGGGTACAGTGGTGGTACTTCCCCGGGCGAACCATAATAGTTCTACCACCTACTAATATAAAATATATAAAATTAATTTCATAAGTAACGTCATTTATAGTTTAACGAATGTAGAGTATTTCCTTTATATTGGTCTGCTTTTAATTTAAAGAATAGAAATAGAAAAATATTTTAAACTTACATTATATCGATTAACTAGTAAATTTACTGGCTAAAATTGTTTAAAATTATATTTTGTGTATTAAGTGCCAAAAGTATTAATAATAATGATAATAAATTAAGCCTTTAAAGCTTAAGCCTTTTAAGCAAAGGGTCGGACTGAAAATCAGCGCCATGGTAATGTATTTTACCATGGCATACGCTGAGTCCTGATCCCATTCGCAGTGCATTGTTGCAGCACAGACTTTTATACATAAAATCAAAAAGTATAAAAAGAATGTATTTTTTTGTTTTTGTTTTGGTAAGCATATTTTTTATTTTATTTTTTTATTCTTGTGTGCTTCATGTGCGAATAAAGTTTCTTTCTTTCTTTCTAAATAAAAAATAAACGTTACACACTCATAGCCCCACAGTAAGGTAATTAATACCCTGTGTCGTGGGTACCATGGACACATACAAAGACAAGAACACAAACACCCAGACCGAGAACAGAAATTTAAACTCATTATTCAAATTTCTGTTTCGCCGGGAATCGAACCCGGGAACCCTAGATTGGCAGTCCGGCATGGTAACTATCGTGCCACGCGGGTCGTCGATTACTTAAAAATTTTACACTATATCGTTTGTAAGAACTAAACATAAATAAGTGTTTAACTAATGTAACAAAACAATAATATTTATACACTTACAATTTCGCGTTATAAAAACTCGAAGCATTCCACAATAAAGATAATAAAAACAAAGTTATAAAACCTTAAGACAAAGACTGGCTAGGAGCTTTCGTTTAATAAACGAGTTTGTTTAATACCTAGCCAGTAGGAAGAGCAACAACCTATGATTGTAGGGCCGTTATTCCCGATCGAGTGAACATTGAACTGATAATAAGAAAAAAACAGCTACTCCCTCAAGCATTACACCATATTTTTCACTTTGGCAGTATAAAGTAATGCCAAGTCACTTTGTTCAACATTAAAAAAGTTTTGAAAATGGCAGCCACAGATAATTAAAGCAATCGTCGAAAAATTCAAAAAGAGAAGTAAGTACGTAGCATAAAAAGTACGGTTTATATGAAATCAATTTTATATTCACCTGCTTAACGGACAAGGCGATCGTATACTCTCACAATCACGAACTCATTATCCACCGACACTGAGGATTTAACAGTTATTCGTACTAAAACTTGACGATTAACAACAGCTTACGTTTACAAAGACGAGAGAAATTCGAATTTCGAGCGATGAAAATCGACGTTTGACAGGTCGCGAGCGCGCGCTTTTCAGTTTTTTTATTGTTTTTTTTTTAACAAGCACGGGCGCCGCGGAGCCTTGACCGCCGCGCACTGCGGCCGCTAAACTGGGCTCAGTCGTTGCAAGCTTCTCTTGCTAGTTTACTTTCCAACAGTTACTTTTCGCTCCGCTGCACTGATTCCGGTCAGTTTGAAGCTCCCGATTGCAGATTGAAAGCTTAGTACAGATAACTTATCGGGTACAAGTTCTACGCCTTTGTTTGTTGGTCGCCTTGCGTTTTTGTGGCTCCATTAAGTTGTTTTTTAAGCTCACTTGACGTAGTTGATCTTGATAGTTTTTTTGGTGGACAAAAACTAAAGATAAGGTCGCTTCTAACGGTATGCTTTTCCCTGACAAAAACAGCACAAAATTATCTGCTTGGTTTATTCGGCTAGTACCTTTTTGAATATCTCGTAGTAGCTATATACAATGTCCCTTGTACAAATAGCATTCTTAAGTTTTTGTTTACGAAGAGTAAGTAAACTTTATTGCTCCACCAACCCGCATTCGAGCAGCGTGGTGGAGTAAGCTCCAGGCCTCCCCAATAAGGGGGGGAAACCCATGCCCAGCTGTGGGTCGCAAAAAAGGGTTGTAGCCAAGAGAACTTTATTGAAGCCACGGATATAATCAGAAATGGTTCCTAATGTAATGGTTCCCTCCAACCAGGTGGACTGACGACCTGAAGAAGACAGCGAGTAGTCGCTGGATTCAGAAGGCCCAGGTCCGGGAGGAGTGGCGAACGTTAGGGGAGGCCTATGTCCAGCAGTGGACAGTAAAAGGCTGATGGATGGATGATGATGATGGTTCCTAATGACATTCACAGTCAATATATCGAACATAAAATTAGGATCGGCTGTGTCTGTGTGGCTGCACGCCATCGTAAGGTTCGTATTTAAAGTTATTCCCCAGTAACAAAAAACAGCTTTTCAACCACTACTTGCGACCTGAAGCAATAGGAAGCTATATACAGTAGCAGCAGCGGGACTCTGAGGACACAAAGACAAAAACTTTTATTTGCACAAATATGGGTGTTTACAAAAGGTGTTTTTATACTTTTGGTTCGTCATATTTACCTTCATGAGGTATGCAAATGGCTGGGTTGGCTGCAACCCTTTTTGCGTCCCACTGCTGGGCACGGGTCTCTCCCCAATAAATGGGGAGGCCTGGAGCTTACTCCACCACGCTGCTCCAATGCGGGTTGGTGGAGATGCGGGTTAGTGGCCAACCCGCTGTCGGATGTTTTCAAACCGCCCATAAGGCCTCCGACAAGGTTTAACGACTGTTATCTATCGACAACAACCGGGACCGACGGCTTAACGTGCCCTCCGAAGCACGGAAACGCGCATGAAATTTTTTGCCACTAGCGGTCACCCATCTCACACCTGACCGCGCCCATTTGGCTTAGCTGCATAGATCGCTTGCGTTCTACGCTCGCCGCCGAGCCATGCGCGCTTCATGCAAATACATATTACAATAATTAAAAACTTAACTAAGTAATTACAAACAAATATAAAAATGTACATTGAAATAGTTTTATTTATCATATTAATTTATATTATTTTTATCATTATTTGTACCCAAATTGCGCCTTTTAATTGATTAATTATATTTATTTTTATTTTTCGGATCGGATCCGATCGTCGGCTTTGGATACCCACATTGCAGGGTTTTTGTACACTGAGAGGAAAAAAAGTCGACTGTAACAGGACGGGATCGATTGGCGAAATTTAAGGGAAGGCTTATGCAGCAGTGGACCTCTTAATGCTGATGGTTCGAGGTGCGACTGGTGCGAGGCTCCAGGCGGCAGGTCTTTGCGAGGCTCTTTGTCCTTCATGAAAAGTATGTGATGGGAAAGTCGGTCGGGTTGTTTAGGTATTGGTCATGTTTTACAAGAAATGTTACAGTTATACAAATAAATAAAATTTGAGTTTTTAAATAATTTTACATTGAAAGATTTACAAAATTTTTGTTATAATTTTGTAAATCTAAAAGAGAAGATAATATTAAACATTATTTTATGCGTCATTTTCTATGAATAAAATTTTAATTAAAGCACAATATAATAATCTAACGAATGAGCTACGTTATTTTCGACTGAAAGAAAAGCAACAAGCCGATCTGGTGTCATCGAATTTCTCAAATATATGTTTTTATAATTGAATAGAATAGAATAGATTTTTAAGTCATTAAAATGGAATCTCACATTTGCCTCTTTTAGGCGTGCAATATTAAAATTACTCGCTATTTAACTATTTAAGGTTACATATGGCTAACAACTGCTAATCCAGCCACCACCAATTTAATAATTGTAAGCCTCTAAATACCTCTTTCAGCTGACGCGACCGTAACAGGTGGAGCGGTAATAATTCTCTGAACCAGGCGCGGTCCTAGGGGACTTGACCCCCCTCCCCCAAATCCATCAGTCATGTGTTGATGGAAAGCGAAACAAGCCAATTTGGGACACCTATTCCCCAAATTTCTGACCTCCCCTCAAAATTTCTTGGCGACCCTCTAAAAATTGAAAGCTGCGACCGCGCCTGGGCCCACTCTGTACGCCCGTATCCGAAACTAAGAGAATTTTTGGGCCTTATTTTTGGATTAGATTAAAGACATTCTAGCAATATTATTCATTCAATAGCTTAATGTCATCAATGACAACGCTTATCTTATAAATTCATGAAAAAGAAGCCATCTGAGTATGCTAAAAATGATTCCGAAAATGTTAGAACTTACGGACGGATGCTTACAGAGTGGGCTCTGAACTATTACGATAGTGGGGTAAACTTCAATTAAGTAGCGAAATTTTTAAGAAGAGTTTACAATAAACTAAATACTTAAATAATTTAACAATAATTAAAAATTAAATAAATAAAGTTAATTATAATAAGAAAATTCCATCTAGTAGTTAATATTGTGCTTGTGGCATTGTGCCCAGAACGCTGGCAGCGTTTCCCCTCTGAACAAGTAAGCTAATTATTTGGGAAAAATAAGTGCCAGCCCTCTGGTCACCCGAGGCTAGAATTAGTCTGGTCGACATATCTTTCATGAACGTTATCATGTCAGCCGACCATGGACCCATAGTTAATCGCAAACGCTGCAAATTCATATTCCTTCGTAATGGAAGAATATTTGCGGCGCTTGAGAAGTTGTGCATGGTCGGCTGCGGCCGCTGCCTTTTTAGCTGTTTCAGCTATATATATGCAGTGGGGCCAACGTATCAACACGTTAAGTACCTATTTTTAATGTATTTTCAGCTAGATCGGGATTAGAGTCACTTTCGGTCATTAAATGTTTTGTAGAGGTTTCTTGATCATCACTTTAACAGAATCACAAGATCTACTTACGTGTATAAAGCTCCACGTAGATCTTCTTGTTACCGCTTTCTTTGATAGCTCGTTTCCTTTTTGAATTACCTGACTTCAATTTCCTACAACATTACGATCACGCGAACTTATTTCGTAAATCTTGTTTTCTTTCGCACAAACAGTCAGACATAGTTTTTAAGTATCACACAGTTTTTTTTTCACTTTATTTTAATTTACCGCTAAATTATAACCTGAATAAATAATTAATGAACTAAAAAAAACTAAATTTTTTTGTTGCGCGGGGCTCCAGTAAGAGCGAGGCCCCGGGCGATTGCCCTGTTCGCCAACCCCTAAAGCCGCCCTAAACCACAGCGGGTGGGGTGTGAGACATATTGTGCTCTTGTTTTATTTTCATTTTCTTAATGTATTTTTGAATTATCTAGTATACTAATATTATAAAGAATAAAGATTTGTATCTTTGTATGTTTGTAATGAATAAACTCAAAAACTACTGTTCCGATTTTAAAAATTCTTTCACCATTAGAAAGCTACATTCACCCTGAGTAACATAGGCTACTTTATACCGCGAAAAAATGCTTCATTCCTACGTGAAAATGGGTAATAGGGTCAACGCGGTTCAAGCAACTGGCTAAACGCCTATGATTTTAATATAGCAATGAAGCCTGGAATAGCACATATGCCCTTTTTTATCCTATGGGGACCCATTAAACGGTTCTACGCGGGCGAAGCCGCTGGTGAAAGGCTATATCGGATAAAGTAGAAAGCATTTTTATTCGATATAGGTTAATTACACAGCACGAGTGTTGTGAAATAAAATAATAGTGCGAAAACTTGTTTGTTCAGCTTGCCTTCAAAATTCCATCGGTCACGTTCTGGCAAAGTATCCATCGCTTTACTTGAATATCTGATTAAATTGATTACTACTTAGTCCAGTTTTAGAAAACTGGCATAAAAGTGATGCATTAATTATACTTTATACTGGCAATATGCAAAAAAATGCGATACCATAATATGAAATGATGCCAATTGAAAAAAATAAGGCCCACGCTTTACAATTACCCTACAGAGCTTTAGTGACTTTACAGCCCTACTTACTATAATATTTGCTATAGGTACAGGTTTTATTTCCGTAATAATTTTTAGCACTCAAAAACTGACCTGCAAACCTTTATTACAGTAATAAATAAATATCTTACGACTAATAAATAAAGATTCAAGATATTCAACGTACAGCAAAGACGCTCTAAAAACTTTTATAGGTAACTAAAATCAACAAACTTTGAAGCATTATTACTTTTCTTTAAAGGTACTTTTACCCGAGACCTTGGAAATTTGGGATACCGGGTTACGTAGGATGTTTTACGCACTCAAACACCCTCGGTCGCCTACCTCAGCGCTTGGCACTCACGACACCACGATGGAAATTTTCTCCATTGATTTATTAGAACAAAATTACAATTCAAAGTCGCAAAAGATTAAGTCGCACACGGATCCTTTGGGTTCACCTTTGACAAACCTTTTAATCTCTGAAAATTGGCACACTGATATAATATAGACTAATATAAGTATCCAAAACTTGTGCAATTCTGCCAATCTTGGATACATAACTACACGGCGAAGTGATAACCCAGTTTTTGCGGGAAATCGGAAAAGACATGTGCTCTTGTTTTATTTTCATTTTCTTGTAACCAAATGCGCATCGCATTTAAAAATGCAAATAAAATCCGGCAACGCAACGCGAAAGGACCCGATAGCTATCGACCCACAAAGTACAAACTGGATTCCAGAGATAGCGGCGCTGGAATCCAGTGCGTAATGGAATCCAACGGTACCGCGCTACCGTCGATTAGACGAACCTAGATTAGGACTAGTTTCAGAGATAAGTTAAAGCAGTTATTGTTTCTATGATTATGATGCAAATAAATTAGAATCACACATGACCCAGCCGTTGATCTACAATTCAAGCAGCTAAGCAAAACGGGCGCAGTCGATGGGTAACCGCTACAAATTAAATGCGCGTGTCCGTGCTTCGGACGGCCCGCTAAACCGTTGTCTTTCTTGGTTGTTATCGATAGATAACAAAGACAAAGACAAATGATTTATTTGCACAAATATGGGTATTACAAAAGTTGTTTTATACATTTAATAATCCGCCATATTTACCTCAGTAAGGTATGCAAATATTATATTATATTACATTATTAATAAATAAAAGTACTGACTAAAATCTAACTTAGAAATTTTAATTTATTTAAGTAAGTATTTAATTAACTAATCATATTATTGATTTATATTTGCGTTTTTTTTTAATTGTTTTTGGTAATTATTTATACGGTATTTTATCAGCGTCATCGGCTTTGGGCACCCAATTACCTGGGTTTTTATACACTGAGAGGAAAAAAAGCCGGCATAACAGTCATTAAACCTTGTCGAAGGCCATCGTAAGGCGTATGGGCAGTTTCTAAATAACAGACAGCTGATGTTCCACTAACCACCTTTTCCACCAATCAGTATTGGAGCAACGGTGGAGTAAAATTCAGGGCTCCCCAATAATGGAATTTTTCACTAATCATTATGTAAGGGACTTAGAATGGCCTGCTCAATCACCAGTCCTAAATCCACGCATGGGATTTGCTTCAAAGAAAAGCTCTGAGGGAAGCTCCCGAAAATCTGGCTACCTGGCTACAGAAGACCAACTTTTTTTGCACCTCAGAAGGACCTGGGATAATATTCCGCAGCAAGACAATGACAACCTTGTTTTGAGCATGCCAAATCGTTGCCGATGTGTTATGAGCATCATGGGCGCTTTGACAGACTACTAACTCCAAGTTCATAAACACCATATAAATGATTTCTCTTTTTTTTTTCTTTTTTCCATAAAAGTTAATTTAAGTACGGTTTCGGTCTATGTTTCAATATTTTCCATAAAATCCTGAAATTGTAATTTAAGTTAACGTTTATTTAAAAAATGGTTAAGTATTAACTAACGTTTCTTTTAATATATAGATGTCATATAAAATCATAAACATTTCACACTCATTTCACCCCACAGTAGGGTAGATATACCCTGTGTCGTGGGTACCATGGACACACACAGAGACAGAAACACAAACACCCAGACCGAGAACAGAAACTAAACTCATCATTTAAATTTCTCCTTCGCCGGGAATCGAACCCGGGACCCTTCGATTGGCAGTCCGGCATGGTAACCATTGCGCCACGCGGGTCGTCAATTATCAAACACATTAATAGAAATTCGGATTTTTTTTAAATATCCCTATACCATGTTGATGTGTGTATTTCTAACATAGTATAGTACATAGTCTGATTTGCTATTTCTGCAAATATTGGATACTGGCAGCATAAAAATTATACTTTGTGATGATCGCATTTAAAAACCATTTGTGTTGTCACTTGTCAATGTCAATTGAACTCAATTGTCATATGCACGTGTGTGTATCGTAATCTGTCAAATAGTCAAATAAATAGAGGTAGGTCCGAATATCAAAATTTTAAGCAAATTACAATAAATTAGCGAGTTAAGAGGTAGAAAATGATCTACAAAAAATAAAATGGACTAATTCTAAGAGCAAGTGTTTATACATGTATCTACTTTAAATAAAAAACGCCTCATTTTAAGCACATGTTTTAACCACGTAAGTTAAAAGTATTTTTTCCCTTTAAGTAATTATTATTGTGTTTATACCTACTACCTTATTATTTGTATCTAATATATTAAACTTCGATTGTCACACTCATTATCTTTAGCATCAGTTCTGACATTTATAATTTTTTTTTCAGGCACTCTGACATACATGAGAAGAAGCAGATTTAATAGTACCTAAATTAAGTTAAATCAAAGATCATCAGGCTATTCAAAAGTATCTAACCTAAATTCTTCACAAAATGGTTTTGAGGTGAGATTCATAAATCCATCCATCTTAGAAATATCATAATATTGTAATTTTTTATTAATGTCAAACATTGCGTGCAGGCTAGCCACTCTTCCTAGGAGGCTTATTTAGCCAGTAAACAGTCAAAACCTCTTACAACAACATTATTTATTTAATGACATATTGGATATGATGACCGAAAATTAGTGCCGATTTCTATGTTGCTTATAAAGTCTCACTATTAATAGCATATTTCTACTGTAGTGCAATAGAATTGCTTCATTGTAGAAACTATTACAGCTATCATGGTTCTAACCTTGGTTTCCCCTTTGAACCATGAAAGTAGGAAAAGGAAAAACATTGGTGTGTGGATAACCCCACTGCCCCAAAAATATATGGTTTGCCAAAAACGCATAAGCCTGATTGGCCTTTGAGACCCATAGTTAGTCAAATTGATTCACCTACATATAAGCTATCCAGACATCTGGCCACTAAGCTGCAGTCCCTCACAGGCAGAACATCTAGTCATGTGAAGGATTCTGGACACTTCGTTGACCTGCTGGGAAACGTGCAAATCCTCTCAAGCGAAATTATGGTCAGTTTCGACGTAGCTTCGCTGTTTACTAATGTTCCGGTGGAGGACTCCCTAAACATCATATCACAATTACTAGAGACATCTAGTGTACCCACTGGAACAATTGAAATGGTGGAGCTATGTCTTAAGAGCGGCTATTTTGTTTGGCGAGGAGAGTATTTCCTGCAGGTGGACGGAGTGGCTATGGGTTCTCCCATTGCTCCGGTGGTAGCCAATATTTTTATGGAATGGTTTGAGGACATGGCGATGCAGAGTGCTACTGTAAAACCGCGCTACTGGTGGAGGTACGTGGATGACGTCTTTGCGGTAGTAGCCAGGGATGGGCTATCGGAGCTTTTGGGCCACCTAAACACTGTGCATCCCAGAATCAAGTTCACAGTGGAAGAAGAGAAGGAAGGCAAACTACCATTCTTGGATGTTTTGGTCTGCCGGGAACCAAATGGTAGGTTGTCACATACGGTGTACCGGAAACCGACACACACCGACAGGTACCTGCAGGCTGATTCACATCACCATCCAAGCCACCTCTCTTCGGTGCCCAGAACACTCATCAACCGGGCTTTGAACCTGTGTGACTTCCAGCATGTTAACTCAGAATTACATCATGTGAGGCACGTGCTGGAATCCAACGGGTACTTGTGGAGACAGAGCCTTCGGTTGGTGGGCGGTCGCTCTAAACTTCGACCTGTGAGCGTAGATAGAATTCCAGCATACCTGCCCTACATTAAAGGAGTAACGGATAAAATCGGATACCATTTGCGCTCGAAATATGGCATAAGGACGATTTTCCGTTCTCCAGCACAGATACGGGAGTTTCTACGCTCACCAAAAGACAGGGATCCGCTGAGCGTACCGGGTGTATACAAGATACCTTGCGACTGTGGCAAGAGTTACATTGGCGAAACTCGACGCAACATCGCTACCAGGGTGTCTGAGCATATACGTAGTGTGAAGAACATGGACAGCAAAGGGTCCGCAGTCGCGGAACATGCCCATAATTCAGGGACGGCGCATTTCATTCGCTTCGATAAGGTAGCAGTTCTGGCGAGGGAAAAATTTCTAGTACCCCGGAAAGTACGTGAAGCGATTGAGATAAACCGTCACCCTAATTACAACAGAGATAGTGGTTGGACTGTGCCCTCAGCCTGGAAACCAGTACTTCGCACTACGTTTGGTAATATTGACAACTTGGAGAGCGACACAGTTAGCGTGGTATGCGCCCCGTCTAGTACCACCTTTACCGCGGACGCGGTAGACGACGACTCACGAGGAGATCCGATGACTGCCGAACCATCTCGCCGGGCCGCACGCGCCGCCGCCCGCAGTCTCCGCGCGCACCTCCTAGCGACCGCCCGCGACGGCTCATGAGGAAGGACCTCGTTCAGGTCCGAAACTAGTTGAGCATCATCAATTATGCAACGTGAGTAGTGCCGGAAGTAAATAATCATATTTAACTAACTTTTAAGTATGAAATAATCACGTTAGGCATAACCTAAAGTTATTACACCGATTTGTGGTGGTGGCATGCTTCCATCCATCCATCAGCCTTTTACTATCCACAGCTGGACATAGGCCTCCCCTAACGTTCGCCACTCCTCCTGGTCCTGGGCCTTCTGAATCCAGCGGCTACCCGCTGTCTTCTTCAGGTCGTCAGTCCACCTGGTTGGAGGACGGCCTGTACTCCTTTTGCCGAGACGTGGTCTCCATTCAAGGACCTTTCTTCCCCATCGGTTGTTGGTCCTCCTAACTATATGGCCTGCCCATTGCCACTTCAGCTTGCAGATTTTGAGAGCTATGTCGGTAACCTTAGTTCTTCTATGGATTTCATCATTACGAATTCTGTCGCGTAGAGAAATACCAAGCATAGCCCTCTCCGTCGCTTGCTGGGCGACCCTGAGCTTATGGAAAAGGCTAACAGTAAAAGACCATGTCTCAGCGCCGTAGGTCATTACTGGCAACACACACTGCTCGAAAACTTTCGACTTCAGGCACTGATGTGTCGTGCTTAGGTGCCCCTAAACTGACACATGTGACAGTCGCTCAGATTAATAATAGATTGATGAACAAAACCATGGCCAACTGTCAAAAACTAGACTCATAAGATAGGCCAACCTATTATACATTGATTGGTGAAACAGAACTTTATGCTAAGCATTGCCTTAAATTAGGAGTTTCGTTGTTAGTGAAAATGGGCATTACACTATGTTGCCGGCATGTGCCTACTGCATAAATATTTTTTGCAGAATGGAGAATCCAGAAGCAGATCCAGCACCCAAAAAACGCAAAAGAGAGGCAAAGCCTCTTTCTGCAGCAAACAATATCAAATCGGACACAGATAAAACATCTCCAAAAAAATTTAAAAGTAAAAAAGTCAAATCTGCACCACCACTTTTGAGACAGCCAGAATCAAAGCTGGATGCAATATTGGAGTCTCAAGCTGAAAAAAATGTAGAAAAAGAAAAAGGAAATATACCAGAGGATTTAAATGAGAGATACCCTATTCTCAAAGATGAGGAATTAATTAAGAAGTTTCTTAATGTTACAATGACAAATAATCAAAAAGGTGTGTGTTAAAAACTTTTTTGTAATAATAAGTCCTAAAAATTATTCAAGAATTTAAACAGACATCCATTCTCAGTTACTATCACAAACACATAGCCCCACAGTAGGGTATTATAACTTGTGTCGTTGGTGCCATGGGCACATACAAATACAGAATCACAAACACCCAGACCGGGAACAGAATTTTAAACATCATTCAAATTTTCTGTTTCACTGGGAATCGAACTCAGACCCTTCAATTGGCAGTCCGACATGGTAACGCTACACAGGTTATCATTTTAAAATTTAAATTTTAATCCATCTGTTTACATATTCAATAAATAATTTAAACTTTTAAATTTTAAACATTAACTTTTTAACATCAACATTGTGAAAAGAATTATGTACCTTCTTTTTTTTTTAAAGGTCCTTTATGTTTCTGGCCAAATCCTGCTTTTTGTGTAAATTAGTTAAAATGGAAAAAAAATTGTTGTTGTTTTTTTCTAAATCATTAAAAACACTGGAATGTGAAGGTTTTTTTTCTGATTCTAATATGTATATCATTTTAAGTACTGTGACCACATAATTCTATGATTTTCAGGTAGAATTCGCCAACTGCTGAAAGACAGTTTAAAAGGCACATCAGAATTTCTTCTCCCAGATGTTATTAACAGTAGAATACAAGCCATAATAAAATCATCTACAGAACTATCAGAAACAGAACTAAGAAAAATTAGGATTCTCTATAACATGTTAAAGACTGCTTTGGCAAATGAAAAAAGTATATCAGATGCTCCTAAGAAGAAAAAGAAAAAGAAAAAGAAAAAAGCCGAAGCAGATATAAAGGAAGATTCACAGATAAAAAATGAGGAAGTTACCACAGATGACACAAAAGTAGTCAAGGATTCTATGAAGAATGCTGAGGAAGAATCTAAAGTGAAAAATGAAAAAACTAAAGAAGTGAAAGTAAAAGGACCAAAAAGATATGTTGTGTTTGTTGGTAACTTACCACCAAATATTGAAAAAGAAACTGTAAGTACATAACTTACTGATTTAATAACTAAAATTTTCGAATGTTATTGCATTTTTCTCCCAAAATATTGAAGCTAAACAAAAAATAAAATGTCAATATTTTTATGGCCAACTTTTGCTTGAACCATCTTTGTGTAAAACCAATAGCTATTTAAATAAATGTGGTCAAAATTGAAAAGAAGTCATACATACTTTTCCTGTAAATTGACCATGAAAATTAACAGTTTGTAGGTATTACTTTTTATCAGCGTTATGTCTACTCATAAATATTTATAGGTAAGTATCCCATCAAATAGGGCAGCACTGGTGGACTATGGCCTAAAAACCTCTTACGTTTGAGAAGATACTTGTATCCAGTAGGAGGACATAAAAAAGAATGAAAAAAAAAGGTACTGAAAACCTGGCCAGTTCAGGCTAAGCTTATCTCTTCAGGGTGTTGCGTTTTCCATCCATCCCGTTTCTGTCACCATTTCCGTCCCAAGCGCGGTCTTAGGAAGGGGGTTCATGTGACATGACCCCCCCAAAATCTATCAGTAATGCGTAGATGGAAGGCAACACAAGCCAATTTCGGACACTCCTTCCCCCAAATTTCTTAGTGACCCATAATTCCTTAGTGACCCTCCCCAAAATTGAAGGCTTCAACCGCGCCTGAATGGTCCTAAATGTGTTAAGTCAAATACCATGATATATAAGTTTTGTACTTCATTAAACTTTATTTTTTACAGCTAATGCAACATTTCAAAGAATTCAACGAGTGTATTGTAAACATCCGGATACCCAAGCAGCCGGAAGACAAGAAAAGCAGTATAGCGTATGTGGAATTGAAAAATGAGCCTAGTTATGAGGTAAGAAAGAATGAAAAAATATTTTTTAATACAGTTGCTCAAAATGGGGCGTATTGCAGAGACGTATAGCGTTCGGGAAGTGGGCTATTACATACTCGAGCTTTTTCTTTACCTTTTCCGAACTCGTGCATTTTTTTTCCCAACTTTCAAAATAATGTCTATTAAAAAGAAAACAACTAACCACGAAGTTTTAGAAGTTTTTATGATGTATGCAAATATTTCTAAAAAGAAGCTACTAATTTGTTTCAATATCAGATTTAATGATTTGATTCAATGAGTTAGGTTAGGTTTTATTTCATTTCATCTCATTAACATTTTCACTTCATATCAATAAAAAAAATCTACCGAAGACTTGGCTGTATGGGCGGGTTTCTTATCTCTGAATATAGGTATTATTTTACGGTTGGCGCCATTTTTCAAAAATGTTTTTCGCGAGTTTTTATTATTTTATTAAATTTCTTCATTTTTTCGCAACTGTATTAAAAATAGTTGTTCAGTACACGTGCGGAACCGTCATTGCTAAGAGTTCCGACTGTCAACCCGGTAGACATTTGTCGGAACTCATTGCAATGACAGCCTTTCCGCACTTGTAATGAAATATACTATTTTGTTCGACAATAAGAATAGAGCTACGGTATCCCCTGCCTGATAGTAAGTGGCGACTAAAAGGGGGCTTCCGGGGCTGTGGGTTGGGCCCGCCCCCGCCCCCTCTCATACGGACAGAGTAGAATGGAGTGATTGTACCGGTTTGCTCAAAACTGCAACTATAAAATTAATAGAATCAAGCATTTCTTTGCGGAACTTCATTGTTATAAAGTTAGGTAACAACTACTTTGCAACAATCCGCAATCCGAACGTAGAACGTATGATGGTGTATACTTTTTTCATGCAATAGCACCTCCCTCTCTACCACATAGCATATGCAACTATAATTAATAGAATCAGGCGTTACTTTGCGCAACTCCATTTTTATAAAGTTAGGTAACAACTACTTTGCAACAATCCGAACGTAGAACGTATGATGGTGTATACTTTTTTCATCCAATAGCACCTCCCTCTCTACCACATAGGATAAAGCACATGTAAAAATAAAAAAAAATACACCAACATACGTACCACCACCTACACATGTTTCGCCCCAAAAATATTGCATGAAAAAAGTATACACCATCATACGTTCTGATTGCGGATTGTTGCAAAGTAGTTGTTACCTGTTATAAAAACTGCAACGTCGACGTCAACGTCACATTTACGCGGCGCCAACGTTGGAGAAACGAAGCGCGCATGACCTGGCGGTTAGCGTAGAAAGCAAACGAACGGGCCAGACGGGCGCGGTCGGGTGTGAGATGGGCGACCGCTAGTGGCAAAGAAATTTATGCCCGTTTCCGTGCTTCACTGCACTGTAGGCAGTGCACTTTAAGCCGTCGGTCCCGGTTGTTGTCGATAGATAACAGTCGTTAAACCTTATCGGAGGCCTTATGGGCGGTTTGAAAACATGTGACAGTAGGTTGGACACTAACCCGCATCTCCACCAACCCGCATTGGAGCAGCGTGGTGGAGTAAGCTCCAGGCCTCCCCAATAATGAAGAGAGACCCGTGCCCAGCATTGGGATGCAAAAAGGGTTGAAGCTAACGTTGGGGAAACGCCAACGGTTGTATAACATCAGTGGGATAGCGGCCTAATATCCTCAGGCCTAAGAGCAACAATGATAGAGTGAGAATGTGAAATTGAGGGTGTATTTTTTACAGCTAGCTCTTTCAAAACACCACTCGATGCTTGGCAGTAAGAGGATCAACGTACTGTATACAACTCAGAAGAACAGCAAGATCAGCAAAACTGAGGCAAAGGTATGAAAAGTTAAATGAACAAGAAATACACGCTTTTATAAAAATACGAACTAAAAAGAAAAAAATAAGAAGAAAATGTATTTTACTGTAAAAAAAGCGTAGGGTGCTTTTTGAGATACTATTGACACCATGCACCTCACGCTTTTACTACTTATTTTTTTATTTTTTTTTTGTTTGATTTTTTTTCATATTATTGCATTGTCATCGGCCCTTGACCTCTGTGCAAATTTTCAAGTTAATCAGACGCTTAGAAGTAGGTGAAAATAAAGTTAAAAGATTCCGTTACATACATACATACACAAAGTCAAGCTAATATAAGCGTGTTAAAAAAGGGTGCGTGTTCTTATGTACATACACGCGTTAGAAGTTATACTTCCTTGGCGTATAAAAATAGTTACAAATAACTCGTACGTAAAGTAATCGACGATAAATATCAAAATCAATCAAAAAGATTTTGTTTAAATAAAAAACGTTTTATTATCGTAATAATTATTTTAAATTAATTATTCATTAGAATACTATATTTCACAACACTGACTTGACTGGCTTGTGAATATATATCTACTTACTATATAGTATGGCCACTAAGTTCTGTAACTATATTCAGTGTTGATATTATTCCTATTTTGTGGCTAACTTCATCATGTCGTTCTTTCGCGCGCACTTCATTCATCCAAATACGCCAAAAAAAGTTCCACACTTATAGCCCCACAGTAAGGTTCCCTGTGTCTGGCTGCCATGGACACACACAAAGGCAGAAACACAAACACCCAGACCGAGAACAGAGATTTTAAACTCACTCGGGACCCTCGGATCGGCAGTCCGACATGGTAACTATTGCGTCACTGGGGTCGTCAACAAACCAAAAGGACAAACAAACTTGGGCTACACGTTGTTTTCCGTAGGAATGATATATTTTACACGACTAAAAAGCAGCTTTTGTCACAGCAGTGCCTACTCTGTACGCCCGTATCCGAAACTTAATCAATTTTCGGGCTTCATTTTTGGATACGATAGAAAAAATTCTAGCAATATTGTTAGTAGCTTTGTCATCAAAGACAACGCTTATCTTATTAATTCGTAAAAAAACGATCTGAGTATGCCAAAAATGATGCCGAAAATATATAACTAGCCTTCCGCCAGCGACTTCGCCCGCGTGGACCCGTTTAATGGGTCCCCGTAGGGTAAAAAATAGCCTATGTGCTATTCCAGGCTTCATTGCTATATTGAAATCAGGCGTTTAGCCAGTTGCTTCAACCGCGTTGACCCTATTACCCGTTTTCACGTAGGAATGAAGCATTTTCCCGCGGTAAAAAGTAGCATATGTTACCCAGGGTGAATGTAGCTTTCTAATGGTGAAATAATTTTTGAAATCAGAACAGTAGTTTTTGAGTTTATTCATTACAAACATACAAACCTTCCTCTTTATAATATTAGTATAGATTAGTATAGATAAAAGAACTTACGGACGGATGCGTACGCCCTCAGTAACGTACCAAAACTGGAGTGAAAGGAGGACAAACAAACAAACACACTTTTCCGTTATTTATGATATTAGTATTAATTATATTTAATTTTGTTCCAGAGTAAATCAGCAAAACTTATAGCATTACAAAAGGCAGGTAAATTGATAGGAAGTATACCGGTGAACAGAAAACGAATCCATCGACGCATGAAGATGAAGAGGGCTCAGGCTAAGCTGGCTGCTGAGAATGCATAACGAAAACCACGAAAAGTTGAACCTTGATGACCTTTTTGGATTTGAACTTGTTAAAGTTTCTAATGTGAAAGTTCTATTTCAAAGCTCTAATAATTGAAAATGTTGATTACTTTTGTAACTTAAATTGTAAATATAGTTTTCTGTATTGCATTATATTGCCGTTTTATTTATTTCTTAATACGAGGATTATTTAATAAATGGATTGTCATTATAACATATTTCTTAATGAGATATTACAAGATATGTAACGCTTCATACTCTACCCCACAATAGGGTTTACCCTGTGTCGTGGGTACCATGGACACATACAAAGACAGAAACACAAACACCCAGAACGAGAACAGAAATTTAAGCACATCACTCAAAATTTCTGTTTCGGGAATCGAACCCAAGGCCCCTTGATGTAAAAAATTCAGTAATCAAAATTAACATTTGCTCTCACCAACCATAATAGTAAATAGTCACTCTGTAAAGGATTTAATATTTTTTTGAATTTTCACTTCTAACGCTAAAGCGTCATTACGATTTTGTATAACCTAGAAAGTGCTTGAAAGTGGGCGTCGATTGGAACGATGCTAAGGAATATAATGTAACGAACGCGTCAGCCAGCTAGATAATCGGAGCCTTGCCGCTATGCCATATTGACGTCTCCCTTCAGCCTAGCCAAGCCGTAGCCAATAAGGAGGGAGCCGCCGTAGCCATCGCCAGCCATTATTGTCATTCTGCTTGTCAATAAAAATGCAGAAGCTCTGTCCGTTTTGTTTCTGGCTTTTTTTAAAAGTATGTAAGAAACTATAAAGAGCTTCCTTGATAGAAATTTTGGGATAAATGAATCCCGTAATACATTTGTTGTTTTTATATTTCCCGGGATACATTTATCCCATAATTTCTATCAACGTTTTGGAAAACTGACCGAAATAAAACAAAAAAGGAGTGCTTCAAAAATTATTTATTTATTCGTATATATAATTTATATATCCACTTTATAATTAACTCAACCGATGCACACAACAAAACTTACAGACCACACACAGAACCTCGCCACATGTTCAACATTCTTCACTAGGCAGTAGGTCTAACATCTGGGCAAAGTGATAAGTATATAAAAGATTAAAAAAATTAGTTACACAATAATTTACTAAAACCTGACCGTAAGTATGTTTAACTTTAAAATATAAGCTGTAAAATGATAATACTTCAACTATAAATACTCTAATAGCTGCTAAATTGTGCTTAGGAATGACAAACTTATTCAATCTTAATATCACTGAATATAAACTATATTCACGTTGAAACCAGAAAATAAGTACAATTTCGAACCAATCACAAGTCCAATTTCAAATGCCTAATAAAAAGAGATAAATATGAGAAAAATCACGATTAGAACTTTTTATTAGGAATAGTAGTAATTAAAAATCGGTATTACTTAATCAATTAACTAAATAACTTATAGAGAACTGAAAATTTCTACAAAGTTTTGATAAAAAAAACAACCTGTAATTTTTTTTTATTAAATATTTTTTTAGTTAATCGATTTAGCAAGAAATTACACTACAATATGTGGACCAGTTTTTAAATTAATACATCTTTTCGATCCGAGGGACCATCAGAAACTGAGAAATAACCTATACTCTTTTAAAATCAAGAATTTGAGATACTTATTTGTCAAAAATAAAAATCAATAAACTAACACTTTTCTTTATTACAGTTTCATTCATTGAATCTAAACACTTCTTTCTATACATATAAAATATAATTACTGACTCAATTTTTGAGAGCGATAAAATCAAATTATCAAAACAGGTTGAATTATTCTAAAACATTTCAACGCTCGAAGAAATAAGTTATACCATTAAAATGTTCCATTCAAAATGTCTCCGCTAACTTTTACACTTAATATCAATAATATTCTTGGACATGTACAATCAAACCATTCCCGTTGAGAATGAACATTTCTTTTAGAGATTCGTTCAAATCTGATTTTCATCAAACTTTTAGAGAAGTAGGTACTAAAAATAAATAGTAGACAAAATTCTATACATATTCTAAATGATTTGAGGTACTGTAGAAAATTAATATGAGTATGTTTGTCTATTAATTTTAAAATTTGAACTAGATACTTTAACGACATTATTTTGCAGTATCCTAGGAACGAAATATATTTGGCAACGTGGCAGTTTCAATTTTTATTATTTCTCGTGTCCTAAACATACTTCCATAGAAAGTTAGAATATGAGTAACATACAAAATCGATATAAGTAGATATAATAAACAATTTTTGGCAGCACATTTTGAAAGTTGAAAATCAGATTGGAACGGTACACCATACCACGAAGCAACAGTCAACGTTGCTATACGAATTTAGGCCTAAACTACCTAACGTCGCCTACACTACGCCTCGTCTACGAAAACTTTTAATAGACGACTATTTTACACACCAAAATACACATTTACAAACCACTAAGACCGTTCATTTATTTGTCGGTGCGATTTAATAAACCTCATATGTGACCATAACAACATAATATATTTTTTTCTTACAAAATACCAAAATATATGTAAATGTATGTCCACGTGAGTGATACAGCAAATGATTAAATAAAAAATAATGATATTCTAATTTCTTCCCCGCTTATTGATAAATAATATGAGTTTTATAAATCTCTTTCTTGTTAAGATATTATTATATCATACACGCTAAAAGTAGACAAAACATATTTAAACTATAAAACATTAGACTATATTTTTATCAATAAAAGGGATTGTCTTTAAAGTTATATAATTAATTGTTGTTCTTTGAATTCTACTGTTTTGATAAGTGCAACTTGTTTGAAGATAGTTTCGATATTTTGATATACTTGTTGTTGCGTTCACCAGAATCAAAGTTATCCTTGCTTTCCTTACGAACGAAATATTGTTATATGTGAATAAGTTATTTTTTTCCTCAGACCCGATATTTAACTTGGGTGCAATAAAAAAAAAACAAATGAAAACCACACCGACAAACAAAAAACGGCCAAAGACTCAAAACTGGCCACGGAATTTAAAAAGACAAAATGCAAGGGATCGTACAGATCAAAATACTGTTTCGTTGCTAAGCGCAAAATATAAAAAAAAATATTCGAAAATCGACATCCATCTATATTTCTATGCTTAAAAATACTTCTAATTAATACTTTTTTTAATCTAACTTAATCGCTTAATATTTACAACCGATCTTCATGTACATACATCAATCGAATCGATACAACTTCGATTTATAAGTCCCGCTAAACGTAAAAAGAATATAATACAAATTGAAATTTTTGAAATTGTTTAGTAGACTTATAAATTGAGGTTGTACGATTCGTATGTATTTCGAAGCGCTTATTATTTTTAATAACACATTATGTGCGTTGTCATTTTAGTAATAACGATATATCACCACTATCGTTCATCCGATAATATACAGAGATTCTTAAACAGAAATCGTCGTATCCGTTTTCAGACCTAAGTCGGTGTCGTAAAGTCCAATTTCGGATGGAATGTATTTTTTTGGAAATATTCATTTTCTTCAGAGAGAGAGAGGGACTTTACTGTTTGAGAAAACTGGAAACAACCAGATAAAATAAATTTACAAGAAGAAATACAATTTGCTAAACTATTTTTAAAGGAGATACAAATAGATTTATATTATAATAGGATATCATAGATCTGTCTGAAATACCAGATAAAAACCTATTGAATTATCACAAAAAAGTTTAATTAGAAATAAAAAGAAAAAAAAAATAGTTTAAAATAGGAAATAAATAAAATGAACAGTATAGAATCCGATCTGAGATAACTAAAGACTCCTATGTTTTATTGCATCTACATACTATAACGTATATGTCTTATTAATATACTGACTGCTTACTCAGTATGGCAGTAAATTATTAAGCAGAAAAAATATTTTAAAAACCTACAATGACATATGAGTTGGAGATGTTTCGTGTCCTTGTGTATCTGGGCGTGTCTCTGAGTCCGCTTCTAACACGTGTCTGCTCTGTTCCATGGCTTGGAACGCGTCCATGTGTCCCACATCGTACGGGACACTTGTATCCCTAGCTTGCTCTACGTGTTTCGTGTCCCCTAAATGACCCATATACCCGAAAGCGTCGTGTTCAAACGCGTAATGATCGAACGGGTTATACAGGGTGTCTACGTGTCCCATATGGCCATAAGAGTAAGGGTCATGCTCTATGGGGCGCGTGTGACCCATTGGGTAGTTAGGGTCATGTTCTATGGGACCCGGTTGACCCATAGGAGGATAGCTTGTGTTTGGATCGTACGCAATGGGTGCGTGATAAGGATCTTGGTCTAATAGTCCTGTGTGACCAACACTATACGGAGTTGTATTTTTTGAATTTTTCTGTTCGGTAGTATGATGTATGCTTGGATATTGTTCTATCTGTCCTTTAATATAACTAGCATCATGTTCCTGCTTTCGTTCCAAGCTAGGGTAAGAACTAGGTTCAGTGTTGGGCTTATGACTAGATGGGTAAGGAGTTATGTCCTTATGTCCCATGTATCCAAAAGGAACATTGTATGGACTTGTGTCTTCATAATGTTTTTTGTGTCCAATAGAAGTGTATGTGCTTGTATCGTGTCCAACAGGGCCTTTATAAGACATTGGATTAGGTATATCGTGTTCTTTATGAAGATATGTCGTGTCCCTTTCGTGCATTTTGTGTCCAAGATGGTAGCTGTCTTGTTCGTGTCCAATAGGAGTTTTAAATGGATTTGTGTCAGTTGTATCCGGTTTTTTATGCCCATGATGCGTGGTTATGTCTTTTCTGTCTATTGGGTGCTCGACAGACGTATATAACGAACTTGTATCTTTTGAGACATGTAACGAACTTGTATCTTTTGAGACATGTTGTGTAAGTGCAGTTGTTTTTGATTCTGCGCCTTGAATTGATTTAGTGTCTTGTTTATTTGAACTTGTGTCTTTAGCATCAAATGTTTTCTGATCTACAGTATACTGAGGTCTGTCTTGTGTTGGATGTACAGTAGGTCCAATAAACGGTAGTTTGTCTTGACGTGTATTTACGTCTTGTTCATTTAAGCTCGGAACTTGTACCTCATGTGTTTTGTGTTCGATAGAAGTTCTGTAAGAAGTCATTTCTTGTATGTGTTTTCGTTCGGCAGGTGTCTGTAACCTAGGGTCTCGGGATGTGGGTACCGTGCGTTCAACGGAATATGCTCTGATGTTATCTTGTCGAGGCACAATAGGTTCAACAGTATTAAATGGTGGTATGTTTGGTTCTATGTGTTTGTGTGCATCATACGAAGCAATGTCTTTGTGTTTGAACCTGGGATCTTGTATGGTAGTGTATAGATTTCTGTCTTGTTCTGTCGTGTACTCTTTGTGACTGACAGACAAGACAGAACCAGTATCTTGTAAGTTGTGAGATTTGTGCTCTATAGGACTGATTTCTCGATCTACTTCTCGTTTACTAAAAGATGGAGGTAGTAAATTTGTCTTAGCTTCTTCATGTTGTGACTCGTCATGTATATTTTGTGCTTTGTGTGCAGTTAGGTTTTGTAAAACACTACTTTTAACGTTGACAGATTCATTATATGAAATGTCCTTGGTATGTTCAATTATAATTGGAGTATGATATGGAATTTCCTCGTCTATTTGCTCTTTTTGAGGCAAATTAATCGGATCGTCCTTTTCATTTGGTGTTTTGCTGTCAGATGTATATAGGGTTGTGTCTTTCGAACTATGTTCAGGACCTTGTGACCTATGTGAAGGACCTTGTGTTATTTGACCTTTATGCCCAACAGAGCTATCAAACGACTTATCTTGATCTATTTGAGTAGGTTCATTTGCAGCACTTTCTTTTTGGACATCAGAAGCTTCCAGTTCAATGGAGGCATTGTACAAATCTGTATGTTCTTTTGAAGAAGTATTTGTGTTTACATTGTATGGTTTGTGTGTTACATCGTCAAGATATGCATTTGTATTTTTGCCTATGTGTGAGGTTTCGAAGGGCCTTTGATATGAAGTAATGTTATGTTCTTGTACTTTTGGTCCTTCAGCCGTATGATGTATATTTTTGTCTATATGTACATGTTTTATGCTATGTTCTGTGTCAGCTTTAACTGTATCTTTATTATCCAGTTCTGACTTCGTTAAATCAGTCTTAGAAGCACCTTCTAATTCCGAAACATGAGTCATGATACCTGTAGCTGGGTCTAAAATATATTCACTGGTTTCCGATATGTTTTCTGTCACTATAACTGCATCACTTTCAAGACCACACACGTTAAATGCCTGAGTGGGCCCAGTAAGTCCGTAAGTAACGTCACTTTTATCGTTAACACTCGTCTGAAGAGACGCTTGTCCGTAAACACCAACACTTGGGTCAACACTGTAGTCCTTGTGGCCAGCGTGGCCGCGCTGGGGTCAGGCGAGCCAGCGCGTCTCGAAGAAGTCGCGCATGCAGTGGCCGGCGCGGCCCACGGGGCTGTCGTCCTCGTTGAACACCTCGCAGTTGCTGAACATCAGCCGGACGTCCGACGCGAACTCTTCTTTGCATTTGTATCTGGAAGAAAGGGAATAATTAGAATCTCTTTGTGGAGTGTGTGTTTATGAGTCATAGTATAAGCAAACGCTTCAAACTAATTGGCTGTATTTTTGCGTCCCACCGCTGGGCACGGGTCTCTCCCCATTATTGGGAAGGCCTGGAGCTTATATGCTGCTTCAATGTGGGTTGATGGAAATGCGGATTAGTGCCCAACCTACTGTCGGAGGTTTTCAAACAGCCCATATGGCCTCCGACAAGGCCTTAATAACTGTTATCCATCGATAACAACCGAGACCAACGACTGCTGGTGCCCTCCGAAACACAGAAGTGCACATGAATTTTTTTTCCACTAGCAGTCACCCATCTCACACCCGATCGCACTTGATTGACTTAGCTGCGTAGATCACTTGCGTTCTACGCTAGCCGCAAGGCCATGCGCACTTTATCCATAATACTCACATGGAATCATGCAGTTTCCTCTTGATGGTGGAGAGGTCCATGGGGCACTTGATGACCTTTCGGTACTGCGGGAACTGCTTCGTGTTGACGGGCAGTAGGAAAGGCCACGCGTGTTCGTGGCATTCCATCTCGCAGAGAAGGTTCCTGGGGAGAAATGTAGAGTTAAAAAATGAGGCTAAGTGAAGGGAATCTGTCTCAGCTCCGGATTTCCCTGAACGGAGCGGCGAAAATTAGGGGAGTGATGGATGGGTGGATGAATGGATTGATAACGGCAACAACAGGTAAAATACTCACAAAATATTTATATTTATTTTATGAATATTCCCTTTAAAAATAAATTAATAATTTAAAATATAACAAAAAATATTTGTTATATTAGGAGGACTCTTATACAAAAAACATTTTTTGCCGTTTATATGGTATGGTCGTGCGCGTGTCCGACTCGCAATTGACGGGGTCGGAAGGGATCCCGGTTTCGATTCCCGGCGAAACAGAAATTTGAATATGTTTAAATTTCTGTTCTAGGTCTGGTTGTTTGTATTCCTGCCTTTGTATGTGTTCATGGTACCCACGACACAGGGTATTTATTACCTTACTGTGGGGCTATGAGTGTGTAACGTTTATATATTTACTTGTGTGGATACCCTGGGCTGCGGCCCAACTAACTTACTACAACTACTTAACTCACTACTAACTACAACTACTTAACTCACTACTAACTACAACTACTTAACTCACTACTAACTACAACTACTTAACTCACTGTTATTATGTATTTACTCACTTGCAAAACTGCAAATCCTTCTGCTGTTTTTTGGCACTATTTTTCTCTTTCTTGGCACGTGATAACAGTGGCACATTCTCGGGTTCTACGTCATTACCTGAAACAATATATCATTAGATCCGTTAAAATTTAATTTAATAGATTCTAAAACCTTTAAAATAAACTTAAAATTTAAAATATAAATTAAGTTATAATTGTAATTAATTTAGTAAATAAATAACTTTAGTTTTTTAGTTATTATTGGATGGCTAAATAAGGTAGACTGTTTAAATACTATTGTTAAACGCAAACACCTAAATTTTTGTCAACAGTCATCAATAGACGTTTTTCATTTCATTTCATTTCATTAGTTAACATAGTGTTATTGAATACCCGAACAGATATACAAGAGAGAATTTTAATATTAATCATCTAAATCGGTTATTCAGCCGCCATCTAGCTTGACTTATCCAAAACAGTAAAACTTGGTACACGGTAGTATGAGAAGGCAACTATTGATACCAATAGTTACTATAGTAACATATGACTGATTGGCAGCTTCTTAAATAACACATAGCGGTCAATTTTAAAATGTAATTTTGTGTGTTGAGTAAAGAAGATAGCATTTGTTTGATAAAGACGACTCTGCAGCTTCGGGATTAAGAATAGAGCTACAGAATCCCCTGCCTGATCGTAAGAGGCGACTAAAAGGGAGCTTCCGGGGTTGTGGGCGATGAGAGTGGAGTCGAGAGTGGAGTCGGGAAGGGCTGCAGTGTGTGCGTGGCCGCATGACGCCGTGAGCATCTGAAGGTGCAGGAGAGTACATCTGCTCTCCCGAAGATGGGCCTGGAATTTAGTATAAACCCGAATTCGTGTCATAAAATAGCTTAAACTTACTATGTCCGTCGATGTCCATATCGTCGTGTTGCAAGGCGCCGTTCCCAGCGACGAATTGCAACGCGCGCCGTTTCTCTGGCGGCGGCACGTCTTCCGGTATTTCTGGTACGGCTGCAAATAAAGATTACATTGTTCAAAACCACATTTTATTCCGTAAACAAATAATAACGTTTCACACTCATAGTCCCACAGTAGGATAGTTATGAATAGAATCGCGCGTGGCCCGGCGGCGAGCATAGAACGCAAACGAACTATGCAGCTAAGCCAAACGGGCGCGATCGGGTGTGATATGGGTGACCGCTAGTGGCAAAAATTTCATGCACGTTTCCGTGCTTCGGAGGGCACGTTAAGCCGTCGGTCCCGGTTGTTATCGATCGATAACAGTCGTTAAACCTAGTCGGAGGCCTTATGGGTGGTATGAAAACATCCAACAGCGGATTGGCCACTAACCCGCATCTCCACCAAACCGTATTGGAGCAGCGTGATGGAGTAAGCTTCAGGTCTCTTCAATAATGGGAAGAGACCCGAGCCCAGGAGTAGGACGTAAAAAGGGTTGCAACCAGCCAGCCAGGGTAGATATACCTTTGTCGTGGGTACCATGGACACACACAAAGACAGAAAAACAAACACCCAGGCCGAGAACAGAAATTTAAACTCATCAATCAATCCGAACCTTTGATTGGCAATCCGGCATGGTAACCATTGCGCCACGCAAACCGTCACAAACAATATGATTGATTATTTTGGTATAATCATATTGCTGCATAATTGCTACAATGAAATAGCTCTTCTCTCCAAAGGATTCAGTCCATAGTCTACCACGCTGGCCAAGTGCGGGTTGGTGGACATTATGTTTGCCAGGTTTTTTGTGTACAGAGTGTGTAGCACGGTGAAGCTATAAATACGTAGCGAAATTCTTTGTCAGAGGTGTACGCCGGTGTTTGAACCCAGGACGAATCACGTGACTCAATAGACCGGTAATGTAACTTCAACGTTAATATTGCCTATCGCTTCTTGGTAATCTACAATTATTTGAAAATATTACAACGTACAAATATGTATTTTCATTATAATGAATGGAAAATGAGTTCTGACGTGAAAAATTATGTTCATTGGTTAAGACGAGTTTGCTGCGAATACTCTTGTGTTTATAACGAAAGTTTCATTTTAAAGCTTGTATATATTCAATATATATAGAAAACTCCGATATCGTGATCTAGGATCCTAGTAGCGCCATCTCTTGGTTAGTCGCGGAAGGTACACTTCAATAACTACTAAAATATACCACATTAGGCTATTGCCTATTATTTATGGTTAGCGACTCGTGCCCAGCAGTGGATCTCGAAAGAACATTGAGTCGGCAAAGTTTGATAATTCAGCGAGCAAAATGTCACTTCACTGTATTTTAACTTCAAAATCTCCTATATAAAATCATATAAATCGGCAAAATATCGTTTTTTTTTTTCAACCTTTTTTTTATGTCCCACTGCTGGGCACAGGTTTTCTTCTCACAAGTGAGAGAGATTTAGGTCATAGTCCACCACGCTGGCCAAGTGCGGATTGGTGGACGTCATGCTATCGAGAAATTATGAATTTCTCTCAGGCATGCCCGGCTATGGAGAACATCGTAATCAATTAAATATCACAATATTTTCCATCGCCGTGGAGCAGCGATAAATACGCACATTACAAATTTCTTTGTCAGAGGTGCGCGCTGAGGATTCGAACCCGGGATCGGTCGACCGTAAAATATCGTATACGGTCTCTTAATATATTCTGCACACCACTTGCTGAAGTTCGCAGCTCGGTAGCATACATTAGTAATCAGTAATCAGTATTTATTGCAAAATATGGTAGTTACATAGGCTCTTAACAAAGAAATTTCGCTCATATTTGACCCATTTGGGCATGCAATAACATCTTATAGAATTTATTCTTAATGCTTTTAGTTTTTAAATTAAGGTAATTAATATACATCAAATTTTCTCAAGACACAAGTCAAATATTTAAGATAGCATAAACAAGTTATTTTTAAGAAAAACAATTGTCAAATTTAAATGTCAAGATTAATATTAAATTATTAAACGTTAGTAAATCAAATTAAATAAATGTCAAATTTTGTAATGTGAGTAAACCAGACTACTAAAAAGTTCTAATATTGCAAAGCTTTAAAACGAATTGGATATGTATATGTTATGTTTTATTGCTTTTTATGTTAAAATTAAGTAAATATAGTATATTTCATTACATGAGTTCCGACAAATGTCTACCCGAGCCGAGGCGCAGCCGAAGGTGAGGGTTGACAGTCGGAACTCCTTCCAATGACGGTTCCGCTCGTGTACTGAACGACTATTTTTAATACAGTTGCGAAAAAATGAATCAATTTAATAAAATAATAAAAATCGCAAAGAACATTTTTCAAAAATGGCGCCAACCGTATAAGAATACTTATATGCAGAGATTTGTTTTTGTTTTCTTCACCCATTCTGGGTAGGCAAAGGGAACTATGCCCATACAGCCAAGTCTTCAGTAGATTTTTTTTATTGATATGAAATGAAAATGTTAATGAGATTGAATTAAATCATTGAATCAACAAATTAGTAGCTTCTTTTTAGAAATATTTGCATGAATCATAAAAACTTCTAAAACTTCGTGGTTGGTTTTTTTCTTTTTAATAGACATTATTTTGACAGTTGGGAAAGAGAACGCACGAGTGCGGAAAAAGCACGAGTGTGTAATAGCCCACTTCCCGCACGCTATACTACTCGGTCGAGTTAACATGACACCTGGGAGGCTATTCTGTATGCATCCGTCCATAAGTTCTAACATTTTCGGAATCATTTATGGCATATTTAGACACTTTTTTTTTTCATGAATTTAAAAGATTAACGTTGTCAAATGTTAAGCCACTGAATGAATAATATTGCTAGAATTTCATCAGTCTTACTCAAAAATTCACGAAGTTTCGGATACAGGCGTACAGAGTAGTCTCCCAGGTGTCATGTTAACTTGACCGAGTTATACGTTCCTGCAATACGTCACTTTTTGAGCAACTGTATTAAAAAATAAATTAAATAAATAAAAAAGGGTCGGTTTACATACCGGGATGGTGGTTGAGGCCGTTCTCCGCCTCGGGCAGCTCGTCCGGCTTGCCGGGCTCCTTCTCCGGCGTGTGCACCGACGGCGGACACTCCTCGGCTGTGGTCGATGTTGATGCGTGCGATGGCGCTGGGCTGTACACAAAATATTTATTTTATTTTATTTACTAGCTGTGCCCCGCGGTTTCACCCGCGTTAGAGAGGATCATTAGCATAAAGTGCCCTTCTGAAGTACCGTGGACCGGCTTTTTTGTAGGACTATATAAGATAAACATTAACATCATACATTACATAGGTGTACCTCTAGCGGTTTTGGCGGCGCATGCCAGAATAGCTCGCAGATGGTAGATTTTTTCCTACTTACTTGACACTTATCGTCATATTTTGGACAATTCACACAATATCTTTATAAATTGTAGCCTATATGTTATTCTGATGTATAAGCTATATTGTGGTAAAGTTTCATTCAAATCCATTCAGTAGTTTTTACGTGAAAGAGTAACAAACATCCATACATCCATACATACATACTTACAAACTTTCGCCTTTATAATAGTAGTAGGATTTATTTATATACTAGCTGACCCCGCAAACTCCGTACCGCGTTTAAATGTTTGGGGTGGGCGATTCTTATCACTTAGGAGTATGAAAAATAGATAGTAGCCGATTCTCAGAGCTACTAAATATGCATATAAAATTTTATAAAAATCGGTCAAGCCGTTTCGGAGGAGTATGGTAGCTAACATTGGGACACGAGAATTTTATATATAAGATAGAAACGCGCATGGTCCGGTGGTTAGCGTAGAACGCAAACGATCTATGCAACGATCTATACTGACATTGGTTGAATAATTTTATTATGTTTTTGAATTTTATTATGAATATTTGAATTTAACAAATGATTATTGAAAATTGAAGTTCTTGAATGTTTCTGTTATTTAAATTTTTTGACATGAAATGTAATAAGTATGTATATGACTATTTTATAATTTGACGAAAAATTTGACATTTAATTATTCATTATATTGTAATTTTTAATGTTTCCTACTTTTATATAGATGTTTAGTAAGGAAAATAAAAATGTATTTTTTCAACCTAATGCATGTTATGAGATAATAATAATGTAAACTACACTAACGGATTAGGTCACCTGTAATGTTAGTTGTAATTGGATATGAATAAATAAACTAAGCTAAACGGGCGCGGTCGGGTGTGAGATGGACCGCAAGTGTGGCAAAAGTGGCAAAAAAAAAAACATGCGCGTTTCCATGTTGTTGTTGACGATAGATAACAGTCGTTCAACCTTGTCGAAGGCATTATGGGCGGTTTGAAAACATCAGTTTGGCTTAGTTGCATAGACCGTTTGCGTTCTACGCTAACCGCCGGGCCATGCGCGCTTCAACTTTAAATAAAGATACGAAGGTGTAATTACCTCGGCACCATACTAGCGTCCAAGTCAGCGGTGGTGTTGGAGGTGTCCTTGTTTTTGCTGTCTCTCTTGTTGCTTTTCCGCGGCTTCTTCGGAGGCGCTCGCGATATGCACTGCGAGCAGTACCATTTGCCGCGGGGATTCTGTTGAAAATTAAAAAAAACTGTTTAGTATAAGTAAACGTATAAACTAAGGGCCTCTTTCACCACCTTCAAGTAAGGTGACAAGTACGCTAATTGTCGGTTAAAGTAACCCGTAACTTCAATTTCAATTCCACGTTTTTTTTTTATTTCTTTTTTTTTTTTATTCTACACGATGTTCGAGTAGCACTATGATATGATAAACTGACCTGTACTCATAGCTTTTACTTGCCAATTAATTTAACTTGGGACGTAACTCATCAACACTTTACTTGGAGATGGTGAACGAGACCCTGATTAATGTAAAAAACTGCATCTAAATTACTGCCCTGAGGGTGTGTGCCCAGAATGCTGGCAACATTACCTCGTTGAATAGCCAAGTTAAGGTCGCTGCATACGTAACGTGATAAAAACTCGGACGGAACGTGAACGGGACGGGGACGTGACGGGTTTTTACACGAACGGAACGGGACAGGACGGGACGGGATTTTGGAAAAATCGTTTCATACAAAATGTATATGAAAGAGCATATGTCACGGAGACACGGACGGGACGTGAACGTGGCACGGTGGTGGTGAACGTTCCCGTTTTGAACGAGGCAGTCACGTCCCCGTCGCGTTCACGTTCCGTCCGCGTTTTTATCACGTTACGTATGCAGCGACCTTTAGTGTTGACTAATTTTAAGAAAATTTATGATTAGTGTGGTTGGCTTATACGTAGCAAAACTATTAGTTGTTTTTTTTTGTTTATTATTATTTTCTTGGTGTATTTCTGAGTTATATCGGATCAAGTTGATAGTATTTTGTTTAATATAGGTTAATTACAGTGCACGAGTGTTGTGAAATAAATTAACGGCGTGGAAACATGTTTTTTCGGCTTGTCTCCAAAACTCCATCGGACACGTTCTGGTAAAGAAGCCATTAAACATCTGACTGACTAGACATACTGATACCTGACGACTTACTGATTTTTTCTATGACTACTAAGTGATGCAAAAATTATACATGACGCTGGCAATATGCACAGAGTTTGCGATGCCATTATTTAAAATAAAAACTATTGTTGTTCTACCGGGGAAGTACGCCCGATGCACTTTTTACGACATTGGAGCAAAAATGACATATTTGACATGTTTTGACCGAAAGGTGCAGAATTAAATGACAGGCGACCATCAGCCAACGGAGTAACAGTAGCACCATTTAATTGACGACCCACGTGGCGTAATGGTTACCATGTCGGATTGCCGATCGGAGGGTCCCCGGGTGCCGGAATCGAACCCGGGACCTCCCGATCGGCAGTCCGGCGTGGTAACCATTGCGCCACACGGGTCGTCAAACATAGGTCTTTTTTTATTTGAATGGAGTAGCAGACGAGCAGGCACGTGGTGTTAAGTGGTCGCTGCAGTCCATGGACACCTACCTAGAACCTCAAGCAAGTGTGGCCGGCAACTGAACCTTTCCACCGAAACACAACAGAATTAGTTCACGGCAGAAGTGGCTGTAGCGGTGGTACTTCCCCGGGCGAACTATAATAGTTCTACCACCTACAGAAGGACTCTCTCAAGGTATGCCGCTGAGCCCGATCTTCAGCTCTTCGTATAAAGTTACCTCGTCAGAATAGGCATGATGACAGATTTTTAAATACCTTTCCTTATTGTAGGTACACGTCTCCTAGTTTCGAAAAAAAGTTTATTTCAGCAATAAACTTAAGTTTTAACATAAATTAATGTGTTTTCTGCTATGTAATTTGAATTAAGCGCGAAAACGCTCGTAAGTGTCATGGCGTCGGCTTGCTCGTCAAACTTCAAGCAACACGATGACTTTTACTGAGACGTGACGTCATTCCTTTTGATTGGCGTTTCAGATAACATGGCCGATTGCTGTATTTAATACTTTTATTTTATTGTAAATCTTATTAATCTTAATGTTTATATTAAAACGGGATCATATTTTAGAACTTTTTTAGCGAATATTTTTCTGTAAAACCATTTATTCTCTGATTCTTTAATAGTGTCATCATGCCTATTATGCTCTTAAAATACTATTTTGAACTATACCTTAGGAAGCGGTGGATAGTGACAGTCCTGGTGGTACGCTCGGACACAGAGGGCACAAGGGATGGTCCTACCAGATGAAGCTCCACCGCACACGATACACACCCTCTCCCCTCTCGCCTTGTTCACGCATTCCCAACAATACCTGCAGAGATTACAAATTAATAAACAAAGCTATAAGCCGCGCAGATAAAGAAACAATCTGTAAATGGCGGGCGGTCTCATGCTATCTCGCTCACACACTCGCTCCGTCTATAGTCGCACGGCGTGGTACTGAATACAAAAAAAACGACAGTCTGGATTAGTATTCACATGTCGACATGGGCGTAGCACCATTGCCTGACGATGACCCATGCGAAGGGACAAGTGGTGGTGCTGAGTGTTTAATTTTGAATTATCATCATCACTATCATCATTGCCCTTATTTAAAATTATGTATTGATTAAATTTGGATAAGATAAAAAAAAATTTTATTTGCCCTATTTAACCCGCCCGCCCCAATGTAAGCAAAGTCCCGAGATAAAGTGATAATTTTTTTTAATAAGCAATTTTTTTTATTAATACTTATAACATACCGCGTTAAAAAACTATCAAAATTAAATAGCCGCTAGTACACTTCCTAAAATATTTTTAAAATTAATTAATTTTTACGACCTTTTTTGCTGACGCTCCTACAATTAACCGCCGCCATTTATAAATTGTTTCTTTATCTGCGCGGGTTTTACTACACAATTAAATACCTGATTTAAAAAAAATATAAAAATTACGAAAGATATATGGCTATTCAATAACCCATCCTACGGCATAGTTCCCAGAACGCTGGCAGCATTACCTCCCTGATCTGCTAAGCTAATTGTTTGTGCAAGGTAGCTGCCAGCCCTCCGGTCACCTAAAGGCAGGATGAGCCTGGTCGATATGTCTCTCATGGTCTAATATCTCTGGACGATTCTCGATCTAGGTAAGTGGAAGCACAAGAGGGAAGATGGAGCGAGAATCGTCCATTGAAATCATGGCAACCTCTGTGACGGTGACCACTCACCATCAGGAGGCCCGCGTGCCTGTTTGCTGGTTTTTTTTTACATAAAAAATCTCATTTTTTTTTTAAATTACCAGTCTCCTTCGGGTATTTTGTCCATCCTAGGTTTAAAGCAGTAAGTGTGGTAACCCTTGTCACAACCGTCACACAGAAGCAACTGGTCCTCGTTGTCACCGGACAGGCAGAACTGGCAGTTCTGTAACCAAAACATTTCATTGAGAAACTTATACATTTAGTTAATAACCCACACTAAGATTCTCTATATGGTACAGGTACCATTGATACACACACAAAGACAGACACACCAAAGCCTTATTACAAACATTTAAGCTGGAGTTTTGGCGGGAAACCGAAAAAGACATTGTGCTCTTGTTTTATTTTTACTTTTTGAAGTTTCTTGGTATATTTTTAAGTTATATCGGATAAATTTGATGGCATTTTGTTTTATATAGGTTGATTATAGTGCACGAGTGTTGTGATTTAAAATAACAGTGCGAAAATATATTTTTTCGCTTGCCTCGAAAACTCCATTGGTCACGTTTTGGTAAAGAAGCCATCGCTTTACTTCAATGTCTGACTGACTTGACTGACTGATTACTGACGACTTTAGCTATTATTACTTGTCCAGTTTCACCGAAACTGGCAAAAACGTGATGCAAAAATTATACTTGACGCTGGCAATATGCAGAGTTTGCGATACCATAATTGAAGAAAAAAACATTTAAGCTCATCATTGCCAAAAACAAACACATACACAAAAATATTCTGTTGCTATGCCAAAATAGGTTGATTTAATCTTAAGTATGCGGACTTGGTATACGTAATTAATTTTATATTAGAAGTTATCGTAACCAAAATAAACAATGTTTAGGTCTTAAAATAACCTAAAAGTATTTTTGCCACCTTTGAGAACACCGGACACGTAAATAAAAATACGATTTCGATATAAGAATCATAGATGAACGTGCAAAGACAAATCTTGAGTAATTTCTAGATAAATAAAATTATATAGTAAATTTTTTTTTTCAATAAAATAAAATGATCAACAATGAAACAGAATGGACAAGCATGATAAAAGGTGCTTTTTATCAATTTTATAAACAGGTCACAATTAATGAAATACTTTATTAAGTATGCCAAAATATTTTTAAAAATAATGAAGTTCACAAAGTTCGTAAGGCAGTTCTCTTGTGAGTTCCGTTATGGCATTACTAACCCCAAGAAAGACACAGCATATGCAAGATTCTAAAAAACCGTTTAAATAAAAAAGTATTCACTACTAGCGGGCCCGGCAGACGGCCTTTAAGTTATCAAAAATTCTCAAGACATCAAACACAACATTTAAAAATTAAACCAATTTTTTAAAAGTTTTATGGAAATTTTCAACCCATATAACGAAACTTTACTCACATGAAACTGATTCGATTGGCATGAAAAAAAAATTTGCTTTTTTTATTATTTTTTCAAACAAAACATTAAAAAAACAGATTAGTTTTGGTCCACCAAAAGTACTTTTGGATTAAATCACAGGGCCCAAAATAGAATTTAAAAAAACGATTTATATAGCCTGTTAAAACTTTATAAATTATAGAACGCATATTGTTACTATATTAACTATTTGAAATATAACTCAAGCAGTTTTAAATGGCTACGCATCTCGGTTAAACCATTGATATGCCGCTCGTAAAAAACGTAGATGAGTCACACACGTTAGAAAAGTGGATAAAATAGGACAAGTGGACAAAACCATCATCCGAACTAAATCACCGCTTCGGTATGTCACTATGTGCCACTATAGGAACCTGCTGGATTCTAAAGTAACTTGCTGGCATCTGTAGTAATCTGTCGGTAACTATCTTGTTAGATAACGTACTTAGAAACTTGGTAATGCGGCATTCTTGAGAATAATAAAATAATCTGACATTAAACCATTTATTTATGCACCAAATTTTGATTAGTTATTCTATAATAAAACATGAACAATTACATCATGAAAGTCAACACATTATCACATTAAATTTCGAGCATTACTGTATTTTTCACTACACATATTGCATATATGTATTATATTACTAAAGTTTGTCCGCTTGTATTTTTTTTTTCAACCTTTTTTTTTATGTCCCACTGCTGGGCACAGGTCTCCTCACACTAGTGATCCGTAGTCCGCTTGTATAATCTATCTTAAGTAATTACTACCTTAGTAAGCCGGAATTTGAGAAAAAATAAATATAACCTACGTTTTGTTACTAGCATATCGACGGAAAAAACGTCATATATTCCGACTTACTTAACCAACGAAACTATAGTTACTCACCGCTTTCATGATGCTCTTATCCCAAGCGACACCAGCTTCTAACGCCTGCAGCAGCATTGCGAGCTGCGCGGAGGTGTTGCATCTGGCCACTGCCTCCCGCCACGTCGCCAGACCTCGGGCTATGCCTTTTTCTGCTGCAATAGGAAGAATATCCATTATTCTTAGTCGACTTTTTGTATTACTAATTTTACTAATTTTTACTTACAATTTTTTTACTAATTAATACTATTTTTTTCTGTTTTTTTTTCTCCTTGTAACATTTCGTTACTGTTCCTTTATTACCGCCTTCATCGATCTCCCACCACCTTAAGGTTGACTAGTAGAGAATGCTCTAAGCTTGAGTCTAACCATTAAGTCCGCATTCTATCCGATGCTTTTGAACGGTAGAAAAGTTTAAATAAATAAGTAACTGTTCCATGTCATGAAGTTCGTTCGGCTGAGGCGTGCACATTCACTTTGTTTTAGTGTACGTAACCTCGAGAGCTTTCAGTGTCGCATAACGTCAGTATGACAACTAAACATAAAAGATTTGTGTGAGAAAAGATATATTTTGAACTATAATATACTTATATAATAGAATAATTTTTCAACTTAGTTGCGCTTGTCAACCACAAGCAGAGCCGTTAGGACTTCGTAAAATGGAATATCGATAGCAGTTCATTTAAAACTATGCTTCTATATGATATCAGTCTTTGTAAACGTTTATTTTAAACTGTAATGGAGTAGCAGGAGAGTCTGCACCTTCAATAGGGACCCAGCACCTTGGAAGAGGATACCGGAAAGTGTGATTTGTACCGCACTAAAACCCCCTCGGTGGTTGCCTCTGCGCTTGGGGAGGACTCCGGGATCTCCAGTGGAACGCACCGGTGTCCTCCACGCGCGGCGCCCCGGAACGGACCAGCAGATGTGCTCTCCTGCACCCTCAGGCTCTCACGGCGGCATGCGGGGCCGCTGGCTGGACGAATTAAGCTCCCACTAGCACCACCCGCATCCCCGGGAGCCCCCTACGATTAGGTATGGGATTTCGTAGCTCTATTCTTAATCCCGAAGCTACAGGGACTGACACTTTTGTGCCTAGCAGAGACTTTTAAAGGGGAGAAAAATAATTATATTTTAAACAACTGAACTCTAGTGTTTAAAAGTAGTAGACAAATGTACTCTATATCTATTTATTTTTAACGAGACTAATAAATTTGCAATCTGTAGCGCGTGAAAGGTGATCGAAAGACATAGCTGTCACTTTCCGAGCGATTAAAAAATGCGAATATCAAGTGAAACACTTTTATGGTGCACTATTTATTATTGCATGCAAAATTTATATTGAAATTAGCTTTTAAGTATATATATAAATTAGCTTGCAAAACTTTGTATTTCTGATTAGAAATAGCCAATGCAAATTCATCTTGATTCGATATTATCTTGGGTTCACCTGTTTATGGTATTTGTAATGAATTTATTACCTTTTCCCTCATTAGGACTGTCCGAGTTCTGCGGTGACGTAGCCGACGCATTCCCATGTTCGCCTTGCAACACCGCACCCAGGTTAGCTTCGTTCGTACTGGGAACAAATTCGTTATTGTTGATACAAAAACACATTTATGATCTTTGACTTACAACCCAAATCCAATATACCAAGCCTTAGACCTCTTGTAGACACAGTTTTTTTTGACGTGATAACGTCTTTAAAATCGTTTTAGTCGGGTGACATGTTCAGAAACTTGTGTCACACCAAAACCTCACGAGCGCGATCGCAGGTATAACGAGAGAGAGACGGACCGATCTCCCGTCTCATCTCGAGCGCTGCCAGTCATTCCGTGAAACTTGTCACGCGGAATCCTCACGAGCGGAGGCTGGCATAGCGTTCGAGTGAGTGGACCGATCTTCCGTCTCTCTCACTCTAGCGGCATACAAACGAATGGAGATTTTCTCGTGCGGACGTTATCACGTAAACTTCTCGATCGTAAACCTACTTTACAAACAATTTGCCGTTTTTTTTTGGGTAAAAATATACGGTTTATTTGCCGTGAACACAGTGACAGCTTGCAGTACGGCAGCGGCGCCGTGCCGTAACTCCGCCGCGATCGTCAACAAGCTCCCACTGAATTTCAAACAACACTAACAAACGTGCCTACACACCACACGACGCATTAACCGTAGACTTTACGCCAAAAAAACGTGTCTACAAAAGGACTTAGTCTTGTCAGATGTAAGGAGTTAAAGCTCCCTGCAAACGTGACCGGCAACCACTCTTTCCCATCAATACACAGCAGTGGTGGGAGTTATTAGGTCGAAACATGCACGTGCCTTATTAACTGGTTAAATCTCTTATCTCTGGCATTATTTCAACAAAGTAAGATATGTTACACTCCAAGGTTAAACTTTTAAATTTCATATAATTAGAAACGTATATTATGTCTTTAAATAAAACTTATTTTCGGACAAAACTTTAACGACATTAAAATTAATTGTAATATCTAAACATAGACCCTTCACCATAAACACAACAGCGCAAACCACACAAAACAAAAAATTTGAACAATACACACACACATTACAATTTTAACATCAAAATTATTATTAATCACACCACCATCAGGCAAAAACACTTAACAAACACACAGATTAACTTTAATCATATTGAGTTAATCACAGTATTTTTTTTATTTTGATGTATAACACTAAATTCCGAAAAGCGAGTGAAAGTTGCAACCATGTTCTGTAGACAGATTATTTTTAATCTATACTAATATATATATAAAGCTGAAGAGTTTGTTTGTTTGAACGTGCTAATTACTCCGCAACTACTGGTTCGAATAAAAAAATATTTTTGTGTTGGATAGTCCATTTATTGAGGAAGGCTATAGACTATATAACATAAAATGAAATAGCTTAAAATGAAATAGTTTATTAACATCCTAGGTAATAATATAGACTTGATGTTTGTCATTGTTGTACGGCCATCGGCTGACTACTACCAAAGTCCACGCGGACGAAGTCGTGGGCGGCCGCTAGTTAAGTCATATTGGAAGACTAAAGAAATTGAGATAATTCGTCAGTCAGTCAGTTGGATTCCTTATCTTTAAATGCAAATGAGATTTAAGTATTGATAATATTCGCTATAACCGTCAGTCATGCAACTACTTCAAGGGAGTAAGCTTGATTTTTTTATATAAAAAACTAGTGGGCCCTGCAGACGTTGACCTGCCTTAAAAGTATTGAAAGAGGATTTGCTTTTTATTATCTAAAAGAGATTTCATGTTACTGTCAAACAAAAATATAAAAACAAATAATGACATCTACGAACTGTCCTGTTATTCTTACTGTGTCAAAGTTTAGAACGACACGGCACGAAATACAAACGTTTGACAGGTAGGAACAATAATATGGGAAAACTAAATGAATAAAAAAAATATTAAAAAAAAACATTTTCCAGTGGACCGAATTATGAATCTAAACCATCCTCGAATCCACTTGAACACACACAAAAAAGTCATTAAAATAGGTCCAGCCGTCCAACGTTCACTGTCAACACACGTACAGAAGAATTATATATATAAAGATGTACAAGTACTGATTAATAATTATTTCATTTTATAATAATTTTTAAAATTGATTTAATCGCAAAAAAATGTAAAATTCGTGTTTAAAAAGTGGTGGCAGTTTCTATTAAGGAATAATACATAATGGCTAAAAATATTCAAATAGTGCCTCTAGTGATATCTATTTGTATACAGAAGTAACAATGTCATTCAGATGAAAGTGGATGAAATATTTTGCTAATCTATAATCTATAATGTATCATTCTATCAACAAGCGTAAAGTTTGGCTGCAACCCTTTTTGCGTCCCACTGCTGGGCACGGGTCTCTCCCCATTTTTGGGAAGGCCTGGAGCTTACTCCACCACGCTGCTCCAACGCGGGTTGGTGGAGATGCGGGCTAGTGGCCAACCCGCTGTCGGATGTTTTCAAACCGCCCATAAGGCCGCCGACAAGGTTTAACGACTGTTATTTATCCCGAAGCACGGAAACGCGCATGAAATTTTTTGCCACTTGCGGTCACCCATGTCACACCCGACCTATATCTATACTAATATATAAAGCTGAAGAGTTCGTTTGTTTGTTTGAACGCGCTAATCTCAGGAAATACTGGTTCGAATTGAAATAGTATATTTCATTACAAGTGCGGAAAGGCTGTCATTGCAAGGAGTTCCGACAAATGTCTACCCGAGCCGAGGCGCAGCCGAAGGTGAGGGTTGACAGTCGGAACTCCTTCCAATGACGGTTCCGCACGTGTACTGAACAGCTATTTTTAATACAGTTGCGAAAAAATGAAGCAATTTAATAAAATAATAAAAACTCGCAAAGAACATTTTTGAAAAATGGCGCCAATCGTAAAAGAATACCTATATGCAGAGATTTTTTTTGTTTTCTTCAGCCATTCTGGCAAAGGGAACTATGCCCATACAGCCAAGTCTTCAGTAGATTTTTTTATTGATAGGTAATGAAAATGTTAATGAGATGAAATGAAACGAACTCATTGAATCAAATCATTAAATCTGATATTGAAACAAATTAGTAACTTCATTTTAGAAATATTTGCATGAATCATAAAAATTTCTAAAACTTCGTGGTTGTTTTTTTTTCTTTTTAATACACATTATTTTGACAGTTGGGAAAGATCCCATGTCTATTAAAAAGAACGCACGAGTGCGGAAAAGGTAAAGAAAAAGCACGAGTGTGTAATAGCCCACTTCCCCCACGCTATACGTCCCTGCAATACGTCACTTTTTGAGCAACTGTATTAAAAATTTCTTTTTTTCTTTATGTGTTGGATATTCCATTTATCGGAGAAGGCTTTAGGCTATATAACATCACGCTATGACTAATACCAAACTCCACGCGGACCAAGTTCCGGGCGGCCGCTAGCTAGTAATAAAATTGAACTTCACGAATGGCCATCACCCCAAAAATCGCACACAAAACACAAATTACCTGAACCCGTCTACCACGCACTACACGACACTACAGCGAGCCTATAAGTATCAAGTTTCACTTTACCTAGCATACCTTTGTACCAAAGGCGGCTTGAGGTACCGACGCTCGATGTGGGCCTCCACGGCGGCCAGCTTGTGCCGCGCCCGGGCCACGATCTCGGCACCGGTGGCCTCCTCGGGCAGGGTCAGGCGGGTAGGCCTCCAGCCCTTTACTTGCATGGATGCGGCCGCCACTCGCTCTTCTAACGCTTCCACCTGTTGGAAACATGGACTTAGTTTTTTTTATTGTTAACTTAACCATATGGTTGTTACAAGGCTTGAGAGTAAATAAGGATCAAACTTGTTTCAATATTAAACATTTCATCCTCTTTTTTAAATTTTCACATAGTGAACTTTTTCGCTCATTATTATGATGATATGATTGTTGAAATAAGATGTTAGGACAAAAATGAGTTTCTTGTAAAATCTAATAAAAAAAATAACACTTCACACTCATAACCCCACAGTAACAAAAATCTATTGTGTGTCTATGTTACCCTGTGTCGCGGGTACCATAGACACACACAAAGACAGAAACACAAACACCCAGACCGAGAATAGAAATTTAACCTCATCTTTAAAATTTCAGTTTCGCCGGGAATCGAACCCGGGACCATTCGATCGCAGTCCATCGTGGTAACCATTGCGCCACACAGGTCGTCGATTCTAATAAATATTCAATCTTGTGATTAGAAATCTGAACCTATGTATGTATGTACAGTTTTGACCAATCAAAAACAAGACTTAGATTTATCTGAAACTAATCGATTTCATTGTGTTTTAGATCATCTCCTAATTCATTTTAATATTTTCGTTTTCCGTGTTTTTTTTTTTCATTTTAATAGATTCACTCTTTATATAGACATCATAATTTCCTTACAGGGGTTCCTCAAGGTTCATCCATTGTGCCCATTTTCCAATACGTTATCAAAAAAACGGCAAGAACTATTGAGGGGTCACCCGTCAAAATCTCTATTAAACAACCTATTTTAATATTTTCATTTTCCATATTTTCCATTTTAATAGATTCACTCTTTAAAGATATAGACATCATAATTTCCTTATAGGGGTTCCTCAAGGTTCTTCCATTGTCCCCACATTCCAATACCTTATAAAAAAACCGGCCAAGTCGGTCTAGCTCACATAGGGTTCCGTACCATTATCTAAAAATATCACGTTTATTATACCCCCTTAATTTATTTTTTAAATTTTTTATATTTGCTGTTATTAGAGACAACAGAAATACATCATCTCGTGAAAATTTCTAATGTCTAGCCATCACGATTCATGAGATACAGCCCATTATTTAAAAAAATCACGTTTATTGTATGGGAGCCCCTTAAATATTTATTTTATTCTATTTTTTAGTATTTGTTGTTACAGCGGAAACAGAAATACATCATCTGTGAAAATTTCTAATGTCTAGCCATCACGGTTCATGAGATACAGCCTATTATCTAAAAAAATCACGTTTATTGTATGGGAGCCCCTTAAATATTAATTTTATTCTATTTTTTAGTATTTGTTGTTACAGCGGAAACAGAAATACATCATCTGTGAAAATTTCTAATGTCTAGCCATCACGGTTCATGAGATACAACCCATTATCTAAAAAAATCACGTTTATTGTATGGGCGCCCCCTTAAATATTTATTTTATTCTATTTTTTAGTATTTGTTATTACAGCGGAAACAGAAATACATCATCTGTGAAAATTTCTAATGTCTAGCCATCATTTTCATGAGACACAGCCTGATGACAGACAGACGGACGTAAAGGGCAGGCTTAGTAATAGGGTCCCGTCGGCACTTCAGGTACGGAACTATTGAAGGGTCACCCGTCAAACTCTCTATTAAACAGCCTAACTTACCATAGCCAATACTTGCATGTCTACTCTTCTAGCGGTGTTGGCGCAGAAGCTCCCAGGACTGTCCGGACTGGGGAAGCCGCCATTTTGTGCGATCACTCGGTCCGCGTGGGATACCGACAGTGTTGTTAGGAGGGTGTCGCCTTTGTCGATGTACAGCTGAAACAATGGACAAGTAGTTAAAAATTGATTCAATTTAGACAACTAGAAATAATTTTGTGCCGTATCCGAAAACCTATATTGTTACGCCCATACTGAAATTTTTTTCAGTTTTTTTTGAAGTGAAAACTTCATTAGCGGCGTTGTGCGCTTTTTTTGGGATTGGTAAAAAATGTTAAACTCGCGTCAGAACACGTGGCCTGATCGAATATTCGTAAGACGGAGGGGTGACAGCTGATGGCTCGACTGTCTTTCGTTCGAAAAATTCGTTTATATCAAGTATTTGAAATATGGACATTGAACAAAGTGCATCTATAAATGAAAAAAGTGACGAAGAAATAGTGAAAGAAAATGAGTGAGTACTTTATAAAAATACTACATGAAAACTTACTGAAAATACTAGATGAAAACCTACTGAAAATACTAGATGAAAAATAATACTGAGAATAAAAGCAATTCGTGCGAAATTATTCCCTCTAACCATTCCAACATATCAAAAAGGCGCAACGTTAATGTTCAATTTTTACTTCTGCCGGCACTACCGGAGTGCAGCCCGTTTTTTTTTTTACTTTTTCAATGTCTCATTGCTGGGCATAGAACTCTGAAAAGAGGGTTTTGGCTACAATTCACCATTGGTGGTGGCAATCACGGTGGCATAGTATGGATTTGGTGAACATCATGCATTTCAGTAATTTTGTATAACTCTCATGGTCAAAACAACGATGCGCGCCGAGATTTGAACCCTGGTACGCGCGTCGACGGCTCTATCCTAAACGTTATCTTTATATTATCTTATCACAAACCACTCGTCGATCGCTGCTCAGGGGCAGCCAGTTTTAAGTTAAAATTAAATTAAAATAGTAGTATGTTTACAATACCTACATGTAAATATGTAATTAAAAAATATAATGTCAACTATCAAGAATATTACTTTACTATTCTCCTTTTTATGACTTGTCTTCCTTACCTTGTTATTCATAGTGGGTAGATGTTGTGTGAGAGAGGAGTATAGTTCCCTCTCTCTCACTCCTCTCGGGTGTAGTGCGTCTATCAGCTGCTTCATTTGTTCCGGTTCCGTTATGCGCCACCAGCCGTGTCTGTGGACAAACAAACACTCATTACATTTTAATGAAATAGGTAAACGTCACTAGTACTGGGGTTACTTATGTAGGAAGAAAAGGCTGCCTGCCAGGTCGGTCAGTCTGAACGTGTAGTGAGTGCGAGAATGAATGATGAGAATGAATGAGTCTATGGAAGGTTGTCTATGTGTGGTATAGCTTAACCTCTGTAGAACCGGAAACATCAATAGCTGTCGTCAAAAAATTTACACCAACGACCGGTGACATCTATTGATGTCCTCTCGACCTCGCGCTGTTTAAAGCTGTATTGCTTTAAAAATAAGTTTCTATTTAGTCTGGCGTATTTTTAAATTCATAGAGGAATAAATTCTCCGTTCATTGGGTCATTTAACATCTGTAGGTTGGTAGTGAAATAAAAAGAAATCTCTGTTGCAAAAGCGACACTCCTTCAGTCGTCAAATTTGCTTGGTAATACTCAGTGACAGTTTGTGCTAGTGCCGGTTTTTTCCTGATTTATGTGGATTTTTCTACTGAAAACGTAAGTAAAGTGTTATAATTATTTCATTTATAGTGTTTTTAGTAATAACAAATATCCAGAAGTTTGATGCGCGTCATATTTTTTGGTATAAAAGGTTTTCAAAATGAAGTGGAATTGCGCGGGGCCACAACAATGGCGCTGTTTTGGTTTTAGCTCAATTATTACACAATTTAGTGGTTAAAAACCATTACTGCCATACATATGTAGAAAGGTTATTTTATAAGGAATCCGTTTCTGTATCTTTTGCTATATTTTATCATTATTATACAAATGAATCAAGATCAATTCTGTGTGTGAATTTTGCGCATTGAAGTTATATTTTTTTCTGCTATTATTACGTTACAAAACCATGACAATCACTAATAGTATAAAGATAATTTATCAGGGAATCTATATTTTATTTATATTATTCGATTAGTAATTAGTTTTCTTCATAATTTGAATATAAAATCAAACGAATACAGACTTTACCGTGCATCCGTCGACGCCTTATGGAGTTCGCAATAAGGTTCATTTTACGATAAGTGCGCACTGACAAACTCTGTTGCTTGCGTGTTTGCTTGCGTGATTTGAAAAGTAATGAAAAAAAATTTAATTACTTTTCTTGGCATTTTTACGTCTATTTGTGTATGAAAAGTGTCAATGAAAATTATATTGCAGGAAAGGCAATTTCTTATTCTTTATGAGTGTGCCCCCTGATTTTAATTAGATTAATTATAAAATTCGTTAAAAGAATTTTAACGTGACCTCGAATTTTTTTCCTATTTTTTCCGACTTTTCGTTTTTCATCTTCTACGAAGTATGTTTTTCATTCAATGAACCTGAAAAAAATATACAACGTTTCGAGATACTTTACCTAAAGAATAAAGGAATAACTAAATGAATACGACTAATACTATCATTGCAATTAAATTTTCAATACACCGTCATGTGCGGCGCGCGAAAAAAACATTACGTAACTTCAACCTCAAATTTGTTAAATTTTTTGTATGAACACATACTTGTATTATACTTTATTAGAAAGGTCTTTTCATGTAGATTCTGAATATATAAATAATGTGCCACATTTTTTCTTTGATTATATGTTACATTCGTTTTATACCAAGCGGAACAACAATCTAAACATGCGGACTCTTTGTTTGGCTTTGAACGATGATTATAAAAACAAAACACACTGTAGAAGTACTAAATAGCTATAAGGTGTAAGCTTGTTTCATTCCCTTCCGAGAAATGTAACTGGAGTCGTTGTAAGTGTAAACATCTGGTCGCAGGAACATAAATAACACTCGTAGTGCGTATCGCGGCAAAAAATCTCTAGACCCCCGGTCGGAATAGTGTATTGGCGCGAAAGCGGCCCGGTTGGCAAGAGGTTAAGAAGGTGATCGAGTAAGACGTATAATTTTCATATTTTTTTTGTAAAAGTGCTAAAGTTAAAGTTGTTAAAAGTTGCTATAAAGACGAATTTTAATTCTAAAATCCCACGTGTATGAGTTCCGTAAGAAAAGATAATACCAGATTTTTATAAAGAGCTTCCATAGTAAAGACTTGTTTAAATCAATGGTAATATAAAGTGTGTCGAAGCGATTGATTAATCTTCACGTATTTTCTGCAATATTTAAAAATATCACAACAGTGTTCAAACTTTTCACAAACGAATCATAAAAGAAAATTAAGAATCTCTTCAGTCACCGAGGGTACCTTGCAAGACTATTTAAAATTTTTGAAAGAGCGCTCTACATTCTCGCAAACGTTATTTCACTGTTATAAGTCAACAGGAAGCACCCTATCAATTTTGATCCCTAAAGGCCGGTTTCCACCGCGAACGCAGCTGTCATTTTCTGAGTATACGATACAATAAATAACATTCTGTATCACTCAACATCGCAAATTGCCAACACAACACGACCGCTCGCAAGTAGGGTTGCCAGGTGAGTCGCGAAAAAATACCGGACAACCCCAAAAGGGGGGGGGGGGTATATGCTAGGTTGCAAAAAGTACTGGTTTTTATACTAATATTTTTTTATTTATTAATCAACGTTACATAAGTCAACTAAATTAGTAACAAAATATAATGCAATCATAAAATTGTGGTCGACAAGACTATGCTAACTTTGAGTGCTTGTGACCAGTAGTACCGACTTTCCTCAAAATACCGGACATTGTTCGGTCCGGTATGACCATTTATTTTTGACCGGACAGGCCTCGAAAATACTGGACTGTACGCTTAAATATCGGACATCTGGCAACCCTACTCGCAAGTCGCAACTAGTTCAGAGCCCTTAGTGTGAGTTTGTAAACGCGCAAACGTTACTACTGCGTCAGAGTTAAAATTGGACAGATAGATCTGACCTGAAAGGAATAAGGTCGATAATTAAATTCTTAACGCAAACGCGATAGTAACGTTTTCGCGTGTGCACGCTTACACTAAGGCCTCTGAACTCCAACTAAACACGCTCTCTGTGGAAATCGAGTATTCATTTCCTATTTCTCATTTTCCGTTCAGCTCGCTCTGCTCATTCACCTGTTTCATTTCTCTTTTGCGGTGGAAATCAAACGAATAAACTCTGTCTTAGTAGGACGAAAACCTAATTTATGATAACGAAGTCCGCTCCGCTTAGCTATTTTCAGCTCATTACGCTTTCGCGGTGGAAACCCTGCTTAAGAGTGTTAAATATACGGTTTTTGCCGGGTAATTTGTACATTCATTAATTCCTTTAGTTTTTTCATAGCTTCATGGGACTGTAAACCTGAGTAATTATATGGTAAATCCATAGGTGAAATTAAAAAAATCAAGTCTATAACTCGACGCGTTCCTGAAATTAAGAGTCTTAACTGTCAGACAGACAACAAAGCGAACCCATAAGTGTTACGTTTTTTTTTTCTATTTAGGTACGGGTAAAAACTGGTAGTCTACACTGATATTATAAAGAGGAAAGATTTGTATTTTTGTGATGAATAAACTTAAAAACTACTGTTCCGATTTCAAAAATTCTTTCACCATTAGAAAGCTACATTCACCCTGAGTAACATAGGCCGTTTACCGTGGGAAAATGCTTCATTCCTACGTGAAAGCGGGTAATAGGGTTGTAGCGACCTTCTGCTACTCATCAAGAGATGGCACCCGGGTATTTCTGAATCACGCTATCGAAGTTTTCGGAATATCCTACCATACAAGGTCCGAATTGAATCAGTTGGAGTGCGGCCGCTCCCCGGGCATGACCACCTCGCCCGGCGGGAAATCTCCCTTTGCCAAAGGGTCAACGCGGTTGAAGCATATGGGTAAACGCCTATGATTTTAATATAGCAGTGAAGCCTGGAATACATAGGCAATTTTTTTATCCTACGGGGACCCACCTTTCCGCGACCAGGCCGCTTACGCGCCAAAACACGCTGTCGACCAGGGGTCTAGAGATTTTTTGCCGCGATACGCACTACGAGTGTTATTTATGTTCGTGCGACCAGATGTTTACACTTACAACGACTCCAGTTACATTTCTCGGAAGGGAATGAAGGGTGAAGCCGCTGGCGGAAGGCTAGTGGTCTTATAAAGGTCGCAAACCTCAGCTCCCTCGGCACGAAGCTCCCCTGCAGTCGGGCCGGCAGCCCGTGCAGCTTGCACGAGTCGAGCTGCAGCATCTCCTCGTGCGTCATCTGTATGGGCGGCGGGCTGTCGCACGTCACGTACGTGGACAGCGCGTTGAAGTTCAGCAGGCCCAGGCTGGACAGCCCCGAGGCCTTGGCCTTCTGCGCCGCCTGCTCCTTGGCCGCGTCGGCCTGCAATTCCTTTTCTAGGTCGTTGTCCTGCGAAACGGATATGGGTGAATAAATATTGAACTCTTCACGACGACTCGCACTCTCCATAACGGACACGTGCAAAGGCAGGAACACAAACCAATACCAGAGACAACATTCTATTTTATACCTTATTAGGAATCGAACCCAAGACCCTCAGCATTTCGGTAAGGAAACCATTGCGTCATACGTACATTAGTTCTCAATGTTCATTAAATAAAAAATGCTTCACACTCATAGCCCTACAGTAGAGATATACTCTGTGTCGTGGGTGCCATGGACTCACACAAAGACAAAAACACAACACCCAGAACGAGAACAGAAATTTTAAACTCATCATTCAAATTTTTCTTCGCCGGGAATCGAACCCAGGGCCCTCCGATTGGCAGTCCGGCATAGTAACCTGGACCAACCTAGGTCTTCAAATGAAAAGTTATTGAATAGCTTAAATATATTTAAGAAAAATATAATAAAAAGAGACTTTAAAGCTTTACATTGCTAAAAAAAATTTGAATCAATTTTCATTGGATAAAAAATATTACTTTTTAAATGTCAGTAATATTTAAGATAGGTATACATTGATTTAAGATTATTGAAATGCCATCAGAAATATAAGTCTGACTATTCTAGAATCTTCATTTCTCCACACATACAAATACACACTCATAGCCCCACAGTAAAGTAATTAATACCTTGTGTCGTGGGTGCCATGGACACATACAAAGACAGGAATACAAACACCAAGACAGAGAACAGAAATTTAAACTCATCATTCATACTTCTGTTTCGCCGGGAATCGAACCCGGAACCCCTCTATTGGCAGTTCGGAATGGTAACCATTGCGCCACGCGGATCGTAAATACTTTGCAGATGGCAATGTACATGTGGTGTTAAGTTGTTAGTGGTCAAGCTATTATGAAAATACAAAAATACTGACCTGTTCCTTACTATCCTCCTCCTCTTCCGACTCCTGACTATTATCCTTATTGAGACTCGCGTCCATCATATCCTGGTCTAGCCCCGACATGGTAAGACTAGAATCCGCGTACACATTATTACTGGGCACTTGAACACTAGTCACCATACTGTTCAACGTGAACAGACTCGGATCGTTCAACAAGTGCAAGTTGTTTGACACGTCCCACTTATGTCCCTGACACATTATCACTTCGGCACACGTGTGAGTATTGTCACAAAACACTGGACACTTATCTTGAGATTTCTCCTCGTTGATATTAGAGAGGAAGGAAGATTCGTGACGTAATATTGAGAACCATTTTCCGTCTGAAATTTTAGCGTACAACGCCGCGTGCGCAGCTTCGATTTCCATCTGTTCCTTCTTCAATTCGTTCTCTTCTTTGATCTCTTTCTCTATCTCCGCCTTTTTGGCGGCGTCGAGTTGGGAGGACACCGCTTCAGCCATCTTGCGTAACTCTTCGAGATTGTTGACTAGATCGTCTTTGCTTTCCACCGTTTCTTTCTCATTCTCATTTTTGACGACGTTTTCGACTTTGACGATTTCTTGCGGCTTGTCCATCGGTTCGGCCTGAGTCGCGAAGAGGGGTTTGTGGGTCGGTTTCTGGACCAAAAAGGCGGTTGGGATGGAGTCTTCTATGTCCAACATATCTTCTCCTTCGTCGTGTTGCTTTTGTTGGATGTATTTTTCTTCCATCTTTATGCCACCTGATAAAAGAAATTATGTTTTATGTGAAGTTTTATACATATATATTATATAATTATCTATTTTAAGATTATATTGCATCCAGTGACAACATATAAATGACGTGACGATGTAATAATATGTCGGAAACCTTACATTTTGTGCGTTTTATTATATTATATGTATATATAAAATTCTCGTATCACAATGTTAGTTACCATACTCCTCCGAAAAGGCTTGACCGATTTTTATGAAATTTTATATACATATTCAGTAGGTCTGAGAATCGGCTACTATCTATTTTTCACATCCCTAAGTGATAAGGGTGGCCCACCCCAAACATTTTAAGGCGGTAAGGAGTTCGCGGGGTCAGCTAGTATGTATGTATATATATGCCTATCGTTCTCTCTCTCAATTACGAGAAGAAACCTGCGGAAAGCAGTGGGAAATAAAAAGGGTTGAAAAAAATGTTTACATAGTTACTTATTTCAAACATTAGAGTCTACATTGTAGACAGTACATTTTACTTTTATATCACCAAGAGTTTGTGACTCAAACCGTCTATAAACGTTTGTGTGCATGTGTGTGCGTTTGGTATGTGTATGCGCGTGTGGTAGGTTTGTGCGCGTGTGTGTATGAGTAAAAAAATTACCGTTCCACACTTATAGCCCCACAGTAGGGTAGGTATACCCTGTGTCGTGGGTGCCATGGACACATACAAAGACAGAAACACAAACACCCAGACCGAGAACAGAAATTTAAACTCATCATTCCAATTTCTGACTCGCCGGGAATCGAAATTCAGGACCCTCCGTATGGTATGGTAACCATTGCGCGACGCAGGTTGACTAGTATAATAAAATGACACATAAAATTTGACCTACTTATGCAAACCGGAAACAACCCACACATTATGATGATGATGATGATAGTTTTGAGAAAAAGCTGTTTAATGTATTAATTACACAACTGATGTTTTGTGGATTGGTAAACATCTCATGAAAATGTATTGTTCTGTCAAAATTGTCAGATCATTTTGATCTTTACAGGCTCGAAAGAAGGTGCAATTTTAAGCTTTTCTATGTCCCTAACTCAATTTCGGCATGAGTGTGGATTGGTTCCGGTTTGCGTAAATAGGTCCAATTGTTGGAGAAATTCTTACCTTCAACCTTACACGTGCCATGTTTGACGTTCGGCTCATATTTGATGATCTGGGTGCGATCGCTGAGATTCAGCTCCGTTTTGATGCTGCGTAACTCTAACGCTTCCGCCGCCGCCTCGGCCGCTGCGAAAGATTCATCTTGAGGCGACGGGGCCGGGGAGAGTTCCTTCTTCTCTTTTATTGCTGTTGGAAACGATATCATTGTTCAGATATTTTGAATTCAAAGATTTCAAAGATTTTTATTGACCACAAAGCTATTTTGCGGACATGCCCTTCGTAAAACCTTTTGTTACGTATTGGCAACAACTCCAAAATAGTTTAAAGAGTCATTACCAAAGCAAGGAAAGTATCGTATAGAAATTTTAAACAATTTTACTTTTCATATTATGAAGTGTAATTTTGTTTTGTAAATAAAAAAAAATATCGAATTTTAATTACGCACACCTTAGAGTATCACAGGTACTGACAGGTATGACATCCGTCAGAGTGGCCTTTACGGGCGAACCGCAACGTGCATGTGCATGCACAATGTGCCTTCTAGTAATATACAACTAGTGTGCGTGTGTCGGTGTCAGTGTTGTCGGTGCATAGAAAATGACGTTGTTAATTGAAATATTTAAAAATGTATGCGTCTGTAGCGATGAAAGAATATTTGTGAATGTGTGACAAAATTAAAAAGTGTGCGTTCTTCCTCCGGACCAGATTTGGCACAAAAATTATGTATCGAAGCGATGCGCTATGCCGTCTACTGAAGGGTGAGTCAGTAACTTTGATGCTCTAAGATTGGCACGGACTCCAAAATAGTTTTAAGAGTCATTACCAAAGCAAGGAAAGCATCGTATGAAAATTCTAACAATTTTACTTTTCATATTATGAAGGAGGGTTGTAATTTTGTATTGTAAAGAATTTTAAAAAGATCGAATTTTAATTACGCACACATATCGTCGTACATGTGTGGACATGTGTATACCTACGGACTATTGAGTGGAGTGTTCATTACCACAGAAAAATATTGCTCCAGCCCGGTTTCCCTCATGTTTTGAATTTAAATGATTATACTAATTACTAATCTATCTCTATGGGAACAGTATATTTTTCTGGGTATGTAAAGTCTAATTCTCTGTGTCAAATTTCATCCCGATCCCGATTGAGAAACAAACATTCATCCATAAACACTAAACACTCATAGCTCCACAGTAAGGTAATTAATACCCTGTGTCGTGGGTACCATGGACACATACAAAGACAGGAACACAAACACCCAGACGGAGAACTGAAATTTAAACTCATCATTCAAATTTCTGTTTCGCTGGAATCGAGCCCGGGACCCGTCGATTGGCAGTCCGGCATGATAACCATTGCGCCACGTGGGTCGTCAATTTCAATAAATACAATGTCAATAAATAAATGAAATAAAATATTCTTTATTCATTGTATGATTCTGTGCGCTTAGGCAATGCTGAGCTGAAGAAAAGAGCAGATGGAGAAAAACTTCAGCCCTGTTTTAAAATATGGATTATACAATAACTATCTTTCTTACAGAGTAGCTATGGGCAGATAAGGAACATACGTGACAGAATACATCGAAACTTTCGCATTTATAGTACGAGTATAGATTCTCTAACCTTTCTTCTTCTTTTTCCCGTTTTCCAGGGACTTCTCCTTCGCTGACTCTTCTAATACCTCCTGGTATTGTACTATTTCGGGTTGGGCCGACTCCATCGCTTCGACAAACACTCCGCCGGCTTTACCAAGAGACCAGTAACGTCGCCAATATCTGTAGATAGAATAAGAATTTTACTGGTCAAATTAAAACCAACACCAAGCAAGCTGCAGTCTTCAAAACCAGAGCCGCATTTAGAGGTCTAGAGGCTTCGGGGCAACAAAGGAGTGGGGCCCCTTGGCTAATATGGTAATTTTTTCAGTCAGTGATATTTTACTGATTGCCGGCTAATTGAAGTGACCAAATAAATATATATCGATGATTTCTGTTAATATTTAATGTTATCATGTCTGTACAAAGTTATGTAAATACTTGTCGGAATTTCATTTTTTTCGGAGTTCTATTGTGGGGGCCCTTCTCTTGTGGAGGCCCCGGGGCCGTAGCCCCGGTTGCACTCTCCTAAATTCGGCCTTGTTCAAACCGTCAAACGTATACGTTTTGCCGTTACTACGGCGGCTGAGCGAAGCAGTGATCTGAAGTTCTACCATCTAAACCTTTTTGTGTTGGGGGGAAACCTTCAAAAAGTACTCGGCACTTCGGGAGAGGATACTGGGTTATGTGGAATTTGTACCGCACTAAAACTCCCGGGTCTTTAGTGGAACGCACCGGTGTCCTCCACGCGCGGCACCCCGGAACAGGCCCATCCTCTGGAGAGCAGATATTGTTCTCCTGCACCTTCCGATGCTTACGGCGGCATGCGGCCACGCACACACCGCCGCCCTTCCCGGGGCTGCTGGCTGGACGGATCGAGCTGCCACTCTCACCGCCCGCAACCCCGGAAGTCCCCTTTCTAGTCGCCTCTCACGATCAGGCAGGGGATACCGTAGTTCTATTCTTAATCCCGAAGCTACATGGACTATTGGGGCCTTGAACTTACTCCACCATGCTGCTCCAATGGCTAACTCCCCAAGCGAAGGTGCAGTACAAATCCCACATAACCTTGTATCCTCTCCCAAGATGCCAGGTACCTTTTGAATACAAAAACAGGCTTCCCCAATAATGGGAGACCCGTGCCCAGCATTAGGACGCAAAAAGGGTTGCAGCCATTGTCATTTCAATACCTGTCCTGTCCATAGCACGTAGCCCTTAACGCGTGCGAACCGGCTGACAACTGTTGTAACTGTTGCTCGGACTGTCGAAGTAACTTCTCTAACTTCTTGCCTAGCTCTTCAGACGACAGGTTCTTGTCTTCATCCTGAAATAAAAAGCCAACATTAATTTTCACACTTTACAGTTTTTTTTTTAAAATGTGTGCATATGAGATGACACTATTAAAGAATCAGAGAATAAATGCTTTTACAGAAAAATATATGCTAAAAAAATCTAAAATATGATCCCGTTTTAATATAAACATTAAGATTAATAAGATTTTCAATAAAATAAACTATACCAAATAGAGACTGAAACGCCAATCAAAAGGAATGACATCACGTCTCAGTAAATGTCATCGTGTTGCTTGAAGTTTGACGAGCAAGCCGACGCCATGACAGCTACGAGCTTTTTCGCGCTTAATTCAAATTACGTAGCAGAAAATACATTAATTTACGTTAAAATTTAAGTTTATTGCTGAAATAAACTTTTTTCGAAACTGGGAGACGTGTACGAATAGGATACGTGTAGTGTAGTGTATAGTGTACGATAAGGTTAAGTATTTAAAAATCTGTCATCATGCCTATTTCAGATGCTAAAAGTGTAAAAATGGAATTTTGGCATGAAGTTGGAACGAGCGTGTCCAGTTGTACCAAGTTATCGAAATTTTAAAATAACTTCAACAACACTATAATGATCCGCTGCGATACCACCGCGATCGGCGGGAGCTCCTGAAGAAGGTCCTCGGTCAGGACCGAAACATCAAATTTACGTGAGTACAGTCGTGTAATATATAACTACAATGTTAGTGTACACTCACGATCCGTTCAATAAGAAAACATCACAATGATATTAATGTGGTAGGGCCGGCCAGGAGGTTTGTGAGAAAACCAAATAATTTACTTTTTAACTTCGAAAGCGTACAATTTAACATCAAGGTATAGTTTGCTTCCATCACTGCTGGAATTACAAAAAAAATGCGCAAATATAATCTCATTTACCGGGCGGGGCCGGGCCGGATCGCTAGTATTGAATGCTAAGCCTTCCGCTAGCGGCTTCGTCCGCCTGGACCCGTTTAATGGGTCCCCATAGGATAAAAAATAGTAAATATTCTAGGCTTCATTGCTATATTAAAATCATAGGCGTTTAGCCAGTTGCTTCAACCGCGTTGACCCTATTACCCGTTTTTACGTAGAAATAAAGCATTTTCCCGCGGTAAAAAGTAGCCTATGTTACTCAGGGTGAATGTAGCTTTCTAATGGTGCAAGAATTTTTGGAATCGGAACAGTAGTTTTTGAGTTTATTCATTACAAACATACAAAAATACAAATCTTTCCTCTTTATATAATATTAGTATAGATAGTCCATGGAATTTTGTTCAATATATGCAGGTAGTCAAGTGAAATTAAATACTAATACCAATGTCTGTCTTTTCGGGTTCCCCAAAAATCCATCAAACATATTCTGATAAAGTAGCCATTACCACCAACACTCGGATATCTGACTGGCTTAACCGACTGAATACTGGTGTTATGAGTCCCGATTTTGAATATTATTATGCGCCCGGTTTAAACGTACATTCTAATGAAACTAAACGCAGCGACCGAACACTAACGACGACCTGCGTGGCGCAATGGTTACCTTACCGGACTGCCAAGCGAGGGGTCCCGGGTTGATTCCCGGCGAAACAGAAATTTGAATAATGACTTTAAATTTCTGTTCTCGGTCTGGGTGTTTGTGTTTCTGTCTTTGTATGTGTCCATGGTACCCACGACACAGGGTATTAATTACCTTACTGTGGGGTTATGAGTATGTAACGTTTAAAAAAAACGAGCGATTCTGGTACCGCTTTGGTTTACGGTCGCGTTAGTCATGAAATGCCGCGTCTAAGTCGCCAAAACGCGATGCAGCATCGATGCAAACGCAAAATCGCCTAACGCCGATGCTAAAAGCAGCTCTTGGCCGTTATTGAATAAAAAATTAAATAAAAACTAAGACAAATCTGAAAAGCTTACCTCTTCAGGCTGAGTTCCCTCGCTTTCCAAATCGCTCAAATTCGCGTCACAGTCGCCCATAACGCTGTCCTTGTCTATCTTGACATCCGCCGGGGAACATTCGTCCTTATTGTTGTTCAGCATCTTCGTCTTCATGCTGTTGGACAGATCCTTTAAGGGCGAGAGTTCCTTGTCGCTCTCCTCGGGTGGATCTTTGTACGGCGATGGAGTGTCGGGCTTGTGTTCGCTGTCGAGGTGCGGTGACGATTCCTTGTCCGACTTTTTGGGCGTTTCTGCCTTTTCTGGGACGTTTTCTGTACAAAAAGACATTAAAAAAAACTCTTAAAATTGACATACAGTACAAGAAAACGAGATTCAAGATTCAAACGGATTTAAAGTAATATTCTTTATCTGTATGTAATTTTCTTTAACTTATCTGGATCTTGCGGGCTGGTTTTACTATAGTTATCTAGAAATTATAAATATGCATTATTGAACTTTTACCAAAGAAGATGTTTCAATCTTGGCTAGGTATTGTACACCATCTCAAAAATTCGAGAAAAATCTCGTGCATCCGAAAAAAATACTTAAAAATAGTTAAAACGTGTACTTTTTCGGTACAAGACCAATTTAAATTAACTATTTTCAACATTTTTCAATATGGCGGAACAACTGATTTCACTGTCAACTGATTGTCACAGATTGTTAATTTCAATTATCAAAATTACATATTACCGCCATTATGGGTTTTTTAGTATATTGTGCTGCAATTCTAACTTAAAATTCTTGTTTTGTACCAATAACCCCAGTCGATTATAACAAAATGGTTAGTAAGAAACAGCTCTATACTATATTTGCAATTTCTTTATAGGGTGTACAAATACCTGGCCAAACGTCCATACATTTTGAAACATCTCCTTTGCAATTAATTGTTATTATTAACGTAAAAGAATATATTTATGCCATGTAACTTTAAAAGAAATTTGTAATGTGCATATTTATCGCTGCTTCACAGTAATGGAAAATATCGTGATATTTTATTGATTACGATACGATTACGATGGAGAACATCCATCGCCGTGCATGGAGAAATTCATAATTTCTCGAAAGAATGACGTCCACTAATCTGTACTTGGCCAGAGTGGTGGACCACGGCCTAAATCCCTCTCACCTATGCCCAGCAGTGAGACATAAAAAAACACAACATATTGTTTTTATCAATAAAGCCGTAAAGGCGCTTTATTTATAAAAAAATATGGTGGACTATCACCTAATTCCCTCTTATTTCTGAAAAAATCCAACAGTGTCCAACTGTGGGATTTAATAGGATTAAAAAGATAACATACCATCCTCCAACTGTGGCGAAGTTCTGGGGTTGCCGGAGCTCTCTTCCACCATTTTCTGCATCCGTTCCAATGCCAAGGCCTGTTGTTTCTCGGTCTGTTCCGCGCGTATTTTTCTCTGATGGAGGGCTCGGACCCTGAATGAAAAGCGTTTAACTTTATAAAACGGCCTACACCCAATTTATCCGTTAACGTTTTTTTTTATATATATAAAATTTAATATGTAGGTATATCCTAGGTGTACTCTCTTTTAATTCAAATAACACTTATTTAATAAACAAGTCGATGGAAAAGGCGTGAATGGGTACCCAAAGAAGACGATCGGAACCGATCCGAAATATAAATAAATAAATATTAAAATTTATAAAAGGGCCAATAAGGGACAAATAAAATAATAAAAAAATTGGGTAAATTTGTCGAATGAGGCCTCCACATCGAAAGTGCTCCAAATTATTTTCTATCGTTTTTTACCACTGATATGGAGTATCCCGAGTAATATTGAGGAGGCACATGGCTTTGGACCCGTAAAAAAATTAAAAAAAGTCATATTAAATAAATAATGTAAATGGTATCATCCCAATTCCCAGTGGGTCCGCTTAAGTGTGAATCACCAAATAAACTTTGTGGATCCAGAATTGATTATATAACTCTGAGTTTCACACATATTACCAAATATTTATTTGAAGACTTCATCCATCTAAAACTTTTTTGAATCGATCATAACATAAGCTTTTTCTGCCTGTTATGTGTGTAACTTTAATATTTATTTATTTATCCTTTATTTTCTTCACAGATGACTGATGGAGTGGATATGTGTTCTATCAGTGTAGTATTTATAATTTTGTCAACTCACTTGCGTATCCTAGCGTCCAGCAGATATCTGTCGCGGCGGAGATGCGCCAGCGCATCCAACGCGCCGTCCAGCTGTCGCAGTACAGGTTTACTCTGGAGTAATTCGTCACACACGTATGCTAGGATACGGGCTTTGGCCGTCACGTTCAGGGCTACGTAGGGCTTGTCGCGGAGGAGTTCTGCGGAGTAGACGTACATGTGAAATAATAACAATAATAATAACTACAAGCTCACAGTCCCACACTAGGGTTCTCTGTATCGTTGGTTCCATGGAACACAACATAGACACACAAACACATAAACCAAGAATAAAAATTAAAACTCATCATTCCAATTACTAACGACCTGTGTGGCGCAATGGTTACCATGCCGGACTGCCAATCGGAGGGTCCCGGGTTCGATTCCGGCGAAGCAGAAATTTGAATGAGTTTAAATTTCTATTCTTGGACTGGGTGTTTGAGTTTCTGTCTTTGCATGTGTCCATGGTACCCACGACACACCCACACCCTACTGTGGAGCTATGAGTGTGAAACGTTATTTACTTAATATAATGAAAAATGTATGGAAATGACGTTAGCGAACGAAATGTCACGTGATCTCGAAATGTCAATCTCATATATTTTTCATTATTTTGTATATAAACGTAATGATAGTCGAATGCCACATGTCTAGGACCACTACTTTCAGAGGAAAAATGCTGGAAAAATTCCATGTATATTCGAATGCAAACATTAATTGGCTGCAACCCTTTTTGCATCCCACTGCTGGGCACGGGTCTCTCCCCATTGTTGGGGAGGCCTGGAGCTTACTCCACCACGCTGCTCCAATGCGGGTTGGTGGAGATGCGGGTTAGTGGCCAACCCACTGTCGGATGTTTTCAAACCGCCTATAAGGCCTCCGACAAGGTTCAACGACTGTTATCTATCGATAACAACCGGTACCGACGGCTTAACGTGCCCTCCGAAGCACGGAAACGCGCATGAAATTTTTTGCAGAATTTTTGAAACAAACTGGTGCTGCTGGAAGAAATTTCTTTTAGAAATAAGCAGTACCCTGTACATGTTTCTCTTCTGTTGTCGTGTCTTATAATATCTTTGTGTACTAAATAAATAAATAAATAAATAAATAATTACCATATCCAAAATATGTACCTGACAGTTTGTAAGTAGCGTTCGCATGCAACGCCTCATAGTACGCCGTGTTCTTCGTATTGGCGCACGCCGTTTGCATTTCCGTGTCGTTCTGATGGTGGTCGGCGATGCGGCGCTCCCGTTCCCGCTCCGCTGTTAGACCTGGCGAATAGAAATGAAATGAAATGAAATGAAATATTCTTTATTCACTGTACGATTCATTTACAAACTCTTAGTGAAAGTCATTTTTTTTGTTCTGTCTGCTCTGGGTGCGCTTAGGCAATGCTGAGCTGAAGAAAAGAGCAGACGGAGAATAACTTCAGCCCTGTTTTAAAATATGAGGTATACAATAATTAGCTTTCTTAAGTAACTATAGCTAATAGAGAATTTAAATATAATTTGCTGCAACCCTTTTTGCGTACTGCTGGGTACGAGTCTCTCCTCCTATTTGAGAAGGCCCTAAAAAGATTTTTAAAGTTTATTCTATTACTAGCTGTTGTAGTGTGTGCCACGCCTTATTAAGCTGCAATTGTTTTTGTAAACTTAAGTTATTTATAGCCATAATGTTTCACTCGCTGTTTGAATTACCGACAGGCTGCACTGAAAATCAGTGTTGTAGTCTTTGGCTGCAAGGAGGCTGAGTGCAGACCTTTTTCTTCAAATACTACAACAATGCCAATTTTATGTTTGTGACCCTATCGATATTTTTTATTTGTATGCATTTTGTAGTTTTAAGAAGAAATAAATGTTTTTCTATTCTATTCTATTATAAGTTAGGTTCAATATTAAATTGAGACAGTTATAATAAACTCTTCTATCGATCAACACGCCTTCTCATTCACCTACGAGCCTGCGACGTCTCTAGACTGTGCCCCGCGGTTTCACCCGCGTTAATTTTTTTAAAGTATCCTATTTTACTTCTGATAACTCCAAGAATATATGTAAAGTTTCATAATGATCGGTTAAGTAGTTTTCGCGTTCGCAAACAAACTTACTTTCGCATCTATAATATTAGTAGGATTTTAACTATTTTTCTGCTCGCAGCTCCGCACACGTTATCTATTTCCCATAGAAATAGGACTTTTTTATTTGCCTATAACATTCTCTAAACCCCTTAAATGTCTCTATAAAAAAATCAGATCAATCCGTAGCACTATACGTAGCGAAGTGAAAGGACGAACAAGCAAGACGCTTTCACATTTTTATAATATTAGTACACTAGCGGCCGGCCGTAACTTCTTCCGCGTGGACTTTAGTTTTATAATTTTTCTCAAATAAAATTAGTCTGAGTTATTCCTTATTATATTAGCTACCTGCCAGTGAAAGTCCCGTCAAAATCGGCCTAGCCGTTTCAGAGATTAGCCGGAACAAACAGACAGACAAAAATTGTAAAAAAATGTTATTTTGGTATATGTACTACCGTATATATATTCTTATGAATGTAATAGAAGCGGTTATTTTAGTATTGAAATGAAATGAAATATTCTTTATTTACTGTACAGTTGCTTTACAAGCCCTTAGTAAACGTTATATTATTATGTATTTTTAACACGCTTTTATTAGCTTCACTTGTGTATATATTATACGATCAGACTCCGACATATATACCAACTATGTATGTAAGAAATCTTGGAATCTTAATTTGACCCACTTCCCGGTCTTCGATTAGGATGAAATTTTGCACACGCTCCGAGTTCTGATGACAATACATGACTAGCTAAGAAACGTCATTACAAATCCAATATGGCGGCCTCCCCAAGATGGAGGACAAGCTATTTGAAATGCACCCCCATGATATGGGTATCAAATGAAAGGGTTTGCTGTCAGGAATACGAAAAAAATTGTCATGTGACTTAAATCCAACAAGGCTGACATCCAAGATGGCGGATTGGCTATTTGAAATGCACCCCCATGATATGGGTATTAAATGAAAGGGTTTGCTGAATGGAATACGAAATTATTGAAAAAAAAATCCAACTAAAAAATTAAAAATAAATAATGTAGTTTAAAAAACTAAAAATAACGCTTTTGTGAAAATACGAACTAAAAAGTAAAAAATAAATTAATGTATTTAATTACAAAAATTAAATGAAATAAAATACCTCAAACTTCAGAAGTAAATGTATTTTACTGTAAAAAAAGCGTGGGGTGATTTTAAGATACTATTGACACCATGCACCCCACGCTTTTTTTACAGTAAAATAACTGCATTTTTACCGACTTCCAAAAGAAGGAGGTACTGTATTCGGCTGTATGTATTTTTTTTTTTTTATATATGTTCACCGATTACTCCGCCGTTTGTGGACCGATTTTCAAAATTCTTTTTTTGTTCGTATGCTTATACTCAGGATCTGATGATGGGATCCCAGGGAAATCGAGGGGAACTCTCAAATTTTATAGGCACACACATTGATTTTCTTATACTTTAAGATACATAAGAGATATGTGTGCATAGTAATCATCATTTCATGTTGCTGAGCTGATGATGGAAGGTACTGCGACGGTTAGGAGTTGAGAGCAAATTCTTTCAATAAATGGGTTTTTGTTCGAAATCTTACATTCCTGAGGTGGTCCAGCTGTCACCAAGTCAAAGTCTGATGATGGGATCCCAGAGAAATCGAAGGGAACATACAAATTTATAGCACAACAATTGATTTTCATATTTTTACTAAAGCAAAACAGGAATTTGTGTATAAATATCATCATATCATGTTGCTGAGCTGATGATGGAAGGTACTACAATGGTTAGGAGTTGAAAGAAAATTCTTTCAATAAATGTTTTTTTGTTCAAAAACTTATGCTACCGAGGTGGTCCAACTGTCACCAAGTCAAAGCCTGATGATGGAATCCCAGAGAAATCGAGGGAAACATTTAAATTTTATAGCACATCAATTGATTTTTATATTCTTACTAAAGCAAAAAGACATTTGTGTTTAATTACCATCATGTGATGTTCCTGAGCTGATGATGGAAGGTACTACTACGGTTAGGAGTTGAGAGCAAATTCTTTCAATAAATGGTTTTTTGTTCGAAATCTTACATTCCTGAGGTGATCCAACTGTCACCATGTCAAAATCTGATTATGTGATACTAGAGAAATCGAGGGAAACACTGAAACTTAATAGGCACACACATTCTTTTAGTCATATTTTTTATCATAATACAAATATTTAGGTATGTCCGGTAGTTATCACCTAATGTTGCTAAGCTGATGATTGAAGGTACAACTCCTCAACGGTTAGGAGCTGAGAGCAAATTCTTTCATTGTACGTTTAGGTGGACTGATAGTAGTATTCTTTCAGGCTATAAGATGGCTATTAGATAAACATGATTATAAAAGGTATCTCTTTAACGTTTAGAAGTTAAGTGAAAAAATTCCAATTATGCTTATGTGTGCAGAATTATTAAAATTACTAAAAAGAGTGAAATAAATTAAGTTTTTAACAAAAAAATAGAACCGACTTCAAACGGTAAAAAATAAAATTGTTCAGTACCTACTTCTTCTTGCTTATGGTAATGACTCTTAAAACTATTTTTGAAGTCGGGCCCTTAGTAAAATGTCCTGTCTTAGTAAATATAGTATACCTTTCGTTCTGAATGGGCACCGACTCCAATATAGTTTTAACAGTCATTATCATAAGCAAGAAGAAGTAGGTACTGTCCCACTGTCTGTACTGTCGGTGCCCATTTAGTACGAATGGTACGACATTTTAGTAAGGGCCCGACTCCAAAAATAGTTTTAAGAGTCATTACCATAAGCAAGAAGAAGTAGGTACTGAACAATTTTATTTTTTACCGTTTGAAGTCGGTTCTATTTTTTCTTCTTATTTTTTACTTTTTAGTTCGTATTTTCACAAAAGCGTGTTTTTTTAGTTTTTTATACTACATTATTAATTTTTGGTTCTCTCTGCTCTGGGTGCGCTTAAGTAATGCTGAGCTGAAAAAAAGAGCAGACGGAGAAAAACTTCAGCCCTGTTTTAAAATATGGGGTATACAATAACTAGCTTTCTTACAGAGAAGCTATGGGCCGATAAGGAACATACGTGACAGCTACCGCATGTGTCAATGTCGTCCCACAGCCATCTGCTAACATTGGCCTAATTTTTATTATTACAAACAGAAATTCCAATTTTATTTATTTGTATTGTATACATGGATATCGATGCTCATATTTTATAAGCATACTAGCTGTGACCCGCGGTTTCACCCGCGTTAGAGAGGATCATTAGCATAAGGTGAAGTCACTTCTGAAGTGCCGTGGACCGGCTTTTTTGTAGGACTATTTAAGATAAACATTTCCATCATACATTACGAATGTGTAACTCTAGCGGTTTTGGCAGCGCACGGGAGAATAGCTCGCAGATGATAGATTTTTTCCTATTTACTTGACACTTATCGTCATATTTTGGACAATACATACTTTCTTGAAAAATTGTAGCCTATTCTGATGTATAAGCTATATTATTGTAAAGTTTCATTTAAATCCATTCAGTAGTTTTTACGTGAAAGAGTAACAAACATCCATACTTACAAACTTTCGCGTTTATAATATTAGTAGATTTTCCAGATCATTTGAGAAATTTCTGGAACTTTCTCGAACATTCTCAATTAATTAAAACAGTGTGTAATTATTTTAAAAATCTTCAGATCATTCGAGAAGTTTCTGGAACTTTCTCGAATATTTTCAATTAATTAAAAAAATGCATTTATTTTAAAAATCTCCAGATCATTCGAAAAAAGATTATAATTATTTAAAAAAATCCAGATCATTTGAGAAGCTTTCTCGAATATTCTCAATTAATTAAAATTATTTAAAAAATCCAAATGATTCGAGAAGTTTCTGGAACTTTCTCGAACATTCTCAATAAAATTAAAATTAAAATAGTTTGCTAGATCATCCCAGAAATTTTGAGATCCACCCAGAAGTCCCTATTGGTTAGAAAAGTACAGATAAATTTTTTTTCAGATTTTTTCCACCCACTTCCACCCACCGCGATCAAACTCCCTTACTATCATCTACGTACTAAGGGGTATTTACCACTCCAACGGGAAGTTGATTGGAGTTAATGATAATAGAGAAAACCGTGTCTTTACGTACAAAGAAAACCCTTTACTATATATATATATATATATATTAAGATTTTAAAAAAACACATTTGAATTTTGCACATCTACCGAACTGAACCCATATAAACCTTTAAATGTGTAGAATAGCATACTCCTTTCTTTGCATTATTTTCATAACAAGCGGTCTAAAGTTATTGCTTCACGTATTATTACAGCGAATTAATTTTCTATCTAGTATTGTCGCCCGCATGTAACTTCGCCACGTTGGTTGTATGGGGGGTAAGTTGGCGCATAGTACACCTACTTCAATAAAATGGTCACTTTTTATTCTAATAGTGCTAGCCCTGGCATTAAATGTATGGTAGCAATAATCGCAAGAAAAACTTTTAATTTCAAACAATAACACCATCTCAAAAAAAATCTCAACAGTAACAAAGGGTACAACTTTAGTGCACGCAAGTGTAATCGGGAGCCTTAGAGCAACAAACCCTTCAGGAGAGACGGCATAGCGCCTCGCTTCGATACGTAATTTTTGTGCCAAATCTGGTGCGAGGAAAGAACGCACACATTTTAATTTTGTCACACATTCACAAACATTCTTTCATCGCTACAGACGCATACATTTCTAAATATGTCAATTTCAATTAACAACGTCATTTTATATGCACCTTCAACACTGACACCGACACACACTGACACGCTAGTTGTATAAATAGAAGGCACATTGTGCATGGACGTTGGGACGAGGGGTTCGCCCGTAAAGGACACTCCTTTGACTGGTGTCATACCTGTCAATTTTGACGCTCTACGTCGGGGGCGAACGGATCGTGGACGCAGTGCGGGAGGCAGGGGGCTACTGTACCTGCAGCTAAAAACGACTTGTTGCGCACAAGTCTAATAACTCTGGCCAAGTTACGTGCCGGCGATTGTATTTCAATATAGTATATTTCATTATAAGTGCGGAAAGGCTGTCATTGCAAGGAGTTCCGACAAATGTCTACCCGAGCCGAGGCGCAGCCGAAGGTGAGGGTTGACAGTCGGAACTCCTTCCAATGACGGTTCCGCACGTATACTGAACAACTATTTTTAATACAGTTGCAAAAATTAAGCAATTTAATAAAATAATAAAAACTCGCTTGAAAAATGGCGCCAACCATAAAATAATACCTATCCTATATGCAGAGATTTTTTTGTGTTCTTCACCCGTTCTGGGTAGGCAAAGGGAACTATGCCCATACAGCCAAGTCTTCAGTAGAATTTTTTTATTGATATGAAATGAAAATGTTAATGAGATGAAATGAAATGAAACCTAACCTGACTCATTGAATCAAATCATTTAATCTGATATTGAAACAAATTAGTAGCTTCTTTTTAGAAATATTTACATGAATCATAAAAACTTCTAAAACTTCATGGTTGGTTTTTTCTTTTTAATAGACATTATTTTGACAGTTGGGAAAGAGAACGCACGAGTGCGGAAAAGGTAAAGAAAAAGCACGAGTGTGTAATAGCCCACTTCCCGCACGCTATACGTCCCTGCAATACGTCACTTTTTGAGCAACTGTATTAAAATATCTTACCGGTCAAGGCCTTGATCTCCCCAGTAGCGTTGGCGTACAGGTATATTCGTAGCACTTCGCTAAGGTTGGCCGGGGTGATGTCTCCCATTCGGATGGCGTGTCCTAGTAACGTCGTGTGCCTGCCCGGGTGGGGAATGCCTGGGTCCTCTGAGAAAAAACATGTATTGTATAGTAATAATAGCGTAATTGACTGGCACTGGAGATTTTGGGAAATATATCTCTTAATAAAAAAAACTATTATTCCCACTTCTAATACACCCTACCCACAAATTTTGAATCGTCTTTTACATACTTCCTTCTAGGTTACTGCCTTTTGTTTTCTTTACATTGTATCTTTTAATGTATGTATTCATTGTATTGGTGTGCAATAAAGAGTTTGTATTGTATTGCATTGTAAACTCAAGAATATCCGTCGGGGGCTGCGAACACTATTTCAAGTTTCAACATAATTATTTTCGAGCTCCCGATATTTTAGTGCAGTTACATGTACCATGAAGCGCGCATGGCCCGGAGGTTAGCGTAGAACGCAAACGATCTATGTAACTAAGCCAAACGGACGCGGTCGGGTGTGAGATGGGTGACCGCTAGTGGCAAAAAAAATTCATGCGCGTTTCCGTGCTTCGGAGGGCACGTTAAACCGTCGGTCCCGGTTGTTGTCGATAGATAACAGTCGTTAAACCTTGTCGGAGGCCTTATGGGCGGTTTGAAAACATCCGACAGCGGGTTGGCTACTAACCCGCATCTCCACCAACCCGCATTGGAGCAGCGTGGTGAAGTAAGCTCCAGGCCTCCCCAATAATGGGGAGAGACCCGTGCCCAGCAGTGGGACGCAAAAGGGTTGCGGCCAACATGAACCATGGTCTCGGATGAACAGGATATCGAAGGTGGAAAATTGGACGATAAAAAGTCTAAGGACAGCTGTACTGGTCTACCCTGTACCTCTCACTTTTGCTACGGATACTAACGGTACTCAAACCCGATTGTAAGTCACACCTCACTGTATCAGTTCGCACGGTCCTTTCATCACATTTTAAACGCCAATTGTTTTTACGACAAACAAACAACAGTATAGGATCATATTTCAATAATAAAATGAATCGTGGTATAGATCCCGTAAGTAAAATTTCAAATGTAGATAAAAGCATGTAAAAAGTTTCTTACCAATAGCAAGTATGAGCAGCCTAGTAAGAATGCTGAGAAGCTCGTCCTCCGCTTCCAAGCTGACGTCTGAGAGTAGACCGAGCTGAAGGGTGTTGAGGGTTGGCAGAGATTCCGGATCTGAGAAAAAAAAAACATTAAGTATTAGCAGATTACACAATTTACTTCAAAATTAAAAATTTCAATTTTTATTTATTTATTTATATATATGCTGTTACTGAACGTCAATCTTTTCACGGTTATGGGCTCTAGGTGTCATCGCCCATGAGGCCGACTCTGTTATCTCAGCTCAACTCATCAGTTGATCTGAGATAACAGAGACGGAGGAAAAAAAAGATCAATACGTCCGAGTAGCGGATGAACATGCAGCCCACGTGATAATGGTGATCGCTGTAGCCCATTGACGTCTACACACAAGCTCAAGTAAGTCTTTAGTCTTGCGCACAGAACATTATTAACAGAAGTTAGAATGGAAATGTGGGCGGGGCAGACGTCGCCAAGGAATTTTGAGCAAACGCTCAAAATTCCAAAATCTCTACAGAAACAGGCGATCGTGCTACAATATGCGTGCTTGTGTGCGTGCTTGGATGTGATTCGTTCATTTGAAATCGCGTGATTGTGCGGCGCTAAGATTGGCTAGATTTGAAATTGCAAATATGTGCATAAGCTTCGTATTTATTAAAGTACAGATGTAATGGAGGTGAGAGGCGGGGCTTAATCGGCGACACCAGTCTTCATACAAACAGCGTATTATTGCCGTTCTACCTCTCTTAATAATGTTCTGTGGTCTTGCGGATGATCGCATCATGTAAATCTGGCCGAAAACCGTCTTCTACCAAAAATACATGGAGATCCGGGTTAGTGGCTGGCGGATGTTCTAAAACTGCCTTAAAGGTCACCGACTAGGTTTAACAAATGTTATCTATCGAGTAAATGGGGAAGGGATATCAGATAATTGGGAGGGACCCGTGCCCAGCAGCGGGACTAAAAAGGTTTGCAGCCAACAACCCGAACCGACGGCTTAGCGTGCCCTCCGAAGCACGGAAACGCGCATGAAATTTTTGCCACTAGCGGTCTCCCATCTCACACCCGACCGCGCCCGTTTGGCTTAGCTGCATAGATCGCTTGCACTTTATGCTAGCCGCTGGGCCATGGACGGGAGTTCACTGTCAATATATTTTCTTACCGAACCCAAGCGCCTGTCCGAAGTTGTGCAAAAACTCGAACACTTGGAGTATATCCGCCATGGCTGCCCCAGGGAGCTTCAGTCCGGGTATTCTGCTTAAAACTGGCAATGGTTTCTGGTCAGACAGCGAAGAGTCTTCTTGTGGCCTCCTGTGAAAATAATTTTATTGTTAAAAAAACTTTTATTACCTACTAGCGGCCGCCCGGCCGGACTACGTACGCATGGACTTTGGTATTAGCCATAGCATAATGTTATATAGCCTATTATAGCCTTCTCCAGTAAATGGACTATTCAACACAAAAATATTTTTTCAATCCGGTCGTCAATCAATTGAATCAATTGAGATACTTTTAATGAGCTGTCAAAACGTGACATCCCCATACATTTTGTATGAGATGATGATAAGTGACGTCACTTATCATACATAGTCAATTGACTTCATTATTATTGATTTAAGCGGTAATAAAAATCATGTATAAAAAAGAATTAACAATTATATTGCTTTCCAAGCGTGATTTAGTGCAACCTTTTTAAGGTAAGGATTCTGCGTAATCAATTTGCTGTCAGAACGCGACTCCCTCATATATTTTGTATGATAAAAATATTTGTGACGTCATAAGCCTGTATAATAAATTGACTTGTTTTAAAAGGCTACAAAAATTCCGAATAAAAATGAATTCTTCTTTCGAAGTGTAGATCCGAATAATCTATTTAAGAAATGCATTTTGATTTTTTTGTGGCTGGCTGGCCGGCTGCAACACTTCTTGCGTCCCACTGCTGGACACGGGTCTCTTCCCATTATTAGGGAGGCCTGGAGCTTGCTCCACCACGATGCTCCAATGCGGGTTGGTGGAGAAGCGGGTTAGTGGCCAACCCGCTGTCGGATATTTTCAAACCGCCCATAAATCCTCCGAATATTATAATTTCGAAAGTAACTCCGTCTGTCTGTAACGCTTTCCCGCTTAAAGTACTGAACGAATTTTAATGAGATTTGGAACACAGATAGAGTGGACCTTGGGAAAGGACATAGGATGGTTTTATCCTACGGGAACCTATAAAACGGGTCCACGCGAAGCCGCTAGCCGAAGGCAGTATAAAATAAAGTAAAAAATCTTCCATGGTTGAACCATTACCATTTCTACCACGTATACAATAATACGAGACTCATACTAACCTCAACTCAGACAGTAGCTCCATCTCTTTCCTTCTTTGCTGCAACTTCTTTTCCTTCACCAAGAGTCTGTCGAGAAGGTTCTGGTGTTTCCGTCTCTCCCTCTCCTCCCATCTTCTTCTCGTGTCGAGTTGTCTGATGAAATACTGGTGCTGTCTTCTTCTTTCTCTCTCCTGTTGGACAAAGATTGATGATAATGCAATAAAATATGGATAAACCTGGGTTCACGTAGTTGGTTTTTAAGCAATTTTAATTTACTATCAGTCTAAACTGTTTATATTGTCTGAGCAGTGGTGTGAAAAATAGGCGATCATTAAATATAAGCAATATTGGCCATAAATACAGAGAAAAAAAGTAGGGGGTATTTTTTTATCCTCCGTATAATATATAACTCCGAGCGTTGCCAGGGGTCCGGATAAAGCCGGACATAGGTAGGCTTTTTGATTGCGTGTCCGGCAAAAATAAACGGTGTCCGGCTTTTGTAAGGTGACTTTTTACATTTCGCAAACGAGCGAGCGCCGAGCGTAGCCGAGCGCAGGCGAGTCGACATACGATGGTTTTTATCCTACGGGAACCTATAAAACGGGTCCACGCGGGCGAAACCGCTGGCGGAAGGTTAGTTACATAAAAAACATGCATCAAGTTCAATAAATAAATAATGGCGCGTGCAACACACTCACGTATGCGAAGCAAATATTACACAACACACGTGTACGTACGGTTCACGAAAGATGATCTGCAAATGGCAGCTGTCTGCGCATGTACACTCATGAAGAAAATACTTAAGACAAAATAATATTTTGATGTTAAAAAACAGTATGTAATATTGTAAATGATAATTATGAAAATAATTCACATTCACTCCACACTTCCAAAGGGACCTAAAAATGCCTTCTGCGCAGTGGTCATCTTTCGTGAATCTATCTGTAAGCGTAACCCGCCCGTCGCAAGATGAAAATGCATTTGTGTGAATAGTGAGAATGTAAGGGGACGTAACCAGCCCATCGCAAAAAGAAAAACAAAATGCATTTATGTGAATAGAATAGTGAGAATGCGTGTCAGTATTCGGTAACCGCCCTCTAGGTTAATTGCCAATATAGATGGTCTATTTCACGAAGTATTCGGCTATGAATGCCGCACACGCCAACACATGTACTTTGTTTTAGTGTGTCGAGTAACGTCAGCATGACAACTAAACGTAGAAGAGTATTAATGGCAAGAGATGTTCAAATTTCTTTGCAAACGCTTCAAAAGCTTTCGTTCACAAGCGCGCCTGTCAGTACACATCACTACTACAACCAAAGCCGACAAGACTTCGTGAAATAGAATATCTAAACCAAATGCTTTTAGTTGACCATGCACAATAAACCCACAAACTCAAACATGCAATATAATATTACATACATATTTTATTTACCTACCTCATTTATATACTTTTGCTGTGACCACCGCGGCATTCCAAACGTCGGTTTGAAAAGGAAATATTCCACATACAATATAATGTTAACACACACATAAACATAATGATATATTGGACACAAATGTTATGCACACACAACGCAAGCAACATAAATTGATTAACATAGATAGATTTTTCAGTCAAACTTTCAATTATTTTTATTTATTTATTATTTAACTATGCTTTATATGTTTTTGTACTTTATATGAACCATTCGTTGGAATTAAAACCTATTGTTTTAATTTTAATTTGTATAATTAATACACTATTTTGATTGTATGAATGAATAACGAATTGATGAATGAAATGGAAATGTTTTCCTCAATTTGAAATTATAATCTGCGCGCGATGAGAATGGGATGGAACCTTGTCAAAGTAAATCGAACATGACAGTTCTCAGTTAGGGTTGGCAAAAAAATCTGAATATTATAGTCCATCTATTCTAATAGATACGTTTGACGTTTCATACTTTTCAAGTCGCTTAGTCATTAAATTTAAATACTCTTATTACATAAAGTCAATAAAATTATTACTTTTATACAATAAAATGTTTTAAAATTAATAGAATCAGGCGTTACTTTGCGGAACTCCATTGCTGCAAAGTAGTTCTTACCTAACTTAATAATAGAATGTTTTTCTAGACGTCATAACACAGTCTTCCTTTATCTGTAGGAATGAAATCGTAGACGATCGACAACTTTTCCGGTGTCAAGTAAACATTTGTATCCAGTTCTTTCCCGTTTCACTGAAACCTATAGTACTAGTCAAAGTTACAATTAGTTGTAAGTAATCATTCAGTAAAGTCACAGTTAAGAGATGGCTACTAATAACCAAAACCTTCCCCAATGAATTTTTGACTCGTGCACTACAATTAATCTATCTCTAACAAAATGTCATCTACCTTATCCGATACAACTAAAAAATACACCAAGAAAATGAAAATAAAACATGAATAAAAACATGCCCCTTTCAACTTGTCGCCAAAACTCTCCTTATAGAATAACGTAGTCATTACCGCAATATTGCGACTATTCAAACTTGTATATACGCCTCAGTTCCAACAGGTATCCCATTCTCATCGGTTGCGCGGTTTATACTTTTTGTGAAAGCAAATGGACTAAGGGCGGTTTCACGTCACGCCAATGTATCGGTGTATTGTTTTATTTTTTATATAAAAAAACCGTACAAAAAGGCAGACGGGCCGCGTGGTGTTAAGCGATCACCGTCGCCTACCGACACGGGCAACCCCAGGGGAGCCTCCCGAGCATTGCCTGCTTTGGAGAGCTTCTTTTACAGCGTTCTTGAAGAACCCCATGTCATAGTCCACTGAAAATGTCTCAGCTGGAAGGTTGTCTCATAACTTACTGGTCCATGGTAAAAATGAGCGTGCAAAGCCGACTGTGGTTACAAATGACCGCTACGAGTCCAGATGGGTTCGTCGGTATGTATGGGTGATATGTGATTATTGTATAAGTGACACATATGTATGTACCGATGTATGGAAAACCTCTGTTGCGGCTGACTTTCAGGCTCATAAAATACCCTTGGTAGAAACTGCTTTAATATTTCAATTCGCTTTCATCACAAAACCTAAATAAAAATAACTAATTACCCGTCGAATTTAAATAACAAATGAAACAAGATTTTTAACCATAGCACACATTCAAGTAGCACACAAGAAAGCACACATTCAAACATAATAAAAGTGTACCAACCTGTTCTTTTAATAGCATAGCCTGTTGCCTTTTCAGCTCTCTTTCCTGTAACAATATATTATCCTAATGAATTGTAGGTGGTACAACTATTATGGTTTGCCCGGGGAAGTACCACCGCTGCACCCACTTCTGCCGTGAACCAATTCTGTTGTATCGGTGGAAAGGTGCAGTTACCGGCCACACTTACATGAGGTGACCACCAGCCTCCGGAGTAGCAGCGCAACTGCATTCGACCTCAGACAAGACTTACCTATGCTTGCTTGAGGTTGTATGTAGATGTCCATGGGCTGCAGCGACCACTTAACACCACGTGGCATGCATGCTCGTCTGCTACTCCATTCAAATAAATAAAAAAACTTTCCATGCAAACATTTTTAGCCTATGGTGTGTCTTCAATTTTTAAATTTTAAACTCTGCAATCTATCAATGCAATGCAGTCTATGCAGCTAAGCCAAACGGGCGCGGTCGGGTGAGATGGGTGACCGCTAGTGGAAAAAAAAGTCATGCGCGTTTCCGTGCTTCGGAGGGCACGTTAAGCTATAGCGTTGTTGGTGGTGGTTGTTGTTGATAGATAACAGTCGTTAAATCTTGTCGGAGGCCTTATGGGCGATTTGAAAACATCCTACAGCGGGTTGGCCACTAACCCGCATCTCCACCAACCCGCATTGGAGCAGCGTGGTGGAGTAAGCTCCAGGCCTCCCCAATAATGGGGAGGGACCCGTGCTGCAAAAGGCCGCCGCCGGGATGCAAAAAGAGTTGCAGCCAAGCTCCATTTGGCAGGAAGGAAGTTGAAAGAGGCATGCCATCTTGTTTTCATTATTACCGACTTCTAAAAGGAAGTGGTTATGTATTCGGCTGTATGTTTTTTTTTTTTTATATATGTTCACCGATTACTCCATCGTTTGTCGACAGAGTTTTAAAATTATTTTTTTGTTCGAAAGCTTATATTGGTGTATTTTAGAGTTAAATAGTACAAACGTTGAAAGAATTTTGTTCACTATAGGTTAATTACAGTACCTAATACGAAATTAATAAAATTGCTTCACTCTGGCAATATGCACAGAACCTGCAATGTTGTTTGAAAAGAAAAAATAAAATAAAAATTGGTGGGAAGTTAAGAGACATATTCTTGTAAAATACTAAAAAAAAATTTTTATTGAGTATTTTTAAATATATCGGATAAAATTGACGGCGTTTTTTTCATTATAGGTTAGTTAAAAAGTCCAAGTGTAGTAAAATAAAAAAAAGCGGGAAAACATTTTTTTCTACGACACGTTCTGGTAAAGTAACCATCGCTTTACTTGGATATCTGTCATAGTTATTCTTATATTACTTTGTCGTCTGGTAGAAAGTGCGATTGCATAAATGAATAAAAAAGAGCTTTAGCGCCTATATAAGTCAAAAATGTAACTATGACGTAATTTAAGGTTCACACGTGACCAATACTATCCTACAAACCTGCTGTCTCTTAGCCTGATCTTCGATCTTCTGCTTTTCAACTTCTTCGTGTTTTCTCCGCTTAGCCTTCATACACAACCGTACGAACAACATCGAAAGCGGTACAGCAAATCAAAAATAAAACATGGAACAAAAAGAAAATAAAATAAATAAAAAATTTGAACAAAAACTACGCTAGAAATTAACTAACTTTCAGACTCAGTTTTTTGTTAAAAAAAATGTAGATAAAACATATGAATCTACAAAATATTTAATTGTGTACGACTATATACGATACGATTTTATTTTAGTTTTAAAAACCATTGACTGGTGAATGTTGATATCCTAATAATTTAATTTATTATACAAAAATGTGTTAAAATAAAACAAATAAATGAGAAGCGTGCGTGACAACATAACCAGTTAGTAATAAATTAAAACCATGATTATTAAAACAAGGTGCACGCGAAGATCCCTTGGGAAAACAAATAATTCCAAATTTATTATTACGGGGCACGGATCTTTCCCCAATACTAGGAATGCCTAGCGCTTTCTCCACCACGCTGCTACAATGCGGTTTTTTTTTTATCATTATTATTTTATTTGATTGTAGTAACAGACGAACTTGCAAGCCACGTGGCGTATACGAAATTGTGCCGATTTCACTGATTTACTCGATTTATCACAGGAGATTTTGCAGTTAAATTACAGTATTGCATTGCACAATATAACTGATCATTTCATTAATAATGAAATATTGTGCAATATTAGCCACTTTTTTAGCTTGCGTCAAGAATTATAATGCGAGGTGTAGGTTACTTTAAAAGATTTTTAATGCCTTTTCATTATTAATTTTATCTTTTATTCAGAAAACGGATTGATTATGAACTGAAATGTATGTATGTCAAATAAATTTTATGAAAGATTTGCCAAAAATTTCTGGCCCATTTTCTCTCAAAATTTACTAAGTTCAATTTTTACTAATATTTTTTGTATGAGAGTGGCAAAAATTGACTCATTTACTATGAATGCAATTTTAACAGCAATACATGGCATTTTTTTCGATCTGTTTCGATTTTAAAATGATCCGGAAATATATGTAATATTCTATACCTATTACAGTAAAATTCACAAAACTATCACCGTCTTCAGGTCTATTAAGCGAAACAACGTAATAAAAATGAAAAAGTGGCTCATTTAATAGTTTATAATTGAAATGATCAGTCATATGCAATAAAACTTACGATAATACAATATTTTAACTGCAAAATCTCCTATGGAAAATCAGCGAAATCGGCAAAATTTCGTATACGGCCTGAACACAATATCGTATGCAATGGCGCTTCTACTCAGAAGTCTGGTCGCGTCATGTAAGTCTGGCCGATGGCTGACCCTATTTGGTGCAGGATAGTGGCCAACTCGCCCATGAGCATGATGATTTTAAATCGCACATGAGAACCGACAATCTATCGAAAACAAAGCCTAACGTGTCTTCAGAACTACGGATATACGTATATTTAGCCATTCGTCCATATCATGCCCGACCGCACCCGATAGCAGCTTAAATCGCTTTTATTTTAAGATACCAGCAGAGCGATGCTCGCTTCATTATTATATGATCAATTTTCAAATCAGCGTTGCTTGCATAACCTCAAATTAACCCAAAGTCTATAATTTTTTTCCGAGTTTTGGCGGGAAGTCGAAAAAGACATATTGTGCTCTTGTTTTATTTTCATTTTCTTCGTGTATTTTTGAGTTATATCGGATAAATTTGGAGGCATTTTGTTCGATATAGGTTAATTACAGTGCACGAGTGTTGTGAAATAAAATAAAAATGCAAAAATATGTTTTTTAACTGGCTTCCAAAATTCCCATTGGTCACGTCCTGGTAAAGAAGCCATCGTTTTACTTAAATGTCTGACTGACTTGACTGACTGATTACAGACGACTTACTGACTTTACCTACAGTTTCAACGAAACTGGCAAAAACTTGATGCAAATACAGTAGAACCTCGATAACTCAAACCTCGGTAACTTAAAAACCTCTATAACTTCAAAAATAATATGTTCCCTTCCCATCAGAGCCCAAAACCTCTATAACTTAAAATACACAACCTCTATAACTTAAATAAGTAATCTCTGTATTAGACCTCAGTAACTTAAAGAAATGTTTCCACAACCTCTATAACATAAAATTGTTTGTCAATGTGTCATTTTGAAAGAGTGTGCAAACCAAAAGGTTTCGGTATTTATTGCTTGCACGTGTTCACTAATTAAATTGTTAACGTAAAAAGTACATATTATTATGTCACCTATTGTAAATTTGCTTCTTCGAAATTCTTTAAAGCTTTGCGGCGGTAAGCCTTAAGACAACGGCTTACTTGGATCATAAGTTTTTAATCATTGTCCTGGAAACATCGCTTTACATACTGTGTGATAAAACTGGCTTTAAATGTTCAAAAAGAAAACTAACAACACTCAGTAAAAATATGAACAAAGGTACATACATATGTTCATACCTACCTCTATATTAACCTATCCCTAACATAGACCCTTGATAACTTAAAACTTCTATAACTTAAAATATTTTGTGTTTCCCTTGGACTTTAACTTATCGAGGTTCCACTGTATTATACTTGACGCTGGCAATATGCACAGAGTTTGCGATGCCAAAATTGAAAAAAAATCCGTTTTATGCCACATAAATCCCAATTTACAAACTCTCAATTTTTAAAAGATTTGTATAAGTATAAACTATATTGTGCACTTAATACCAAAGTTAAAAATATTGCTACTATAGTTTCGTTATAACTCCAAACCAAAAACGATAGGTATAGGTACTTGCAACCTCGACTTATATTTTTGAATTACTTTACTATGAAGTGAATCCAAGCTAAGAGACATGTTTGTTGATGAATCAATGAAAATTAGTCCTAGTTAAAAAATGAGTGCGGTGCAAAGTAGGTTAAAAGTTTCACCTAATCGTGAAAATAATATGAAATTTAATCGAATCCATCCTGAATTGAATTTACCCATATCTCTTTTATCGCGAATACCGGCTTACCGTATTTATCGGGGCGCACGCGGGGCGCACATTGCCTCTGCGTGCGTTACCTATGAAACTGTCAAACAGTCAGTCACACCCGAGCGGTCTATAGTTACTATAGTAACTCATGACAATAGTCACTTTGTTAAACTTTCATTCGTGAGATAAAGGAAGTATAATACACCATAAGACGGCATATAAATACAGATTTGCATAGATTTTTTTTGATAATTGTCGCCTTTGCCTATTATTATAAAATCACGTAATAAAATTATTCTAACTTGTTAAGATACTTTTCATATCTTTTAATGTATTTGTTTTATATTTAATTGTTTTAAAGGACTCCGTTTAGAAAGACGTTAGGCATGAATGGCGTTGCTCAATATTTAGTTTTGTCTATATCTTTAGATATGATTTTCTTGTTCACTAAGGACTCCGTTTAGAAAGACGTTAGGCATGAATGGCGTTGCTCAATATTTAGTTTTGTCTATATCTTTAGATATGATTTTCTTGTTCACTAATAGCTTGCCTACTCTTATTCTGAACAGAATATTACATAGCAAATACCTTCTTCGTCCCATGATAGAAGACTAAGTTCAAAAACCTAATACCAGTAAAGAATAAAATTAAACACCAGATGGCATTGTGCTACTTTCAGAAAGACATTAAAAAGTACGGACATACGAATATACGTGATATCCAAAAACATATAATAAACCTACTACCATGAACAAGGAAGCATCACAAAAACCGGAAGAAAGTTTAGTAATATCCATAAAGTTAGTAAAACACCAGTTTTCCTCCACAGTTAGTAGTGATTCGAAAGTTAGTTAGTGCGTATCAAGTCACACGTACCGGACTGTACGAGTCCTTTGCACACGGCTGCACCGATATCGATAAAGCTCCGTCCTTGCCGACATTGAACGTGCCTTTGCCGATCTTTTTTGTTATAATATCAGTCAAAATACTGTCGTCGTCACCGCTTAGATCTATGACGTCTTTTAGAACTGACTTTTGACTCTCCTTTGGCATCAACATGAGATTCTGAGACATAAATTCGTTTTTCGCGTCCAGATATTTTTGTTCGATGCTCTTAGGGTCATCAACTTTCTTGTCGCTCTGCAGTTTCGACCAATCACAACCGTTTATGAACTCGCTTATTCGCGAATAGGATTCGATTAGCTTTTCTAAGTTATTCTCTTTATCGGGCGCCTTTTTCTTGTCAGCTGCCTTCATAAGGGTGAAATCGAAGTACTTGTCTTTGCGTTTCGGAAGGTCAAAGGCGGCTTTTTCAGCGAAATCTTTCATTTTGTCTAGAGCGTTGTACTCCTCGACCTCTTCCTTCCACCCTGATTGGTCGAAACTAAGCGTTTTGATTGGCGAATTTTCCTTCGCTCCCATTGGCCCGCTGACGGGTATGAGAGACAGGCTGATTGGTGGCATGATTCGGTCTTTTGGTGTCTTAGTGGCCGGACCCATGACAATATCGGGTACTTTCCATTCGTTATCTGTGCTTTTAGGCACTGACGGCAGTGGCTCGATGGTAAGCTGCGTTCGGTTTCTGTTGATATGCTGTTTCGAATTCACTTGTTAATTTATTTACTCCTTCTCAATTTATTATCAATTGGATTTTGACAACATTGTCAAGAAATTTCCGTGTGTTAGAACAGCCCAGATAGAAGTTTTACATATATAAATAGAGAGATAATAATATAATACCAGATTTAATACAAGACACACAAACTACCAACTATAAGCTAAGAATTCCACCGCTGTCTACGGAAAAAGCAAAAAGAGATACGATTTTGAACTCTATCTACTTGCCTATAAGTCCCTTTTTGCTTTTCGACTACATGATACGGAGGTGAGCACAATGTTGCCAAGCATCAAATTGATAATAAAAATAAAACAAACACAAGCACATGTATTTAAAAACATAAAATTAAATATACAGATAAAATAATAGTTTCCATGTTATAGCTTCAGACAATAAATACATAGGTAGGTACTAAAGTTTGAAGTTAGTTTTGAAAAGTTAAAATAATCGTCAAATCATTATGATAAAAATACCGTGGCGACGATCTGCGTGGTGTAATGGTTACGATGTATGTAGGACTGCGAATCGGAGGGTCCCGGGTGCGATTCCCGGCGAAACAGAAATTTGAATGATGAGTTTTTCTGTTTTCTGTCTGGGTGTGTGGACACACACAAAGACAGAAACACGTATATGTACCCTACTGTGGGGGCTATGAGTGTGAATTGTTATATTATTATATATTATATTTAAAAAAACAGTTACTTAGGAGAAAAGGAAATTTCGAAATCAAATCTGTATCTAATTTATATCATACTAGCTGACCCCGCGAACTCCGTATCGCGTTTAAATATTAAATAATAATAATAATGGATAGCATATAAACCTTCTCCGTGAAAAAATACATATACATACCAATTTTCATAATAATCGGTCGAATAGTTTCTGAGTTTTGCGATGTCATATATACAAACATCCTCTTTTATATGTATAAGAAGATCATCTCTAAAAATTATCGATGTGACAGGAATTCTGAACAATTTAACAATGTCGGAAATCTAATAACATTTGTATGTTTGAAAGCGATAATCTCAGTAACATCTATTTTAACACGCTTATACATATTAGCTTGACCTGTATTTGATGTATGTAACGGAATCTTTAAACTTCATTATCACCTACTCCTAAGCGTCTGATTAACTTGAAAATTTGCACAGGGGTCAAGGGCCCATGACAATGTAATAATATAAAAAAAAACCAACTAAAAAATTAAAGATTAATAATGTACTTTAAAAAACTAAGAAACACGCTTTTGTTAAGATTCGAACTAAAAAGTAAAAAATAAGAAGATAATGTATTTTACTGTAAAAAAGCGTGGAGTGCTTTTTGAGTTACTATTGATACCATTCACCCCACGCTTTTTTTTACAGTACTTAAAATACATTTATAAAATATGCACCTATCGATTAATCTCCAAGAAGTAAGTTAGTAAAAGAAATTGCATAAGAAGAAACTATAACATGGAAACAATCTACTACTAGACATACAAAACAATTTACAAATACAGTTAAATCCACTTGACATATACCCCAAAATAAATACGATAGAATAATGAACAATTACCTCTAGAAGTTGCTGACTTCGTGCCTCCTTCTCCCTTTTGACTATTTCTGCCTTTTCCGACCTCTCCAACTCTCTGACTAGGCGGGCCTGGGAAACAAACTGCTTTTCAGTGATATAAATGCTAGGCTGTCTATGAAAGGTTTAAGTACTTAATAGCCTTGTAGGTGGCAGCTTTGTAGGTGGCAGAACTATTATCGTTCGCCCGGGGAAGTACCACCGCTGCACCCACTTCTGCCGTGAACGAATTCTGTTGTGTTTCGGTGGAAAGGTGCAGTTGCCGGCCACACTTACATGAGGCGACCACCAGCCTCCGGAGTAGCAGCGCAACTGCATACGACCTCAGTCAAAACTTACCTTACCTGCTTGCTTGAGGTTGTATGTAGATGTCCATGGGCTGCAGCGACCACTTAACGCCACGTGGCCTGCATGCTCGTCTGTTACTCCATTCAAATTAAGAAAAGCCCCACAGTAGGGTAGATACACCCTGTGTATGTATAGATATAATATAATAACTTTCATAGGAAAGGTTTAAGTACTTAATGGCCCCACAGAAGGATAGATAGATATACCCTGTGTCATGGGTACCATGGACACAAGGTCAATAAAGACAGAAACAAACACCCAAACCGAGAACAAAAATTTTAAACTCATCATTCAAAACTCTTCGCCGGGTATCAAACCCGGGTATCTGACCGGCAGTCTGGCATCGTAACTATTGTGCCATATGGGTCGTCTTAAAGAATGAGTTTTATAGTAATTTTATTTTATTGATATAATACAGTAGATCTGTTTTTAACACGTATGTATGTTTGTGAGCTTGTTTGTAACTAACTCTCCATTGGACTTGATTTTGAACCACGTTGAATTAAACGGACAGATTTAATTCAACCGGACACTTTTCAAGAATCCATGGTACTACAACAATTTCATGAGTTTGTCTATTTCGGAGAATATGAAAAAAATATTGTATCGTACTTGTGATTGAATACACTGAAAACCAGCAGTCGTGATTTATACTGCGACACAGTCTGAGTGCGGTCCTATAGTATAACAGGAGTGTGTAGTCTAGTTGCAGAATTTACTAGATGTAAGACGTTTTCTTTCTTCTTTCAGATTGTGAAACAGCGTGGGGCGCTCTGTGTCATATTTTTCGTATATCGAGCAACCCACTCCTTTTCACAATAATAAGTGTCTTTTGTTCATTATTATTTTCTGCTTATATTTAGGATTATTTTTATTTTTAACTCAAAATTCGTCATGAGCTCTCCGACTAATATCCTCTTTGTCTACATCAAAAACTCTTCTGTTTGAGAGTATAACATCCGTATTCAATAAGCATACTTGCTTAAGTAAGCAGGCAATGCTATGCTAAGAGCGCTTTTTGACGTGCGTTTTATAAGACACTGGTTAAGCCCCTTTTTAAAAAAGGAAACGTTCACAAAACTGGAAATAGTAAGATTTATGGGCTTCGAATAAAAACGAACTTGAAATAATTTTGAATGTGACCGTTGGAGTCGGAGGAAGGAATCAGACTGACTGGGAGGAGCAGGCGTCTGAGAGTTCTAAAGGAAAGATGCTGAGATGGCAGGCCAGGTAAGGGATAAGGCTACTACAGACCAAGGGCAAGGTACTACAGACCAGGGTTATAACAGTTCGTTATCTCAAGCCATCGATTCGTTGATTTTGACAAACGCATAGTAGCAGGTTTCATTCAAATACACTCGTTTATGAATTCGTTTAGATGACCATATGCGTTGGCGAGCACTATGAGACCTCACAGTATTGTGAAAACGGGTATAAGACTGCATGTAAGGCCTACCTGGTCCCGCGTTCGTGCGGCGTGGTCCCGGCGCGCGTCACGGGCGGCCTGCTGCCTCCTGGCCAGCTCCATGCGGCGGTCCAGCGGCGGAGGGGTAGGCCTCGGTCCTGCTAACGCTGCGAGGGCACGCGCTTCTTCTAGCCTGCAACAACACTTGACACTGTAGCCTGTACAGGGAAAATCTATGCATATTGTTGGTGATGAACTGAATACTTAATTTAATTTATTAAAATTATAACAATATACTTACATATTATTATAATTATTTCAATTTATTATTATTTTCTTATGCCTGCTACAGACCTTATAGTTAAGTTATTATTGTAGTGTGTGTAGGCAAAAACTGAAAACTGTACAGTTTATCTGTCTGTCAATACAAAAGTGCCAGTGTTATCGGTACAGTAAAAGCTGTGCAGTTAATTTAATGGTAACCAGGCTTCAGAAGTAAATATCATAACGATCTAAATATTTTTATTTACTCTGGTAAACGCGCGAATGTAAAACTTATTTGTCGAATTACTTTGATTACGCCAAGATTGAAGATAGAAATGATTAAACGAAAAAAAATTAATATCCATGCACTGTAAATTGTTTTTTTGGAATTTCAGTAAAACTTATACCGTGGCTGTTTACCACAACTCTAATTAAACGCAAACTCTTAAAAACTCATGACGCATCACTCAGTTCACTCTTAAAAACTCATGACGCATCACTCAGTACGCTCTTAAAAACTCATGACGCATCACTCAGTTCACTCTTAAAAACTCATGACGCATCACTCAGTACGCTCTTAAAAACTCATGACGCATCACTCAGTACACGTACAGTACACACGCAGTACAAGAATCACTTAAAACATCCAAAGCACAAACCTTTTAGAGATCTCTCCCTCGCTCATCACTAAGGGCTCTGCGTCAGGCATGCTCTGTATGTAGTCGCCTAGCAACATTTTCGCGCTGAAACTGAAGTTCTCTCGTGTCAACGCAGCACTCGGATTGGAGTCCAGGAACTGCGGACAAGATAAATAAAAAATTATTGACAATGATTTTCTTTATTCTTGTGGCCGCACTTCGTAAGGTTAGCTGGTAGAAAATGACATCTGTCATTAAGCTCGCCTTTTGTTCAAATTTTATAATTTGGTCAATAAAGAATAAATAAATGACAATAGGTCCTTCAATACAATATGTAATAAAGTTAATCTTCAATTCAAGAATATATTCAGGTAAGACTTCCGTCTTAGGTTGTGAAATTACATCTTACGAATGTGGGTATATCCATCGATATAATATAAGTAGGTAGATTCACAGTCGCCGCATAAAAGTGGCACCGGCAAAAGAAGGCATAACGGCAGCGATATGCCTTCTTTCGCTTTTATTAGCATTAGCATTAGCTAAACCGCCACGCACGTGTCGCACGTCAGTGATGCCAAAGTCCGCAGTAAAAATTTGTAAAAATTACACTCTAAAAACGCAAAAAAGTATGGAGTATCATACTTCCAGTGAGTACATCTTTATCTTAATTTAATAACGCGTATTTATTATACTTTAAGACTATTTATTATTATTTTAATAAAATTTGTTTGATTCACCACAGCATGCATACATCGATAATTGTAAACGAATTTGTGCTTTATTGTAATGCTTTTGGTTTCATTTCTCAATAAACTCCTATTTCGTAAGTCTAGTCGTAAAATTTTATTGCCGTATTATAAACATCGAACCAGAAGGTGATAAGTAACAATTTAACATGGACTTATAGTCTTACTTATGTCAGTACCATAAGGTTTAAAATAGATAAAAAGCAAGATACCTTAAAATATTTTTTTGTTTAGAATACTTGTATACATCTATAATAAGTACGTTTATACGCGGGGCCACCTTTTGACTCAATTTTGTATGGGAACCTTGCATCTACCTACTTATATTATATCGATGGGGTATATCAATCTAGTTGGGTTGTATGTTGTTTTTTTTTTTTCAATATTGGCATCGCAAACTTTGTGCATATTGCCAGCGTCTAATTTTTGCATTACTCTGTAATCATAGAAAAAAACAGTAAGTCGTCAGTATACAGTCAGTTTAGTTAGTTAGATGTTCAAGTAAAGTGATGTTAGAAGTTCAATAAAGTGATAGATATAGAGATGGAAGATGATGATTGATGAAAGGCGAAACAAGACAATTTGGGACACCTCTTCCCCCAAATTTGACCCCCCGCAATTGACCGCGACCGCGCCTGTTTAGTTAATAGTTTGGTACTTGCACAACGAGAGAGTATACACACGTTAAGTTGATATCTATCCATTTAAGTCGTCATTACCAGTAGGTAACTTGGTAACTATAGTAACCTTCTTAGGTAACGCACAAAAAAAGATCCTTGGTAAACCAGCATTCGTAAAATTTCATAAAAACTTTGGCAATAGGATGTTCCACTAGGCGGGGAATTCATGCCTGGGAGCGGAGGAACTCCATTAATTTTGAAGCTAGTATACGCATATTTAAAGTAAGGCAAACAAGACGAGAAACCCCCTCATGGGTTCAAAACATTTTAACTAACTGACGCCATTACTGCGTACGAATGATAAGGACAGAGATAATAATTGCTCACTATCGCAATGTAACTTGGTAACGCTTCGTTTGTTTACATTCTTTATCTCGTCTCGTTGGCCTTACTATAGAAAACTTCGATTGCGTAAATCAAGATACCCGTGGCGCCATCTTTTAATCAGTTACCGTCAACAAAACTTACCGCCATCAGCTCCTGTTCGGATTTGATTTGTATAGCCGCGTGGGGCTCAGGAGGTGAATAGCTCACTTCCCCCTTTATATTGCAGTTGCGAGACAGGCCCTTGATGACTGTCACTCGCTTCCAGCCTGCAAATAACAACAATTTATAAGTAAATTTTAAAGAGTTATTGAACACACTAGTGATCTGGCCCGGCTTCCCTCGGGTGATTTATGGCTGCAACCCTTTTTACGTCCCACTGCTGGGCACGGGTCTCTCCCCATTATTGGGGAGGCCTGGAGCTTACTCCACCACGCTGCTCCAACTAGGGTTGGTGGAGATGCGGGTTAGTGGCTAACACGCTGTAGGATGTTTTCAAACCGCTCATAAGGCCTCCGACAAGGTTTAACGACTGTAATCTTCCGAAGCACGGAAACGCGCATGAATTTTTTGCCACTAGCGGTCACCCATCTCACACCCGACCTAGCCCGTTAAGCTTAGTCGCATTGATCGCTTGCGTTCTACGCTAACCGCCGGGCCATGCGCGCTTGAGTTCATATGAGTGTCCTTATGGATATAAATAAATATACGTAATTTGATGTGTTTAAGTTGGAACAGGTTTTGAGCTACGGTGCAGTCAAAAGTCGCTCGAAATGGTTCGTGTAAATATACACACGGCGCTGAGTCGCCAGTTCTTTTGCTTGAACTTGGCTTAAGTGAACTATAGTTACCTAGAGCCAAAGGCAATCGCAGCGGGGCAATGTGCGGCGCGCGTCCGGACTCACTGGACTCTGAATCCGACCGCCCGCTGTCCGACGGACATTCCGAGTCCGTGCTGCCGCTCTCGCCGACTAGGGATCTTAGTTTTTCCTGTAACAATTGGATGTTATTAATTTCCGACCGTCTAGAATCTGGCTAGACGAAGAAAGAAGCGTGACAAACTACGTCACCCATTATTTTTTATCCGCTGACTACGTGACGCAAACTAAGCAAATTAAAAGTCAATCAAATAATAATTAATTTACCAGCTTGGCCTAATTTACCAGCGTTTCTTTTTAGTGTTAGAGGCAACCCGAAAAGTCATGTTAGGCACTGTAATTTATTCCATAATAGTGGGACAAAAAGTAGAACATAAAAATTAAAATAAAACAAAACTTATAAAGCTATATTATAAGCCGAAATTTATTCGCTAGGCTCTTAATAACCGACTGGGATAGGAAAATCTATCTTTATTTGTCTGTAAATATTTTTAATAAATATTAGTTTTTCTGGCCTTTTGTAATAGGATTATACTAAAATTGTATTGAAATTTAATTAAACTTCCAGTAACGCATTAGGCAAGTACATGTAATGTTAATTTGATAAGTGTTTTAAGTTTAAGACAGATTAAGATAGTGTATAAGTTTAAGCAGATACAGTTAAACGTAGAATAAACTTACCAAATCTGTATCTCCCAATAGCTGATGCGCCAGCGCAGGGCGGAGGCCTAAGGCCCGGCTCTGCGCCAGTAGGGAGGCCACGGTGTTCTTCTTCGGTTTGCTGACGCCTCGGCCCAGATTCCGAGGCCTGCCCTCGCGGCCTGGCCAGCCAGCTATTGCTGTAACAAGTACAGCTTTATGTAGTCATACTGGATTTTTTATGACATAAAACATGAAAGCGGAAACAGTTACATCGATTTTTAGCGTAGTGACGTTTCTTGTCAAACTACTAATACAGAGTAACATCGTTAGCGTCACAGAATATACTAAAAGAGGTAGAATGGAAATGTGGGCGGGGCAGACGCGCCAAAGAATTATGAGCAAACGCTCAAAATTCCAAAATCTCTACAGAAACACGCGATCGTGCTACGATATGCGTGCTTGTGTGCGTGCTTGGGTGTGATTCGTTCATTTGAAATCGCGTGATTGTGCGGCGCTAAGATTGGCTAGATTTAAAATTGCAAATATGTGCGTAAGCTTCGTATTTATTTAAGTACAGAGGTGAAAGGCGGGGCTTGCTCGGCGACACAAGTCTTCATACGAACGGCTCATTATTGCCGTTCTACCTCTCTTAATAATGTTCTGTGGTTAGCGTGACTTAGAAACAGAAGGAACAGAATGTATATACTTCAGTCTTTTAATTTGATATTTCCTTTTTTAAACTACCCTTTTATGCATATTATCTGCCAGGCGTCCCATGACTTAGCTTAGCATGACATTAGCCGGTCAAAGCAGCCCGTGGACACATAACCTCAAAACTAGTCTTGTCTGTAGATACATGCATTTGTGCTGCTACTCCGGAGGCTGATAGTCACACCATATAAAACTGGCTGGCAATAGCACCTTTCCAAAAAAATATTATGGAATTTCTGAGCGGCACAACGACGCAACATGAAAATTCTCCCACCTATCAGATTTTATATTGTTTGGTGGCAGTACTGGTAGTATAATACAGTTTGAGGAGAGTGGCGACAAATAAACAGTTTCTGAACCTCTATCACCACCCCTCGTTACATAAAAGGGCGAGAGAAAGCTACACCTATAACTTTTTTTTTTGTTATCGGGGGGGAAACCTTCAAAAGGTACCCGACACCCTGGGAGAGGATACCGGGTTATGTGGGATTTGACCACACTAAAACCCCCTCGGTGGCCTGCCTCTGCGTTTGTGAGGACTCCGGGATCTCCATTGGAACGCACCAATGTCCTCCACGCGCCAGAACGGGCCCATCTTCGGGAGAGCAGATGTGCTCTCCTGCACATTCAGGTGTTCACAGTGGCATGCGGCCACGCATACACCGCCGTTCCTCCCGGGGTTGCTGGCTGGACGGGTCAAGCTCCCACTCTCACTGCCCGCATCCCCGGAAGCCCCCTTTTAGTCGCCTCTTACGATCAGGCTACCGATCTCTATGATATGATAGGGATACCGTAGCTCTATGAAAAAAAAATTAAATCTGCCTATGACCTATTTGAATATGAAATATTGCAATGTAGGTATAGAATACAAAATAGATTAGTTGTATTATATTATTTAAAATTGAAATTAAAACAGATTTGCAGGAAATACAGACTTACATTCACTATCCTCACTCCCGCTTGACTTAGGCCTAGGGGAGTCCGCTACTTGTGTGTTGAGTTCCGGCGCCACCCGTCGAGGCTTCGCCCCCGGCTTGCGGCGTGCTACACAAATAGAATAAAGATATTAAATACAAAATATACTTTATAGCAGAGAGCAGGAGTTTCCGAGCGGTAAAGAGCAGCGATGGCCGAGTGGGAAAATAACGCGGTATTCGACGCGACCGATCCCGAGTTCAAATCCTCGGCGCGCACCTCTGACAAAGTAATTTGTAATGTGCGCATTTATGGCTGCTCCACGGTGATGGAAAATATCGTGATATTTAATTGATTACGATGTTTTCCATCGCCGTACATGCCTGAGAAAAATTCATAATTTCTCGAAAGCATGACGTCCACCAACCCGCACTTGGCCAGCGTGGTGGACTATGGCCTAAAATCTCTCTCACTTGTGAGAGAAGACCTGTGCCCAGCAGTGGGACATAAAAAGGGTTGAGAGAGAAAGATAGTGTTGAAGTTATGTTTATCGCCGCTGATGAGAAAAAAACATTGCGATATTTAATTACGATATTTTCCATCTTCGTCCTGAGAGTTGCATAATTTCATGATCATGATCTCTCTGGCCTATATCCCTCTCACTTCTTAGAGGAGACCTGTGCCCAGTAATGAGGCATAAAAAGGTTAAAAAACATTTACAACGAGATTATTCGTATCGTGATATGAAAAAGATTTCACTTGAATCGTGGTGATGATGGTATCATAAAACTACATATTTTTTTATTTAAGTAAAAACGAAATACTCACATATCCTATCGTTGGACGACGCGCTGAGGGAACTGCTCAGTGACGTCAGCCGTGAGAGAGCGTCGGACGCTTGTGTACTGGCTGTAAGGAAAAAATAAGTAGGATGTGGTAAATGGTACAATAACACCAAAACACCTTTGAAATGCATAAAACGCGTATCTTCGCATATCCCAGTAAACAATCTTCATACATTCCCATACATTTTGTATGAGAAAATGATAAGTGACGTCACTTATCATATATAGTCAATTGACTTCATTATTATTGATATTATATTGCTTTCCAAGCGTGATTTAGTGCAACCTTTTTAAGGTAAGTGTTGAATTTTTTTGTGCAGTGTCCAAGACCCTATTCCTCTTAAAACGTGGTCTGACCAGTAGGTCATAATACACTAATAAAAACATATTTAAGTATAACATAAATTCTTTAACTATTCAAATTTTAGAATGGCGATATTTTTAGGATTGTGGTTCTTAGGTAAAAAGTAAAAGGACTTTTTTCGTAGATAATATTTTTAATGTATAATTTTATCTTGGCCACATTTTTGATATAACTTACGGTTTTGATAGAATCTAAAAAAAATCGAAAATTTTGATTTTTGACTTTGTATCGCTTTTAACGCACATGGTGACATGGTAAAATTCAGTTGACAGTCGGATTTCTTCTTATTTGATAACAATTTTTATGCCTCATTTGACAAAACTATTTGAACTTACGTGGAGTAGGTTTAAGGGAAAGGTTAAGGGGCGCATCTTCATCGGAGGCCTTCACCCCTAGGTCTAGCGGCGCGTCTTCTGAGCCTGCCTTCGTAGTTAGATTCAGCCCAGAATCTGTAAAGGATAGATAACTTTATCTTTATTTGTTTCACAACTCACTCATTTTAAAATTCGAAAAAATATGCAACTACTTAAGAAACATTAATGTATAATGTATATTTTAATGAATTTTATTGAAGTGAAAACTTCTTGAGCGAAGTTGTGCACTTTTTTTGGGATGGGTAAAAAAATTTTTGTGACTCGTGTCAGGACACGTGGCCTGATCGAAAATTCGTAAGACGGAGGGGTGACAGCTGATGACGGCTCGACTATCTATACTTGTAAAATTCGTTTTTATCAAGCGTTTAAAATATGGACATTGAACAAAGTGTATCTACTAATGAGAAAAGTGACGAAGAAATAGTGAAAGAAAATGAGTGAGTACATTATAAAAACACTAGATGAAAAATAATAATGATAATAAAAGCAATTCGTGCGAAATTATTCCCTGACCATTCCAAAATATCAAAAATGCACAACGTTAATTTTCTAGTTTTCACTTCTGCCGGTTCTTTGTTTTAGTAATGGCATTACATGATCCGTTTATATTGTCAGTTTCAAAAAAACATTTGGATCTAATTTATGTCTCTAATGTATTCGCAAATAGTTGCTGTTATTTAATACAAATAGTCGCTTATTTTACAGTGATCGGCTCAAGGTGCCCTTATTGAACTTGGAGAAAACAGCCGTAGGAGAAAAACTCCCAGCAGAATTCTCTCAAATACCCACACGTTGTTGCATAAATAATTAATAGAATCAGGCGTTAGTTTGCGGAACTCCATTGTAATGAAGTTAGGTTAACACTTCACTCCCACTCATTAAAAATACGGATAAAACGAAAATTTCTAAAAATCATTGCCCCCGAAAACTTCTGCACAAAATCTCATGAATCGTAGGAGCCGTTTTCAATATTAAAATTATGTATATAGATACATATATACAAGAATTATTCGTTTAAAGGTATTAAATAGATAGAAACTCACTCCAATTTCCGAAGTTTTTAATATTCAATAAGTTTTTGATGGACTTTCCAACAAGGTTACTTAATTTACAGGACGTCCTACGTGGCGCAATGGTTACCATGCTGGACTGCCAATCAAAGGGTCCCGGGTTCGATTCCCGGCGAAGCAGAAATTTGAATGATGCCGAGGACTAAAATTTAAACTCATCATTGATGAGTTTAAATTTTAGTCCTCGGTCTGGGTGTTTGTGTTTCTGTATTTGTGTGTGTCCATGGTACCCACGACACAGGGTATATCTACCCTACTGTGGGGCTATGAGTATGAAGCGTTATAAGCAAATCTTTACCTGCACCAGTAGATCCCGCTAGCTGCCGCTCCAAAGCCGCCAAACTAACGCCACTCTGACTGGCTATCGTTTGAAGCAGCTCCCGCGATATACCTGAAGAATATAAATGAATATTGATAGGTAATAAACTATTACTATTATTTTTTTACCTCAATAATGCGAGTTTAAATTGCCATTCAGTCAGGCAAACACGCAGTATCGGTCAGTGAGGTTACTATAGTTATAAGCACTTAATAAAGTACAGTAGCTTGAGTGGACACCAAAGTAGCATGTCAGTAACTTTCTAACAGATTGACTACACATTGGTTTGACCACGCGGCTCTCAACATGGTAATTTAGTAAGCGGGCATCAGAATGATTTCAATGAAATAAAATCTATTTCAGGAAAGTTCAAAGATGTCAATCACTCATCGGTTACTATAGTTACCAGCAGGATACCTTAATAACTATAGTAACCTGACTTGTCGCTCGGTTGTGATTGACTGTCTGATAGGTAAGCGTTTAGTTAACGCATACAAATTCATGAGATAAAAGTGATATACCTATTAGAAATGAAAGCCTTGTCACATACAAGTATATTGGTCAAGTTGACAAAAACTTCTTGTATACACTAACTGTGCCCCGCTTGTGTTAGAAAGTATCAAATACAACAGCCTACAGTATTTTCTTACCAGCGTAATCCGAAAGGTTGGGAGGTGGGGTGCCGGCCAAGGAGTTTTGACCACTTCGATCCGGCTTGTTCGGCAATCTGATCACCTCGACTGATGATCGGGAGTTGCCGTATTCATCCTGTTGAAAATAAAAATAACAAATCAATCAATAATTCTTCACACTTACACGATGATACCCCAAGTCTTGGCAATTGTGCACAGATACGGACATGAATACATACCTTCGTCAAGAACAGAAAGTCAAACGTTACTGACTCGCTGGGAATCGATATTAATAATATGTATTAGTAATTGTATGTATTAGTTTTAGTAATTACTCGCATCTGTGAGCAGGTGGAAGCGGTTGATAGTGTCTCACACGATCAGCTGTCACGTGTGCACATTATCGACCCATAGCCATTTTGTTATCTCAAATATATAAATGTAATTTTTATATATAACTGCCTTTTTTCTCTCAGCTCAATATCTAGCCCAATCGGGCACCTAAAGGCGATGACCGGGAAAAAATGACATTCATTAAGCGAATATTTTATATTCCTAAGCTAAAATAATAAAAAAATAACCATTTAAAATCATCCTATAATTACTACTTCTGATTGGTGTTGAACGTGTGTAGGTTTTTTTTTATCATAGCAGATAAAAAGACCGGAGATTCTAAGCGATCAGCGCCGCAGACCGAGTGATGCTAAGCGATCACCGTCGCCTATGAACAAGGATAACCCCAGGGGTGAAGTTATGAAATGAAATGAAATATTCTTTATTCACAGTACGGTTCATTTACAAACTCTTAGTGAACGTTATTTTTTTGTTTTGTTCTTGTTATCTAAGCGTTTACGACATTGAAACAGAGCTGTTTTTACAGCTTTCTTGAGTTTGCCTTGTAGAGTATTGGTTATTCTTACCACTTTCTGCCGTTTGCTAGGTAAGGGCGTACTCCGGTCGGATGACGATGGGTGTACCGAAACTTGAGGTGGGTCTAGGGAGATAGTCTTTTTCCGCCCCCGGTTTGTCGTCCCTGGAGGTGCCTGCGAACAAAAAAAGAATAATAAACGAACAGAATAAACGAATTTAAAAAAGGACTTAAAACGTATTTACTGAAAAAGGCGTATTACTCAGTCACTGATTTCATAAACGATAAAACGGCATAAAGGAATTCCACAAAAACCTGGGAGGTTTTTTTTCCGCCGGCTTTTTTTCCTCTCAGTGTACAAACACCCTGTGATATGGGTACCCAAAGCTGACGATCGGAACCGATCCGAAATATAAATAAATATTTTTATTTTTATTTATAAAAGGCGCAATATGGGACAAATAAAATAATATTAAAATAGATGTAAATGTACATTTCGTAATTGTATTATAGTTTAGTTTTTTTCCTTTTATATTTTTATCATTGTATATTTGCATACCTCATGAAGGTAAATATGGCGAACTAAATATATATAAACAACTTTGTAAACACCCATATTTGTGCAAATAAATGTCTTTGTCTTTGTCTTTGAATAATAAATAAATATCTTTGGACAACTCACACAACGCCATCTGATTCCAAACTAAGCAGAGCTTGTGCTATGGTAATCAGAAAGCTGATAAACATACATATATTATTCTAAATACATACTTAAATAGATAAATGAACACCCAGACACAGAACAAATAGTCATGTTCATCACACAAATATTTGTCCTGGGTGGGAATCGAACCCACGACCTCACGTTTCGCAGTCGGCTCATCACCCACTACGCCACGGTAGCTGTCAATGTTTTGTAACTATACTGTATACGTATTTCTGCAAGATGGTATGTCTGAAGGGAAAATGAAGTAGGTAAAGTGTCAAACTGATAAGGAGGTGTCTAGCATTCAAAGAGGAATAGGGGTGAATCGAATCTTATGTAAAGTACTTGGGGTCTAGGCAGAAATCTTTATTTTTTCTGTAAGAAGCAGCCGGAAATTGCGAGAAAATACTATGAAATACGTTTAAATAAATCAAGTTTTATTACCACAAATTTAACACATTTACACAACATTTCACTTAACATTCACTCAACATTTCACAACATTAAGAAAAATCACAAGCAAGATTGAGTGGAATGGGATTATCGCATATAATAATAAATAATAATAAATCTAATACCTTTAAACGAGCAATTCTTGTATATATCTAAATATATTTTTTGAATCTCGGAAACGGCTCCAAAAATTTTGATGAAATTTAGTACCCTGGTTTCGGGGATGATAAATCGAAATTGTGGATTTATTTAATGTTTATGCTGATATAAAATTACTCTTACTGACATCTATTGGAGAATATTAATAATATTGTGGCGTAGAAAGCCGTCAAATATCAACCGTCAATCCGCCCTTCAAACAAATGTCAATGTCGATATGAAAGACCTCTATAAAAATTTCGTCAATGGAATTAAAGCTTTCTTAGTTGAATGGTTACAAAAGCTTACTACAGAGCTAGAGACCCGGGTTCAAACCTCAAGTAGGAAAGCTGCGTTTTCTATTTTTTGTGACAATTTTTTTTAATTGGGAGCTAGGTATTTCAAAAGCCTTTGTTAAGTAACACTAAGCCAATGAATGTTTATCTTAAAAATAAACCAAGAAAATCAATTGTTTTTTTTTATACGAGCAACGCTCTCGGCGTCCAGGTACTTTATTATTAGTCTTATAAATGATTAGGTTAAAAATAAATTATCTGCAAGCAATACACTACTTAACACTATGTGGCCTGCCTCCTCATCTGTTTCTCCGTAAAAATTTCGCACACATAAATGGTTTTCAGGTTACCTTGGGTCCCGCCAGAGACGAGGTGTACTTGATGATCTCTGTGTCGGGTGGCAGTCTGACTCCACCCAACACTGAGGCTGGATCACTGGAAATAAAGAGCTTTATTAGTGGACTTTCTATTTTTAACACATTTCAAAATCGGTTGGACACAGGAAGTAAGAGAGTTTCAGCTACTAGTTCATCCATACAAATTCTAGAATTTCATTACGATGTTCTCCATCTGATAGCATTTATCGCTGCTCCACGGTGATGGAAAATATCGTGATATTAAATTGATTACGATGTTCTCCATCGCCGTGCATGCCTCAGAGAAATTCATAATTTCTCGAAGGCATGACGTCCACCAATCCGCACTTGGCCAGCGTGGTGGACTATGGCCTAAATCCCTCTCACTTGTGAGGAGACCTGTGCCCAGCAGTGGGACATAAAAAAAAGGTTGAAAAAAAAAGTTCTCCATCGCATCACACATGAATTTCCCGCGTCAGGATTTGAAGTGGAGAAATCAGCATTCGTCATGGATGTAACATCGGCGTTGTTAATCTCTAATCAGGGCTGGTCAAATATTGGAGAATTTATTCAAATGTGGACAAATTTTTACATAAGTATCTTTTTTGGTTTACTCAATATAACATATTATTATGTCAATATAAAATTGCATCCGTGTTCAGACTTTTTAAAAATTTCTTAATTTTTAAAGTTTCATTTTGACAGTATCATGTCAGTTTTTATTTGAATGGAGTAGCAGACGAGCATGCAGGCCACGTGATGTTAAGTGGTCGCTGCAGCCCATGGACATCTACAACCTCAAGCAAGCATATGTAAGTCTTGTCTGAGGTTGTATGCAGTTGCGCTGCTACTCCTGAGGCTGGTGGTCGCCTCATATAATATATGTATATATGTGGCAGGCCTGTATCTGATTTGCAAGTAAAATCCAGTCAACTTACCCTCCTTCCAAAGCAGCACTAACAATAAAAAAATACAACATAAGACATTGCACAAATACTACTTAATTTATCAGATATATGTATATGGCAACAATTTATGTTGCTTATTTCAAAACAAAAGAAAGGCATAAACTTATAATAGAAAAAAATATAGTCAATTACAGCTCTTTTATATCACAGTTGTCGATTGACCATGGCTGTGGTGATTTGAGGTCAACCCGCTGATGGATGTTTTTAAACCACCCATACCCTTTTATTGGTATCGAGGGGAAACCTTCAAAAGGCACCCGGCACCTTCAGAAAGGATACTGGGTTATGTGGTATTTGTACCGCACTAAAACCCTCTCGGTGGCCTGCCTCTACGCTTGGGGAGGACTCCGGGATCTCCAGTGGAACGCACCGGCGTCCTCCACGCGTGGCGACCCAGAACGGGCCCATCCTCGGGAGTTTTCGCCTGCACCTTCCGGTGCTTACAGCGACATGCGGCCACGCACACCCCGCCGTACTTCCCGGGATCGCTGGCTGGACGGATCGAGCTCCCACTCTCAATGCCCACAACCCCGGAAGCCCCCTTTTAGTCGCCTCTTACGATCAGGCAGGAGATACCGTAGCTCTATTCTTAATCCCGAAGCTATAGGGACTAAACCACCCATACCCAGGCGACTGACAAGGTTCAACAACCGTTATCTGTCGGCTTAGCGTGCCTACGAGCGAAGCTCGGAAACGTGCATAAATTTTTGCTATTAGCGGTCACCCATCCCACACTATAACCTTTTCACACTGCGTAGATCGCTTACGTTCTACTCCAACACCAGAGCCATGTGTTTTTTACAGCGTTTAGTTACATGATAAGGATATAAGATGCTTGCGGTGCCACGACGTCGACTATGCGGTTGAAGCAACTGCCTAAACACCTATGATTTTAATATAGCAATATATCGTCTTACGTCGTATTTCAAATGGATGGAAGAAAGCTAGAGATATAGCCTGGAATAGCAACATAGGCTATTTTTTATCCTACCCATTAAACGGATCCACGCGGGCGAAGCCGCTGGCGGAAGGCTAGTCCATACTAATATTATAAATTCGAAAGTAACTCTGTCTGCTACGCTTTCCCGCTTAAACTACTAAACCAATTTTAGTGAAATTTGGAAACAGATAGAGTGGACCTTGGAAAAGGACATAGGATGATTTTTATCCTACGGGAACCTATTGAACTCATCCACGCGGGCGAAGCCGCTGGCGGAAGGCTATTGTTTTATACACCACTTGTCGAACTTGCAGCATGGTAGGTGCTATATAGGTATTATATTCCTTACTGTAATTTTTTTAAAGTATTATTGTAAGATTTGTAGTTAAAGAAACAAAATAATAAGAAGCGCGCATGGCCCGGTGGTTAGCGTAGAACGCAAACGATCTATGCAACTAAGCCAAACGGGCGCGGTCGGGTGTGAGATGGGTGACCGCTAGTGGCAAAAAAAAATTCATGTGCGTTTCCGTGCTTCGGAGGGCACGTTAAGCCGTCGGTCCCGGTTTTTGTCGATAGATAACAGTCGTTAAACCTTGTCGGAGGCCTTATGGGCGGTTTGAAAACATCCGACAGCGGGTTGGCCACTAACCCGCATCTCCACCAACCCGCATTGGAGCAGCGTGGTGGAGTAAGCTCCAGGCCTTCCCAATAATGGGGAGAGACCCGTGCCCAGCAGTGGGACGCAAAAAGGGTTGCGGCCAAACAAAATAAATATCTTTGGGCAAATAAATAAATATAAGTAAATAACGCTGTTACTATAGTTACCTGAGTATCGTATGCGGTAGGCCGGTGAGCGCATCAATACCATGTCGATCCTTGTCGCCCGGCAACCCAAACGGATACAGTGGAGACATGTTCTGAAACAATATTTAATCTTTAATATACAATAATAATTAACTTTTATTAATAATAACAAATAACGTTTCACACTCAGAGCCCCACAGTAAGATATATATAAACCCTGTGTCGTGGGTACCATGGTGTTTGTGTTTCTGTGTTTGTATGTGACAAAGACAGAAACACAAACACCCAGACCGAGAACAGAAATTTTAACTCATTTATCTGTGCTATAAGACGTTGCTTCGTACACAATTTCAAAATTCTGAGTTCACGGGAAGTACCCTTTAGGTTTTTGATAGCCTTGCGAGTGTCGAAAATTTGCGGAAATTTGCGCCATAAACGTCTGTATCTTTTGATTGCGCTGGCTTTTTTTTCACAGCTCCAAGGGACAGTAGACCTGAGTATTTGATATAAATTCTAGGTCGATACCTCCACGCGTTCCTGAGAAAAAGGGTCCTGACAGACAGACGGACGGACGACAAAGTGATCTTATAAGGGTTCCGTTTTTTCCTTTCGAGGTACGGAACCCTAAAAATTATAGCCCACCTTCCCCTTAGCGGCGGCGACGGCGGCTCGGTAGGCGCCCTGCGCGGCCGCTTGTGCCAGCATCAGGTCGCCGCGCAGCAAGTTGAGGTCGCCACCTCTCTCGGTACTCCGGTCCGTCCGCTCCGGCTTGGATGACGATGAGGACATCGAGGACTTTCCTGCAGACAAAATAATTTTTTTTTTCAACCTTTTTTATGTCCCACTGTTGGGCACAGGTCTCTTCTAAGAAATTGAGAGGGATTTAGGCCACAGAGCCACCATGCTGGCTTAGTGCGGATTGGTGGACATCATACCTTTGAGAGATTACGAGTTTCTCTCGGCTATGGAAAACATTGTAATTGATTTTAAATATCATAATATTTTACATCACCGTGAAGCAGCAATGAAATGCACACATTACAAATTTAAATTTCTTTATCGCGCCGCCGATTTGAACCCGGCATCTCCCACGTCGGAAACCGCGGTCCTTACCACTCGGCCGTCGCTGCTTATAATCATAGTCATCATTTATTCCAAAATATGGTACAAAGGTTCTTAAATAGGTTAAAGTTACACTTAGGTATATTTGTCCCATTTGGGCATGTAATGTCACTAATAAAAATATTCCAAAAATTACATTTTAACATCTATTTCTTTCTTCACAATTTTCGTGATTTTTTTTATGTTGTTTTATCATAAAACAAAAGAATAAAATTAAATGAGGTTTTCTTTATTTAAATAAAACAATCATTCTACATTTTTGAAGTGAAAACTTCTTTAGCGGCTTTGTGCACATTTTTTGGGACGGGTAAACAATGTCGCAACTCGCGTCAGCACACGTGACCTGATCGAATATTCGTAAGACGGAGGGGTGACAGCTGATGGCTCGACTGTCTATACTTCTAAAATTCGTTTATATCAAGTATTTAAAATGTGGACAAAGAAATAGTGAAAGAAAATAAGTGAGTACTTTATAAAAATACTAGATTAAAGCCTACTGAAAATACTAGATGAAAAATAATACCGATAATACAAGCAATTCGTGCGAAATTATTTCCTAACCATTCCAAATTTAAGTTTTCACTTCTGCCGGCACCACTGGAGTGCAACCCGTTGTTTTACTGATAAAATGCAAAATAAAACATTATTTGCTTACTACTTATGCAATGAAAAATTAATAAAGTTGCGTACTTACTAGAGGACTGCACAGACGAGGCGGAGTGTTTAGAGCTCTTGGCGTGTAGGGGCTGCTGAGCTAGGTTGTTTAGCGAGGCCAGGCTCGATAACGATTGTGAATGCATCGTGGACGGCGAGGACGTCTTCGGGAAGCCGTAGGATGACCCTGGTAGTTACAATATTTGTAAGTATTTTTTCAGAAATAAAATAGGGTGGGTGTACCAGTAACAAACCGATTAAGCGACATTTTGAAAGTAATTTTGATTTTGTGACTCAATTATTACAACAATCATTGCAAAAAAAGAATTAACTACTCCTTGTCTACCATAAAATCATGTAGCTTATTCCAATTTTCTTAATAGCTGTTAGGTTTATTTTTATTTAACAATCAATCTGGAAAGTCGCAATGTGCCTAAGGTTGACCAGATCGTACCAGCAATAGACCAGACGTTGAGCCAATAGTGAACCAATAAATAAAATTATTTTTCATAATGAAGAATATTTTTATTTTAATTACTAAATTGTTTAGTACGTAATAATCATCACAACTTTTCATCAGTCTACAAGTTTCAAGTAATAATTAAATAAAAAGTAAAAATTAAACAAGGCTAATAATGTTGTTAACTAATTTAAGAACTAGGTATATATAATTAACAAGAGATTCGTCTCACTTACACAAATGTCATAATCATAACTTGCAATAATAAAATATGTATGAATTAACATGAATCAAAAATATGAAATAAATAAAAATAAAAATAAATGAAAGTACTTCTTCATCCATCCATCCACTAGCCTTTTAAAGTCCACTACTGGACATAGGCCTCCCCTAATGTTTGCCACTCCGTCCGGTCCTGCGCCCTCTGAATCCAGCAGTTTCCCGCTATCTTCTTCAGGTCGTCAGTTCACCTGGTTGGGGGCCTGGAGCTTACTCCATCACGCCGAGTAAGGCCAACCTACTATCGGATGAGTTCAAACTGCCCTTAAGGGGCCGTAAACGAAATTTTGCCGATTTCGCTGATTTAGGTGATTTACACATGAGATTTGGCAGTTAAAATACATTATTCCCATAAGTTACATTGCACAATATTATTGATTATTTCAATAATAAACTAATAAATTGACTACTACAGCATAGTAACCTTCCCCACGGTTGGCAACCTTTTTGCGTCTTACTGCTTGGCACGGATCTGTCCCCATTATTGTTGAGTCCTGGAGTTTTTTTGTATTTGAATGGAGTAGCAGACGAGCATGCAGGCCACGAAGAGTGGGCGCTGCAGCCCATGGACATCTGCGGACAACCTCCAGCAAATCCAAATCTTGCCTGTGGTTGTATTCAGTTGCGCTGCCTTCGGAGTACGAAGGCTGATCGTCGCACCGTGTAAGTCTGGCCAGAAACTGCACCTATCCCCCGAAAGGTCGGTCAAACCACTGGTTGAACCAACCACCGCTCCTACCACCTACAAGCTTACTGCAATATTGCTCCACTGGTGGACCCTGGTGTACACTGGTGTTCCCCAAGGTTGTATTAAAATTAAAGGCTTGATACGTGCCCCACTCACTCATGTTCGGCTGCGAGTTGGAGCTGCTGGTGGAGGGGCTCTTGTCCTTGGAGGTGCTCGAAGACACGCTGCTTCGGCCTGACCTGTAAGAAGGTTTGATTAGTAAAACATGTAATAACTGTACTTGGGTAAACTTTTTTAAATATTGGAATTGGACATAACTGCCTTTATGTCCAATTCAAATATTTAGATCACCTCAGCCTATACACAAAGGGAAGTCACCTGAGCATTGTCAGCTTTTAAGAGAGCTTTATTTACGGCCTTAATGTTTCACCCTCGTTTCACACTTATAGCCCCACAGTAGTAGTAGTACATCCTATGTCGTGGGTACCATGGACACACACAAAGACAGAAACAAAAACACCAAGACCGAGAACAGAAAATTAAACTCATCATTCAAATTTCTGTTTCGCCGGGAATCGAACCCGGGACCCTTCGACTGGCAGTTCAGCATGGTATGGTAACCATTGCGCCAAGCAGGTCGTTAAGTAATTTAGCATTTATAGATTACTAGCTGTGCCCCGCGGTTTCACCCGCGTTAGAAAGAATCATTAGCATGAAGTGAACCAAACTTTACAGGATTACTCGTTGGACCAATCTGAAGATTCTCCGAGAATTTCATTGAAATCGGTCCAGCCGTTTCGGAGTCTATAAGGAACATACATACATACTTTCTCTTTTATAGATATAGATAGATAGACTACCTGATCTCGCGAACTCTGTATCGCTTATTAATATGGCTATTAAAAAGTGGGGGTTGGACTTGGTAGTAGGAGGGTAAAATGTAGTAATAAATAAATGTATTTTTAATGCCACATCAAAAAAAAACCAAAAAAAATGCCCAATAAAATGAAAAAAGTTTTTTAGTGCAAGCCACCCTAAACACTTAGGGGTATACAATAAAGTTATAAACCTATTCTCATACCAACTGAATATATGTACATATATAAATAATAAATAAACGTTACACACTCATAGCCGTAAGGTAATTAATACCCTGTGTCGTAGGTACTATGGACACATACAAAGACAGGAACACAAACACCCAGACCGAGAACAGAAATTTAAACTCATCATTCAAATTTCTGCTTCGCCGGGATACGAACCCGGGATCCCTCGACTGGCAATCCGGCATGGTAACCATTGCGCCACGCGGGTCGTGCATACCTAATAAATTTCATCAAAATCGGTCAAAACGGCAGTAGTAAGGTAAACGTCCATAATATCGACAGCGTAGTGCTAGTACTCGTCATTCCATAGAAAAACGGCCAAAAGTAACACTTTTTCTACGGAAGACGAGTACAGGGCAGAGCTTTAAATACCGCTATAAAATCATAACGTTATTATCTACTTGTGCCCATATCGTTATAAAAAACATAACGTTTTACAACTAAACGTTATTTACACGTCAAAATATCAGTAAACGCTATTTAGAAAATAACGATATAAATAACGTTATATTTACGGGGAATAATAATTATCATATGCAGCGAGCTAACAACGCGGCAATATCGCTTAGAAATAACGATATTATAACGTTATTTATTTCGATTTTGATATTTCTTAACGTTATTCTTTTAATACCGCTATTCGTCTTTTCGTTAGTAATGTCAAAATAATAACGAAACGAAATACGTATAACGTTATATAACATTATATTTTGATATTTTTTATAACGTTATGAAGCTCTGGTACAGGGACACGACAAAAACAGACAATACTCTCAATTTAGACGTTTTACCTTAGTTTCCCTGTCTTTCTAATATTATATTTCAAACGTGCCTGCACATACCACATTTTTTATCTTTTATTATGTTACACTGCTAAACACAGGTCTCTCGGAAGTGAAAGAGATACAAATAAATATAAATAAATAAATAAATATCTTTGGACAATCACACAACGCCATCTGATTCCAAACTAAGCAGAGCTTGTACTATGTTAATCAGAAAGATGATAAACATACTTATATAATTCTAAATACATACTTAAATAGATAAATTTACACCCAGACACAGAACAAATAGTCATGTTCATCACACAAATATTTGTCCTGGGTGGGAATCGAACCCACGACCTCACGCTTCGTAGTCGGCTCATCACCCACTACGCCACGGAGGCTGTCAATGTACGATGGTTTGGTAATAGGGTTTACGCACTAACAGATCAGGCTAAGCCACATATTCCTCTTTACTCTTTATGTCATATGCGAAGAGACACATACCCAGCTGTAGGCAAGGTTGCTGGAGGCAAAAAAGGTTTCAAGCAATACTTATTTGGCTGACTAGCTTGAACAGACCTTATGGTATTGTGTGTAAGTGTGTCTTCTACGATTTAAGTACATTAAGGCTAATTATAGCTAATGAAGCGTGCATGGCCCGGCGGTTAGCGTAGAACGAAAGCGATCTATGCAACTAAGCTAAACGGGCGCGGTCGGGTGTGAGATGGGTGACATATAGTGGCAAAAAAAACAACGGGTTGCACTCCGGGAGTGCCGGCAGAAGTGAAAACATTAACGTTGTGCATTTTTGATATTTTGGAATGGTTAGGGAATAATTTCTGCTTTGTGTGTGTTCAATTGTCCATGGTACCCTCGACACAGGTTATATCTACCCTACTGTCGGGCTATGAGGGTAAAGCGTTATTTTTTTATTAATATTTTTGTAACAAATAATTTTAAGTCTAGTACATACACATACCTATCATTCCTCGAAGGTTGCTTCGAGCTTTTCGACGGCTGTTTCAGACCGGCGCTGGAGAGGGCCGACAGGGCGGAGTACGGGTCGCCCAGCGGTGGGAAGTTCAGCCCGGAAGCCTGCAGTCGCGCCAGGTAGTCTTGCGCCGCGAGGTGGGACGCCATGGACCACCAGGCCGCGCCTGGAATCAAGAAATGAGGCTTAATTATACACACAGAGACTATATATGTATAATAAATCTATGGGTAAAAACTACAAAGAAGGAGTTTGAAGACATTTGATGTTCTTACTCTGACACAACGTAAGGGCTGAACAATAGCGACAAAAAATCGAAATCTATGTTATAAAGATTCCAAGATTTGTTTATAATTTTTATTTTCCTCGCCTGATGAGCTCACAAAATACAGCCAGTAGCCTGTAGCTTCGGGTTTAAGAATAGAGCTACAGTATCCCCTGCCTGATCGTAAAAGGCGACTAAAAGGGGGCTTCCGGGGTTGTGGACGGTGTGAGTGGGAGCCCGATCCGTCTAACCAGCAGCCCCGGGAAGGGCGGCGATGTGTGCGTGGCCACAACTCGCCGTGAGCATCGGAAGGTGCAGCATATGTGCTCTCATATGCTCTCCCGAAGATGGGCCCGTTGAGGGACGTCGCGCGTGGAGGACACCGGTGCGTTCCGCCGGAGATCCCGGAGTCCTCCCCAAGCGCAGTGGCAGCCACCGAGGGGGTTTTAGTGCGGTCAAATCCCACATAACCCGGTACCCTCTCCCAAGGTGCCGGGTACCTTTTGAAGGTTTCCCCCCCGAAAACAAAAAAAAGCCCTGGGAAGGATAGCTTCAACGATCTCACCGCAAATGTTGGATAACGGCGGATTCCGATGTGGACTTCAGAGTCCTCTCCAATTGCTAAGGCAGGCCACAAACAGACTTATTTGGTTTATTTCTTTATTTGCATTAGAATTCAGAAATATTATTATGCACGGTCTTATGTTCAGAATATGTCTAGTAATTCTAACCACTAAGTGACAATATGTTTAGAATATTTTTTTAAATTTTTTAATAATATTTATAATATACTCATTTAATTAACAAATCTATGCTTATATTATAAAGAGGAAAGATTTCTATTTTTGTATTTTTGTAGATGGAGAATTATTTTACAAGAGTTCTGAGTAATTTCAGGTGGTACGAGAATATATGTTAAATTAAATATCTTGTATGCCAAAACGTGGCAATTTCTTTTTTCGAGGCTAAGGTTACTCAGGTCGGATTCGGTACTGGTTTTATTTTGAAGACGTAAATAATTGCTCTGTGAGAAATGCCAAATACATTACAGATTTTTTTATGAATATAAATAAGAATGCTCCGGTCCTATATCAAATATTACAAGTAGGTACTCAACATTTTCCTTTTTTTTGACAATGAAATATAGGCAAAAGACGTCAAATGCTACTTACTGGCAGCAGGATGCAATCCAAGCGATGCTGCCTGGTTGGCGGCGACGCCGAGCGTGGTGGGCGGCGGGTACCGGGAACCGAACCCGAACAGCGCTTGTGCCTGCGCCTGCGCAGCCGCCGCGCCGCCCGCCGACCCATCACGGCCCCAGTACGCTGGAAACAGAAAAGGGTTGGTTAGACATTTCAGTAGGAACCAAAGGAACGATATAAAAAAATTAATAATAATAATAATAAATATGTTTGGACAATTCACACAACACCATCTGATTCCAAACTAAGCAGAGCTTGTACTATGGTAATCAGAAAGCTGATAAACATACTTATATAATTCTAAATACATACTTAAATAGATAATTAACACCCAGACACAGAACAAATAGTCATGTTCATCACATAAACATTTGTCCTGGGTGAGAATCGAACCCACGACCTCACGTTTCGCAGTCGGCTCATCACCCACTACGCCACGGAGGCTGTCAAATTGTTTGTAAAGTAGGTTTACGATCGAGATGTTTACGTGATAACGTCCACACGAGAAAATCTCCATTCGTTTGTATGCCGCTAGAGTGAGAGAGACGAAAGATCGGTCCACTCACTCGAACGCTATGCCAGCCTCCGCTCGTGAGGATTCCGCGTGACAAGTTTCACGGAATGACTGGCAGCGCTCGAGATGAGACGGAAGATCGGTCCGTCTCTCTCTCGTTATACCTGCGATCGCGCTCGTGAGGTTTTGGTGTGACACAAGTTTCTGAACATGTCACCCGACTAAAACGATTTTAAAGACGTTATCACGTCAAAAATATTCGTAAAAATAGAGAAGAAGAAAGTAGTGATAATATTATGGTAATTGTATAAATAGCATTAAGGAACCGAGAATTATAGCAACGGGTGTCGACGCCGTTGATGATCTGAGATAATTTCATGAGACCCGTTTCCACGTCTCATTACATTTTTCACATCAAAATAATAACACCGTAAAAGTTAACACCGTTGAAGTTTATTTTTTATTTATTTATTTACCCTTTATTGTGTTTTAACAAAAGGCGGACTTAATGCCTGATGGCATTCTCTACCAGTCAACCCTTGTCGATGGTGAAAAATTGTGGTAGGTATCATAAATAAAATTTACAAAGGCACCATAGGCAAAACTAAGCAAGAATTTAAACAATGAGTTTAAAATAAAAAATACTAAGTAGATAACATACACAAATACACATTATACCTATACTAAAATATATACAATTAAGTTTACCAACTTATAAAGTTGAATAAATACCTAAATAAACAAATAACGCTTCACACTCGTAGCCCAACAGTAGGGTATATATACCTTGTGTCGTGGGTACCATGGACACATACAAAGACAGAAACACAAACACCTAGACCGAGAACCGAAATTTAAGCTCATCATTCAAATTTCTGTTTCGTCGGGAATCGAACCCGAAACCCCTCAATTGGCAGTCCGGCATGGTAACCATTGCGCCACGCGAGTCTTCATTGAAATGGCAACACACTGCGCTCTCCATCATATAATATGTACGTACTCTCCATCAAAAAATACGTACATTTGAGACGACGGAATAACTATGGTTTAATAATGTGTACATGTTACAACTGATCATGTGATTAGCTGGCTGGCTGCGACCCTTTTTTCATCCCACTGCTGGGCACGGGTCTCTTCCAATTATTGGGGAGGCATGGAGCTTACTCCACTACGCTGCTCCAATGCGGGTCCATGCATGTGATTAGCAAACAGACAAAATGCATCGCTCTATTAAAACATGTATATACAGCTAGACATGTATATGAGCAGCGATGGCCGAGTGGAAAAAAAACTCGATCTTCGACGCGACCGATCCCGGGTTCAAATCCTCGGCGCGCCCCTCTGACAAAGAAATTTGTAATGTGCGCATTTATCGCTGCTCCACGTTGATGGAAAATATCGTTTTATTTAATTGATTACGATGTTCTCCATCACCGTGCATGCCTGAGATAAATTCATAATTTTTCGATAGAATGACGTCCACCAATCCGCACTTGGCCAATGTGGTGCCCATGGTGCCCAGCAGTGGGACATAAAAATGGTTGAAAAAAAAATACAGCTATAATATAACGAATGTATCGCGAGCCCCGGGCATCGAGTGATCGATAGATACGTCTGCCCGTCAGCCATTACGACCTGCACGACACTTTGACCTGAACCTGTCACGTTCATTACGTAACCGTTTTCTGTATAAAAGCGGAATAATGTAGAACTAGAATAAAAAAAACAACGGGTTGCACTCCGGTAGTGCCGGCAGAAGTGAAAACTTGAACATTAACGTTGTGCATTTTTGATATTTTGAAATGGTTAGGAAATAATTTCGCATGAATTGCTTTTATTATCAGTATTATTTTTCATCTAGTATTTTCAATAGGTTTTCATCTAGTACTTTTATAAAGTACTCACTCATTTTCTTTCACTTTCTTCGTCACTTTTTTTATTAATAGATGCACTTTGTTCAATGTCCATACTTTAAATACTTGATATAAACGAACTTAAGTATAGACAGTCGAGCTGTCACCCCTCCATCTTACGAATTTTCGATCAGGCCACGTGTCCTGACGCGAGTTTGGAAAGTGCACAACGCCGCTAAAGAAGTTTTCACTTCAAAAAACCATTTACCTGGTCTAGCAATGGAAGACTTAGAGTTCGGATTAGTTCAAATTCCTAAGCATAGGGATCCGGGTACAAGCCTCGGAGAAATTATCCACATCTTCCAAAATTGCTGTTTGGGGATTTGACGGTAACAAAAATTAAATCTTTCACATGTGATTATAAGGTTGAATTTCAATTGACAAACATTTAAGTGATTATATTACGCTGCATGATGGGACCATAAAAAAATGGAATAGCAACGCAACTACGTAAGATAAGTATTAGACAAGAATCGAGTGTAAACTTAGGTAGTGTGTCAGTCTATGGGCTATTTATTTCGAGCATTGTGAATATTACTGGGTTATTTAGGATTATGTTAATGGGTTGATGGTGTCTCACACGATCAGCTGTCACGTGTGACCATTATCAACCTTAGCCATTCTGTTATCTCAAATATATTATTATGTACTTTTTTTGAAAAGAGTGCTGGGAGTTTTTTTCCGCCGCCTTTTTTCTCTCAGCTCAACATCTAGCCCAAACGGTCACTTAAAGGCGATGACCGGGGGAAAATGACATTCATTAAGGGAATATTTTGTATTCCTAATATGAAACAAATAATTTTTATTTATTTCTTTCTTACTACACACTAAAAACAAGAGATTGATGAAAGTGAAACTTGTCTTTAAAGATTTTTTATCAAATAAAAATTCTGTATTTCAAACAGAAACACAATTCTCTCACCATCATAAATAAAATAAAAGCTATAATGAATGTATCGCGAGCCCCGGACATCGAGTGATCAATAGACTCGTCTATCCGTCAGCCATTACGACCTCACGACACTTTGACCTGAACTTGTGACGTTGTTTATCAGGATCTTCTGAATGAGAATAACCTTATAACGTTTCTCATAGCCCCACAGTAGGGTAGAAATACCCTGTGTCGTAGGTACCTTGGACACACAAAGACAGAAACACAACACCTAGAACGAGAACAGAAATTTAGACTCATTGTTCAAATTTCTGCCTCGCCAAAACGAACCCGGGATTCTCCGATCGGCAGTCCGGCATGGTAACCATTGCGCAACACGGGTCAATTGTTGTAAAACCTGAAGATTCAACGCTTTTTAGGGTTCCGTAGCCAAATGGCAAAAAAACGGTACCCTTATAGATTCGTGATGTCTAGGTCTGTTTGTCTGTCCGTCCGTCCGTATGTCACAGCCACTTTTATCCGAAACTATAAGAACTATACTGTTGAAACTCGGTACGTAGATGTATTTTGTGAACCACATTAAGATTTTCACACAAAAATAGAAAAAAGCAATAAATTTTGAGGGTTCCCCATCCCCATACTTAAAACTGAAACTCAAAAAAATTTTTTTTTCATCAAACCCATACGTGTGGGGTATCTATGGATAGGTCTTCAAAAATGATATGGAGGTTTCTAATATCATTTTGTTCTAAACTGAATAGTTTGCGCGAGAGACATTTCCAAAGTGGTTAAATGTGTGTCCTGTGACTTCTAAAATAAGAGAATGATAAAACTAAAAAAAATATATGATGTAATTTACGATGCAACTTCCACCGAAAATTAGTTTGAAGATCTAGTAAGTAGTTTTTTTAATACGTCATAAATCGTCAACCACAATTTACCTTTCATTCAATCTTAATGCAATGATTTCTATGGATAATTGCCTTTGCAATGATGTATTTCTGTTGCCGCTTTTGTTTTAAAAATACTAAAAATAGAATAAAATAAATATTTAAGGGGGCTCCCATACAATAAACGTGATTTTTATAGATAATGGTAAGGAACTCTTCGTGCGTGAGTTCGACTCGCACTTGGCCAGTTTTTTAGATTTAACGCCAATGGGCGTTAGCAAAGATGGGGGTTAGTAGGCAACCCGCTGTCGGAGGTTTTTAATATACTATTTAATTAGGAGCTATTTCAGATGACGTTGTTAAGTAACACTAAGCCAATGGGACCAAGTAATTGTTTTTATCCAAGCAACGCTCGGTCGTCCTGGTACTTAATTAAAATATTTTGACTATCGACGCCGTTTATAACACGTACATACACATATGCAGACACTCAATAGTTTTTTTTTTCTTTATTGGAAAGGGCTTTGTCGTTACAACGATTATGTCGCCCTGATGAAATCAACAAATTACATTTCAACAATTCAGTTCAATTACTTACCACTCAATAGTTGAGTAAGACAAAAAGGCTGTTTGCCTATAAATTCATACTTATAAATGTAAGTTAAAAAAATAGCATAAGTAACATAGTAACATTTAATGACTCAATTCAATGAAAATGAAGTGTTTTGTAGACCGTTTTTATCTTGCTTACAATAACGTGTTATGAATTAATGGTCCAGTTTTACCTCAATTAAAAATACATCTTACTAATACTCCACAATTTATATGCGGACTAGTTTTTATTATTTTTTTACTAGCGGCCGCCCGCGACTTCGTCCGCGTGGACATAAGTATTAGATTTTTTCTGAAATAAAAGTAGCCTAAGTTACTCCTTATTACATCAGTGAATACATCTTACTAATACTCTACAATTTATATGCGGACTAGTTTTTTTTTTTTTTTTACTAGCGGCCGCCCGCGACTTCGTCCGCGTGGATATAAGTATTAGATTTTTTTCTGAAATTAAAGTAGCCTAAGTTACTCCTTATTACATCAGATACCTGCCAGGGAAAGTTCCGTCAAAATTGCTCCAGCCGTTTCAGAGATTAGCCGGAACAAACAGACGACAGACAAAAATTGTAAAAAATGTTGTTTTGGTATATGTACCGCATACACATTCATACACATGTAGTAAAAAGCGGTTATTTTAATATTACAAACAGACAGTCCAATTTTATTTATTTGTATAGATAATATACAATAGATAATTTTAATTTTAATAGATAGATAATTTTAATTTTAATTTTAGCGATAATCAACTTAAATATAAACTGAAAAATACGACTCTTCTTGACATCTATTGGGGAGCATTAATAATATTGTGGCGTATTGGCTGCAACCCTTTTTGCATCCCACTGCTGGGCACGGGTCTCTCCCCATTATTGGGGAGGCCTGGAGCTTACTCCACCACGCTGCTCCAATGCGGGTTGGTGGAGATGCGGGTTAGTGGCCAACCCGCTGTCGGATGTTTTCAAACCGCCCATAAGGCCTCCGACAAGGTTTAACGACTGTTATCTATCGACAACAACCGGGACCGACGGCTTAACGTGCCCTCCGAAGCACGGAAACGCGCATGAATTTTTTTGATTGTGGCGTATAACGCCGTCAAACGCCACCCGCCACCCGCCAATCCGACGTTCAAAGAAACGACAATGTCGATTAGAAAGAGCTCTATAAAAAATTCGTTCATTGAATTAAAGCTTCCTTGGCCGAATGGTTACGTGGGCTGACTGCGGAACTAGAGACCCGGGTTCAACCTCAATCAAAAACATATTGCGTTTATTTTTAATTTTTTGTGAAAATATTTTTATTGGGAGCTATTTCATATGGTGTTGTTAAGTAACACTAAGCAAATGAGTGTTTCGTTTGAAACTAAACCAAGAAAATAAAATGTTTTTATCCGAGCAACGCTCGGTCGTCCAGGTACTGTCTTATTAATTAAAATGGTCGGCAATATGTAAGTATGTAACACAGGATGAGCAGCGATTGAGCAGCGATGGCCGAGTGGTAAAAGCCGCGGTCTTCTACGCGACCGATCCTGGGTTCAAATCCTCGGCGCGCACCTCTGACAAAGAACTTTGTAATGTGCGCATTTATCGCTGCTCCACGGTGATGGAAAATATTGTGATATTTAATTGATTACGATGTTCTCCATCGCCGTGCATGCCTGAGAGAAATTCATAATTTCTCGAAAGCATGACGTTCACCAATCCGCACTTGGCCAGCGTGGTGGACTATGGCCTAAATCCCTCTCACTTGTGAGAAGGAGACCTGTGTCCAGCAGTGGGAAAAAAAAAAAAGGTTGAAAAAAAAAACACAGGACATTATCGATCTTTGAACGTCCTACAGGTTATTTATTTCAGATTATTACGATTATTTCAAAAAAGCACGCTACAAGTAGCACACAGGCCACAATTTTTGAAATTCCAAGTTACTTTGAACTCATCGGATCAACAGCATACCTGTCCAGTACTCATAAACCGAAACAGCGCTGTGACTTAGCACTTAACAAGAATATTATTAGACTCCCAATAATTCAACTATATGTTACAAACTTACAAATAACTCGGAATCATTAAAGTCAACCTTTCTCCTTTGACATAAGGTTGAAACATACGGCAAACAATAACTTGGTTCGCAGGGAAGCGATGGCGCTGGGGCAGTGACCTCCAAGCGAGTTTACGTATATGGGAGTTATTGTACTACACTGTAATTCAAACCTTAACATTTTATAAATAGAGTTGATTTTCGCGTTGTGGTATCTCTTCCTGTTACATGAATCCTATGGACAATTAATGCCTAGAAAGGTATTGTTCATCGCTTTACATGCTTGACCCGTGACAGTCTTAGTACTGACAAGAAAGAACTACCGGTAACTAACTGGTAATTGGGTAACTGTCAGTTTATTTTTTCATTATTCAATAATGGCATCGCAAACTCTGTGCACATTGCCAGCGTCAAGTATAATTTTTGTATCACTTAGTAGTCACAGAAAAAAAGTACGTAAGTACATTATTCTTAGTCTAAGAAAAAAAAGCAGTACCTACGTCGTCAGTTGTTATATTAGTCAGTCTAGTCAGTCGGATTCAGTTCAAATAAAGTGATGGCTACTTAACCAGAACGTGTCCGATGGGGTTTTGGAGGCAAGTCGAAAAAAACAATCATTTCGCACTGTTATTTTATTTCACAACACTCGTGCACTGTCATTAACCTTAGTCTAAGGATATACCTCACAAGAGCACAATGACATGTGCCTTCAGACTTCCCGTCAAAACTCCAACCGTCATTTGATTATAGATTTTTTTTTCAATTATGGCATCGCAAACTCTGTGCATACTGACAGCGTCAAGTACAATTTTTGCATCAATCATTTGCCAGTTTCAATGAACGAAGTAATAACAAAGTCAGTAAGTAAGTTGTCCGTCAGTGTAATCAGTCAGTCTAGTCAGTCCAACATTCAAGTAAAGCGATGGCTACTTTACTAGAACGTGTCTGATGGAATTTTGGAGGCAAGCAGAAAAACATATTTTAGCACTGTTATTCTATTTCACAAACACTCGTGCTCTGTAATTAAACTATATCGAACAAAATGCCATCAAATTTATCCGATATAACTCAAAAATACACCATAAAATGAAAATAAAACAAGAGCACAATATGTCTTTTTCGAGTTCCCGCCAAAACTCCGACATGTGCCTTCAGACTTCCCGTCAAAACTCCAACCGTCATTTGATCATAGATTGATGGTCGAAATGCCAAATTATGAATGACGGGAAGGCTACACTAGCTTCTACGGCCTGGCCACGGGGATCCGCGGTGCGAACGACGAAGCGAAGGCGTCTGCTACTCCATTTAAATAAAAAAAAAACCTGTTAGCATAAAACGTCAATTTCATACCTTAAATGAAGCTCATATTATATGATGATTCATTTAATTGAACTGTTTCTCATACAGAAAGTACTGGGATAATTTTTTACTGCATTTATACAGGAACATCCAAAATTATAACAAATACTCTTTTTAAACCCGCATTGGAGCAGCGTGGTGGAATAAGCTCCAGGCCTCTCCAATAATTGGGATAGACCCCTGCCCAACAGTGGGACGCAAAAAGGGTTGCAGCCACTCTTCTTAAAAAGAGTTACGAAAAAAGAATCATCGAAATCGGTTGGCGTGATATTGAGTTATTCGTCAATTTGTCGCGCAGCTACTTAATGCGAATTTAAGACTTATATGGTTTTCTTACAGATACCATTGTCAGAACTGGACCAAATTAAAATGGGATCACACGTGAAGAATCAGCTTTCAAATAAAAAAAGATTCATCAAAATCTGTTCACCCAGTCGAAAGTTCTGAGGTAACAAAGATAAAAAATTACATATAGTCGAATTGATAACCTCTTCTTTTTTTTAATTAAAGTCGGCTGGCAGAATTATTTGGTAATTTTTCGGTCAAAGGTAGAAATAATAACCATCATTAATGTAAAAGTACTTAAGTGACATAATTAGATGTACTTTTATCAGATTTTGACCAATTTTGTAATACCTAATTCAGCGAATAAATAAGTTGAATCGAATTAAATTGAACCGAGTTGAAACTACTACACTAGATATCCCTTCCAACGCTGCTAAAACCAGGAACCATACATAAACCATAAAGACAAAGACAAAGACAAAGAACTTTATTTGCACAAATATGGGTGTTTACAAAAGTTGTTAATACATATTTAGTACGCCATATTTACCTTCATGAGGTATGCAAATATTACAAAGATAAAAGAAAAAAACTTAATAATAACACAATTTATAAAAATGTACATTATTATCATATCAATTTTATTTTTATTTGATCCCATATTGCGCATTTTGAAAATTAAAATTTTTAAATTTTATTTCTTCAAGTAAGTATGTATTTATTTAGTTGTTTGTTTATTTAATTATTTATTCATATTTATTTGTACTTCGGATCGAATCCGATCGTCGGCTTTGGATACCCATATTGCAGGGTTTTTGTACACTAAGAGGAAAAAAAGCCGGCGGAAAAAAAACCTCCCAGGTTTTTATGGAATTCCTTTATGCCGTTTTGTCGTTTAAGAAATCAGTGACTGAGTAATACGCCTTTTTCAGTAAATAAGTTTTAAGTTCTTTTTTAAACTCGTTGCCCGTTTTGATTTTGAGGAATTCCGGTAGACCGTTATATATTTTTAAGCACATAAGCACAAAATAATAACAACCGATACTTCAATAACCTCTTTTCAATATTCCTCTCTCGAATTCAGTAATGACGGGTTCAAGAGGATCGCCGAAAAGCAAAACTATACGAGAACGCGACATGTTTTTTTGATGAGGGATCCATATAGTGTGTTCCATGTAGTAATACCATGTAGAGATAAGACTCGTAAGGTCAACAGTCAGTCCCTGTAGCTTCGGGATTAAGAATAGAGCTACGGTATCCCCTGCCGATCGTAAGAGGCGACTGAAAGGGGGCTTCCGGGGTTGCGGGCGGTGAGAGTGGGAGCTCGACCCGTCCAGCCAGCAGCTCCGGGAAGGACGGCGGTGTGTGTGAGGCCGCATGCCGCCGTAAGCATCGTAAGGTGCAGGAGAGCACATCTGCTCTCCCAAGGATGGGCCCGTTCCAGGGCGCCGTGTGTGGTGGACACCGGTGCGTTCCACAGGAGATCCCGGAGTCCTCCCTGAGCGCAGAGGCAGGCCACCGAGGGGGTTTTAGTCACTTTTAGTGAGGCCATATCCTACATAACCGGGTATCCTCTCCCACCTACCTTTTGACCTCTCTCCCCCCCCCCCCCGATACCAAAAAAAAGGTCAACAGTGTGTGAATTCTCAAAGAAAATTTAGTTTGCTATCAATATAAAGTTTACGAGGATTTTCTCGTAGGTGCCATGGACACAAAGACAAAAACACAAACACCCAGACTGAAACCGGAAATTGAAACTCATCATTCAAATTTCTGCTTCCCTGGGAATCGAACCTGTCCCGGGTTCCACTTAATTGTCAGTCCGACATTGTGATCATTGCCTCACACGGGTCAATTAAAAAATACTCGCTGCTCTACACGAAATAGTGTACTTTTTTTTATTTGAATGGAGTAGCAGACGAGCATGCAGGCCACGTGGTGTTAAGCGGTCGCTGCAGCCCATGGACATCTACATACAACCTCAAGCAAGCATAGGTGTAAGTCTTGTTTGAGGTAGTATGCAGTTGCGCTGCTACTCCGGAGGCTCAATTTCTGTTTTCGGTCTGACTGTTTGAGTTTCTGTCTTTGTATATCTACCCTACTGTGGGGCTATGAGTGTGAAGCATTTATTTAAAAAAATATGTCTAAGCTATTACACTAGGTACTCTACACGCCCACCAACGCTAAAACCTCACAGGCTTAGGCTGAGCCGCACAGAGCAATAACACTGATCCTCTTACGTAGTTAGCTTATTTGTAATCCTATGTAAACCGCTTGCAATTATTTTAGTTCTTATGAAGCAGGATATTTTTTTACATAGTTCAATACCATAAGTGTGAAACTTAGAGCATCAAGGTATGACAGGTATGACGCCCGTCAGATAGGAGTGGCTTTTACGGGCGAACCCCTCGTCCCAACGTCCATGCACAATGTGCCTTCTAGTTATACAACTAGTGTGTCTGTGTGTTGGTGTCAGTGTTGACGGTGCATAGAAAATGATAGTAGTAGCGATGAAAGAATATTTGTGAATGTGTGACAAAATTAAAATGTGTGCATTCTTCCCACGCACCAGATTCGGCACAAAAATTATGTATCGAAGCGAGGCACTATGCCGTCTCTACTGAAGGGTGAGCCAGTAACTTTGATGTTCTAAGGTGTGAAACGATCTTTTTTAAAGCTGAATTTTTACACTTTACAACTACAGCCCACAGTCACCTCACAGGATTACGCTGAGCGCAAGGCGAGCAATAATAATGAGCCTCTTACGAAGTTAGTTTACTTGTAACTCGTAACTAAACCGCTAGCAATTATTTATGCTGTAAAGTGGCAGGAGATTTTTAAAATAAGGACTCATATTATTTAAAAGAATAAGACTGTCCCTCCGCAAAAGTTTCGGTGTGATGAGTACAACTTAGTATTATGTATCTATTAAATCCATTAAGTAAGACTGTAAGACTATCCGTTAGCAGTAGTCATTAAGTTGGGTTTGATTCTCAGCGAAATCAAAATCTATTTAAATGTCGACATAACAAAAGTAGAAATTGGAATGGTGTGCTCGAATTTCTGATTTCGGTCTAGTACCCACGACGTGCTAATCTTATAAATTCTTGAATTAAAAAACCGGCCAAGTGCGAGTCGGACTCACGCACGAAGGGTTCCGTACCATTATCTATAAAAAAAATCACGTTTATTGTATGGGAGCCCCCTTAAATGTTTGTTTTATTCTATTTTCAGTATTTGTATTACAATAGCGGCAACAGCAATATATCATTGCCTTTGATTATCCATAGAAATCATTGCATTAAGATTGAATGAAAGGTAAATTGTGGTTTACGATTTATGACGTATTAAAAAAACTACTTACTAGATCTCGTTCAAACCAATTTTCGGTGGAAGTTTGCATCGTAATGTACATCATATATATTTTTTAGTTTTATCATTCTCTTATTTTGGAAGTTACAGTTACACACATTTTACCACTTTGGAAAAGTTTAGAAAAAAATGATATTAGAAACCTCAATATCATTTTTGAAGACCTATCCATAGATAGATACCCCACACGTATGGGTTTCATGAAAAAAAATTTAGTTTCAGTACTAAGTATGGGGAACCCTCAAAATATTTTTGTGTGAAAATCTTAATGTGGTTTACAGAATACATCTATGAACCCAGTTTCAACAGTATAGTTCTTATAGTTTCGGAAAAAAGTGGCTGTGACATACGAACGGACAGACAGACAGGCATCACGAATCCATAAGGGTTCCGTTTTTTGCCATTTAGCTACGGAACCCTAAAACGATCTAAATTTCCGAAAAAATATTCCGAAAATGTAAGAATTTACGGGCGGATGATCTGTACAGAGTAGCTACTCACTATGATTTTTAAGCTCCATCTAAGTACTAAAATACCTTTTTAAAACTCATATTTTCTGTATCCTTCACCGATCGTTTAAATTTATCGATTACTTCGAGATTCGATATTGTCGGACGTTCACTAAAACGGGATGTTGATTTGAGAATTTTATGACGCTGCCCTATTTCTATAAATACGACTTCTTTTCCGTTTCTGGAGATTTAATGTTTAAGTGCGTTTTAAACGTTACGAAAGATTTTTGTAAGATCCATTAGAAGAATAGATTATTTTAAACTGATGGTTGATATATCAATCTAATTAATTTAATAGAATCAGGCAGGCTATTAAAATTAATAGAATCAGGCGTCACTTTGCGGCTTCTGATTTATCAATCTAATTAATAGAATCAGGCGTCACTTTGCGGCTCCTGATTTATCAATCTAATTAATAGAATCAGGCGTCACTTTGCGGCTCCTGATTTATCAATCTAATTAATAGAATCAGGCGTCACTTTGCGGCTCCTGATTTATCAATCTAATTAATAGAATCAGGCGTCACGTTGCGGCTCCTGATTTATCAATCTAATTAATAGAATCAGGCGTCACTTTGCGGCTCCTGATTTATCAATCTAATTAATAGAATCAGGCGTCACTTTGCGGAACTCCATTGTTATAAAGATAGGTTAAAAACTACTTTGCAACAATCCGCAATCAGATCACTTAATGCGGATTTATCAATCCTCGGATAAAATTATTCGTCAAATAAATGTTAGCAATGTCAACGTCTTTTCCAATTTCCCAACAAAAACTTCGACAGTTTCTTTTCACTACTTATGACTCACAGTATTAAGAAACTATACTATACTACCGACTACAAACGATACATGGGGGCGAATCTAAAGTGTGTTAAAAATACAAGTGTATCCTTACCTCCAAAAAGTCCGGCGGCATCGAGCAGACCGTCGGGCGGTGGCTTGCCACCCTCACCGCCCTCGCCGTTCTCTTTCTCCATGCCACCTCTGCAACAAGAAAATATAATGTTAAATCTGAATTGCCATCATTTATGACGACCCGCGTAGCGTAGTGGTTACCATGCCGGACTGCCGATCGGAGGGTCCCGGGTTCGATTCCCGGCGAAGCAGAAATTTGAATGATGAGTTTAAATTTCTGTTCTCGGTCTGGATGTTTGTGCTTCTGTCTTTGTGTGTGTCCATGGCACCCACGACACAGGGTATAACTACCCTACTGTGGGGCTATGAGTGTGAAACGTTATTTATTTATTTATTTATTAACCCTAACACCAATAACGCTACGCACTCACAGCCCTTCAGTAAAATACCCTGTGCCGTGGGTACAATTGTCACGGACACAGAAAGATCAAGAATAGAAATTTAAACTCGTCATTTTTTTCTATCAGTGAGAAACCTACAAAAGGTTTCAGGCATCTTGGGAAGATACCGAGTTACATGAGATTTTACTGCACTAAAACCGCCTCGATGGCTTGTAACTGGACGGTAGAGCCACACTCCGCCGCCCACAACCACGAAAGCCCCTTTTTAGTCGCGTCTTACGATCATGGAATACCGTAGCCTAATTTTTTATTTTTTATTTAATTTATGTACACACAATCAAAAGACAAATATGTGTTTGTACAAGGGCACTACTTGTTCCACAATGAAATATCTTCCAGTATTCAGTAGTAGTAATTCTTAGTCCCGAAGCTAAAGGGACTCGGTGCAGAATATCTACTAAAGGTTTCTCAACGTCTCCAAAAAAAGGTTTTTTTTTCAACCTTTTTTATGTACCACAAGTGAGAGGGATTTAGGCCACAGTCCACCACGCTGGCCAATTGCGGATTGGTGGAGAAAAAAAGGTTATTACACTTTCACTCCTATCGAAATCCTAGCGATATTTACGTAAAACACAAATTAGTTTCCCGACAGATATTATCGAAACTGTACGCATTTTGGTACGGGTATAGATCTGCGAACAAAGCAGTCTGTTTGATGCACAGAAAAAGTAAGGACAACTAAAGTCAGTCAGTAGAAGTCAACGAAATTGATTTTTTTCGTCTAGAAGCTAGAAAAGTAAGCCAGCATATAACAAATACTTAAATTTTGCAATGCATGCTTCATATTAAAATTGTGTATTACAAGTGATAATTACAATCGCGTGTCCATGGTACCCACGACACAGGGTATGTCTACCCTACTGCAGGGCTATGAGTATGAAGCGTTATTTAAAAAATACTATCACAGCAATCTACAGTACTAATAGAGGAATTTTTAATTTTTCTCTTTATTGTTTTATTTGAAGATACAAAAGAAAATTAAAATCATCATTATTTAAAAAATGTTTGCAACAAAACCCACCCTTTCCAACTACCCCAACCTCCCTTCATTCAGAACTACCACCCCTCACCATTGATCCATCCCGACCTCCCTACCAGCTGATTCTTACGTCATTTTAATACTAGAAGAGCAGTAACGATGTTCTTAAATAATAAATGTACATAATCCAGTTGTATTCGTGAATTTATACAATTTTAACGTATGTATAGGAGGTTTTTTTTCGCCAGCTTTTTTTCCTCTCAGCGTACAAAAACTCATCATGGTGGGTGCTCAAAGCTGATGACGGTGAACCACGTAGGGTTCAAATTAAATAAAATGATTTTGTACAAAAAGCACAAAATTGGGTTTAATTTAATTTAACTAACTAAAATGATATATGTATTATGAATTATTTAAGTCTACTGTATTTTAGTGCGTGCGTGCGTATTTAAGTGTTTATTGTAAATACTTTTGAATTTATAATTTAAATTTAAACATATGTTTAGCACAATAACAAAACATATTTTTAACACAATATATTAAGTTATATAACTTAATATATTTAACACACACACACATATGTTTAACACAATATATTAAGTTATATATTTAACACACACACATATGTTTAACACAATATATTAAGTTATATAACTTAACCCTACAGTGCATGATTTTTTATTTTGGCCTCAAAAAATTAAATAAGCTTGCAAATATTATTATTTTGATAGGAAAAATATTAAAAAAAATTGCAACTCAATAGAAACGCGGTTATGCAAGTTTTTGTGTATGACCCAGATATGGCACACTATGCATTTTAGGACAAATCTTTACTATGTATTATAAACAGGCAGAAATGAAACAATCTCGATATAATCAAACTTTATTCATGAAACTTTTACTTTTTATATAAGTATACCTATTTATTTTTATGTTATAAAACTTATTTAGCACACACTGATAGTACCTAATAGGAACTAGGTATGAGATATAGGAAATTCATGTAATTATCCGACAAAAATATTTAAAAATACATATATAAAATCGAAAACAGGTTGTGGAGTGACACAAAACAGACCTTATCTTTGTAAATACAAAGTGCCACATTACATTTCTGACAAGTTATGAAGGATTTCCCCTTATAAGCTGGTAAGTTTCATAGTTACTTGGCGTTGAACTAAAGAGGTGGTCAGTTCCATCAATCCTGACACATTTTGATGGTACATTGGCTTTTCGTTTTACTTTTTTCTTTCTTCAATCATGCCACATATAAATAAGGATGGTCTTCTTGTTTCCCGTGTCTTATTTTTAGCCACTTCCAAACGAATTCCAATTTAAATTTCCAAATGAGTGATTGAATGATGATACCCAATTCAAAATTCCACAATACGCGGATGTTTTGGTTTCTGTACCAGTTCCTACAAAAGACAGATATCTAAATACTTTTGAATCCCATTTTTGTAACTGCAACTGGTTTTGGAAGATTATTTTGAATGCTGTATTTAGCAGACTCTTCAGCTATGTGGTTGAGCAAATCATCATCGAAAAATGTAAAATAAAGTATGTAAAGGTGTTTCAAAGCCTGTAGTTATTTTCCGGTTTTCCTAATGATGCATTAATTCTTGTAAATGTAGTATCTGGTTGCTAAAATACTATTTACGTCCATATTTATTCCCCTTTCTTAGTTTTTCTTGACAGCCTGTGGGGTTCCTGTAGGACGGGGGCTGCAAGGGTTGCCCCAACTCTTGACGTAACCCATCTAGAATAATCTTGCCTGGAAGTAATTAGGCCGTGGCATAACATTACCTAGGCTGGACGTCATTTATGTGCTACAGCTTGGCTGTGGACTATGCATGCTTACGTTTACATCAACTTGGATGTTGGATCATCCTGTAGTACTTCAGGAAACTTTCTATTTTATTCATCACCAAATCCTGAATTCTGAGCATGTCGTCATAACATTCCTCATCAGAATGTTCCAATTCATCTTCACTACCAGATGGAATTTGAAAATAGTGTCAAATATCAAAGTAACTCATTTGTTTATTGCGGTTCACTTGATAACAATACGTAAGTTTTCAGGACACTTATTGCATGGTGTGACATATTTGGCACAAACAAAAAAGTGACGATTTCATAAACTTTTTATCAACAGAATGGCAAAATTACAAATGCAATATAAAATAGAATCATGAACTTACCTTTACTATTTTTTTTGCCACTAAAAACAGAGTTTTCCTATACTTTTCATATAATTGTATATGCCGCTTGTTGTCCGTGCTCAAAATACCCACTTTGTTGACGAAAAACTTTTCTAAATCAGTTCCACGACATCTAACTGAAATGACCGGTACTAAATTATGATAGTCAAATATTGCATAGTACACTAATCCTTACTAGATGTAGCTACTAGATCTGAGTTTTGAAATATATTCATTTTGTTCGTATGTCCCATATGTGGCATACTATGCGCTGTAGGGATAATATATTACTTTTAAAATAAAATTTATACACCATAAACGGTAAATATGGCTATCTAAATATTTTTGTAAAACCTTTTTTGCTACCCATATTTGTGCAAATCTTAATATATATATTTCTTCTGTGCGTGTGTATGTGACGGAACTCCTCCTAAACGACTGGACGGATTATGATGAAATTTATTGTGTGTGTTTAAGGGGATTTGAGAATGGTTTAGATTCACAATTTGGGCCACTGGAAATGTTTTTTAATTACTTTAGTTTTCCCATATAAATTGTTCCTGCCTGTCAAACGTTTTGTATTTCGTGCCGTGTCGTTCTAAACTTTGACACAGTCAGAATAACTGGACAGTTCGTATGTCATTATTTGTTTTATATTTTTGTTTGATAGTAACATGAAGTCTCTTTAAGATAATAAAAAACAAATCCTCTTTGAACAACGTCTGCACCCGGGCGGAGCTGGGCGGGACCACTAGTAAAATATATATTTTCTTTTCTATATCCCATCAAAAACATTACATCTGTTGCCAAGATGTTATAGTATGGGTTTTTTTTCTCGGAAATGAGAAGAATGTATGCCATTAAATTATGAGTAACTTTTAGTTGATGGAAAACACCGTAATTAAATGTCACAATGCTTTCCCTCCACCGTGGAGGGTTGATAAATACGTACACCATAACAAATTTCGTTGTCAGTGGTGCGCACCGGGGTTTGAACTCGTGTCGTCAGGCGTGGAGACCGCCGTCTTTATAATATAAATATCAGGTCTAATATATAATCAAGCTCTTTACTCACCGGACCTTTTTTTTATCGGGAGGGAAACCACCAAAAGGTACCCGGCACCTTGGCAGAGGATACCGGGTTATGTAGGATTTGACCGCACTAAAACCCCCTCGGTGGTCTGCCTCTGCGCTTGTGGAGGACTCCGGTACCTCCAGTGGAACGCACTGGTGTCCTCCACGCGCGGCGCCCAGGCCCGGGCCCATCTTCGGGAAAGCAGATGTGCTCTGCACCTTCCGATGCTCACGGCGGCAAGCGGCCTCGTACACACCGCCGTCCTTCCCGGGGCTGCTGGCTGGCCGAATCGAGGTCTCACTCACACCGCCCACAACCCCGGAAGCACCTTTTAGTCGCCTCTTACAATCAGGCAGGGGATACCGTAGCTCTAAATCCCGAAGCTACAGTGACCGCTAGTGGCAAAGAATTACATGTGCGTTTCCGTGCTTCGGAGGGCACGTTAAGCCGTCGGTCCCGGTTGTTGTCGATAGATAACAGTCGTTAAACTTTGTCGGAGGCCTTATGGGCGGTTTGCATCTGACAGCGTGGTGAAGTAAGTCCAGACAGTCCCATAATACGGAGATATGGCAAGTTTGCAGCCATTTCTTTATTTTCATTTCAATAAAAGCAGAGCTAAGTTTGTTTACAACTATTTCTTAAGAAAAAACCAAGTAAATTGCCACCACCCAGTTCGTCTAAAAACTCCAAAATGGTTTTTACCTCAAATATTATTATTTATCCAATAATAAATAAATAAATAAATAACGCTTCACACTCTTAGCCCCACAGTAGGGTATTAATACCCTGTGTCGTGGGTACCATGGACACATACAAAGACAGAAACACAAACACCCAGACCGAGAACAGAAATTAAAACTCATCATTCAAATTTCTGCTTCGCCGGGAATCGAACCCGGGACCCCTCGATTGGCAGTCCGGCATGGTAAACATTGCGCCACGTGGGTCGTCAATTTTTTTCAGCTTGGCTGCAACCCTTTTTACTTCCCACTGCTGGGCACGGGTCTCTCCCCATTATTGGGGAGGCCTGGAGCTTACTCCACCACGCTGCTCCAATGCGGGTTTTTCAGCTTAGTGTTTATAAATCACGATGCTATCATTTTCATTGCACCCGATGATAATGCAATAATAAAAACCCCCGCATAACAATAACCACCCCCTAAGAGCTAGTACACAATGAGCGTTTTATATTTGACTGTACAGTTTTGTGCGTAGTCCAAAAAATATTTGCTGTGAACTTAAAAGTTTGACATTATTTAGAGAATCTGTCATACTGTCTATCGAGAATGCTAAAGAACCTAATGTTAAACATACTGGTCAAAAAAAATTAAAGTATAGCGTTATAAGAATTAAAATTATTTTCATGTCCCCATTCATTGTAGTATAAAACGGTTCTACTCACTTGGTTTTTCGGGATCGCCCGACTAGTTTCGAACCATTCCGTGGTCCTTATTCATGAGCTCCCGCCGCTCGCCGCGAAGTGACGACGGATACTTTGCCCGTCAAGGCCACATTTAAAAAAATTGCAATTTGAGTGACACGAGAAGAAATATGTTTAGGCGGCCCCGTACGCTCAACTAGTCTAGTAGTACCCCCGTTTCATAAGTAGGTCGAATGCGGGTCTGTTGACCTAGGTCCTGGTTCGTATTTTAACATACTTTTATACCTATGAAGAATTTATCGTTTTTTCTAGAAATTTATACTTTCTGTCGCGCGGTTAAAAGCGCTATGTGTAAGAGTCCTTAGCGGGCGGTCTCGAACGATCAAATGGAGTATTTTGGTAGTACCACCCCGCTATACAAGTAGGTCAAATACGGTATGTTGACCTAGGCCCTGGTTTCATTATCCATACTAATATTATAAAATCGAAAGTAAATCTGTCGGTCTGTCTGCTACGCTTTCCCGCTTAAACCACTGAACCAATTTTAATGAAATTTGGAACACAGATAGAGTTGACCTTAGGAAAGGACATAGGATGGTTTTTATCCTACGGGAACCTTTAAAACCGGTCCACGCGGGCGAAGCCGCTGGCGGAAGACTAGTATCACATAAACATAATACAGCTTTTATGGACAAAAATACTTGTAAAAAAAATATTAAAATAGGTCCAACCGTTTAGGAGGAGTTCACTGTCAACAAACGTACAGAAGAATTATATATATACTAGATACATATATATAAAGCTGAAGAGTTTGTTTGTTTGAACGCGCTAATCTCAGGAACTACTGGTTAAAATTGAAAAATTCTTTTGTGTTTCTTGGATAGTCCATTTATTGGGGAAGGCTTTAGGCTATATTATAATATCATACTATGACTAATACCAAAATCCACGCGGACGGAGTCGCGAGCGGTCGCTAGTAAAATATAGACTGACTCATTTTAGGTGCAATAATGTAGTTTAGATACTGCTTTTTAAAGCGATGACGTCAGAGCCGAACCTAGGTCAACTGGCCAACATTGTAATGCCCTATTTAATGCTCAATGAACCACTGAGTGATTGAACGAAGCGAACTAAATGTAGTACATAATCTTTAGTAATATTATAATGAGGAAAAATTTGTTTATTTCAAAGTTCCGTACATAGAAAACAAAACGGAACCCTAAGGCTGCGTATCCACAAGAGATGTGCGAGGATGTGTTTGGACACAAATGTGTTTCCACAAGAGATGTGAGGAATGTGTTTTAAAAAGCTTTTATTTAAGTTGCAAACATAGATTTTTTATGACTTTGACTACGTCAAGATAGATTGGCAACACAAAAGAAAAACAGTTATGCGTGCGTTAGAGCGAGATAGATATGATAGGTCATACAGTACACTATATAGTAATTTTATTGTCCTAAAACACAAACAACCGGACCGAGAAAAAAACTCATCAATCAAATTTCTGCCTCGCCGGGAACCGAACCCAGAACCCTCCAATTGGCAGTGCGGCATGGTAACCATTGCGCCGGTTGTCATAGCTCCATATTCTCGATAACTTTACTATAGACTCATTTATTCACAAATAGAGAGATCAGAAAAGGGTCAAAAATGTGCTGATAAAATATGCGAAACTTCGGACTCCGGCGCTAAGAGTACAACCCCTGCAAACGACGATACCGATAAGTTAAGACTTAGGGCCTCTTTCACCATCTCTAAGTAAAGTGTTGATTAGTTATGTCCCAAGTAAAGTTAGTTGGCAAGTAAAAGCTATGTACGGGTCAGTTTATCATATGATTAATGCTACTCGAACATCGTGAAATTGAAATTGAAGTTACGGGTGACTTTAACCGACTTACATGAGGTTGGTTGTAGGTGTCCATAGGCTGCGGGGACCACCACACACCACGAGGCTTCCTTGATCGTTTGCTATTCCAGTTACATAAACAGAGAATGTAACACTCTACATTAGCATCACGGGTGTCACGTATAGAAGTGAAATTCAAAGACCACGAAACTCTTAAGACCCTTTGAACGAAACCAAGCTCTAATGAATCAATTTTATTCCTCCCACATTGATATAGGGTTGTCAGATATCCGGTATTTTAACGGTACGGGTTAGGAATCGGTAGTAGTATCGGATATTTTCAAACCTTGAGGGCTCCGATAATGGTTAACGACTGCTTTCTATTGATAACAGCTGAGACGTGCCCTCCGAAATACGGAAACGCGCATGGAATTTGCTACTAACGATCACCTATCTCACACCGCACCCGTTTCGTTCAGCTGCTTTACTTGCGTTCTACGCTAATCCTTCGAATTTTTTTAATTGCGTACACAAACAATACACTCACAATGGTAATTTGTAGCACGTGCCATCTTTCAGGCCTTTACGACCTTTAACAGGGAGTTTTTTGGCGGGATTTGGAATAAGACAGGTCGTACTCTTGTTTTATTTTCATTTAATTGGTGCATTTTTGACTTATATCAGATAAAGTTAAAGGTAAATGGTGCACGAGTGTTGTGAAATAAAATATTTGAGCAAAAACATGTTTTTTCCACTTGCCTCCAAAACTCTATCAGACACGTTCTGGGGAAGTAGCCAGTGCCTTATATATTGGGGATTGACTTGACTGACTGATTATTGCCGACTGACTTAATTTTAACTATTCTATTCAACGAAACGGGAATTGGCCAAATGTTCAAACGACCGGGACGCCGTGTTCGTAAAGAAATAGAACCGCGACAGCCCTACATACATGTTACGAAAGCCAAATTTATTCAGGTGTAACGAATTCGCCCACGCTTCAATTTTTGTTTTTTATTACCGATTTTGGTGTTCGTTAGAAGCTCAAATGTTCGGTTTGATTACGAACGAAAAGAAATGGTATTTTGTCATACTTAATTGTCTTCCCACTGTTCCCACTGGAGTCCCTGTAATGTAGTCCACATTTACATGATATTGATTTCTATATTGCTGATAAAATTGTGATTCCATTGTCAGATAAGACAAGATTTATTTATTTATTTAACATTGGTCATCTTGAATTAAGCCTAAAATATTACAACGCCCTCACAGGGTCCGGTCAGGGTCAAACCTTATTTTTTGAAGTGAAAACTTCTTTAGCGCCGTTGTGCACTTTTTTTTGGGATGGGTAAAAAATGTTAAACTCGCGTCAGGACACGTGGCCTGATGCGAGTTGTGACAGTTGATGATGGCTCGACTGCCTTTACTTGTAAAATTCGTTTATTTCAAGTATTTAAAATATGGACATTGAACAAAGTGCATCTATTAATGAAAAAAGTGACGAAGAAATAGTGAAAGAAAATGAGTGAGTACTTTATAAAAATACTAGATGAAACCTACTGAAAACACTAGATGAAAAATAATACTGATGATAAAAGCAATTCTTGCGAAATTATTCCTTAACCATTCCAAAATATCAAAAATGCACAACGTTAATGTTCAAGTTTTCACTTATGCCGGCACTACCAGAGTGCAACCCGATTTTTTTTTTACTGTCACACTTAGCTTTTAAGCAATACGTTTGTAAGTATGATGCAATAAATGAAAATGTTTTTGGTGGGATTCATTTATCTATACTTTTGTATGTTTGTGATGAATAAACTACTGAAGTGATGAAACTACTGTTCCGATTACAAAAATTCTTTCACCATTAGAAAGCTACATTCACCCTGAGTAACATAGCCTCCTTTTTACCACGGGAAAATGCTTCATTCCTACGTAAAAACGGGTAATAGGGTCAACGCGGTTGAAGCAACTGGCTAAACGCCTATGATTTTAATATAGCAATGAAGCCTGGAATAGCACATAGGCTATTTTTTATCCTACGGGGACTCATTAAACGGGTCCACGCGGGCGAAGTCGCTGGCGAAAGGCTAGTATATTGGTAAAATAATTTAGACGTTTGCCACGCGTCCCGCGACTGCTCATACGTTTTTTCGTCTTCATAGTTACATTCTTCAGTATAACATTCGAACTTCTTTTCCGGTGTTTGAGACAAGAAAACGCAATACCCCGTAAGTAGCAACGATAGAGTCAGTCATTTACAAGAACAGTACGGGTCGCCGGTTCATCGACCCCGATTGTCTCGGCGATCGTGTTTAACCAACGGTTAGAATTAGAAACCGACTTGCTTAATACGTGAGAATTATGGAAATGGGCGATCGGTTCGTTTGTACAAGGTTTTTGGGTGACGGCAACATTGTACCTGTAAAAGTACAGACAAGACAAAAGACAAAATGATTTATTTGCGCAAATATGGGTATTATATATATATTGTTTTGTACACACCACGTATCGCTAAGAGGGAGGGGGAGGAAGAGATGAGTATGAGTGTGAATCGAATATGACCCACTTCCCGGTTACCGATTGAGCTGAAATTTTACATGCAAGTATAAATCGGATGACAATGCAAAATCATTATGACATGGCTGATGTGACGATGGAACCAAAGGGTGGCCATAGGAACTCAATAGTTAAATGACACAACACCATAAAGTTTGTGCTCGTTTGATCCGTCTTGACGAGTACTTTGGTGCTCTTTGAACCCTGTTGTACAGAATCTCTTATCTTCCTACTAAAGAAAGAAATGAAATAGTTTATTAACATCCTGGGTAATAATATACACTTGATCTGAGCCCTTGATGTTTGCCATCAGATGACCGTCATCCGCTTTGGGTGCGCGTAGGGTTATATGGGCTAGGAGAAAAAAGGGGGCGGAAAATTAATTCGTTTTTAATAAATTAACGAAAAACCTTTTTAGAAACAAGCTTTTAAAATTTTATTAAGAGGTAATAAAAATAACTAAAAAGTTAAATAGTAAAATTACTTAAAACTTATAAGAAAAAGTACCATTGTATATTCAAAATGGATTTTTTTGCACATTTCCGAATACCGTATAACAATACGTTGTTACGAGCTCTACGGACCCCTTCATTGACTGGTCTGACTCGCACTTGACAGATTTATTACTTGAAACAATTTTTAAAATGTATTTAATTTCCGCATGACCTAGTACATTTTGAGCGATTCTTCACATGTTACAACGGTCACAGCTAAGTAGGTCACACTTATGCAGTATACATAATAATATGTAGCATTTCTAAGTATGTAAGCAACGTTGCAGTTGCAAGTGGAATAGATATAAAAGCATGTTCACGTTTTGGTGATGTTTTAACTGACTTGAAAATAGGAGATTATCAGTTTGATTAGTCATCCAATTTTTGACCTCGGCCGACATTTGCTACTTTGTGATTTTTTTTATGTGATATAATTATATCTTGGCTTAGTTGTTTTATGGTTAGTCAATTACCAAAGGTTAAGGGAAGGTGGCTCAAGTTGAAATGAAATGAAAATACTTCATTTGCACAAATACCTATGGGTGAAAAATATTTAGAACTCCATGTTTACCCTTTAGGGTGTACAAATATTAATTTAATTTATTAAACTAATTAAATTTAATGACTTAATTTAAACTTAGATTTTAAAATCATTATTAAAAAAGGGTACATAAGAAACATTAAAGTAGTGTGTAGTTTTACATTTGTAAAGTTTTAATAAATTAGACGTAAACCCAATTTTGTGCTTTTTATAATAATTTATTTTATGAACCATACGTTTATTTTATTTAAACCATACGAGGTTTGCCGTCATCAGCTTTGGGCACCCACCAGGATGGGATTTTGTACACTGAGAGGAATAAAAGCTGGCGGAAAAAAACCTCCCAGGTTTTTATGCCGCGGACAAAATTATTTATTATGTAATTTTATTTTGTTTGATTATTATTTTATTTTATGTTTTGTTGACTAGACGTTGTCACGAGTTGAGATCACGAAGTTGACTAATGGATTTTGGGGGGTCATGTCCCTTGTTCGACATCCTTATCTTAGTAAGTAAGAAAATTTGGTCAGAAAATCCCGGAAATGACGTAACACATTGACTGACGGGATAAATCCGGTCTAGACGGGGTTTTAAAGGGTTAGTCCGGATTCCGCCCGGATTTCGTTCCAGACCGGATTTTTAGTCATGCTAATAAACTTAGAAAAATCCATACTCCATACTTATATTATAAAGAAAGTAACTCTGCCTGTCTGTCTGTCTGCTACTCTTTCATGCTTAAACCACTGAACCGATTTTGATGAAATTTGGCATAAACATAGAAAGGGCGTTGAGTAAGGACATAGGCTACTTTTTACCGCGGGAAAATATATCATTCCCACGGGAAGCAAATGAAATGTTTCTTATTTCATTTCATCCCTACTTCCCTACTAATATTATAAATTCGAAAGTAACTCTGTCTGTCTGTCTGCTACGCTTTCCCGCTTCAACTACTGAATCAATTTTAATGAAGGTTGGAACACAGATAGAGTGGACCTTGGGAAAGGACATAGGATGGTTTTTATCCTACGGGAACCTATAAAAAATTAAGTACATGGGCACCCATTCTAGAAAGTCAGTTGTTCTCTGCAATTTAATATAGGTATGCGCTCTGAATTTACTAGACTCTAGACTGGGTCCCGACTACTACAATTTTTCTAGTATTTAAAAATATTGTTAAATATACAATGAGCTTCTGTTCTATAATTTACCTACCCCTATTAGTTGATTTTTAAGTTAAGTGCAATCGGGTATGACGACTTTCTTGTTTTACGGTTTTTACACTTCTCAATTACACAGAAACGCAGTCGAATATTTTAGTTTTTTTAATTACCTACCGTTTTCTATTTATTTTTTTGTTTTAATATATCCAGTGTCACTCTAACCGCAGGCCGCAGAGCGTGCCAAACAATTGAATTTGGCGCCAAAAATCCGCAATTTTGTTTTGTTTTTTATTTCGATATACCCAGTGTCACTCTCACAGTAAATACGAATCTAACGACACCTCTCAAGCTAAAATCCATCGAGCTGTTCACGCTGCATAGTGTGCCAAACAATTATAGTCAGTCAGATGTTCAAGTAAAGCGATGGCTAATTTACCAGAGCGTGACCGATGGAGTTCTGGAGGCAAGAGGAGGCAAGCTGAAAAAAACATGTTTTCGCACTATTCATTTCAAAACACTCGTGCACTGTTATTAACCTGTATCGAACAAAATGTCATCAACTTTATCCGATATAAGTCAAAAGTACAACAAGAAAATGAAAATAAAACATGAAGCACACTACATGTCCTGTCCGACTTCCCGCCACAACTCAAAATCAGTCAAAATTTTGCTTGGCTTTTCTTTCCACGTGACCTACAAAAATTTAAGCAATTCTTCACATTTGTATAGCGGTCACAACAAGTAGGTCACAGTTGTTTGGATATGTTGCATTTTTGAATGCAATTCAACGTATAAATAATGTATGATGTAATTAGAGGTCATGCATTTATTACGTGAGACGATTTTAGAGATCAGTCCCGGGTTCGATTCCTGGCGAGGCACAAATTTCGAGTGATGAGTTTGATAGTACATAATTCTATTATATTCTTAGTCTGTGTGATTGTTTTTCTGTCTTTGTGTATTTCAATGGTATCTACAATTTACTGTAGAAATAGGAGGAGAATCTCTTTCTTTTTTCTGTAGTCGGTTAAAAACGGATTGACAATTGACACAAGCTCCATATTTTTTTTTACGAAATTAAATAATTTTGGTTCAGACTGGCGACTGGTGACCTAAAGACAACAGCGGGAAGCCTCTGGATTCAGAAGACGCAGGACCGGATGGAGTGGCGAACGTTAGGGGAGAACTATGTCCAACAGTAGACCATGAAATAAATAAAAAAAACAACGGGTTGCACTCCGGGAGTGCCGGCAGAAATGAAAACATTAACGTTGTGCATTTTTGATGTCTTGGAATCGTTAGGGAATATTTCCGCACGAATTGTTTGAATTCAGTATTAATTTCTTTCTAGTATTTTTATAAAGCACTCACTCATTTTCTTTCACTATTTCTTCGTCACTTCATATTATTCATTAATATTCATTAATATATTCATTAATAGATGCACTTTGTTCAATGTCCATATTTTATATACTTGATATAAGCGAATTTTACAAGTGTAGACAGTCGAGCCGTCATCAGCTGTCACCCCTCCGTCTTACGAATTTTCGATCAGGCCACGTGTAGTTGACGCGAGTTTAACATTTTATACCCATCCAAAAAAAAGTGCACAACGCCGCTAAGTTTTCACTTCAAAAATAAAATTAAATGAAAGGCTGATTAATGGATGGATGCAATATTTTTTTTCTCTCTTTCAGTTATAAATTCAAAATCGTATTCATAAAACATTTACCACAGGTGAAAGTGTAGTAATATAATGAACAATACAATTCACATTGGCATCGCGAGGTGCGTCTTTTGCCAACTGTGTTTACGTAAGTTAAGAATTAACTTAATGGTAACTTAATAAGTACAATTTGTATGCTTTTACTGAAATTACTGTTCGTTTGATCTAAGTGTATAAAAGCGAAAGATGACTCACTCACTCATCAGGAAATCTCGTAAACCACTAAACCTATAAAAGTAAGAGGTAGTTTGTAGTTAGTAGTAGTCCACTAAGGCGGATTTTGTGACAGGGCCGTATTAAGGAGATTTTAGTTCTCCGCAAGTTAGTCGTAGCACGTCACCCAGTTTGGCAAAGGGAGGTCTCCCGCCGGGCGAGGTGGTCATGCCCGGGGAGCGGCCGCGCTCCAACTGACTCAATTCCAAGCTTGTATATTCAGAAAACTTTGATAGCGTGATTCAGGAATACCCGTGGCGCCATCTCTTGATGAGTAGCGGAAGGTCGCTACAGTATGAAAGTCCTTCGTTTTTTTTTTGCTACGAACCTTAAAGTTGTCAAAGAAGTAGATCATAGTGAGGAAATAATGTTTCTATTTCAGAAAGATGACATTTGTTACACCTACGAGGGTAAAATAAGGAATAAAAGATTCGTTTGTACCCATTTACACGAATATACGGAGAATATTAACTTCATGCTATTGATACTTTCTTTCTTCTTGCTATCGTATATTTTTGGGAGAATTAGTTTAAATGTATTAGTTTTAAGAACTATTGGCATCGAAAGGTGCGTCCTCTGCCAAATGTGTTTACATAAGTTCCGAGTTAACTTAATGGCATCAGTAAAGAACAATTTGTATGTTTTACTGAAATTGTAGTTTATTTCATTACTACCTACATACTTCGAGAAAAAAAAATCTTTTAAATTACTGCTTAGACAGATATTATGTGAAAATTTTAATGTATCGCAAAGGTGTTAAGTGGTATAGTCCGTCCAACATATCTCCAGGATTTTGGCAGATCGCTTAAGAAATGTGACACGTTTTTACTTTTACTAGTATCACTGCTATATATATATATGGTGTCTCACACGATCAGCTGTCACGTGTGACCATTATCAGCCCATAGCCATTCTGTTATCTCAAATATATTATTATGTACTTTTTTTAAAAAAAAAGAGTGCTGGGAGTTTTTTTCCGCCGCCTTTTTTCTCTCAGCTCAACATCTAGCCCAAACGGGCACTTAAAGGCGATGACCGGGAAAAAATGACATTCATTAAGCGAATATTTTGTATTCCTAATACTTATGAAGAAAGAAAAAAATAATATTTTTTCTTTCTTTCCTATTAATTTAGATCTGTCCTGACCTGAATAAGCCCATCTTCGGGAGAGCAAATATGCTCTCCTGCAGCTTCCGATGCTTACGGCGGCATGCGGCTGCTGGCTGGGCGGATCGAGCTCCCACTCACACCGCCCACAATCCCG